>CM051240.1:205560282-206760282 GCA_027917425.1 Gastrophryne carolinensis | reverse complement strand
GCGTTTGCAGCGCATGGCATATATAAGCCTATGCGCTAGCGACACCTAGCAGCAGCTGAGAGCGCTGCAAGCTGACAAAATGTATTAAAAAATACCAGGCGCTCCAAGAGGCGCTAAAAAAAGTTCAGACACACAGCACATTTGGATTCCCAATGTTTTATTTTTTAGGGCTTTTTTTTTTTTTATTAAAAATGGGAATTGCATTAGGGACATTAGACAAACATGACACAGCTTCCTCACAGCCCAAAATCACAAGTTGGCAGCACAAAAAAAAGTCATAAAATGCATATAAAAATAACCCCAACCAGCCCAGGGATCCTGTGGCACATGCACCAGCCCCCCCCCCCCAATTTTTTTTAAATCTACTAAAATGCTTAAATAATTGTAACCATCCCAGCCCATTGAAATATATGGGATGAGGCCACACAGTGCAGGGTGAGGGCCTGGTCATATCCATCCCCTCACCGGTGCTGCTGATAGATGGGACACTACCTGGCACTATCACAGGCACTCTGGATTTTTGACTTGATACATACACCTTTTTGATTGGGACCCGACATTCATCTGGCACTCCCTTGCACTACGTGGCCTTAGCCTTTTAAATAACCCCCATACTGCTGCCTCGCTCCTCACCGCTGACAAATGAAAAATTAAATAAACAAGACTCTTAAATGTCTGTGGCAACTTACCATGATTCCGGTCCAGGGTTGCATTGTTTACATTGACTATGGCTTCTGTATCTTCATCTGTGATGTCACCTTGTTTTACTGTTACAGAGAGGGCTTCTCCTAGGAACATCACTGTACTCATGGTGGCTGTCACTCAATTGCTCTTGCTCCACGCTCACTCCTACTGTAGGTCACTTTTAGAGAGAAAAACAAATTGCAATCAACATTTACCATACTGTGGACTGTTTCCGCACTCTCTGTCCTGAAAACACAGAGTCCAAGTAAAAAGGGAGTTATTGGCTTTCCACAATATAAGTTTGTGCTAGATCAAGGGGGTTATTTAAGAAGGGATAGTGCCAGGTAGAGCCTTGTAGTGGCAGACAGCGTCTGGTGAACACTGGGCACTGTATGCAGGGCCGGATTATGAGGGGGGCGCAAGGGGCTCTAGCCCTGGGGCCTCCACCACTTGCCCTGCAAAGGGGGCCTCCACCAGCCTTTGGGTTTATCCTGGTCCAGGAGGCTTTTCTTAGTCCAGCAACAAAGCTATCGGCGCACCAACCCCCCCCCTGCGCGCCTGGTCAAGCCTTTTTTTTTGTTTGCTTTTGATTTTGCAAATCTGCAGCCAAAGCCACCACAAGCAGAAGGGAAAGTCTAAAGCAGCAAAGCTACAGTGATGGGTGCATGCAGAGCGTTCAATCAGCGGCTGCTCACTGCACATAAGCCACCAAGCACAGCCACTGGCAGCTCAATGCAGGGAACTGTTTTCTGCTGGACCAGCTGGGCGACTACACCCCCTGCCCAGACTGGCAAAGCAGGAGTTTCCGAGCAGCACGCATCTGTTCAAGGGTGGCACAAGAGACTTGATCTGATGGTGCCAGACAACCACCAATCAGATACTTGACTGCATATTTTTTTTTAAAGGAAAGAAAATACTATATCTGAGGCCTCCACCAGATTTTGTGCCCAGGGGCCTCCACTACACTTAATCCGGCCCTGGCTGTATGTGAAACCACATTTAGGAAAGCGAATCTGGTGAGCGACTCTAACAGCGACATGTAGCGTCCGATGTATTATTACAGGAAGCTCAGCGTATAGCATCGGCGCTCTAGCTTCCAGAGCACCAGGTACTACCTTTCGCTCAGTGTCTTGACAATTTTTTTTGCCAAATCATTGTGTGACCTCTCCTGGCTGCAATTAGAGATGAGCGAACTTTTAAAAAATTCGATTTGGCCGATTCGCCGAATTTTCCAGGAAAAATCGTTTCGGTCCGAATTTATTCGCAATTAATCGCTATTAAAAACGGCTATTTCTGGGCTTCCGAGAGCCTCCATAGGGTTGCAGAACGTTTTGCTTGGCTGTAACATGCATAGGATGCATGCTGGGTTAGTGAAATACTATTGTAAAGAAGTATGACATGCAGATCAGAGGCGTCACTATTAGATTCGCTGTCGCAGAGCGGCACAATTACAGAGCCTTGAGGTGGCATCAGCATGATCAGCCCATATATTGCCTGAAAAACACACCCTGAATTTGGCAGCAGCATAGGGAGCCCATATATTGCCTGAAAGACACAGTGGAGTTGGCAGCAGCATTAGGTGTCCATATATTGCCTGAAAAACACACCCTGGAGTTGGCAGCAGCATAAGGAACCCATATATTGCCTAAAAGAGACACTGGAGTTGGCAGCAGCATTAGGAGACCATATATTGCCTGAAAGACACACCCAGGAGTTGGCAGCAGCATAGGGAGCCCATATATTGCATGATAGACACACTCTGGACTTGGCAGCAGCATAGGGAGCTCGTATATTGCCTGAAAGACACACCCAGGAGTTGGCAGCAGCATAGGGAGCCCATATATTGCCTGAAAGACATACCCAGGAGTTGGCAGCAACATAGGGAGCCCATATATTGCCTGAATAACGCATTGGAGTTGGCAGCAGCATAGGGAGCTCATATATTGCCTGAAAGACACACCCAGGAGTTGGCAGCAGCAGAAGGAGCTACCATGCATCAGCTATTTGCATGCATCAGCTATTGGTGGGTGGAAATCTTGGCTGATCCATGCCTGATTCATCTTTACAAAAGGTGATTCTCTCCACATTTTTCGTGGACAGACGAGTTCTTCTTGGCATTACTATGGCCCCTGCAGCACTAAAGACCTGCTCAGATGGCACACTACTGGCCGGGCAGGACAGCTTTCCCAGGGCAAACTCTGCCAGTTGCGGCCACAAGTCAAGTTTGGCTGCCCAGAAGTCCAGCGGATCCTCAAGGTGCGTTGGCATGGTCATTTCAAGGTATGACACGACCTGCTGGTTCAGGCCCTGCTCCAGGTCTTCCTGCTGCTCATGAGTAGCCTCACTATGTGGGTGCAGAAAGCTACTTATTAGCGACTGAAGACTGAGGCTGCTGCTGATGGAGCTGCTGCTCCTGCCACCCCCCCCCCCCCCCCCGGCAGCCATGGCGCAGAGGTCCCCTCAAGTCAGACCTGCAAGAGTATGGACCATGGCACAGATAGGCATCAGCCAACTGACTACGTAGAATGTCTTTGTAGTAGGTCAGTTTGTCCTCCCTCTCAGCGGGTTTAAAAAATGCCCCCATTTTGTGCTGGTAGCGAGGGTCCAATAAGGTGGAGAGCCAGTAGTCATCCCGCAGAAAAATGGAGACAATTCTGCGGTCACTACGCAAGCACGTGAGCATGCATCGTGCCATTTGTGCAAGTGACTCGGAGGGACTACCTGTCTCCATCTCCACTGCATACTGCCACGGTGTGTCTGGGTCCTCTGTCTCGCCTTCCTCACAATCCTCTAGCTCCTCTGGCTGCTCCTGCTCCTCCTCTCCTGTCAGATGACTAGATAAACCGCCCCTTTTCGCCAAAACTAAACTGTGCTTCACTGTGCTGCTCCTCCTCCTCCGCTCCCACAGGGTTTATGTGGCCATGAAATGTATGCGCCATGTCTCCAGTGTCCTGACCAGCCATGGTTTCCAACATGTGTTGTATTACATGAAGCAGCGGAATCACGCCGTTCATGCCGTAATCCTGGCGACTGACAAATAAAGTGGCTTCCTCAAAGAGCCTGAGCAAACGGCAGGTGTAACGTATGAGCTGCCACTGGTTCACATTAAAGTTACACCTGGGAGTCTCCCTATCTGCTTGGATCATCGATCTAACATATGTAGGGTGGAATTCCAATGGGTGGGAACATCGGTCTGACGCTGTAGCTCAAGAAGGGTGTGCTTGGCGGTGTAGGAGTGGCTGAAGTGCATACAAAGTTTCCTTCCCATTGTTAGGATGTCTTGCAGATGGGGGGAAGACTTCAGAAAACGCATGACAACTAGGTTGAACACTTGTGCCATACAGGGCACATGGCTCAGGCTTCCTTGTCGCAGCGCAGACAAGATGTTACTCCCATTGTCAGTCACCATGGTTCCCATTTCCAATTTTCGCGGAGTAAGCCATGTTTTGATTTCTTGATGAATGAATTTCAGGAGCTCCTCCCCTGTGTGACTCCGTTCATCAAGGCAAACCATGTGAAGCACAGTGTGACACCGCCGTGCCCTGCACACATGGTAGGCTGAAGGGGCATTGAGAATTGACTGTACAGTGGAGGCTGAGGAGGCGGAGTCACACACTGTTACATGCAAAACGGCCTGGGAGCGTGGAGGCCGAAGCGGTGTGACCTGTCCAAGTTGCTGTGCAGAAACCACATTAACCCAGTAGGCCGTAAAGGACATGTATTGCCCCTGCCTGTAGTTAAAGCTCCAGATGCCGGCGCTGCCGTGCACTTTGGTGCACACCGACAGGCTCAAGAACTGGCCCACCTTCTGCTCAACAAATTTGTGCAGGGCTGGTACTGCCTTCTTTGCAAAGAAATGACGGCTTGGGACTCTCCACCTCGGCTAGGCACAAGCCATCAGCTCTCTGAAAGGTGCAGAGTCCACCACCGTAAAAGGGAGGGACTGCAGCACCAGCAACTTGGACAGGAGCACATTTAGCTTCTGCCCCGTAGGATGAGTGGGCGCATACTGTTGTCTCTTGGACATGGCTTCGCTGATGGATTGCTGGTGGGATGAGTGACTTTTAGTAGGAGGAGCAGGAACATCTGGAGCGGCAGAGGATGGGTATGATGCACAGCTACCTTCGGCTGAGGTGCTGGAGCCTTGGCTGGGTGAAATTGGAAGTGGCGTGGCACTGGCTGACGCAGCAGGCTGGACCCCCACTTCAGAGCCTCGGTTCTCCCAGGCCGCTTTATGGTGACGCTGCATGTGTTGCCGCAGGGCCGTGGCACCAACATTGGGGCCCTGGCCACGTTTGACCTTCTGCCTACACATCTTGCATGTGGCCAGGTTACCCTCCTGCGGATGCTTGATGAAAAAGTGCCACACTGCCTAGTAGCTAATTTTCCCTCCAACAGTCCGCACTAATTCACTGCTACTGTTGCCAACTCCAGAAACCCCTGCTCCACTACCTCCCGAGAAGGCAGCCTGCCGAGCAGCAGGTGGTCTACCCTGCCCCCGGCCACGTGTGGCTCCAGACATCCCAGTTCTGCCACCATGCTGACTGCCAACCCCCCTACTGCCACCTTGCTGCCTCAGCTGCTGACTCTGGGGCAACCTGGGACCCTCTTCTTTTGATGATGATGAAGCCCCTTCTGCACTGGGCTCCCAAGTGCGATTGGCTTCATCATCATCATCGAGTTGTGTCTGCACGTCACTGATGTCCTCCTCGGTTTCCACAAGAGCGTGTGCTGCAGGAGACGGAGTGCTCGCCACACCACCTCCCACGCCACTCTCCTCCACCTCCCACGCCACTCTCCTCCTCAGTGTTTGTCTGCCTAGAGGAAGATGCGGCGGATGTCTCCTCCATTTCTTGGCTGGGCAGTTGCTGCTGACTGTCCTCTAACACGTCGTCCTCACTGAATAGTGGAGCTGAACCCAAAGCATAAGATACGGTGGCTGGAGGGGGGGGGGGCGTAGGACAGAGGCAATGGAAGGACAGGGGCTGCTCCCGGGCCATGCCAACTGTGCTGTTGTGTCCGAGGAACCTACAGACTGTTGACTGGTGGTGTCAGATGACCGCGTTAACCAATCAATGATGGCAGATGCGTTGCTGGTCGAGACGCGACCGCTAGGAGATACGGGGAGATCAGGCCTCTCACCGCGACTCCTGCTGCCACTCGCCCCTAGTCTGCTGCGACCTCTGCCTGATGAATCTAGGCCTCTCCTCAGTGCACATCCTGGCACATCTCTGCCTGACATTTTACTGCGTTTAGGAGGGGAAAACAATATACTACACTACACCTAGAACAGTATTTTTGTAACAGCAGGTGTGTAGATAAGTTAGATCAAAAAAGGCAGACACTGTAGCTAAAAGCTAATGCAAAAAGACACTGTCAGATGGTCTTACACAGGATGCCCCTGTTCAGAGTTAAATGCACCACAGGCAGTTTTAAAACCTGTTTTTTTGTTCAAAATGTAAAAAAGGTAAAGATGCAGGTACTATTAAAAGCTAAGTGCTAGTATCCGGGATGCCCCCTGGTAAAAGGCAATGGGTTCTTTAAACTTGTAAACCAGACTTTTTTATACAAAAGGCAAAAGATTAGTAGGCAGGTACTCTTAAAAGATAAGTGGTAGCACTGACAATGGCCCCCAGTGAAAGGCAATGAGTGCTTTAAACTTGAAAACCAGACTTTTTTATACAAAAGGCAAAAGGTTAGTAGGCAGGTACTCTTAAAAGATAAGTGCTAGCACTGACAATGGCCCCCGGTGAAAGGCAATGGGTGCTTTAAACTTGTAAACCAGACTTTTTTATACAAAAGGCAAAAGGTTAGTAGGTAGGTACTCTTAAAAGACACATGCTAGTATTTGGGATACCCCCCTGGCAAAAGGCAAAGTTTGCTTACAAAGTGACTTTGCTGACAAAATGCAACCAGTTAGTACACAGGTAGTCTTGAAATATTTATGCTAGTGTTTGGGATGCCCCCTCCTCACATACAGAGGTGGGCTCCTCTGATTGTGGAAAAGTGACGTTGATTATAAAATGCAAGCAGTTATTAGACAGGTAGTCTTGAAATATTTATGCTAGTGTTTGGGATGCCCCCTCCTCACATACAGAGGTGGGCTCCTTTGATTGTGGAAAAGTGACGTTGATTATAAAATGCAAAAAGCAAAGGATGGGGGTTCCACATACCCCCAAAAAACCTATTTGTACAGAAGCACCACTAACAAGCAATGAAAAATTATATGATCAATTTTATTCATGTATCAACATTAATATTACAACAATCCTATACAAACATCTTAAAACACCATTAAAAACATATATACACCGAGAATTGTAAAGAGGAGGGGGAGACAATGGGGGGCAAGACCAAACAACCTGTGATCGCTGCTCTACAGATAATTAAAGGAGCCCTGTAAATAGTAACCTATGGGCTCTCTAATCAAATGGACATGATTGGGGCCTGCTGCATAATGACAAAACATACAAAAAATCTATTAATAAAAAACCATTAATGAACATCCAAAACTATAAGTGATGCACTCTATAGTACCAATGTACAACCAAAACAATAAATTATTTTTATCGCAAAAGTGCATAGAACATCAATACAATAATCACATACAGTGTGCCCACAGAGCATCAATGAGCTCCTAAACATCAAAAACCGCAAATATTGTGAACAACTTAACTAAAACCCAAGCTCTAAGGCAAATGTGCCTATTTAAACAAAGGTGAGGACCCACCAATTGGGGAATAAAACATAAATACAATGTGGCAAAATTGCACATGGGCACTCACATGAACCGAGCAGACTGACATGGACGGCCCCCCAAGCACCCGGGACTCCTAACCACCAACGCGCTTCGTGACGTCAGCGCGCCACTTTCTCAAGGTGTGTCAACCTGCTCGGTTCATGTGAGTGCCCGTGTGCAATTTTGCCACATTGTATTTATGTTTTATTCCCCAATTGGTGGGTCCTCACCTTTGTTTAAATAGGCACATTTTGAAATGCCATGAGCACAAGCAGGGAGTGATTCAGTTAATATGGATCTCTCCCTGTGAAGTGTTCTAAAGGGAGGCTGGCAGCTTCCCAAAAAGGTGAGTAGCTCTCAAATATTTGACTGCATTGCATGTCCCAATTTTGGGGACTCAAAATTTAAGAGTAGGGACCACACTAAATACAGAGTGCCTTGCCGGGGCAGTGTGGCTTCCACATGTATCTGCAGATATATACAACCAAATCTCTGTCTTTCCACACAGCTAGACATGTTTGTTGCTTGATAGTTGGATGATGCGAGGGTTAACATTGGGCGGAGTTCCCAGGCCCTGACTAATAATAAATTTGTATAAATAATAGTGATTGAGCTATTCCCACTCCCCTTTTTTATTCATTTTGAAATGCCATGAGCACAAGCAGGGAGTGATTCAGTTAATATGGATCTCTCCCTGTGAAGTTTTCTAAAGGGAGGCTGGCAGCTTCCCAAAAAGGTGAGTAGCTCTCAAATATTTGACTGCATTGCATGTCCCAATTTTGGGGACTCAAAATTAAGAGTAGGGACCACACTAAATACAGAGTGCCTTGCCGGGGCAGTGTGGCTTCCACATGTATCTGCAGATATATACAACCAAATCTCTGTCTTTCCACACAGCTAGACATGTTTGTTGCTTGATAGTTGAATGATGCGAGGGTTAACATTGGGCGGAGTTCCCAGGCCCTGACTAATAATAAATTTGTATAAATAATAGTGATTGAGCTATTCCCACACCCCTTTTTTATTCATTTTGAAATGCCATGAGCACAAGCAGGGAGTGATTCAGTTAAAGTGGACCAACACCCAGGATTTTGACTATCCTGGGTTTTGGTCCACTTCGGCGGGGCACCCCGATCGGGGGTGCCCCGCTGTGTGAAACCCCCCAGAAAGCCCCAAAATCTTACCTGTCCCCGCTCCCACGTGACTGGACGGTCCAATCCCCGCCAACGTCCAGGCGGGGATCAGGAACGTCCAAGCGGCTACCGCCGCCGCCGCCTCCCTCGCGTCACTTTCGGCGCGCGCGCGCCCCCGCCGGCCATTCGCAGACGGCCGGCGCGGGCGCGAGCATGCCTACAGGGGCGCGAGGGCGGCGGCCGGCCGCCGCCGAAGATCAGGTAAGGTGTTTGGGGTTTTTTTGGGGGGTTTCACCCCGCGGGACATCCCGATCTCGGATGTCCCGCGGGGTGGGAGGTGATCGGCCCGGGAATCTTATAGATTTCCGGACCAATCACCTCTCGGTGTTGGTCCACTTTAATATGGATTTCTCCCTGTGAAGTGTTCTAAAGGGAGGCTGGCAGCTTCCCAAAAAGGTGAGTAGCTCTCAAATATTTGACTGCATTGCATGTCCCAATTTTGGGGACTCAAAATTTAAGAGTAGGGACCACACTAAATACAGAGTGCCTTGCCGGGGCAGTGTGGCTTCCACATGTATCTGCAGATATATACAACCAAATCTCTGTCTTTCCACACAGCTAGACATGTTTGTTGCTTGATAGTTGGATGATGCGAGGGTTAACATTGGGCGGAGTTCCCAGGCCCTGACTAATAATAAATTTGTATAAATAATAGTGATTGAGCTATTCCCACCCCCCTTTTTTATTCATTTTGAAATGCCATGAGCACAAGCAGGGAGTGATTCAGTTAATATGGATCTCTCCCTGTGAAGTGTTCTAAAGGGAGGCTGGCAGCTTCCCAAAAAGGTGAGTAGCTCTCAAATATTTGACTGCATTGCATGTCCCAATTTTGGGGACTCAAAATTAAGAGTAGGGACCACACTAAATACAGAGTGCCTTGCCGGGGCAGTGTGGCTTCCACATGTATCTGCAGATATATGCAACCAAATCTCTGTCTTTCCACACAGCTAGACATGTTTGTTGCTTGATAGTTGGATGATGCGAGGGTTAACATTGGGCGGAGTTCCCAGGCCCTGACTAATAATAAATTTGTATAAATAGTGATTGAACTATTCCCACCCCCCTTTTTTACACATTTGCCTTAGAGCTTGGGTTTTAGTTAAGTTGTTCACAATATTTGCGGTTTTTGATGTTTAGGAGCTCATTGATGCTCTGTGGGCACACTGTATGTGATTATTGTATTGATGTTCTATGCACTTTTGGGATAAAAATAATTTGTTTTGGTTGTACATTGGTACTATAGAGTGCATCACTTATAGTTTTGGATGTCCATTAATTGTTTTTTATTAATAGATTTTTTGTATGTTTTGTCATTATGCAGCAGGCCCCCAATCATGTCCATTTGATTAGAGAGCCCATAGGTTACTATTTAGAGGGCTCCTTTAATTATCTGTAGAGCAGCGATCACAGGTTGTTTGGTCTTTCCCCCCATTGTCTCCCCCTCCTCTTTACAATTCTCGGTGTATATATGTTTTTAATGGTGTTTTAAGATGTTTGTATAGGATTGTTGTAATATTAATGTTGATACATGAATAAAATTGATCATATAATTTTTCATTGCTTGTTAGTGGTGCTTCTGTACAAATAGGTTTTTTTGGGGGTATGTGGAACCCCCATCCTTTGCTTTTTGTATTTGTAACAGGTTAGTCTGTTCTTAACCTTGTACTGTTAGCACACTTGTTCACTTTTGTTTATATTGTTGGTACGGTCTCCTTCTTGTTATTAGGATTATAAAATGCAAGCAGTTATTAGGTAGTCTTGAAATATTTATGCTTGTGTTTGGGATGCCCCCTTCTCACATACAGAGGTGGCCTCCTTTGATTGGGAAAAAGTGACGTTGAATATAAAATGCAAGCAGTTATTAGACAGGTAGTCTTGAAATATTTATGCTAGTGTTTGGGATGCCCCCTCCTCACATACAGAGGTGGGCTCCTTTGATTGTGGAAAAGTGACTTTGCTTACAAAATGCAACCAGTTAGTACACAGGTAGTCTTGAAATATTTCTGCTAGTGTTTTTGATGCCCCTTCCTCACATACAGAGGTTGGCTCCTTTTATAGTGGTAAAGTGACGTTGATTACAAAATGCAAGCAGTTAATTGACAGGTAGTCTTGAAATATTTATGCTAGTGTTTGGGATGCCCCCTCCTCACATACAGAGGTTGGCTCCTTTGATTGTGGAAAAGTGACGTTGATTATAAAATGCAAGCAGTTATTAGACAGGTAGTCTTGAAATATTAATGCTAGTGTTTGGGATGCCCCCTCCTCACATACAGAGGTGGGCTCCTTTGATTGTGGAAAAGTGACGTTGAATATAAAATGCAAGCAGTTATTAGACAGGTAGTCTTGAAATATTAATGCTAGCACGCTTTTTAAAGGATGACACCAGGTAAAGGAAAAGCTAAATAGGCAGGTGTGTTATTAACACTAAATAGGCTTGGAAGCTAAAGCAAACACTTTAAACTGTCCCTGTCATTATCTGTCACTGTCACAGGCTCTCTCCTCTATCTGTCCCTCGCTTCTTCTGTTCCATCTATCTATCTATCTATCTATCCCTCGCTCTCTCCCTGCCTGATCTGCTCTGGCCGCAATACAGTGTCAGAATGATCTTCCGCAAGATGGCCACCGTTTTTATGGGGCTGTGACATCATCGGTAAGCCTGTCTGCTGATAGGTAGCATGTGACACCTACCCAGGATTCCTTGCCCCATGGGACATGTCCTGACATGTGGATCTACCATTTTAGATGGGCTGTATAGCAGTAAATGGAGTTTTAAGGAAGCAATTCGAGCAATCGTATCGCGGCGATATTCAGAATCGTAATGAATCGAATATTTCCTGAAATTTGTAACTAATTCGGGTTTGTCATAATCGATTCGCTCATCTCTAGCTGCAATCAAACACTTTTAGAAACTTTTTTTACTTTTTATATTTTTATGCAGAATTTTCATTACAGGTCTGGATATGTGTTCAAAAACAAACTTTAATCACACAGCGTCAGCGCTCTATGCTATAGTAACCAGATTTAGAGCGCTGATGATCTGGGAATACTTTTTTAATAAGTATGGTGTGGAGCGCCGAGAGTCGGTCGCACTGAGCTGGCGCTACCTTTCGCTCTCTGCAGCGCTGTACTGGTGTTAGAGCACCCAACATACATCACTGCCGGCCAGGTTACTACAGCGACTGAGGCGCTCTGTTACAACACCCGATACATGTTTACAGCGCCTACTAGTGGTCGATCTAAGTCCCGCTATACATGCGCTCATCTGCTGATACCTGGCGTTAGTAATGAATCAGCCTCCACTAGATGCCCTGCTGGCAAATGTGTGAAGAGGGACACCAATCCCCCCTCCTCCTTCCCTGGCTTCCCGCCAAGAGTAGTGAGTAGTGAGTAGTTAGATGGGGGACAGTTAGATGGGGGTACTAAAAGGTACCCTAGGAAAACCCCCTCTCAACCCCATGTACTGGAGTTAGTCACATGGGGAGAATTGTCAGAGGCTCCACTTCTGAGGTAAAAAAGCATTCTCTCTGGCCTGTTATTACTCCTAGCAACTGGGATAGAGGGAGGGGTGACAAAGTGACCCCGGTAATCCAGACAATGCCGCTGGCTTCACAAGACCCCAGCCAGGAAGAGGAGGATCGGGTGCTGGACAAGTAGTCAAATTTAGAGTATTAGATTTAGGAAACCCCAAGGCCACGTAGCGCCAGATGAGTGTCAGGTGAATGTTGGACCCCAAAAGGTGCAAAAGGTCAAATTATTTAGTCAAAAATCGAAAGCACCTGTGATAGTCTCAGGTAGTGTCCCATTTATCAACAGCACCAGCGATGAGTTACCTACAGTGCCAGATAGGACCAGGTGCTCACCCTGCAGTGTGTGACCTTATCCCATACATTTCAGTAGGCTGGTTATAATTATTTTAGCATTCATTTTTGGGGGGCTAGTGCATGTGCAATGGGATCCCTGGGCTGTTTGGGATTGTTTATTTATGCATCTTGGGCACTTTGTGTTGGACTTCAAACTTGTGATTTGGGCCGTGAAAAAACTTTATTACTAATGCCAGGTATCGGCAGGTGAGCGTCTGTATAGCGGTGCGCTTAGAGCGACCACTAGTAGATGCTGTAAGCGGGTATCGGGCGCCTCAGTCGTTGTAGTAACCTAACACCAGTACAGCTCTGCAGGGAGCGAAAGGTAGCGCCAGCTCAGTGCGACCGACTCTCGGTTCTCCACACCATACTGATTAAAGTCTGTTTTTGGACCTTTATCCACCAGTAACAAAGCGAAAACACATGGAAGGACATTGTTTTAAAACTGACATTAACACTTGTGTGCCAGACCTGTAATGACAATTCTGCAAAATAAATAAAAAGTCAAAAATGTTTCTAAAAATGTTTGTTTGCAGCCAGGAGAGGTCACACAATGATTTGAGCAAAAAAAAAAAAAACACACTGTTTAAACACAAGCAAATGTATGGGAAAGGTAATCCCTGGCGCTCTGGAATACACTGAGCCGCCCTGTAATGAATCAGACGCTACATGGCGCTGTTAGAGTCGCTCACCAGATTCGCTTTCATAAATGTGGTTTTACCTACAGCGCCTGGCGTTCACCAGATGCTTTCTGCCGCTACTAGGCACTACCTGGCGCTATCCCTCCTTAAATAACCCCCGGGCAGGATGATTCATTACTAGCACTAGGTATCGGCAGATGTGCGTCTGTACAGAAGCGCTAAGAGCAACCGCTAGTAGACGCTGTGATTGGCTATCGGGCGCTGTTAAAGAGTGTCTCATTCGCTGTAGTAACCTGGCCGGCATTGATGAATGAGATGTATGTTCGGTGTTCTAACACCAGTACAGCGTTGCAGGGAGTAAGAGGTAGCGCCAGCTCATTGCAACTGACTCTCAGCGCTCCACACCATATTCAACAAAAAAAGACACACACAGCGTCGGCGCTCTGGATCTGGGTGCTATAGCATAGAGCGACAGACGCTGTGTTAATAAAGTTCACAGGTTTTCTACTATCCTGGGTTTTGGTCTTTGCCCCCCGGCACCCCGATCGGGGATGCTCCGCTGTGTGATAGCCCCCAGGTCACCCGATCTCACTCAACCTTCCCCGGTCCTACAGCGCATGTGCAGCCTCTCGTCCAGTCCTCGCCCCTTCGTTCAAGAGCTCATCCAAACCGAGCGGAGCTGACCACACTGGCGGCCACATCCCTGGCTACTCTTTAACAGGAGCGTGCCCGTGCCGCCTGTTCACAAATGCCTACTAAAGGGATAGTGGGGGTACGGCATGCGCCGTTGGACCAGAAAAGAAGGTGAGTGTTCAGATGACCTGGGGGGTTTGACCCAGCGGGGCATCCTGAATCTCGATGACCCGAGAGGGGGGAGCGTGTATGCCCGCCCTGCAGTCTCATAGACTGCAGTGTGGTTTTTGGTCCACTTTCTGGCTTGCTGGATTGCTGGCTTTTTTGCGCTCCCAGCTGGTGCTAGGGGTCGCTAGAGCATTGCCTTATCCAAGGCCAGTGCTGCGCCCAGCCACCGCCTAAGTAGTGTGGCTGCTGAGAGCATCTCACAAGAGACACTCATCTATCACCCGCAAAAAAAATACTGAAAATATACTAAAAAAGAATAAATTACCCTCCCCGTGCAAACAGAATTAGCACTGACTGATTTAGGAAATGGATTATTCTTTTCTGGTACAATTTGCGTCAATCTGCCAAAACCTTCAACTCCGAATAGCTCTTCAAAAGTACTTAAAGAAAATGGGACCAAGTCAAGGGCATTAGAGGGCCAGTCTAGTCAATGGCAAAAATATGACAACAGGGAACTTAACTGAAGCCTATCCCTTGCGCCTTTCTTCCATTTTCTGCAGCATGCTGTAGATGCTGCAGCAGGTCTCCAAAATTTGCCTCTCCTTTCCCCTTTTATTTTTCCATGACCACAATCCATATGTGGTTGCAAGCCCACCCCTGTTCCTCAGCGTTCCCAACGTGAGTGAGCACATTAATTGACCACTGTGGCATGCCAGGCTCGCTCAAGGTGGGAATTCTAAGGGATGGTGCAACTACATTTGGAGCATGGTCATGGAAAAATGGAAAGGAGGGTAAAACTACATAATGTACAGCAAGCTGCAGGAAATGAACAAGAACAATATGGGCCAGGCTTCAGATGATCTCCTTGCTGCCTTATTATTGCCTTTTAGATTCCAGTGAGGCTGATGTTCCCCTTTAAAGATGGACATATGAAGAAATAGGTGAAGATTCCAGCAAGCATGGAAGTGCAAATTTTATGTTTACACCTGTCCAGTCCTGTTTGTGGCAGGAATTCCGTTTTGCGTTCGTGCTTTTGTCCGTTTATGTATATGTTTTAAAAAAACCCTTGTTTCCTATTCCCTGCCTTCCTGCCAATTGAATGTCATTAAATTCTATAGGGCAGCAAATGCAAAAAGCATGCGGTGCCGCATGACGAAATGCACTTGCGTTGACGTTTGTGTTTGCGGCTCCTTAGACATTAATGGGGTGCGTCTGCAGCAGGGCCGGTTTAAGTGTGGTGGAGGCCCCATATACTGAATTTTCTTCTTTAAAATTTTAGTCCAGCCAAGTAACTGATCAGTGGTTGTCTGGCACCCGCCCACTTACTGGAATGTCAGATCTAGTCCCTTGTGCCCCCCTTGTGTGGGTGCGTGCTGCTCGGGAACTCCTGCTTTGCCACTCTGGGTGGGGGGGGTAGTGTAGTCGCCCAGCTGGTCCAGCAGAAAACAGTTCACTGCATTGAGATGCCAGCGGCTGTGTTTGGTGACTTATGTGCAGTGACAGCTCTGCACCCACCCATCACGTTGCGGCTTTGCTGCTCTAGACTCTCCATCCTGCCCTATGGTTGCTTTGGCTGCAGGTTTGCACAAATACAAAAAGGCTTGTCCAGGCTGGGGGGGGGCATTCTGGTGCCGATAGCTTTGTTGCTGGCCCCCCGGCCCGTCAGGCGAAAGACTGAAAAGCCTTCTGGACCAGACCATAACCAAAAGATTGGTGGAGGCCCCCGTTGCAGGACAGGTGGTGAAGGTCCTGGGGCGTGTCCCTTGTGCCCTACTCATAATCTGGGCCAGGACTTTTTGTGGGCGCATTTTTTTTTTGGGGGTACTACAGCATCTGCCGCGAACATAGAAACACATGTGCAATGCAAACTTAAATGTACTTCAAAAAAAAAAAAAAGATTGTGAACCCCATGCTCTACATCTAACTCTGTGAGACCACAAAGATACAGATTAGAATTCTGGAGCCCCAGTGCAGGACATAGGCTATGCTCACACCTGTCCGGCACACGTTTGCGGCATGCGTTATGCAGTAATGTTTGCGTATTCCATTTTGTGTTTTTGCTTATTTTGTTTGCATTTGCCCCTGAATTATAAATAGATCCTGTTTCCGGGTCCTATCTATGGTGTCGCAAACTCAAAACATTACCGCATGAAATATGAACATGCGTTCGCAACACAATATACTTTATTAGGGTGCGCTTACGGCCTGGGTCCAGCAGGCAGGACTTTTTGCAGATGCGTTTTCTTCTGTTCTGCCACACCAGAGGTCTAAAAGGGCAGACCTTATGTGGGACATAGGGGGGGGAGTGAACTTCTAATCAGTTCTGCATTAAACCTGACCTTCACCCTGATTAAGAGCCTGTCTTATAAATTTCCCCCACCCTGTACATACAGATTTCCCACATTATAAATCATCCTACCTGCACCTATTGCACTTTCGGAGCCTTTTAACATCCAAATTGGTGGCCCGTGGTGTTTCAGGCAGCCTGCAGGCAGGGTGTCTTCTCTGACTGTGCCGCTCTGCATTCTGGGATTGCTGTCCTTTTCCTGACCGCAGCTCTGCTCTGTCTTTGCAAAGCACAGCTATAACCCCCCCTCTCCTCTCCTCAATATGTGATGCTTCTGAGGCAAGATGGCGGAGTCCTAACCAGATTTAAAGCCCGGAGGGGTTAAGAATAATAAGTAAGTGACTAAAAACTGTTGCTTTTTTTAAGGGTTTGGGCTTTTCATTAAATAATGCTGAAGGTTCGGTTTAACACTCTGCAGCTTGCCAAAATGAATAAAATGGCGCCTCCGCTGCCACTTTACTGTACTTCAGGGTCACTCCTCTCATTCAGTCTCTTTACTGATTATCAGTTGCACATGAAAGACAGTTGAATGGAATGCTAAATTATAGAGCACTCTCTATCTTGGCTCCTCAGAAGCCCACACTTCACGTCATGTCCATTCTGTTTAACCTCCTTAGTGGTGATCCCGAGCGTGACTCGGGGTTAATTTGCGCTGTAAGTAGCGGTAACCCCGAGTCACGCTTGGGATCGATTTGGCAGAGGAGCAGGGAGGCGCAGTCTCCTTACCTTCTCCCTGCGATCCATCGATGTCCCCGCTGCGATCGCAGGTGAGAGCCGCGGCTGCGGCGTCCGTCTCACTTCCTGGTTCCGTCTCTGTGAGCCACAGAGGCTCATGGGGGCGGAGCCGTGCGTCAGACAAATGTAATGGTAACGCTTTCGTTACCATTACATTTGCCTCTATCATAACGCCAGGGGGGTTAAAGTGAACCAAAACCTGACATTTCACTATCCCAGGTTTTGGTCGTCACCCTGGGGCACCACAGTTTAGGATGCCCCACTGTGTGAAACCCCATGGATCGCCCTTTTACCTTTCCTTGGGGTGGCGGCATCATTCACACCCTTTTCCGGCTGCGTGGTAACACCATGGTCGCGCACAGCTGAAGGATGCGAGTGATGCCGCATTCCATTCAGCTTCTCTAGTCGCACATTAATATGCACGGTCAGAGAAGCTGATTGGAGAAGAGCCACGCCTGTGCTGCGGGCTCCAGGGAAAGGTAATAACAGTGAGGCGATTCGGGAGGTTTCACACAGTGGGGAGCCCCGGGCGGCAGACCAAAACCCAGGATAGTGAAAATCCCTTGTTTTGGTCCACTTTAAAGTGGGCCAAAACCCAAGATTTTGAATATCCTGAGTTTTGGTCCATTCCCCTGGTGCACCCCGATTGAGGATGACCTGCTATGTGAAACCCCCCAGATCGCAGATTCCAACGAACCTGTTCCCGGTCCTACGGCGCATGCGCAGCCGGCTCTTCCAATCAGCGTGCTCGGAGCCGCTGACGTCGCGTTGTCTAATCCTTCGTCTAAGGCCAGTGGCTCTGAGCGCGCTGGTGGCCGCATTCCCCGCTTCCCTCTAACAGGGAGCGTTTCCACACCAGCCATTCACAAATGCATGACACGGGCACGCCCCCTGCTAGAGGGATGGCGGGGTTGCGGCCGTGGCTCGCACATGCACCGTCGGACTGGAAAACAAGTTAAGTGTATTAGGTGACCTGGGGGGTTTCACACAGCGGGCCATCCCGATTTTGGATGCCCCGGGAGGAAGGAATCGATCGGCCCGGGTATCTTATAGATTCCCAGGCCAATCTGCGTGGATTTTGGTCCACTTTAAGAACTTCCCCTCTCTTCATCTCATATTTCTTTTAATCACATATCCCCTCATTTTATTTTTAAATTGCCTGCTGCAGGTCACTCCCAAACTCAAACTTTAACCCTTAAAATGTCCTCTCAAACCACGCGCCTTTAGATATGCATACGGGCAGGCTGCTTCATTACTAGCGCCAGCTATCGGCAGATGAGCGTCTGTACAGAGGCGATAAGAGAAACCGCTAGTATACGCTGTGATCGGCTATTGGGCGCTGTAACATAGCATCGCAGTAGTAACCTGGCCGGCATTGATGAATGAGATGTATGTTGGGCATTCTAACACCGGTACAGAGTTGCAGGGAGCGAGAGGTAGCGCCAGCTCATTGCGACCGACTCTGAGCGACTCACACCATATTCAATTAAAAATCTGACTCACACAGCATCGGGGCTCAAATTTGGTTCGCTGTAGCATAGAGTGCCAGACGCTGTGTGATTAAAGTGATTTTTTGGACACATTTCCACCAGTAACAAAGCGAAAAAACATGGAATGACATTGTTAGAACACTGAGACATTAACACTTTAGTGCCAGACCAAAGAAAATATAAAAAATGGGATCAGGAAAGTAATTAGATGAAACGTCCATTGAAATGTATGCGAGAGCAAACGGTAGTGACAAGTCTTACCTGTTGCTCTGGATAGCGGGAGCTATAGGCTGTGTCGTCTGTAATGATGAATCATACGCTACATGGCGCTGTTCCAGTCACTCAAAGGAACCGCTTTCATACATGTGGTATTGCGTACAGCGCCCTGTGTTCAGCAGACGCTGTCTGACACTACGAAGCACTACGTGCCGCTAGAGCTTCATGAATAAACCCCAAAGCTACCGAGAGATTTCCTGTGCCCGAGTCTGCCGCTTCCTGTCACATCACTCAGAAGCTTCTTACCAGTCTCTAACCTTTATTCCTTTACATTGGAATGTTTGTAACAGTCACACTATTTTTGCTGAGGTATCTTGTAACTGTACACTACTTTTCTTGTGGTGCGATTGTTCTATGTGTTTCCAGTGCCTAAGATTATTGTTTTGTAACACACCATGGAAACTACTACATAATGTAAATCAAGAAGAAGAATAAAGAAAAGAAAATATATGCAGTAATGAAAAGTACCTGAGGGTTGGTAATGACTTGCAGAGCTTTGATGCCTGGAAGAAATGTTAACTGCTGCCAAACTGGTTTCTCCTCATTTAGAATAAACCGAAGAGGAAAGCACATTGCTTTCACTTTACTGAAAAAGGCTTCTGACGTAAAAGAGGGGTTTGGCCTGAAGAGACTGTAAAAACTACAGGAGACGCTAAGGCCAGGTAATGCCAGATGAGTGTCAAGTCCAAAGTCCAGAGCTCCTCTGATAGTGCCAGGTAGTGTCCCATCTATCATGCAGGCACTTAAAGTGGCCCAACACCCATGGCTGATCGGCCCGGCAATCTATAAGATTCCCGGGCCGATAAACTCCCTTCCCGCAGGGCATGTGTGAAACCCCCCAGGACGCCCACAAACCTTACCTTCTCCCCGCTCCAACCGGGCATGCGCGGGCCGCGGCCGCCTCTCGCGCTTCCCTCTAGCAGGGCACGCACCCGCGCCGGCCGTGCGCAAACAGTTAGAAGGAAGCGCGAGAGGCGGCCTCCAGCGCGCTCTGATTGGACGAGTGCTCGCGTAGGAGCGGGGTGAGGTGAGTTTTTTGGGGCGTTCTGGGGGGTTTCACGCAGCGATCGGGGTGCCCAGCAGAAGTGGACCAAAATCCAGGATAGCGAAAATCCTGGGTGTTGGTCCACTTTAACCTGCACTCTGTGGCCTTATCCCATACATTTCAATGGGCGTAAATGGTTATAATTATTTTGGAATTTTTTTTGGGGGGGGGCTGGTGCATGTTCCATGGGATCCCTGGGCTGTTTGGGATTATTTTTGGATGCATTTATTGGACTTTTGTGTTGTGCTGCAACTTGTGATTTGGACTGTGAGCTGTTTCATGTCTTTCAAGTGTCCCCAATGCAATTCCCACTACAAAAAAAAAAAAAAAAAACTTCCCTGACCCTAAAAAATAAATAATGGAGATTAAAACAGGTGCTGCGTGCCCGGAATCCCAATTTTTAGCGCCTCTGTGAACGCTGTATATTTTTTTGATAGATTGGATAGACAACTTGCAGTGCTCCCGGCCGGCGCTAGGTGTCGCTAGCGCATGGGCATGTACAAGCTGTGCCCTGCGAGCACTGCCTGGCTGGGAGCGCTACAGCTGATAGCGCCGGCAGGCTGAGGCTGGGGTTGCAGTGCTGCCACTGCCGAGCGTCTCGGAGGAGGCGCTCAAGTCCAGCCCGCCACTATAATAATAAATTAGCCACTATATTTTGAAAGGAAGTTTTACAAACACAGGCATTGCTGCTTTAACACCCCACACAGACAAAATCGACCACCACTATTTCACTGCAAACCACAGAACCATCTACAAATATTCATGAGACCACCAAATTACAGGGTGAAGCTAGCCTCTCTACTCACCTTAAAGAGAAACAACACACAGGAATTTCACTTTCCGTGTGTTGTTCCTCTATGCCGCCGCATTCCAAATTGGGATGCCCCGCTGTGTGTATTCCCCCAGGTCGCCCCATACACTCACCTTCCTCCCGCTCCCACAGATCGGACTCTGAAGGGAGCCAAGTGCTCTGCCAGTCGCATCCCCCGCTCACCTTGCAGCCGGGGTGTGCCCACATCGCTCATTCAGAAAGGACGGCGAGGGGCGCACGCACGGCTAAAGGTGAGCGGGGTCGTGGCCACATGCAGAGACTCGGAGAGGGCTCAGGAGAAGGTGAGTGGATCTGGGCATATGGGGCGTTTCACACTGTGGGGCATCCCAATTCGGGAAGCCCAAAGGACAGGAACTTGGGGCGGCCCAGAAGTCTTTTAGACTCCAGGGCCTCTAATGTTCTTCTACAAGCGAACTTTAGAAATGCGCTCCCACCTCGCAATATTAAACTACAGTACCTGAAAATAAAATTAAAGTGAACCTATCACCAAACGGCCGGCCCTGCTCCCTGCTGTACCCACACCTTTACCCTGGACCCCGCTGCATGCCATACCTGCACTGCAACTACACTGCACCCCCTCCACCCTGCTAAACCTTCCCAATTCTGCTGTAATCCTAGTCTGCACCTCATATTTACACTGATCCCCACATCACCATCATTGCCCTGCTCCCACGCTGTACCTCCATTTCTACCTGGCTCCTTGTTGCAACTCCGTCTCTGCTCTGCTTTTTACTTAAACTGGACCTTCACCCTGAATAAGAGTCTATCTTATATGTTTCCCCCACCCTGTACATACAGATTGCTCACATTAAAAATCATCCTACCTGCATCTACTGCATGTTATGAGCCTTTAAACATCCAAGATGGGGGCTCATGGAGCATCAGGCAGCCTGCAAACAGGAAGTGCCTTCTGACTGTGCCGCTCTGCATTCTAGGATTGCTGACCTTTCCCTGACCCCAGCTCTGCTCTGTCTGAGCAAAGCACAGCTATAACATGCCCCCCTGCTTGAAACTGGACCTTCACCATGATTTATTGAAAAGCCCAAACCCTTAAAAAACGATTCCCCAGCATCTAAAATTATTATATTTTATGTTTTTAGTCACTTACTTATTCTTTCCCCCACTGGGCTGCAACTCTGTTCAGGACTTTAGGATACAGGCACCGCCATCATGACTCAGAAGCATCACACTTACTGAGGAGAGGAGAGTGGGATAAAGTACATGGGGGCCTGTTTTAGCTGTGCTTTGCTCAGACAGAGCAGAGCTGGGGTCAGCAACCCCAGAATGCAGAGCAGCACAGTCAGAAGGCACTTCCTGTTTGCAGGCTGCCTGATGTTCCATGAGCCGCCATCATAACATGCAGTAGATGCAGGTAGGATGATTTTTAATGTGAACAATCTGTATGTACTTCCTAATGCGGACGTCTATGCCAGATTTCCGGACCCCTGCCCCCTTTAATGATCGGTGATGTAGTGCTGCCAGTGTCATGGCTCCCTGGCACCTAGCATTGCAATATGAAGTACTGTATGGGCAGGAAGTGGCATTGCAAGGTACTCCCCTGAGCCCTATCTATCCATCCTTGTTACCAGACCTTATTGCCAGTAACATTTTGGGCCGTAGTCCACCCCTGTACACAGCCTGCACAGAATGCAAGGGGGGTTACAAGCAGTGTGCCACGGGCCAGGAGCTGTAGGCTCCATGGGGCCAAAAAATTAAAAAAGCTCCAGTTTTTTTGCCTGTGGAATCTATACCCCCCTCCCCACAATGCACTGATTTCAAACTATCAACCCAACGCGACGCCCCCCCCCCCCCCTGCCGCCTGGACCTTCATCTCTCACCGGATGTCTGTAAATGGACCTTGTGGTTGAGTATCCCTTCCCTATAGGAAGTAGAAACAAAACCTAGGATAATGAAAATAGCGGACATTGAAAATAGGCATCACTTGTTTTTCTCATGACAGGATTCATGTATTAGCTGCTGGTTTGGAAACAAAGCCATATTCTGTGTATACATTAATATCTTGCAAGGCTGAAATTATTATTATTTATACAGCTGGCAAGCTGATTCATTACTAACGCCAGGTAGCGACAGATGAGCGTCTGTAGAGCGGATTTCAGAGCGCCCGCTAGTAGTCGCTGTGCTCGGCCATGAATCATTGTTTCAGAGCGCCTCAGTCGCTGTCCGGCATTGATGAATATGATATGTGATTCGCTACACTACACTGTATGTGAGCGCACTGTAACACCAGCTCAGTGCGACTAACACCACATTCATAAAAAAAAAAAAACAGCCACAAACATCTCCCGTGCCAAAAATCATGTAATTGTAGCCTATAGCGCCAGAGGGTGGCTGTTTTGTACATGTATAAATTAAATTTAATTAATCCAAAAAGATTTCAAAAATGTCATTTTCTTGCCCAGAATACATGTTAGAAGGCTTGTGTTTTTTTTGGGGGGAAAAAAAAAAGAATTTAGATCAGGAAAGGGATTTAAGGATCGTCCATAGGGATTTATGGGAGTGCGCCAGGTAACGACAGGTTAGACGTGGCGCTCTGCAAGGATGAACATCGGCGCTGTATGCTGAACCTTGGATAATGATGAATCGTATGCTACATGGCGTTGTTCTAGTCGCTCAATTACACATAAATGTGTAATTGCGTGCTGTCTCCGGCGTTCACCTGACCGCGTCTCCCCGCCGCCTCGCCGGGCGGGGAGCCGCGGCAACGTCTTTCCTCCCTCACCTCCCCTTCCTCCCCTCTCTTACTTCAGCGCGGCCCGAGCGTCGGAGCTCGGGCCGCAGTATAACCGTGTCTCCCTGCCGTCTCGCCGGGCAGGGAGCCGCGGCAACGTTAGCCCTCCTCCCCCGCCTCCCTCACCTCCCCCTCCTCCCTTACTCACGTTTGTGCGGCCCAAGCATGTGAGCTCGGGCCGCAGGAGAACCATGCCACCTCGCCGGGCGGGGAGCTGCAGCTGCTGCTGCTATCCTTTCCCTGCAGACTCCGCGCCCGACAATCAGGGCATGTGTTTGCCCCCTCCCCGCATACAAGCCGGTGGGGGGGGGCACCTTCTCCCTTCCGCCCACACTCTGCCAGCCATCATCGGGGGTCAAAAGCTCTGCTCCAAGCGCAGCGGGGATGGGGGCTCTCTCTATGCCTCCAATTAGGGGGGGGGGGGGCAGGGGGAATTTTGTCTTCTGGTGGTTAGCTCAGTTAAGCTCCCAGGCCTAGGAGGTACGCGGCCGAGCTTACGTTGGCTTCCGCTTTGTGGCGCGTTTGTCTCTCCCCCCTCCCATGGTTGTCTCATTTTAGGCTTCTCAGACCCGGAACAAAAAGGGGGGGGGCCCTTTAATGGCGTGTAACATATTTATATGTTTGGCTGTGGCCGATTAAATTTTAATCTTTCCAAAGATATGGTGGTTCGGAGTGGTTATTTGGTGGTGGAATTTAAGGGAGGTAAGGGCATATGAAGCACTAGCCCAGTCAAGTCTGACAGGCAACGCCCTTGTTTATGTGAAGAACAGCTGTGACAACCTTTTACAGGAAAATGAAAGTGAGTTACTTTCCTTTAAGTTTTGTGTTTTTTTATGTCACAAGATCTGGATACAGTAATTCATTCTCTCATCAGAGCAGGGGGCTACACGGCCTGATGATAAACTAGGTAAGTGTTTAATGTACTTCATTTTGTGAATATATATATATATATATATATATATATATATATATATATATATATATATATATATATATATATATATATATATATATAGAGGCTGAGTTAAGACTAGTTAATTCCATGTGTTCTCGCTTTGTTACTGGTGTATATGTGTTAAAAAAACAGACTTTAATCACACAGCGTCAGCTGCTCTATGCTATAGCGACGCTCTGTGAGTCTGTTTTTTCGTTGAATATGGTGTGAGTCGCTGAGAGTTGGTCGCAATAAGCTGGCGCTACCTTTCTCTCCCTGCAATGCTGTACTGGTGTTAGAGCGCCCAACATACAACACATACATCAATGCCGACCAGGTTACTACAGCGAATGAGATGCTCTGTTACAGCGCCCGATAGCCGATTACAGCTTATACTACAGGTCGCTCTTAGCGCCTCTCAACTGCCGATAGCTGGTGCTAGTAATGAATCAGCCCATATAATAACAGGACGATGCAGTGATAGATAGCGCCAGTTAAGTGCGTCCGACGCTTGGCGCTGAAGCCCATATTTAAGAAAATCAAACACAAACCAGCGTTGGCACTCTAAAACCGGGAGTGCCAGACGCTATATATATATCCGAAATCGGGATGCCCCTCTGGGTGAAACCCCGCAGGACGCCCAGAAACCTTACCTTATCCCGGTTCCAACGGCGCGAGCCACGGCCGCATCTCGCGCTTCTCTCTAGCAGAGCGCGCACCCGCGCCGGCCGTTTGTGAATGGCCGGCGTGGGTGCGCTCCCTGTTAGAGGGAAGTGCGAGATGCGGCCTCCAGCGTGCTCAGAGCCGCTGTGGTTGTCCGTCGCTTGTCCGTACATACCACAGCGGCTCTGAGCACACTGATTGGATGAGCGCTCGTGTAGGAGCGGGGTGAGGTGAGTTTTTTAGGGCGATCTGGGGGGTTTCACGCAGCGGGGCACCCCCGATCGGGGTGGACCAAAAGCCAGGATAATGAAAATCCTGGGTGTTGGTCCACTTCAACTAATATTACTAATTAATAATATGCACTTTTAGGCATTTTTAAACTCCTGTAATATTTTGTTCTTCATTGAATCACACCTTATATTATCTAATTACTTATTTGGAAATAAAGCATGACATTTGCCTTATTTTCACTTTGCCAAATCAAGGCCAGTGTACCTGTTTGTAAAGTCATTATTCAGGCATAACCAGTGGCGCACCCAGGATTATGTCCTGGGGCGGGGGTCCAGTTGGGGTAAGGGGGGGGGGCTTGGCCTGGAAGAGGTGTGGCACCTCGTGAGAAGCATATCTGAAAACTTTTGAAGATGAGGAGGGGGAAAAGATAAGTGTGCGTAGCATGCCTACATTTTTTTGCAATTAAGCTACGCCCCTGCGGACTGGGGCTAGAAAACGGCCCGGGACTTTTTGGGGCACACCGGCCCTGCTGCCCTGTTTCTGGCCCGGTATAGTATCTTAATGTCACTATATATACAACACCTTATTTTCGCTCCATAAGACACACCCAGGGTTTAAAGGACAAAAATAAGAAAGAAAATATTCTGAACCAAATGGTATACTTAAATCCCCCCATTACAGGCAGAATACCCAATTACAGGCAGTAATTGGTATCCCTCATTAAAGCAAGTGAGGGGCATACCACAGAGGCACGTTGCAGCATCTTCCATTAAGGGCAGTGCGGGGCATCCCTCTGTGCAGCCAGTGCGAGGCATCCCTCTGTGCAGCCAGTGCGAGGCATCCCTCAGTGCAGCCAGTGCGAGGCATCCCTCAGTGCAGCCAGTGCGAGGCATCCCTCAGTGCAGCCAGTGCGAGGCATCCCTCAGTGCAGCCAGTGCGAGGCATCCCTCAGTGCAGCCAGTGCGAGGCATCCCTCAGTGCAGCCAGTGCGAGGCATCCCTCAGTGCAGCCAGTGCGAGGCATCCCTCAGTGCAGCCAGTGCGAGGCATCCCTCAGTGCAGCCAGTGCGAGGCATCCCTCAGTGCAGCCAGTGCGAGGCATCCCTCAGTGCAGCCAGTGCGAGGCATCCCTCAGTGCAGCCAGTGCGAGGCATCCCTCTGTGCAGCCACATAGGGGCACCCCTCAGTACAGCCAATGAGCGGCATCTCCAATCCCCCGCCGCGCCTTGTGATGGCACTCACACGCCCACACATGCTTACCTTTGGTTTCTGATAGTCGGAGGGCCTGCCTGCCTGACCCGCTGTTCCTGCCGCTGCTGCCGCTGCTCTCAGACACACAAACAGACATGCTTACAAGCACTTCCTGGCTGTTGCGCGCTGGTCGGTGGGCGTGCCCCATATGGACGCCGGCCATATGGGACACGCCCACCAACCAGCGCGCAACAGCCAGGAAGTGCCGGTAAGCATGTATGTGTGTGTGTGTGTGTGAGAGCGACGATGGTAGTGGCAGCAGCAGGAAGGGAAGGCCGCAACCCCGTAGAAAAGATGCTGCCCCTCACCCTCCAGCATCGTTTCCACTGGGTTGCGGCCTTCCCTGGCGCCGGCCTACCAGGATTTTGCTGGTATGCCCTATGGCCAGCCCGCCCCTGGTCCCTGGTCATGCCTATGCCACACCCATAACTAGTTGCTTAACTAAATTGAAAGGACCCCATTTAATGTTCGCACCAGGGCCCTGGCACAGACTCATACAGTAGCTTTTTTTTTTTGTCCTTTCTGACTATTAACTTGATGACTGTTAACTTAAGATGAGCAGTAGAGGACAGCGGCATGGGGTGGAGGGATGAGGTAAGTGGTGGAGGAAAGCATCATGGGGTGGAGGGGTTGGGTGAGTGGTAGAAGACAGCAGTAGGGGATGGAGGGGTTAAGTGAGTGGTAGAGGACAGCAGCAGGAGTTAAAGGGCAGTGGCAGAGAGTGGAGGGCTAAGGTGAGTGGTAGAGGACAGCAGCAGGGGGAGATGACAGTGGCATGAAGTTCACACATTGGGGCATCCTAAATCAAATATGGATAGTCAAAATGACAGGATTCTGTACATTAGAATGCATCTTAGGGGGCATCTTGATTAGGGATACCCCACAGTCCAAAACCCTATGGACCCCCACAGTCTGAATCACATAGTCATCTAATTTTGGGATCCTACTCTGTTGAAATGCAATATCAGTGGGACTTTCCTCTGCAGCAGTGTCCCTGCTCTCTGCTGGTCTGCCAGACACATAGTGGAGGGATGGGGATGCGGCTACTCGTGGCCACATTTAAACAGCACTGGATCACGCAATTAGGTGAGTATGTGGCCGCATTGGGCATTAATGACAAAGCAGATCTCAGACCATTTCTTATTCTCATCCCCTAATCGGGTATAGTAAGTGCAGGGGACTGGAACAAAGGGGAGAATACATAGGCACATGCCAATTTTCAGTTTTTTAATTCCAAAAATGTTTTATGTATAAATATTTTTTCTCATTCCACTTTCTCATTGCAGTTCCAGCTGCATCACACACAGATTAAAAAAAAAACTTTTAAATACACATTGTAATGTAACAAAATAGGAAAAAAGCCAATGGTGAATACTTTCGCAAGCCACTGTAAATTGAGTAACTTGACTGTGTGGGAATTCACTTTTGATCACTTCATCTAATCAGATAAACAGTATGACAAAAAAAATGAAAAGTAAAAATTACACTGAAATGCTTCTGACCAGCACTATGTCTAAAAAGAACCTTTTTCATTTCTAAAATTTGGGTTAACACAGGAGCCTTCAGCAAGATGCATCTAATGGGTTTATTTAAGAAACGCTAAAGCCAGATGAGTGCCACGTAGAGCCAGATGAATTTATTAATTAATACAAATAGAAAATGTAATAAATAAGCTTATGGCTTAACACATTGAAGGCATAACACAATAATGGAAACGTTTGACAACGCCATCAAATGTGGAGTTACCATTTAAGTGTGCTAGTGGGACATTGCCTACTAACGTGGAGGCTGATCCATTAAAGTGGACCAACACCCAGGGGTGATCGTCGGGCCGATCACCTCCCTCACCGCGGGGCATCCGAGATCGGGATGTCCCGTGGGGTGAATCCCCCCAAAAGCCCCAAAAAACCTTACCTTATCGCTGACGAATCAGCCGCCGCCGCCTCCTGCGCACCCCTCTAGCAGTGCGAGCGCCCACGCCGGCCGTTTGTGAATGGCCAGCGCGGGCGCGCGCCCTGTAAGAGGGACACGCGGGAGGCGGCGGCGGCTTGTCCATCGCCGAAAAGGTACGTTTTTTTGGGGAGGATTCACACAGCGGGGCATCCTGATCTCGGATGCCCCGCTGAAGTGGACCAACACCCAGGATAGTGAAAACCCTGGGTGTTGGTCCACTTTAATAGAGCCAGCTATCGGCAGATGAGCGTCTGTACAGCGGCGCTTAGAGCGACCGCTAGCATACGCTGTGATCGGCTATCGGGTGCTGTAACAGAGCACCTCAGTCGCTCTAGTAACCTGGCCGGCATTGATGAATGAGATGTATGTTGGGCATTCTAACACCAGTACAGCGTTGCAGCGAAAGGTAGCGCCAGCTCATTGCGACCGACTCACACCATATTCAACAAAAAAACAGACACACAGCGTCGGCGCTCTGGTCGCTATAGCATAGAGCGGCAGACGCTGTGTGATTAAAGTCTGTTTTTGAACACATATACACCAGTAACAAAGCGAAAAAACATGGAATTAAATTGTTGTAACATTGTGACATTAATACTTTAATGCCAGACCTGTATTGACAATTCAGCATAAAATATAAAAAATCAAAATGTTTTCAAAAATAATTTATTCCAGGCCAGGAGAGGTCAAAAATTAGGATCAGTGAAGAGATTAGAAGGAACGTCCATTGAAATGTATGGTAGGGCGACAGGTAGCGCAAGGTAAGACCTGTCACTCTGGAAGCTAGAGCGCCGGCACTATACGCTGAGCTGCCTGTAATGATGAATCATACGCTACATGGCGCTGTTAGAGTCCCTCACCAGAATCGCCTTCATAAATGGGGTTTTGCATACAGCGCCCAGCGTTCACTAGATGCTGCCTGCTGCTACGAAGCACTACCTGGCGATAGAGCTTCATGAATAAACCCCTTAGTTTCCTGCCTTAAAGTGGCTGGCCCTTGAGTGTAAAAGAACCCAGGGCCAGCTGCTAACCTGCCCTAGGGCATCCTAAATTGAAATGCCCCGCTGTGTGAAACCCGGACACTGTGTGGACACCGGTAAACTCACCTTTTTACCGGTGGCTCCCATGACAGTGTTCGCCGGAGCTGCATCCCCAGCTTTCCTCCGCTCCCGCAGCCAGCCATTCAGATAAACAGGGGGTTGGAGCGCTCCATCTTTTACAGGGAAGCGTGGGGGTGCAGCCAGCCAGCTGATCATTCACCTGGCACTTTTGAAATTCCCTGCTCTGTGAACCCCCCCCCCCCCCCCCACCACCACCATTTGCGTGACAAGCTTACTTTTCCATCACTCACATCCTGTTTGGCTGCAAGCGGCCACGCCAAACTGAATGGCTGTGCGTAGCCACAAGTGAAGGATATAAGTGATGTGTGCGGCTGGAATTCCATTCAGCTTATTCAGCCGCACATTAATATGCATGGCTAGAGAAGCTGATTGGATGAGCGTTGTGCCTGTACCATGGGCTTGAGAAAAGGTAAAAAAAGAAGGGTGGACAACAGAGTTTCACACAGCGGAGCATCCTGAATTAGGATGACCCAGGGGGACAGACCTAAACCCGGGAATTCTTTGGGCTTGGGTCCACTTTAATTTTTGGCTGAACTGTTGTGTAGATGTTGATAAATAGACAATCTAGACTGGCCAAATCATACTATAGCTAGCTACACTTAATGTACAGGAAAACCAGCTAATGAACTATGGGACACCTAAGTTCATGTAAAAAAAAAAGACAAAAAAAGCGAAGCTCCTTTACCACAAGAGAAATTTAATTGTTTCCAATCCACACTAACAAAATTAATGAGTCAATTTCTTTTAAAATGTTGTAGGGTGTCACTGGAGAGCACACATCATGTGTGAGGTGGTGGTGTGTGACACATCCGTGCTTCTGAAACAGGGAGACATCACGGTTGAAAATACAGACGCCATAGTGAACCTAACCAATGCAACGCTGGACCAGAACGTTGGTGAGACAAATTTATACTCCTTTGCTTTAAAGGCACGCTTCTGTTTACTAAGAAGCGCAATGATCATTTCATTTAAAAGTGGACCAAAACCCTGGATTTTGACTATCCTGGTTTCTGGTCCTTTCCCCGGGGGCACTCCGCTGTGTGAAACCACCCGATCGCCCGAACACAGCTCATAGCTTCCTGGTCCCACGGAGCATCTAAGAGCAGCGGCTCTGACGGCCACATCCACCACTTCCCTATATCAGGGAGCGTACCCGGCACGGGCACGCTCCCTGTTAGAGGGAGGCGGAGGATGCGGCCGTCAGAGCCGCCGCTCTTAGACGCGCCGTGGGACCGGGAAGAGGGCGTGCCCCTGGGGTACCCCCCCGGGGAAAGGACCAAAACCCAGGGTAGTCAAAACTATTGCCTATTATGGGTTTTGATCCACTTTAAAGTGGACCAACAGCCTCTTTGGCCTAAAAGAATCCAGGGCCGTTATACTCTAGCTGGTGATCCCAGGGTGCATGCCCAGGCCACATCCTCCAGTTCCTTTTGGCTGATGCATGCCTTGATGCCCAGGCATTTAGATATTTGGGTGTGGCAGCTAGAGGTTAGCTGGGTTCTGTTGTCAGACAGAGTTTTATTATATTAATGCACCACATTGTGCGGTTTGAACAAGCGCCTGCACATGTATTGTGGGATCACCAGGGGGGTGAGTACTGGCAATTCCAGGGGGTTTCACACAGTGGGGCATCCCAAAACTCGTTCAAAGCTCAAATCCCTTATTCTGATGTTTCGTTGCCTCTTTGGATTCTTCATCAGGGAACAAGCAGCCTACTTGTCTCTCAGGTGCCTGGTCTCCTGGTGCTGAAGGTGCTGAAGAGAAGCAAGTAGGCTTCTTTTTCCCTTATAGAAGGGCCCAAAGAGGACATGAAATGTCAAAATTAGTGGTGCGATATGGTCAATCAGGAGTTACATTTGTTCTAGTCTCGGACAGAGAAAAAAGCAGTGATGCTACTTCTCTGCTGTCTGCATTGAGTATTTCAGCCATATCATTGGCTTTCCTATTAGTTTACCACCACAGGTGGTAACACAGAACATCCTAAATTGCGATGCCCCCTAGAGAGAATGCTTAATTACAGAATGAAACTCATAATCCGCTTGGATCCAAGTAAATCATAGCCTTTGTAGGGATTTGTTCTGTAACATTAATTTATTTATGAACATTTTGTTGGAGGTAACTCAGACCCCGATAAGTCTATATGGCCTCTCTCGCCCAACCTTTATATTGTTCTTCCTTAGCAACCGGTTGGAGACCCATGCAGTGAACAGAGAGACATACAGCATTGAAAGTTCACTACATGGATCTGCTTTATTCAAAACCAGCTTGCATTTTTATACAAAATGTCACACAAAAAGGAGTACTTAGCACCCACCTTTGTGATGTAACTAAAACATTAACATAGAAGGCTGGCAATAAATCTCGTGATTCCTGCGTGGGTAATTTCCCTATAAGTCTACTGATAACTGATTTCAAGGAATTCCCTGACCTACATTCTCTGGAATACTGCCAGTGTCATACGCTACACATGGACAGCAGGAACTTAAAAAGTTTAACACATGGTTTAAGCCCTGGTGCAGGGCAGAAGGGTTTGGGTTCCTAGAGCACTGGGCTGACTTTTCATTGGGGAAAGACAAAGCATAAAGGAAAGGGGGCGGAGTGTGTCTCTATGTAAAGCAAGAATTCAAAGCACATATTAGAGAGGGGATACTAGCCGAAGACTGTGAGGATGTAGAATCCTTGTGGGTAGAAGTGCGGGGTGATTTTAACAATGTTAAAATACTAATTGGTGTAATCTATAGGCTCCCAAATATAACTGAGGAAATAGAGGGTCAACTGCATAAGCAGATAGAGTGGGCGTCACAGGCTGGTACAGTGCTGGTGATGGGGGACTTCAACTACCCAGGAATCGTCTGGAGACATGGTTCTGCTTCTTCTACAAGGGAGAGCATTCCTCAGCTTGTTACAAGATAATTCTATGAATCAGTTCGTGGCACCTACTAGAGGTGGTGCTCTTTTAGATCTGGTAATATCAAATAATGATGACCTGATAGGGACATTAACAGTTCGTGAAAATCTTGGTAACAGTGACCACAATATAGTTGTATTTAACATAAACTGTAAGAAGAATTTTCTGCCTGGGAGGGCAAAAACACTGAATGTTAGGAAGGCCAACTTCCCCAGGCTCAGAACTGCACTCCAGTACATAGACTGGGAGCATCTGGGAGTGCTTTAAATCAATTGTGAGTACTAACGCTGCAAAATGTATTCCTATGGGAAACAAATATAAGCGGCTAAAATTAAACCCCTCATGGCTGACACCTGCAGTTAAAAGGGCAATAAAGAACAAAAAAGGGCATTTAAACATTACAAGGCTGAACTCTCAGCTGTAACTCTTGAAAAGTATATATTAGTTATTAAAGCTTGTAAGAAAGAAATACGGTTGGCGAAAGCACAAAATAAGAGATGTGGCCAAAGAAAGAAAAACAAACACATAAATGCTTTTTTAAAATATATAAACTAAAAGAAAACTAAATCAGAACAGATAGGTGCCCTAATTGGTGATAATGGGGAAATGGTCACTGGGGTTGAAAAAAAAGGTGGAGCTGTTGAATGTATACTTTAGCTCTGTGTACAGAGAGGAGCAAGAGAGGAGCAAAGAGCCAACACAGGAGATGCCACTGATAGCAATAGCCCAAGTATAATACTTAACAAGCTCAACATGGATATCATCCAAGAAAAACGAAATAATTTAATTGTGAATAAGACTGCAGGACCAGACGGACTTCACCCAAGAGTTCTTAAAGAACTCAGCTTGGTTATCTCACCACCCCTGTTCTTGATCTTTAAAGACTCATTAACAACTGGTATATATAGTGCCAAGAGATTGGCGCAGGACAATATGGTGCCCATTTTTAAAAAGGGCTCTAGGTCTTCTCTGGGCAATTACAGACCGGTAAGTTTAACATCCATTGTGGAAAAATTGCTTGAGGGGCTATTAAGGGACAACATACACGAATATGTAACTATCCATAATATTTTAAGTGACAACCAGCAAGGTTTTAATAAGGACAGAAGCTGCCAGACTAACTTGATTGGCTTCTATGAGGAGGTGAGTAGAAGCCTGGAAAGAGGGCGGGTTGTAGATATAGTTTTTCTGGATTTTGCAAAAGCATTTGACACTCTCCCCCATAGATGCTCATTGGGGAAATGGAGATCTTCAGGATTAGAAAATACAGTTTGTAACTGGACTGAAAACTGGCTGAAGGATTGTGTGCAGAGAGTTATGGTTAATGATACCTACTCTGAATGGTTACCGGTTGTAAGCGGTGTGCCCCAGGGTTCAGTCCTGGGCCCACTTTTATTCAACTTGTTTATAAACGACATAGAAGATGGGATTAGAAGCACTGTCTCTATTTTTGCAGATGACAAACATATGTATCACAGTGCAGTCTATTGAAGATGTTCACAAGCTTCAGGCTGACTTGGACACTTTGAGTGTCTGGGCATCCACTTGGCAAATGAATGTGGAGAAATGTAAAGTCATGCACTTGGGGTCTAAGGATCTGAAGGCCACATATATCACTGGTTGAGTAAAACTGGGAGAAACACTTGTTGAGAAGGATCTGGGGGTACTGGTAGATCACAGGCTAAATAATAGCATGCAATGTCAAGCAGCTGCTTCCAAGGCCACCAAGATATTATCATGAATAAAAAGAGGCATGGAATCATGGGATAGGGATGTAATTTTGCCTCTTTACAAGGCCCTGCTGTCCAGTTCTGGGCACCCATTAATAGAAAGGACGCTCTGACTATGGAAAGGGTGCAGAGGAGAGCCCCCAAACTAATCAGAGGAATGAAGGATCTTAGTTATGAGGAAAGATTACGGGAATTAAATCTTGAGAAAAGACGACTGAGGGGGGACATAATTAACTTGTATAAATATATAAATGGCCAATACAAAAAATATGGGGAAACACTATTTCAGATAGAATCCTCTCTAAAGACAAGGGGGCACTCCCTTCGACTGGAAAAAAAGAAATTTAGTCTACGGAGGCGACAATCATTCTTTACCATAAGAACTATAAATCTGTGGAATAGCCTCCCCCAGAAGCTTGTTACAGCATCAACCGCTGACAGCTTCAAAAAACAATTAGATGCTTATTTAGAATAAAATAACATTAACAGTTACTATTAGCTGTTATCAGTAAAAAAATGAAATTAGATAAAAAATAACTTCTCCTTACCCCAACACCCTTGGTTGAACTTGATGGACATATGTCTTATTTCAACCGTATTAACTATGTAACTATATAACTATATACATTTAGATAAATCGCTGAGAGAAGGACATTACTACACACTAAAACGTCTGTTGGCTTTATGCCCAGAACATAACATATCATATGTATATCTATATAACTAAGTTTAATATTATAGCATAGAATATGAGTCTTTTTAACATGGCCGCCATTAAGCTAAGCATTTCACCCTTCACATACTGTACAAGGAAGTAACATTTAGAAAGATTTACTGTTGTTTTATCTTATCTATGGGGAATTCTAGTCTTCTAGTCCCTCCCCCTAAACAAAGGCATTTCAAGGCTAACAGAATTTGCTTGTTTTTTGTTGTTTAGGAAAAAGCTCCATGGTAAATCTAAGGTATAGTAATTAAACAGAATGCAAGCCTGAGAATCTATGGCACATGTGTCAAACTTTAGGCCCAGGGGCCGGATGTGGCCCACCTAACCCTTTGAGGTGGGCCCTCTAAAAGGTGCCAGGTGGCAGCAGCTGGGTGGCACCCCTTCAAGGCGGCCCCGTTAATACTTGTTTCTGACACCAGTAGCACATGCTGGGGCTGGTATGTGGCATTCCACTGTGGAGCACAGTACCACCTCCAATCCTGCCCCCAGGTGCGGTGCCTAACAAATGGCTGTTACCCACTTTTTTAACATTCTGGGGGAAAAGAGTAGTGTCTGCAACTGTTCTGTTTATATGTGGAACCATCTTTCACCAAATAATGGGAGCCCTTCTTAACCCCACCAACATCTGTTGCAGATGTTATTGCCAGCTATTGCCAGGTAAGGTGGGAAAAATGATCGTAGGGCTGGCCTTGGCAAAATAGTAAAGCGTATGCATCTGTCCTGAGCCAAAGAGTTGTCCATCTGTACTGGGCAAAAATTCTGTGGCTGTCTTAAGCAAAAATAATTCTGTGGCTGACTTGGGCAAAAATATTTCTGAGGCTGTCTTGGGGAGAAAAAATTCTAAATCTGCCCTGGGCAATATAATTCAGCATCTACATCTGTCCTTAGCAAAATGATTGTGTTTGTAACCATATATTTGAATGGTTGTGTTTGCATTTTGTTTTGTGTTTATTAACTGGCCCTTTGACAGCAAACAGAATGCTGTTTGTTGTCAACCCCATTTGCTTTTTTATAATTATAATTTATAATTAGCAAATAATCTTTTGTATGATTAAATATTTTAAATATATTTAAAGCAGACCTACTGTCACATGCCCATTGGGGCGTTTTATTCTTCAGGTCCAGAAGTGTTGTAACCAAAGAGTAATAAAAGATGGATCAGAACGGTAGCCAGGGAAGTATAAAGGGGAGACAATTCACCTGAATTTGGGGGTAATTAAAAAATAAGAGATCAGGTAGGAGAAGTTAAATACAAGTCAGACCACGTCAGCAACAAAAAAGCACCGAGAATAAAAGGCAGATCCTAGTGATCCTATCTATAGACAATAGACTTGGTCCATGGAGCCACTGTGTACAGGGCCCCTTGAATCCATCCTCCTGGCCTTTGTGTGTCCTTATCATATCAACAGGTGAAGACTATATAAAATATGCAGGGCATAATAACGCTCTGTGCGAGAAGAAAAATGTTGCCCCCTTCTCACCCACCCTATGTTACTGCTGCTGTCCCATATTAAATATGCTCCATGCTAGGTCTCTTTCTTAGTCAATGCAATGCCCCCAAACCAGGACTAAGCCCAATATGGGGGAATGCAGGGTCTGTCATATGGCCTACACCACTAACAGTGGCCCTCACTCATCTGCAGAAAACTTGATGGCTGGGATAAAGGCACCCCCAATTGCTTTTGTGCCCAGGGCGGGTGCCCTACTCGCCCTTCCACTGTTGTAGCCTTGTGCTTGTACATGTGAACTGGTTCAAGTTTCTGCTCCTGTCATGGCAGTACTGAAAAGGTCAGAAAACAAGGCAGCCAGACAAGGGCCAGTGATCCCTGCAGGGAGGAGGCACTGTAACCCTGGGCTGGGAATATGGGAATGACACCGAACATGTACGTTTTTAACAGCATTGACTCCAGCCTTTGACTGAAAGATAAATTGTACATTCAAAATGTTCTATACAACAAACCAGAGGATGCATTGAGTTTTGCCTGCCTTTTACCATATATATATATTTACTAAGAACGTGACACTACTGTAATGCTTCCCCTTCTCATTCATGTGTATTATATGATTTCACAGGTATATCTAAAGCAATTCTGGACGCAGCCGGAGACACTGTAAAGCAAGAATGCCAACGCTTAAGTAAGGAAAAATAACCAGATTGTTATTATTAGATCATTTTAACATGCTCTTGGTTCCTGTTCCTTGTACTTGAACAGTGGTGTAACTATATGTGAGTGAGCCCTGCTGCGGTTGCAACCTTTGCACCCACTATAGTTACGCCCCTGTGCTTGAAACTCAGTATGTAGGCCATCACTAATGGTTATTACCTGTATACATAATGTGTAATTGCTCTTCCTAATCTGCCCATAAACATTACCCGCAATGGCATTTTTAAACATTTTTTTGCAGCTTCGTTTGTCTGCTGGCTTTTGTTCAGTTATTTACTATGTCAGCAAGCACAAAGGAGAAAACATGAGCTGGTATAAACTGGTCATGCCATAGTTGTTGGTCATGACCAGCACTTACTCTGCCTTCCTTTTCTTAAAGTGGACCAAAACCCAGGATTTTGACTATCCTGGGTTTAAGTCCTTTCCCGTGCCCCGCTGCGTGAAACCCCCCAGAATGCCTAAGGCAACTCACCTCTTCCCAGTCCTACAGAGCATGCCTGCTCGTCCAATCAGCGAGCTCGGAGCCGCTGACATCACGTCGTCTAAGACTTCGTCTAAGAGCAGTGGCTCTGAACGTGCTGGCAGCCACATCCTCCCCTACCCTCTAACAGGGAGCGTACCTGCACCGGTCATTCTAAATGCCTGGCACGGGCACAAGCCCTGCTAGAGGGATGGACAGGGAAACAAGGTAAGTGAATGGGGCGACCTGGAGTGTTCTACACAGCAGGGCACCACGATTTTGGATGCCCCGAAGGGGGGAACGGATCAGCCCAGGAATCATATAGATTCCCGGGCCGATCGGTGTGGGTTTTGGTCCACTTTAAGGAGGAAGTCCAAGAATTTTTCACATTTTACCCACCCGTGCATAAACAACTCATTGGAGGGTGGGGAATTTGCACAAAATCTTAAGCTGGTAGCTTGATTGACAGGTCAGTCACCCAATCATGAGCAACAATGTGACTGTACTGATCTGTCATTTAAGTCCAACTGTCATTTAAGTTATATTTCAGTCAAAAATTAAAAAAAAAACACTATATTCACCTTTCATCGACATCAGTGACACCTCTGTACAGAGGGGACTAAGGCACAGCCCACCCCCTCGTCACAGGAACAATGGCATACCCCTCTCCATTCACTTCAATGGAGAGGGGTGTACCATAGCTCCTGTAGGGAGAGGGTTCTGCACAGAGGTGTTGCATAGACAATTTTGTCGGACGAGGAGGGAGGGACGATATGGTGATCTGGTAAATGTGTATACACCGGATCAGCAGCAATAGCCTGCGCGGGATGAAAGGTGTTTGTTTTTGACTGAAGTATTACTTTAACGTCAGGAGAGGCAACCACATGAGGATTACGTGCTTGGCATTTAAAGAAAGCTGAAGGTCCCACACCTTCCAGAACCCCACTACAAAATATGGCACCACTACCAATGATCTACCACAATATAAATATTTATTGGTCACAATATAACAATCACTATATACACTAAAGACCCATTAAAAGAACACACTGGCAAAGACATTGTACATGAAGGAAGGGCAAGAACTTTACAAAGGGGCAAGGGGATGGTAGTGAGTGACAATATTACATTAATTTCATACAGCTTTTTGAACTACCCGGCTCATACATAATAAAGTGCTATAGTGCAATTAAATAAACTATTTGAGTAAGAAAACAGTGTCAACATAAATATATTGAACCTCTGAGTGCTGATTCTAACCTAAACAACCCAATAACCTATATCTGACAGTAAATCTGCCAATGCAACAGTGAGAGCAAGTCGGAGAGGACAGCGAAATAACTACCCACATGTGAGAAAAATAAGCTTGCATACAAGCACGACCACCAGCCCACTGCCCCAGCGTCTACGCGTTGCGTGACGTCACAGGCGTCACTTCCTCAGGACATCTCATGTCCTGAGGAAGTGACGCCTGTGACGTCACGCAACACGTAGTTATTTCACTGTTTGCATATTATTTTCAGGAAAATGTGGTTTTGATTCTGCTTTTTTATTCTTTTTTAGGGAAACCTTGTGCACCCAAATGATTCATCAAGGGATTACTACCAGAAACTTTGCCCACATCAACAAGCCTGATATGCCTAGAAAGCTTGGGGTTTTACTTTTTTTGCATGTTTCACCCAAAAATATTGACAATACACTACAAAAATGACAAACAATAGTCCCTCTTTAATATGCAGCAGCAGGGCAGCGTGACCCAGGTTGCCCCGCTGTGCATAGCTCTGCTGAAAAACAGAACCGGCCGTCCAATACATGCCATTTCCGGGATCCTCTTCTACAGCTGCCGTGGAGCAGTCTATCAGCGAGCTCTGCCAGCGCAGGCTGTGCTGATAGGCTGCCTTCGGCGGCGGCGGACGAACCGTGCACTGATGGGCTGCTCTGTGGCAGCTGTAAAAGAGGATCCCGGTAGCTGTGGGTATTGGGCAGCCGGTTCTGTTTTTCAGCGGCAGAATTTGTGGAAGAAGCTTCTCTGATAGTAAACATGGATGGAAGCATTCACAATACATTGTTTACACATGTGGGGGTTATTCAATAATTTGTAAAAATCCTTGTCACCATAGTTGGACTGGCTAAAGGGGGGAACGTGGGAAGATTCCCAGTAGAATAAAGGGGGGTGGAAGCAGCTCAATCACTATTATTTATACAAAATTATTATTATTATTCAGGGCCTGGGAACTAATTTACCGCCCAGTTTAACCCTCTCATCAACTAAATATCAAGCAACAAACATGTCTAGCTATGTGGAAAGACAGAGATTTGGTTGCATATATCTGCAGATACATGTGGAAGCCACACTGCCCCGGCAAGGCACTCTGTGTTTAGTGTGGTCCCTACTCTTAATTCTGAGTCCCCAGGGCTTTCATTAAATTATGCTGAAGGTCCGGTTTAAGTGTTTGCGGGGCGGTTATTACCCAGAGGTAACCACTCGGGCTGACCTGAAGGCCTGGTCCTTGTTCTGTACATATATCTTAAATATTCCCCTGCCAGCACCACTCATTTAATCTATTTAATTTATTTAACTTTTTTGGCTGTGCATAGCCAGTATTTTATATACATTATTGTAGATAATTTTGATTTTTTTCAAATAAAATGTTACATTTTTATTTTTTTTACAGGTAAACTTCCCAATGATGGATTTGCTATAACTGTAGCTGGGAACCTTAACTGCCAAAAAATAATCCATCTGATCAATGTGAAACCTCAAACCATTGTGACATCAGTGAAAAATGCTTTGAAGGCCTGTGATCAGCAGAACATGGCGACCGTCAGTTTCCCAGCAATTGGAACTGGTAATAAATACATTGAAGCTTAGCTAAAGCATTGCATAAGCGGAAGGGAAATTTGTAGCCAGGCTGGACAACTTTCTGCAGCCAGATGTGTAACTACCGTATCCCCCCCCCCCCCCCCCCGAGACTCTCCTGCCCATAAGACTTTAGTCTAAGGTTTAGAGGAAGAAAATAAGAAAAACATATTCTAAACCTACTGGTGTGATAAAATACCCCCCAATCACTCCATTACAGACAGTGACCAGATTACAGGCAGTAATCGGCATCCCCTATTACAAGCAGTAAGCTGTTTCCCACATTACAGACAGTAAGCAGCATGCCCTATTGTAGGTAGTGTGTGACATCCCCATTGCAGGCAGTGTGCAGCATCCCCATTGCAGGCAGTGTGCGGCATCCCCATTGCAGGCAGTGTGCGGCATCCCCATTGCAGGCAGTGTGCGGCATCCCCATTGCAGGCAGTGTGCGGCATCCCCATTGCAGGCAGTGTGCGGCATCCCCATTGCAGGCAGTGTGCGGCATCCCCATTGCAGGCAGTGTGCGGCATCCCCATTGCAGGCAGTGTGCGGCATCCCCATTGCAGGCAGTGTGCGGCATCCCCATTGCAGGCAGTGTGCGGCATCCCCATTGCAGGCAGTGTGCGGCATCCCCATTGCAGGCAGTGTGCGGCATCCCCATTGCAGGCAGTGTGCGGCATCCCCATTGCAGGCAGTGTGCGGCATCCCCATTGCAGGCAGTGTGCGGCATCCCCATTGCAGGCAGTGTGCGGCATCCCCAATTGCAAGCAGTGTTGAACTATTAAACACTAAAACAGGCACATTTTGTACATGATGCCACGTGAGCACAAATCAGATAAATAAGGTGCAGAAGCAACAACATTTGGGCCCCTGACCTCAGGGGGCCTGATGTGGTCACTACAACTGCACAACATCTAGTTACGCCCCCAGGTTCTATCCAATAAAGTTCTGCCAAGCAAATAGCAAACTGCACATAAAAAATCTCCAAATCGGATTGTACAGATAAGTAGTGTGTGAATCAATCATGCTTCCTCACCCATTTTTACCACCCCACTATATCCATTTTTATCGCCGACTGACAACCTCTTTTCAGTGTATCAGAAAGCCCACCCACCTTCATTCTGTGCACCAACCCTATCTTTACACAGGAACATCCATCTTTACCGCATCCTATCTTTACTTAGCTAGGGCCTTGTAACTCAGCCTGTTTTTACCGACTAGCCCATCCATTCAGCCTTCCCCCCCACCACATAACTAAACCCCATTTAACTCATCTTCACTGTATAATTCTCCCAGTCCACCTATCTTCTTACTGTGCCTCTCATTCAGCTCGTCTTTAACCCATGCTGATTGCATCTTTTTTGTAAAATATTACACAAACATTTTACTCTTCATGAATTTCTTCCTCATATAGTAATTACGTATCAGTTACATATCTCGTAGTGATAAATGACTTTCAATACATTATGTGTATTTGTTTTTCTTTTCAGGACTTCATAAGCTTGATGCCCAAACCTCAATTAAGTCAATCATAAAAAGTATTGAGGAATATTTGACCAGCCCAGGCCTCATAACCATCATTTCAAAGATTATCATTGTTGTTCTTAAGCTGGATGTTTACGCAGAATACATAAAATTCTTCCATAACTACAGGGTAACTGTACAGATTTAAAACTATAATATTTTCTAACTTAGTAATGCAAATGGACACGTTATAGCGGGTCAAAACCCACTGAGCTTGTGATATTAATTTGGCCAACGCCCCTGCCGATACTCCCTTCTTAGGGTGTAGAACTAGAAATTGATATTTTTGCTTTTCAAATCGTCCTGGAACACTGATTTTTTGCTGTCCCTTGGTGTGAGATGGCAGATTATCAGTCTTTGCATAGGTGCAATAATTACATCATTGTTACACATACCAGTGGCAATAAATAGAGGAGGTGATTCTGTACAGCTGAAACTTGCAGCATTATCTGGGGTTAGAGTGAACAAAGAGCAGTGAAAATTCAGGGGATGCTAGTTAAAAATGTGAGGTTCGGTAGGCTTTTGATCAGATGTCTCATGCAGGGGGCATCTCAAATCGGCCTATTCCTAGGATTCTATGGCAGGGGTGAACTGGTAATAGGAAGCACAGGGAAAATTCTGAGTGGGCTGCACTGCTCTGGGGCCACTGGTACCTCACCCAAACCCTTTGCCATAATCATTGGCATAACTAAATTTGAGGGAGTGCTTTTGGGAACATTAAATGAGGGCCTTTCATGAATCATACAGTAATTTTTTTCCCTGTTTTTTACTGCAATTGGATGCAGCTAGTCAACTAATGCCTGAAATACAGAATAGACAATATGTGCGTCCTTGCTCTAAATGATGCCAAGTGAGCACGAATATGACAAATAGGATAGAGGAGCAACAGCAATGGGCCCCCCTCACTATCTGGGTCCTGTTACAATCGCACCCCCTGCATCACCCCAAGTTACACCCCTGAACAGAATTAACCCACTCTTCTTCTAATACCCCCCATACCTGGTGCCATTTCATCCCCCCGGTTGGATTTGCTTGTGCAATGCTATAGCCTCAATATCCTGGTGGCGAGCACCATTCTTAATCTTGCCACAGTATCTGCTCCAACAATTCTAAAGGGTTAGTACCTTCTGGTGGTCAACCCCCATGCAGTGCATGATATGCCCCTGCAGTGCTATAGCCTCAGCTGACAAATATATTTGTTGACCATTCGGGAAGCAGGGCAGGGCTCAGCAGCTTGTGGGCTGGCCATGGCCAGTAAAGTCCCAGGCTGATTTTTGCCCCCAGTCTGTCCTTGTCAAATCCAGACATAGAGAGACTACAGTTAAGCATTGGTAATCTCACATCTAGTGTCGTAACAGTAAACTGTGGCCAATTCAGTAAAAGTCACTTCAGCAATATATTAAGCTAGGCTGTTGCACAGTATCTCCAACATCCCCCTGGTGATCATATGTGGCACAGTAAAGAATAGCTTTGCTTTGCTCATTCCCACTCCCTCTGCTGTGCGCACCCCTGGTGGCAGACTATCAGCTGCAGAGCAAAGTCATTCTGCTTGGTGTCACATTTGACCATTTGATCCCCGAAGTAGGTGAATGTGCCATTTCATAACAAACACAGAGCAAAAAGTCTTTCAAGGGCACATGTCTCTAAATAGTCCCTTCACCATGTAACTAAATCATCCAGCAAACTGTGTTTCTTTCACTACAAAAGGCTTACCAGATGACAGGATAAATTGAGCATTCTATTATCCTTATGGTGTAATCAGCCAGTTGGTAAACCAATGTTAAGAATCTCAGTTATCAATTGTGTTCCTCTATTTGATACTCGTCCACAAATCCCACAACAAAATGGATTATTCCTAACATTGATTCAATTGTAGTATTAGCGTGGATTTATTTGTATTTATTCTTATAAGTATGCCAGATCAATCAGAGGCTTGCCATATAGAAATATACTGCACAGTATTACTCATACCTCCCAACTGTCCCTCATTTGGCGAGACTGCCCCTCTTTTGAGTCAATGCCCCCCTGTCCCTTGTTGTTCTCACCTGTCCCTCTTTGAGGTGTAACATGCAGATCTCTATCAATAAATGATCCATTTGCCAATTCAAACTGTTTGTATTGTTGTAACTGTCACAATCTCCTAACCATCCCTAAATAATAGGTTGTGGTTTAATTTACAAATTGCCCCTCTTTTCCGCCTTGAAAAGTTGGTAGGTATGGCATTACTGATCAGGAATGCCATATTCCCAACATTTAAGGAATTATGGTATTTTAATATTAAATATATAATTCTGCATGTATTATTTTTTGGGGCTCATAGAAATGTTTTCTTTTTTGTATTTAGACCAATTACCCTCACTTTACAGCTTACGGAAAAACAATAGAGTTAATTAAAGGGGACATTACGGACCAATCTGTCGACTGTATATTAAATTTGACAAACCAGAGTCTGAATCAGTCTTCCGGTAAATATATAGTAACATTTTAAGGTATTATTAATTACAACTATATGTAGCAGCCTATACAGCTTCAATGGGACCCTGGGAATAACGGGGTCTACCGTTCTGTTCAGTGAAGAAGCCATGATGTGATTACTGCGACGTGCTACCCCACTGTCTTCTATTTGGGTGTATGAAACAAAGCACTCACTCCTTTCTCCTCTCAATAGAAGTCAATGGGACGACATGCCGTAGTAATTCCATCATGAATACTACCATGAACTGCAAGTGTTATTCAGTTTAGACTGTCCCTTTTAATTAGCTACATGCTCACCCTTAAAGGAGACGTGACAGCTGATTCACTACTAGCGCCACGTATTGCCAGATGAGCGTCTGTATAGCGGCGCTTAGAGCGACCGCTAGTAGAAGCTGTAACCGAGTATCGGGCCAGAGTAACCGAGTAACATGCCTGGCATTGATGAATGTGATGTGTGTTGGGCGCTCTAACAACCGTATAACAGTATAACACTGCAGCGCGCAACAGATAGCGCTAGCTCGGCGCTCAACACTTTTAACAAAAAACTACACTCACTCAGCGTTTGCGTTCTAAAGCTGAGCACTCTAGCATCGCTGTGTGATCAAAGTCTGTTTTTGAACACATATACACCTGTAACAAAGCGAAAACACATAGAATGACATTGTTTTAACGTTGGGACAATAACACTTTAGTGCCAGACCTGTAAATACAATTCTGCATAAAAATATAAAAAGTCCCAAAAATGTATAAAATTGTTTGTTTGTATTTTGTTTGATTTGAGCAAGAAATTAAGACAAACCAGAAAAAAATGTTTTTTTGTCTATGAGGACGAGGGAACTCGCGACCGATTGACCAACAAAGCTTCGGCGTCTGAGGACAGTTGCTCAATTCGCAGAAGATTTTTATGGTCAGTGACTTGCTGAGTCTGCCCACGTCAGCTATTCACAAATGCCTGGCGTAGGCACGCGCCCTGCTAGAGGGATAGCAGGGAAACAAGCAAAGTGTATGGGCGACCTGGGGAGTTTTTGGATGCCTCGGGTGGAAGGAATCAATCGGCCCGGGAATCTTATATATTCCTGATAAACTCTATCTACCAGGACCACACCTTCTCACCCACCACACTCTGACTATTACCATAACCTACTCCAAAAAGTTACACTGATTATGAACATTGCTCGAGTAACTGACTGGTATGTCAGTATAGCTACTGCCAAACAAAAGGACAAGGTAATAGCATGTTATGGTATGCCCATATAGACTGTTTTTGCACAAAAAGGAAACCAGTATCAATACAGCATTTGATCAACATCCAGCCATCCCATGACCAGCCCTGTCATGCTTCAAGGCTGAGGCTATAACATTTGGTCTTAAAAACATGGTCTTGGGATTTCTTGGCTGGGGAGTTTAAGAGGAGATTAGGGAGCCATGGACTAGACTGGGGTCTTAGAAATAGCAGTCCACACGCCCTGAAAGCAGTGTGACCCCCCAGGTCTCCCTATGGCCAGTCAGCCCCTACTGTCACAATATGGGCCACTGCCAGTGCCAATGGTCATCTTGTAAATCATTAGTTCTGTCACTGACATCTTATGGTATGATGTTAAATGATGGTAAATACATAACTTTGCGGGAGCCTTAAAGTGGGACACGATTACATGGTGATGGGTGTGGTGGGGGTATGTTGGTGACTGATCTAATGCTCAGCCAATGCATACATGTCAATACTGCTATTGTCTTACTGCTATTCAGATAATGAGCCGGAGCTCAACTGATGAGACATCACTGATTTGGTGGAACGGTCTTCCCCATAATGTCAAGTGTAAAGTGGGACATTTAAGTATTCCTAGAGGGATACTGGAGACATTGAAGCAAAATGACTCAAAGTGGGACCCCCCAGCGAAAGTGGGACAACTGGTCAGTTTAGTTATAGGTGGCTGCTATGTAAGTAATTTGGATATTGGGGCATACAGATTTAGGCCTTCTCTAGCACATGTATTCTATAAATGGACCAGAGTTTTGAATCCGGCCTGGAAGTTTGTATTTTTCTCTTTACTCCAACAACCCAGGCTAAATAGCCCTTAGTGTGCGCTCAGAACATTAACTTGGGAGCTGTTTTGAGCGGCAGTAGCCTATTGTATTGTAATGTTTCTACTATGTGTGCTCTGTGAAATGATGTTGAATATGTAAATGCTGGATGAATTTGCATATTAAAACATACTAATAGTATTTTTCTTATTCAGGTGTTTCTGGGGCTATATTGTCTGCTGCTGGGGACGATGTTAAAGAAGAATGCAGACGCATTGGTAAACATTAGTAAATTTATAATAATTACAAACCAAATGAGACTCAATCTGGTAATGGTCTATCATCAGAGCAATGTAGGATAGAGGTATATAATTTCAAACAGAGGTGATATTTTCACATCTGGGTCAGCTGGAGCGGTGCGCAATCCTTTAAGCACAGTAGAAGCCAAGCAGTGAATCCCTGGCCCGGGAGCTGATGATTGTAGCTGGCTGTCCACTGTGTTGATTGGTCGACAAGATCATCAAGGGTAACCTAGGTTTCTTGATTGCCCATCACATATGATTCCCAAAGCATGGCAGAGGTGGAAACTCAAGATGCAGTGCCCCATTTCTGCTTTAAAACTGGGAAAAAAAATAAGACCAGGACCCAACAAATATCTATGTGGCATTCATGGATGTTATATAATTATATGTAGAGGTAGTGTACTCAGATGTGGTGAGCACTCCACCTCATGTTGAAAAACGTCACTTAAAGAAATTCTTTGTCCTTCAAACTCTGCTGATTTAATATAAAAAAAAATCATTGTACTTTATTGTGTTTTTAGATGAAGCACTTGTCTTGTGAGATAGCATGTAGGGATGAGCGAATCGAATCTGATGAATCCGTATTAGTTCAGAATTTCAGAAAAATTTCACAATGAAGGCGAATATCGTCGCGATTCGATCACGCAAATCGTTTCCTTAAACTCCATCTTGCAGGCACTCACTTTAGCAGTGTATTGCGGCAAGAACAGGACAGAGTGCGGGTGAGACAAGGAGAGACAGAGACAGGGAGAGAAAGAAGGAGAGAGGGAGTGACAGTGTAAAGGAAAAGTGTGGTGCAGTAGTGGTGTGTCTGTCTACAATTCCAAAGGTTTAATTTTTTTTTTTCTTCACAAAAGCTAATAGTAGCCAGCCCATGAGCAGAGCACTAAAAGTGTTTTGTGCTCTATGAAGTGTAACCTGTGCGTACATGTAAATGGTGTACCAATTTGTTGTTGTTACTTAACTGGCCCTCACCAGGGCATCCCATTGAAGTGCATCTGAGAGTTTTGGCATTTTGTTTTATGCCCAGGTGTTGAAAGCCTAGTTAGTGTTAAAGGCCACACAAAGCCACACACCTGCCCAAAACCAGCCCTGCACAATTTTGTTGAACAGAAGGTGGGTCGGTCCTTGAGCCTGTCGGTGTGTACTAAAGTATACAGCAGTGCCGACGTGTGGAGCTGTAACTATGGTCAGGGCCAAATAAAACAATAGGGGGCCCCCAAAAAGCCCCCCAAAAATACTCAGGATAAAGTCGCACCATTCTGTCAGATATTACAATGTACGGCCGGGGGAGGGGAGCCTACAGCTGTTCTGTGACACATGTAAGATCTTATCTGTGTATATTATTGTCTGCTTTTTGCTGTTTCGCCTAGCCCTTTTAAATTCACTGTATTAGCACATTTGAACTTTGGTTATAAATAATTGCACTTTATTTATCATGATTAGGCATTATGCCATGAATTAAGACTATGATATTGGTATAGTTTGTTAGTTAATTTATTATTTGCTGGCACTTGCACTTTATAAGAGGTAGGAGTAAGGGTATTAGTATTAGGTTTACATAAAAGGTCCTTTGATCAATATAATATCTTCAAGCAATATGGTTATTAGCTGACAGCTCCCCCTAGTGGTTTGTTATATATGTTTTTTAATTATATTTTAATCAGTCTTGTTCACATGTACTAATAAAGACTTTATCCTGAGTATTTTTGGGGGGCTTTTTGGGGGCCCCCTATTGTCTTATCTGTATCGTGTATTCAGTTACTCAGGTGTTGCACACTCAGATTGTTGGTGCGGCCATTTTTTCTTTTGCTTTGTACGGTCAGGGACAATACATGTTCTTAACTGCCCACTGGGTGAATGTGGTTCCTGCACAGCCACAACACCAACTTGGACAGGTCACGCCGCTTCCGCCTCCACGCTCTCAGGCCATTGTGCCTGTGACAGTGTGTGACTCCACCTCCTCATTCTCCACCATCTCCTCAGCCTCCACTGCACAGACAAGTCTCAGTGCCCCTCCAGCCCACTATGTGTGCAGGGCACGGTGGCGAACGGAGCCACACAGGAGGAACTGCTAAAATTAATTAATCAAGAAATCAAATCATGGCATACTCCACAAAAACTGCAAATGGAAACTATGGTGACAGACATCGGGAAAAACATCCTCTCTGTGCTGCAACAAGGAAGCCTGAGCCATGCGCCCTGTATGGCAAACATGTTCAACCTAGTTGTCAAGCGTTTTCTGATGTCTTCCCCCTATCTGCAAAACATCCTAACAATGGGAAGGAAACATTGCATGCCCTTCAGCCACTCCTACACCACAAAGCACACCTTCCTTGAGCTGCAGCGTCAGAACGGTATCCCCCTGATTTGCAACGTTTACACTCGTTGAAATTCCACCCTCTATATGTTGGACCGACTATATGAACAGAGAAAAACCATCACCGATTTCTTGCTGATCCAAGTGGATAGTGGGACTCCCCTGTGTAAATTAAATGTAAACCAGTGGCAGCTCATATATGACACCTGCCGTTTGCTAATGCCCTTTGAGGAAGCCACTATTAGTCAGTCGCCAGCATTACGGGATGAGCAACGTCATTCCACTGCTTCATCTCCAACACGTGTTGGAAACCATGGGTGGTCAGGGCATTGGAGACGTGGCACCTACATCTCATGGCCACATGAACCATGTGGGGGCTGAACTGGAAGAGGAGGGGGAAGGGCACATGGAAGCACATTTTAGGTTTTGTGAAATGGGTTTTTTTTCTAGTTATCTGATGGGAGAGGAGGAACAAGAGCAGCCAGGGGAGCTAGAGGGTTGGTAGGAAGATGAGACAGAGGACCCAGATGCACCGTGGCAGTATGGAGATGGTGGCAGGTAGTCCCTCTGGGAGTCACTTGCACAAATAGCATGATGCATACTCATGTGCTTGCGTAGTGACCCCAGAATTGTTTCCATTTGTCAGCGGGATGACTTCTGGCTCCCGACCTTATTGGACTCTCACTACTGACACAAAATGGGGGCCTTGGCAGTTGGCAGATGCCTATCGGCGCCATTGTCCATCCTCTAGCAGGTCTGACTTGTGGGGGCCCTCTGCGCTCACCTTCCATTGCCATGGATGCTGGGGAGGGGTGGGGTGGCAGGATCAGTACCAGCTCCATCATCAGCAGCCTGAGTTTACAGTTGCTGATGAGTAGCTTTCTTCACCCGCATAGTGAGGCAACTCATGAGCAGCAGGTAGACCTGGAGCAGGACCTGAACCAGCAGGTGGTGGCATACCTTGACATGTCAACAAACCTTAAGGAAGAAGTGGCAGAGAGAAAACTCAGCGCCCACCTCAAAAAGGAGCACCACCAAAATACATCCAAAGAATCATGAAATGAATCAAAAATATGAACAAACTTTAAAACCAACATAAACACAACACACATTAAAAACAGAGCACTCACCCCCAAAACCTTCCTAAATGCGACCAATAAGATGAAGAACCAGGTCCCAGACACACCGTGGCATTATGCAGTGGAGATGGAGGCAGGTGCATACTCATGCTGCTGCCAACTCCAGGGTGTTTCTTTCAGGCAATATATGAGGGTCGATTCAAAGAAACATGTAACAGCTTGGTTTTTGGTGCCGATCATCCTATTTTTCCCGTACGCTCGTGCATTCGTATGAACTTGCGAGTGATTCTATAAGCAAATACGTTTCTATCCTAAAATGTACGTCCGTTCGTATGTTATCTCCCGAACTTGCCTCAGTCAGTTGTCAATCGTAAAAAACAGGTTGATGTGATCACTTGTTGCGGCGGCAGCCAGTTTTTTCGGCCGCTTCCATCGTCCACCTCTTCCAATTACTTGCGTTTGCCTCTGGTTTTCAATGGTTTTTGGCCTCTTATATTCGTTCGTTCGTATGTATATAAGGTCTTGCGCATGCGCGATCCAAGCTACACTCCACAAACCAATGTGGGCCCTATCTGACACTACCAATCTCACCACTACTGCCTCGCGCCAGGCTACCACTTACCTTTATGAACCATAAAACTTACCCAAACCCCTTAGCGCTTGCATCCTTCTTCATTTCTCGGACCCTAAAACTTACCCAAACCCCTTAGCGCTTGCATCCTTCTTCATTTGGACGCCCATAAAACTTACCCAAACCCCTTAGCGCTTGCATCCTTCTTCATTTCTCGGACCCTAAAACTTACCCAAACCCCTTAGCGCTTGCATCCTTCTTCATTTGGACGACCCTAAAACTTACCCAAACCCCTTAGCGCATGCATCCTTCTTCATTTGGACGACCCTAAAACTTACCCAAACCCCTTAGCGCTTGCATCCTTCTTCATTTGGACGACCCTAAAACTTACCCAAACCCCTTAGCGCTTGCATCCTTCTTCATTTGGACGCCCATAAAACTTACCCAAACCCCTTAGCGCTTGCATCCTTCTTCATTTGGACGACCCTAAAACTTACCCAAACCCCTTAGCGCTTGCATCCTTCTTCATTTGGACGCCCATAAAACTTACCCAAACCCCTTAGCGCTTGCATCCTTCTTCATTTGGACGACCCTAAAACTTACCCAAACCCCTTAGCGCTTGCATCCTTCTTCATTTCTCGGACCCTAAAACTTACCCAAACCCCTTAGCGCTTGCATCCTTCTTCATTTGGACGACCCTAAAACTTACCCAAACCCCTTAGCGCTTGCATCCTTCTTCATTTGGACGACCCTAAAACTTACCCAAACCCCTTAGCGCTTGCATCCTTCTTCATTTGGACGACCCTAAAACTTACCCAAACCCCTTAGCGCTTGCATCCTTCTTGATTTGGACGACCCTAAAACTTACCCAAACCCCTTAGCGCTTGCATCCTTCTTCATTTGGACGACCCTAAAACTTACCCAAACCCCTTAGTGCTTGCATCCTTCTTCATTTGGACGCCCATAAAACTTACCCAAACCCCTTAGCGCTTGCATCCTTCTTCATTTCTCGGACCCTAAAACTTACCCAAACCCCTTAGCGCATGCATCCTTCTTCATTTGGACGACCCTAAAACTTACCCAAACCCCTTAGCGCTTGCATCCTTCTTCATTTGGACGACCCTAAAACTTACCCAAACCCCTTAGCGCTTGCATCCTTCTTCATTTGGACGCCCATAAAACTTACCCAAACCCCTTAGCGCTTGCATCCTTCTTCATTTCTCGGACCCTAAAACTTACCCAAACCCCTTAGCGCTTGCATCCTTCTTCATTTCTCGGACCCTAAAACTTACCCAAACCCCTTAGCGCTTGCATCCTTCTTCATTTGGACGACCCTAAAACTTACCCAAACCCCTTAGCGCTTGCATCCTTCTTCATTTGGACGACCCTAAAACTTACCCAAACCCCTTAGCGCTTGCATCCTTCTTCATTTGGACGACCCTAAAACTTACCCAAACCCCTTAGCGCTTGCATCCTTCTTCATTTGGACGACCCTAAAACTTACCCAAACCCCTTAGCGCTTGCATCCTTCTTCATTTGGACGACCCTAAAACTTACCCAAACCCCTTAGTGCTTGCATCCTTCTTCATTTGGACGCCCATAAAACTTACCCAAACCCCTTAGCGCTTGCATCCTTCTTCATTTCTCGGACCCTAAAACTTACCCAAACCCCTTAGCGCTTGCATCCTTCTTCATTTCTCGGACCCTAAAACTTACCCAAACCCCTTAGCGCTTGCATCCTTCTTCATGTTGACGACCCTAAAACTTACCCAAACCACATAATGTACATATGTCTATATGTTTCTAAGCATGTATTTTCGTGTTTGTGTAAATGTCTTTTTTGGCGCATATTAGAAATGACACATTTCTAAAGCCTTAAAATATTATTTATTTTGAACAATTTTTTTTTTTTTTGCTTTGGGTTTGGTAAAACCTCTTAAAATGTAAAAATTTTTTGTTATTGTTTTTAAAAAAGTATAAAATTTATAAGAATAATAAAAACTTTAAAACTATTTTACAAAATTAGCCAGGACCAAGGGCACTAATCCTCCTCCTCTTCTTCTTCTGTTGGCCCCAACGTCGCCTGTATGGCCAGCAGCTCGGCCACCAACTCCTTGATCCTTTTTTTTTTTTCGGACAAGGTTTTTGGGATCATCCCTGTAACCAATAGAGAAATAAACATAAATAGTAGTACCAGACCGGTTTGTATGCTGGGAATAGATTTTGGGTTAATCAAATACATGTAAATGCATGACATATGTCATTCTTCCAAGGGATAAAGTAAATGCATTTCCCACAGGTAAGTATTGAAACTCCTTAAACCGGACCTTCAACATGATTTAATGAAAATCCAAAACTCTTTCCAAATGATTCTGCACCAGATAAAAGTACATTTTGGTGCATTTTTTATTACTGCGCCGCCATCTGGACTCAGAAGCATAACACTTAATGAGGAGAGTGGGATAAAGTACAGGGGAGCAGGTTACAGTTGTGCTTTGGTAATACAGAGCATAGCTGGGTTCAGGGAAAGGTCAGCAGTCCCACAATGCATGGCAGCACCTTACTTTGTTAAATCTGGATGCCATGCTGCCTGTAAATATGGCGCATTCCATATGCCGCCATCTTGTATGTTTAAAGGCTCCTAACATGCAGTAGATGCAGGTAGCCTGTTTTGGAATGTTCGCAATCTGTATGTACAGTGTGTGGGATACTTATTAGCTAGGCTCTTAATACGAGTTAGGGTCCGCTTTAAGCTAACGAAGTGCCCACATGAAAGTGTTAACTATACATTGGCTACGCCTTTAGTTATGTGTGTGTTATTAGCCAAAAACACATAAATCTGAATAATGGCATGGCTACTTACTTTGTTGGTGGCCGACAGATGGCTGGTTGGGGCCAACAGGATGCCCTTGGTCCTGGCTATGCTGTGAAGAAGTCCCTGGAGAAACATGTGACATTTGGTTAGTAGTTGTATAGAGTCACTATTCCCAACATATCTGGCTCCCAGTCTGGCTGACATCACTCACCTTCGCCAGGATCAACTTCAAGCATCTCTGCTGCCTCCTCCTCCACTACCTCACCCGCTCCAGAAGCATCTAGAAATACATAATAAAGGAGCACTTAGTTTTTTGCCTTGCATGTATATCTTTGTGCATATACATGAAGAGTGACATACCAGAGCCTTCCCCATGCCTGGCCGGGCATGACTCCACGCCCACGCGGTTGGGCCCCTCCTCTGTGGTAAGGTCCAGGGGCTGGTCTGAGGAGGCCACAGAGGAGGGGTAGGTCCGTCGCCCGGGAGATCCACCACCTTCACTCACAGATGCAGAAGCATGCAGCACTGGTTGGCCTGTGCGCCTCCGGGTGCAGCGAATTCTGAAATCCATTTCCAACACTAACAAAGAAAAGTCATTATAGATAACTTATACATTTGGAACATATACCATGCAATCGCTTTGTACTTACTTGGGAAATGGATCCCAAAAAACCTCCGCACCCGGGGCATGTGCAGACGTTTCAGGTCTGACCAATGCTGCATTATCTGGGTGTGAGTGAAGGTGGTGCTGGTCACACGGTGTATTTCCGCAATGATCTCCCGGGCGATGTCCCTTTTTTCGCACACATTGGGCGCGAAATCATACCGGCGCTGAAGCATGATCTGAAAAACATAATGGACACAGAGCTTTTACTTTTACACACAGAGCCATATGTGTTGCATCACAAGTTGCGAATGTCATGTCATTAACACACACATTTAGAGTGCCGGCCATTTTTGGGGAGTGCCTTAAAGCGGACGTTCACTCTGATTCAGAGTCTGGTCTTATGTTATATGTTTCACACACCCTGTACATACAGATAGCCAACATTACAAATCAGGCCACCTGCATCTATGGCATGTTATGATGGTTTGAACATCCAAGATGTCGGCAAACAGTGGTCCTCAAACATCTGCATCAAGGTCCGAGACAGGCCAGGTTTGACAGCTAGCCACGCTACTCCACAGGTTAATTAACTGGTGCTAAGCCAGAGCAATTGCCCTAATTAGGACATCAGCATAGAGAGGTGAAAACGTGGCCTGGCTCGGCCCTTGAGGATGAAGTGTGAGGAGCCTGTTCTAAAACATTAAGTTCCCCAAAACTAGTTCCAACCGCATCATTTACATTTAGTACATCAGTCAGTATTAGCTTAAAAGGCAGAGCAAGGCACTTACCAGCATGAGAATCTCTTCCTGTTGATGGGTGAAGATAGTGGGCGCCATCTTTATGCTTCTTCAAGGCAGCAGATAAGTGAAACCCCAGCGGTTTCCTGGTTCCGCACGAACGTACGTCCGTACGAGCGCGTAGTCGTGCGCATAGGCGTCAGACGCTGGGCGCCTTATTTAAAGGTCCCTGCACCCAAAGCTCATTCTCTTTGAGCTTTTTGCGAAAATGGCACCCAAAAAGGCAGCAGCTAAACGCGCACAGCCAAGGCAGACCTCTGAGGGCCCAACCACCAGGTCCCAGCAAGGCCCCAAGAAGCTAAGGTCCCAGAAGGCAAGTACCACCTCGGCCCCACCAAGGGACACTGGACCCTCCCTTTCCCAAAAAAGGGCCACAAAGGCACGTGCCCCTGCGGCCAAAAAACAGCCCACAGCAGCCACCACCACCTCTGCCCCCAGAAGAGGCCGCCCAAGGGAGCCCACACCACCCATGCTCTCAAGCCGGGCACTTAGCCAACCCAGGCCCCGCAGCAGGCCCAGAAGCCCATCCAGGCCCCGCAGCAGGGCCAGAAGCCCATCATGGCACCGCAGCAGGGCCAGAAGCCCATCCAGGCCCCGCAGCAGGGCCAGAAGCCCATCATGGCCCCGCAGCAGGGCCAGAAGCCCATCATGGCACCGCAGCAGGGCCCGAAGCCCATCAAGGCACCGCAGCAGGGCCCGAAGCCCATCAAGGCACCGCAGCAGGGCCCGAAGCCCATCAAGGCACCGCAGCAGGGCCCGAAGCCCATCAAGGCCCCGCAGCAGGCCCAGAAGACCATCCAGGCCCCGCAGCAGGGCCACAAGCCCATCAAGGCCGCGCAGCAGGCCCAGAAGACCATCCAGGCCCCGCAGCAGGGCCCGAAGCCCATCAAGGACCCGCAGCAGGCCCAGAAGACCATCCAGGCCCCGCAGCAGGGCCACAAGCCCATCAAGGCCGTGCAGCAGGCCCAGAAGACCATCCAGGCCCCGCAGCAGGGCCCAAAGCCCATCAAGGCCGCGCAGCAGGGCACCTAGCCCAAGACCTGGCACCAGCTGGGCACCTAGCCCCAGACCTGGCACCAGCAAGGCACATAGCCCCCCAAGAGGCCCAAGAATGGACATCATCCGGACCACATCTACACCTGGAAGTTCGGTGGCCAGCCACGCAAGAACACCCAGTCCCTTGGCCAGTCCAGTCCAGTCATTGGGAAGCCAGCAATCCTTCCATTCCCCTACACAGCCCCAGGCCATAATGTCACCACATGTGTCTGCACACATGGAGGAGCACCCAAGCCAACCATCTGTCCGCACATTGCGGCGCGGACATTTGAGTGGGAGATTCTCCCATGACCAAAATATGGCATTGGCTAGTGGCCTTACATTATACTATGACGAGCTCTATGGGAGCAAATCAAAACACACCACTAAGCAGCGCAAAATGGAATTGTTCGAAACCATCCTACGACAAGTAAATGCAGCGGGGGAAGAGAGGAAAGATGTGGCCCAAATCCAGAAGAAAATTTCGGATCTCAAATATGCTGTACGGCAAAAAGAAATTAAAAGGCATAATTACAGGTAAATAAATGATGTATCCAAATGTAATGATTAGGACGTACTGTATGCACCTTTTCTGGGTACCAAACTATTTTTTCATTTCAGCATGAAAACTGGAGGTGGCTTTCCAACAAAACTGGAGTTTACACCTGCTGAGGAGATTGTGCTGGGCCTTCTCCATCCTGTCGCGGTCGGTGGCCATGCGGGTCTAAGGGACACAGACTCACGGACCCGTACACAAGGTGAGTACTCTTAATCTGCATGTTTGCCTGTTTGCAAAGTAAATTAAAGTTCACTAGTACCAAGATGACGGTATGGCCCTATGGTGTGGCTTGCTTGGCCTCGCACTACTGTGCCTGTTTGTGTCCTGTTTTGGTCCGTGTGAATCACACATTTCGGACCACATACATTATGTAAAATAACAATTAACACTAATTATGTGTGAAGTAACGAAGTTTATGAAGAAAAGTGATATATTTGGACTCAATCACAAAACACACATCATTAGGGATGTGTTGGCTATTTGTTGTGTGAGTTGTGTTTGAGGTAACAATTTAAATCAAGACCCCCAAACATATCTGACCTAGAGCAGCGATACTCAACTGGCGGACCGGGGTCCGAATGCGGACCTTGGCACCAGATTCCCGGACCCCTGCCCAGACAGCCCTGCACTCAGTTACTTCTGTGTTGACGTGCTCAGAGCTGCCCCTTTGATCGGCGATGTAGTGCTTAGTCTCCCGGCCAATGTCATGGCTCCCTGAAACCTAGCATTGCAATATGAAGTACTGCACAGGAAGTGGCATTGCAAGGTACACACTAACTTGGTGCATCATTCTCTTTGTCCAATCCTGTCCCGCTGCCCCAGCTCTGCCCCATCTGCCCCTGTCCTACCATCTCGCCCCCCCCCCCAGATCAGCCCCATCCATTCCTAACAGATTTGCTCCATCCATCCCATCACCATCCATTCCTGTCCTCCCAGCTTTATCCATCCAATCCCTGTCCCCTCAGCTCTGCCCCATCCAGCCCAGCAAGGGCAAGCAGCCTTTATTAGTTTGCCCTTGCCAATCTATAGCCCCTCCCCCAGTGTGCTGATTTCTAACTAGACACCCCCTGCGACAGCCCCATGCCCGGACCTTCACCTCTCACCGGATACCTTTAAATGGACCTTTACAAGAAGTGGTTGAGTACCCCTGACCTAGAGAATGGTAGTCAAACTCAAAATAGTTGCTCTGCAAGTTGTATGCTGACTGGGTACACTTCCTGACTTCGAACTGAGGTCAGTTAGCAGTTTACTCGATCCATTGCACATATCTTAAATTGAGTGTATTTTACCAATCGTCCCCGTTGCTGTAGAGTTGCTTAAGATTACAAATAGTGGCTTGTTTTATTACCTACCAAAACAATGCTTATGTGTGTGTTTACCTTGTTTTGTTTTCTCTTCTTCAGCCCAGCATGACCCCTCAGCAAGGGTTAACTCACCCCCCAGTTTGATTATGCCTACCAGGTCCGTACAGCATAGGAGCCCAGATCCGAGTTTTCTGGTAAGTTTATTTAGTACCAAAAATACTACCAAGTGCTTAAAGTGGACCAACACCCAGGATTTTGACTATCCTGGGTTTTGGTCCACTTCGGCGGGGCACCCCGATCGGGGGTGCCCCGCTGTGTGAAACCCCCCAGAAACCCCAAAAAACTCACCTCTCAACGCTCCCACGTGAGCGCCGCAGCCAATCCCCGCCAACGTCCAGGCGGGGATCAGGAACGTCCAGGCCGCTTCCGCCGCCGCCGCCTCCCGCGCGTCACTCTCGGCGCGCGCGCGCCCCCGCCGGCCATTCACAGAGGGCCGGCGCGGGCGCGCGCACGTCTGGAGGGGTGCGCGGGAGGCGGCGGCGGCGGAAGCGGCGGCGGATCAGGTAAGGTGTTTTTGGGGTTTCTGGGGGGTTTCACCCCGCGGGACATCCCGATCTCGGATGTCCCGCGGGGTGGGGGGTGATCGGCCCGGGAATCTTATAGATTTCCGGGCCGATCACCCCTGGGTGTTGGTCCTCTTTAAGCATGTGTTAAACTGATGGAATCCTAATTTGGGACGCCAACTTAAACATTTTTTTTCTATGTCCCTACAGACCCACACACTCATGGAAGAGATCCAGGAAATGGAGGAAGATGATGGATCCCTGCTGGCCACGTCCGATGACCTCCCCCTGGGTCCCAATCTGCAACTGCTCCCTAATGTTTCTCTGGCCAATCCGCAGCAGCAGAGTGAATCTGCATCCATTGTGCATGCACATGGGGAGACTGAGACAACAGTCCCCAGTGTTCACTCTGCTGCTGAGGATTTGCCAAGCATGCCTGTTGCTGTTGAGGGGACGAGACAACGCGGCAGGGCACGCCTAAGAGCCAGGGTAATTGTGCGGCGGACTCCATTACGCCGCACAATTTCCCAGGGGAGGCACAGTGCCCTGCTTGATTTATGGAACCAGGAGAGGGACTCTTTTGAGGCACAGCTCCAAACTGAGCGGGAGGAAAGGCATGCCGATATGGTCAGCCATGGCTGAGATGACCAATATTCAGAGAAACATTATGGAGCAGTTGCAAATTAACAATGCAACCATGGCCCAGGTTAGGTCCCATCCCCACGGACCTCCACCTGGGTTTTATGGGCAGCCACCCTATTAATCCATGAGTGGATGTCCCATGTGTGGGACATCTTTTCTCTTCCCCCCCACTGTATTTACTTGTCGTTTGATGTTTCGAAAAATCCATTTTGTGTTTCACATGCAGGTTGTGTTTTGTATTTGCTCCCATAGAGCTCCTTAGAGTAATGATTAAGGCCACTAGCCAATGCCATAGGTCTATGTGCAGTCTAGTTGGCAAGTATCATGTGCCAATTATGGCTTTTGACATTTGTTTGGTTTGTGCTCCTCCTGTTTGCAGACATGTTTGTGTGACATTATGGCCATGCCCAAATATCCCTTGGCACAGGCAATATTAATGACTGGACTAGGCTGGCCTTTGGACTGGGTGTCCTTGTTTGGTTGTGCCACTCACTTCCAGGTGTAGATGTGGTAGATTTAATGTTAATAACTTCTTGCTTTTGGAGCCACAGTTGGATGTGGATTTCTATTTGTTATGCACCACCAATCAAAGTGCAAAAAGTAAAAAAATTTCACACTTACAATACTTGTTGCGTTTTGAGTTGAAACACATTTAACATCACCTTGGGCTAAAGCAGATACATTTTTGGTTAAGAGGTGTAAAAATGCAAAGATCAATCTAAGTAAACACCAGGAAAAACATTAGGCAACAATTAAGGGAAATTGTGTTTTTATTTAAGGTAATGCCACATTACGGGCAAACAAATATTTGAAAAAAAAGGCAAATACACACACACAGAATGGGAAGCCAAAAAAAGGCTTTAACTAAAATGCTGCAAGATCAAATTTGCTCTCACTGATTGGCCAGACTCACTGGGTGGGCCAACATAATTGTCACCATCATCTTCTTGGGCTGTAGAGGGCAGAACATCAACATAACGGGGGACACGTTCTTGAATGGCAAAATTATGCAGAACAGCACATGCCATTATGATGTCTATCACTTTGTTAGGAGCATATTGCAGGGCGCCCCCGTTATGGTCCAAACAACGAAAACGTGTCTTCAACAGTCCAAATGCCCTCTCAACAACAGCCCTGGTCTTGCGGTGCGCACGATTGTACGCTTCCTGAGAGGCATCCTGGGGCCGCAGCACAGGCGTCATGAGCCAGGGGAGAAGTGGGTAACCGGAATCACCTTAACAAGACAATTAAATACAAAAAATTAACACATTGCAAGACAACAAACACAAACAATTTGACATATATCAAAATGAGGTAAGCTAAAGGCCCAAAAAAGACACCCAGGGCACATTAGAAAAAACACTATTGGGCCAAATGTAGTACATAACTAAAAATGCAGCTTAAATAAAGCAAAGAATGATAAAACATCTGCACGGACAAGGCTTTTTAGAAATATGTTTTTTTTTCTGGTTTCGCAAATGTTACAATTAGGATGGTGCTGAGGGGCCCACAACATTTCGATAAATAATGCACTGTATGCAGTTTAAGTCCACTTTGGCCTTGAAAGACCAATACTACAAAAGGACAAAAAACTAGCAGATACTTCGGGACAATCTGCTACCCAATATATTTTTTGACATGGAAGTTACAGACATCCTAACCAAAGTTAAAAAATTCTGAAGGACAAAGTGAGCCAAGCGTTTTGGTGAAAAACAAAATACAATCCACAAAAGCCCCCCCAAAAAAAATGCTCGTTCGTGTTTCTGTCAATAATTATAAAGCTAAAATAGGCAAACAATATAGATTCCTGGGAAATATCGCTAACCAAAAATAGGACACACTTACCAAGCAGCCATGCACCCGAAAATTCCCCAGACTCAAATCGCCTAAACAAACCAGATCGTCTCAGGATATAGGAGTCGTGCGACGATCCAGGGTAGCCGGCAAGGACACTCAGGAAACGCATGTCCGGCCCCACCACGGCCTGGACATTAAGGGAGTGTCCCATTTTTCGATTCCTTAAGGCAAAAACAAAAAAAAAAGGGTAAGTGATAAGGGCAAAAAACATTTAGAAAAAAAAACATGTCTGCACACAATTTCAAACAACAAATGAGAAGCCTAAATAAGGCATGTACACAAAAGGCCAAACAAAAATATGCTGCCGCCAAGGAAAATAGGTTACATTACACGTTGGGCCCCATAATAACCAAAACCAAAAATATGTACCTATATATATATTCGTCGGATGCCCTAGGTACGAGTGCCACATGTGTGCAGTCAACAGCACCAATTACGTTGGGCATGTCGGCCACATTATAAAAACCAAGCTTAATGGCGTTTCTGCCTGCCATATCATCCGGGAAAAAAATATATTTGGGAGTTATGGCAGCCATGCCTTCCAAAAATTTAGCGTAGGCTGGGACATCCCCACGGAGAGGGCACCCAGCCTCTGGAACGAGCCGTTCGCCAAAAATTGCAGGCAGCCAAGCATCTTGGTCATACCTGAAATTGCATGCCCCTTCCTTGTGGTGCGGGCTAACCATGGCCGCAGCTCACTATATAATTTATGGAGGGAAGCGCGATTAAGCCTGGTCAGCTCAAACAGCTCAACATCATTCATGCTATCGATGTTCATGCGACGACGCAGGGGCAATCTGCTCTCAGACATCGGATCAAATCGATGCCAAAAAGCATAAGCCCTTGATGTGCCACAAACTCGCTCCTCTCCATCCTACTCCCGAGGCCAAATAACTGCCGGCAAACATTTCGGGAAGCAGCTCTTTAATGGCCTTCAAAACAATTAGCAATCACCTCTCTGAATTGGTCGCAAGCCCATGTGAAGCACGTAAAAAATAGGATTGGACCTAAAAAATACGATTTTGACGGGAAAAACACACGAACTAACGCAAAATATACGATTGACGTCCGAAAAGCGTATGTTCATATACGTCTATGCGCGAATGATCGTGCGAATACGAAATGGCCCAAAAAAAAGGAAAAAATGACAAACACCCACCCAAACTTACGATTCTCGATCCGAAATCAATTAACTTTTGCTCTTTGAATCGAGGGGATGGTCTCTTCATGCTGCTGCCAACTCCAGGGTGTTTCTTTCAGGCAATATATGGTCTCCTGATGCTGCTGCCAACTCCAGGGTTTGTCTTTCAGGCAATATATGGGCTCCTCATGCTGCTGCCAACTCCAGTGTGTTTTTCAGGCAATATATGGTCTCCTCATGCTGCTGCCAACTCCAGGGTGTGTCTTTAGATGATATATGGACTCCTCATGCTGCTGCCAACTCCATGGTGTGTCCTTCAGGCAATATATGGGCTTTCCATCCTACTGTAAACTCCAGGGTGTGTCTTTCACGCAATACATGGTCTCATGCTGCTGCCAACTCCAGTGTGTGTTATAAGCAATATATGGGCTCCTCATGCTGTTGCCAACTCCAGGGTTTGTCTTTAGATGATATATGGGCTCCTCATGCTGCCGCCAACTCCAGAGTGTGTGCTTCAGGCGATATATGGGCTCCCTATGCTACTGTCAACTCCAGGGTGTGTCTTTCACACAATACACGGTCTCCTCATGCTGCTGCCAACTCCAGTGTGTCTTATAGGCAATATATGGGCTCCTCATGCTGCTGCCAACTCCAGAGTGTGTTTTTCAGGCGTTATATGGGCTTCTCATGCTGCTGTCCACTCCAGGGTGTGTCTTTTAGGCAATATATGCTCTCCTCATGCTGCTGCCACTTTCAGTGTCTTTCAGGCTTTAAATGAGCTCCTCATGCTGCTGCCAGCTCCAGTGTGCATTTAAGGCAATTAATGGGCTCCTCAGACTGCTGCCAACTCCAGGATGTGTCTTTAAGACAATATATGGTCTTCTCATGCTGTTGCCAACTCCAGTTTGTCTTTCAGGCCACATATGGGCTCCTCATGCTGCTGCCAACCTCAGTGTATGTCTTTCAGGAAATATATGGTCTCCTCATGCTGCTGACAATGCCAGTGTGTCTTACAGGCAATATATTGGCTCATCATGCTGCTGCCAACTCCAGGGTGTTTCTTTCAGGAGTTATATGGGCTTCTCATGCTGCTGCCCACTCCAGGGTGTGTCTTTTAGGCAATATATGGTCTCCTCATGCTGCTGCCAACTCCAGTGGCTTTCAGGCTTTAAATGAGCTCCTCATGCTGCTGCAAACTCCAGGGTGTGCCTTTCAGGCAATATATGGGCTCCTCATACTGCTGCCAACCCCAGGGTGTGTCTTTCAAACAATATATGGGCTCATCATGCTTTTGCCAACTACAATGTGTCTTTCAGGCCATATATGGGCTCCTAATGCTTCTGCCAACTTCAGGGTATGTATTTAAGTCAATATATGAGCTCCTCATGCTGTTGCAAACTTAAGGGTGTGTCTTTCAGGCAATATATGGGATCCTCATGCTGCTGCCAACTACAGAGTGTCTTTCAGGCAATATATGGGCTTCTCATGCTGCTGCCAACTACAGAGTGTCTTTCAGACAATATATGGGTTCCTCGTGCTGCTGCCAACTCCAATGTGTCTTTCATGCAATATATGGGCTCCTTGTGCTGCTGCAAACTCCAATGTGTTTTTCAGGCATTATATGGTCTCCTCATGCTGCTGCCAACTCCAGGGTGTGTCTTTCAGATAATATATGGGCTCCTAATGCTGCTGCCAACTCCACTGTGTGTCTTTCTGGCACTATATGGGCTCCTTGTGCTACTGCCAACACCAGGGTGTGTCTTTCAGGCAATATATGGTCTCCTCATGGTGCTGCCAACTCCAGTGTGTCTTATATGCAAAATATTGGCTCCTCATGCTGCTGCCAACTCCAGGGTGTGTCTTTCAGGCAATATATGGGCACCTCATGCTGCTGCCAACCCCAGTGTGTCTTTCAGGAATTAAATGGGCTCATCATGCTGCTGACAACTCTAGTGTGTCTTTCAGGCAATATATGGGCTCTTCACACTGCTGCCAACTCCAGGGTGTGTCTTTCAGGCAATATATGGTCTCCTCGTGCTGCTGCCAACTCCAATGTGTCTTTCAGGCCATATATGGGCTCCTCATGCTGCTGCCAATTTCAGGGTGTGTCTTTAGATGATATATGGACTCCTCATGCTGCTGCCAACTCCATGTTGTGTCCTTCAGGCAATATATGGGCTTTCCATGCTACTGTAAACTCCAGGGTGTGTCTTTCACGCAATACATGGTCTCCTCATGCTGCTGCCAACTCCAGTGTGTGTTATAAGCAATATATGGGCTCCTCATGCTGCTGCCAACTCCAGGGTGTGTCTTTAGAAGATATATGGGCTCCTCATGCTGCCGCCAACTCCAGAGTGTGTCCTTCAGGCGATATATGGGCTCCCTATGCTACTGTCAACTCCAGGGTGTGTCTTTCACACAATACATGGTCTCCTCATGCTGCTGCTAACTCCAGGGTGTGTCTTTCAGATGATATATGGGCTCCTCATGCTGCTGCCAACTCCAGGGTGTGACTTTCAGGCAATATATGGGCTTCTCATGCTGCTGCCAACTCCTGTGTGTCTTATGGGCAATATAGGGGCTCCTCATGATGCTGCAAATTCCAGGGGGTGTCTTTCAGGCAATATATGGTCTCCTCATGCTGCTACCAACTCCATTGTGTGCCTTTCAGGCAATATATGGTCTCCTCATGCTGATGCCACCTCAAGGCTCTGTCATTGTGCTGCTCTGCGACAGTGATTCTAATAGCGATGCCTCTGATCTGCATATCATACTTCTTTACAGTAATATTTAACTAACACAACATGCATCCTATGCAAGTTACAGCAAGGCAAATGTTCTACTGAGACTCTCGGTAATGTCTGAGGCGGCCGCCTCACATGGCCTCATTACGTACCAGAGGTCTGCCGATACAGATGAATTTCGGAACAGCTTCATAGGATGTTGTTTTGCTACATCTTTCTCACCGAAATGTCTTCATTCTAGGTTCTTTGGACTGTAAAGGTGTTGCGATAACAAGCGGAGGAAAGCTAAAGGCCAAACACATCATGCACATTATTGGACCAACATCTGTGCCACAATACGAGCCTTCTATAGACAGAATTCTGTTACAATGCCATGAAAAGGGGTTCACCAGCCTCGCTCTGCCAGCCATCGGAACGGGTAAATTCCCCTATATTAGTGATTTACATACAGTTCTGCTCTTTTGCCTACATTATAATTTCACTTAAAACTAATGTTGAATGTTCTGGGCTGATTGCATTGCAGAGGATTATGTCAGGTTGTTAAAAGAATATTAAAAGGGACCTTTTCATTTTAATAAGGGGCCTGAGTCTAAATGCCAGTGTTATATTTAGCCATTGACAGTCTACAGCTGAGCTCACTTTGCTGAAGTGCTCCACACAATGTAAACTATTGCGGCTGCATCCCCAGCATTTTGAGTCACGATCCCGTTTCCAGCTATTCAGATCAATCAGCCCAATCGAAAGAGAAACGATTCCCTTTCTCTGTGTGTAATATGCACGACAAAAGTGCAATTAGGCGGCACCAACTATAATCCAAAATAATGGGTGTGCACTGCTAAGGCTGGCAGCCCCCCAAAACCATAATGAATCTGCCAAAGAAAGGGGGTGCCCATAACCCCCACCCTGGGCCCATGTCACAACCAAAAAAAAAATGTTTATCTTTTCTTACATAATCAATGTGAACCCCGCAGCATCCATGCGCCCCCCAAAAAGCCAACGGATGGATGCTGCAGGGTTCACATTGATTATATAAGAAAATATATATATTGTTTTATTGGTTGTGTCATGTACCTCTTTTTATATTATATTTCATGCACTTTGTAATAGGATGAAAGGTTGAAAATGAATGCACTTTTTGGGCACATGCACTTTATAGAATATGAACTGGTTCATGGGTTAGATATGTAAGGTATATCAATTTAGTGTCATATGTATTATTTTGTAATAGGTGTATTTGCAGCAGCAGGTTCAGCACCCCTTGTGGCAGATAGTGTTTCATGTGTTATATGTTTTTTAATGTGATTTTTTAAAGGATGTAATTTTTGTCTGTTTTGCCTAATATAAGCTTATCATTTTTATACGGTAGATGGTAGTGCATTGTCAGTCTTTGGTGTAAGGGAAGCCCAGGGTGGGGGTTATGGGCTGGCCCTTTCTTTGGTAGATTTAATATGCACAGCATGCACGGCTGATTGGACGAAAGTCCATGCATGCACCGTAGGCTCAGGGAAGGCTATGTTTGTATGGGCAATCTGGGGGGTTCACAAAGTGGAGCAAGGAAAAAAACCGGGGATAGTGAAAATGGGTTAAATTCCCTGATAAACCCTGGTGAACAATCTCTCTTCAGCTAGTACCTCCGCTGCTGTCTGGCAGTGCAGGTTTCCAAGAATTGTAATTTAGTGAGGGGACTAGGTATGATGAGTATGAGCAGAAGGGAGCAAGTTTAAAAGGGTTTATCAGCAAATGCAAAGTGCTGGTGAATTAAAGATGCAGCCTGACAGCCAACATTGGGTGAACAAAAAGCAGTCCAATTTAACCCTTTGTTTACCCTTTTGCTTGGAATGTTCCTTAAAGTCCTCTTTGGCAAAGAAGGCAATGGATGGTGCAATTTGACACTGAACTTGACCTTGGATTTCACCTCTAATCTCTTTGGAAGTTGTTCTGGGCTCTTTGGTTACTATTCATATTATCCGTACCTTCAATTTGTTGTCAAACTTCCTCTTTTGCTCAGGGAGGTTGGCTACAGTCTTACAGACCTTCAATATGTGCAATTGTGGTAATGGGAAAATCAACTGTTTGGGAGATGCTCTTTTAGCATTTACTTTAACATGTTAATTTATCTCCTATTCTCTGAGACAACTCTCTCCATAGCTTTCTTTGATCCATTTTCAATGTAATACACACTTTCATACCAAAGAGCACAGGGTGAAACCCTACAAAAAAGTATTCTTAATCCCACCTGTAACAGCTCCCTTAACTATTGGTGATGAAAGAGGTCTTGCCCCAGACTACTCAACTGAAAATTAAAGGTTTTATTTATTACTTGTACTGAAAATATCCAATCAAAGTGACACCAGCTTATTTGCAGTTTTCTGCTTACACTTTTGATAATCTGTATGTTCAAATATTACATCTGCTTTATCCGCACTATGCCTCCATTTTCTATGTATGTGCTTGAGCTGCAATAAAAGTATATGTAAAATGGACGTAAAGTGTATCAAAAGCAGGTACAGTAAGACATATACATAAATCTTAGGGAAAAGGGTACAGTACAAATTCTGCTTTGGTTACATACTGTAAAACATTTTTTTTCGTATTTTTCAAGGCATGGCTGGTGTTGATCCTGAAGCTTCTATTAAGGCCATTTTGAACAGCATTCTAAATTACTTATTGGAAGCACTAGTTCCGACTCTTGAAATAATCAGTATAATTGTTATTCAGGAAAACATTCACAAGATCTACCTCAAGGTTTTCCAAGAAAAAAGCACTGAAATACAGGTAAGCAAAGTACAATTATGTACAAAGGTGAGGGCTGATGATGACCCAATCTTGATTGGTCCTACCTTCATATTTTGCAGCTATGTGCTGACAATACAATCATGTGTTGTTAAACCTTTAGTAGCAAGGACCAGAAATGTAAACAATTTTAATTTTAAAAAGTATAGCACAGTTTCTACCTCCAGTCAAACCTGTCTGCCCTGCGACCCTCTTCTGGCTCTGAAGCAGGATGGGGGGGGGGGGGGGGTTACAAAAACAGAATTCTGTGATACTAACCTGTAGAATAGTTTTTTCTGTCAAATCTATTCCAGGCCGTCCTCTTCATTCACGACAGGGTTAATTCCTGCCCAGAGGGCACGGACTGCAAGATTAAAGGGTGTGGCTCCTCCCGGCCCTATAAGTATGCAGCTGCCTCTAACCAAACCAGTAATTAAAAAGCAGTAAAATCAGATACCAAGAGGCTAGGAAGTATAGGAGACAATGTTACTTCACACCGAACTCCGCTTGTTTTCTCTCTCTCTTTTTTTTATGCTAAATTATATAATAAATGGAATAAACACTGTAAAAGAGGCATCAAGGATAGATCAAAACCCAAAAGGGCGGGTCTGATGGCCTGGAATGGATCCAACAGAAAAAACAATTCTACAGATGAGTATCACAGAATTGTGTTTTTTCTTCCAATCCATTCCAGGCCGTCTTCTTCATTCGGGATAGGGACCTCCAACAGCAGTACTTATATATGGGCGGGATCCACAACGCGGAACAGCAGGTAGTTCATTTCACTACCGCCCGAAGAACTTTTCGACCAAAAACAGCGTCAGCTGAGGCCCTAACATCTACCTTGTAAAATTTGGTAAATGCATGAACCGAAGACCAGGTGGCAGCTTTACAAACCTGTTCCACCGAGGCCTGATGCTGAAAAGCCCAGGAAGCACTGATGGCCCTATTGGAATAAGCTGTGACCCGAAAGGGAGGCTCTTTCCTCTTGGCAGAATAGGCTCTTACTACTGCCTGTCTAATCCACCTGCTGACCTGCCTTTCTAAGCCCTTCCGAAATGACTAAAAGGAAATCCGACCAAGAAAATTACCTTGAAATTCAAAATGTTCAAGGGAGCGTCAATCAAGGGTTCAAAGGGAGCGCCCTGGAGAAAGTCCCACATTGGTAAAACAGGCTTGCACGGTGGTCGGACATGAATGACTCCCTGAAAGAAGGTTCTGATAAGTCTATTGTCAGCGACAGACCTCTGGAAAAAAATAGATAAGGCCAAAACATGACCCTTGAGGGTGCTCAACTGGAGGCCCAACTCTAAGCCACTCAGGCAGAAATTCTAGAATTCTGGAAACAGAATATGTTCTGCAAGAAAAATTCCCGGACTCACACCAGGAGATAAAAGCCCACCAGACCCTGTAGTATATCTTATAAGATGTATAACCTTGGCCGATAAACCCTCCTCTGTCAAGATTGATGTTTCAATAGCCAGGCCGTCAAAACCAGCATTTGTAAATCCCGGTGCCGAAGAGACCCCTGTGTGAGAAGATCTGGATCATCTGGGAGCCGCCAGTGATCTGCCAACATCCTTACTATGTCTGAAAACCAGCTTCTCCTTGGCCAGCGAGGAGCGACCAGGATGGTTGGCACTCCCTCCCGAGCTACCTTCTTTAGTACTTGACTCAGGAGCGGGAATGGAGGAAATGCATACAGGAGATTGAACCTTGTCCATGGGGTTGTCAGAGCGTCCATTGCCATGTCCAGAGGGTCTTGTGAAATGGACACAAACCTCTTGTGATTGTGTCTGGATGCAAAGAGATCCACATCTGGATGACCCCAGCAGAAGCAAAGGGCTTGAAAGACCTTCTGACTGAGAGACCATTCCCCTAGATGCAGAAACCCCCCTGCTCAGGGAGTCTGACTCCTGGTTCTCTACCCCAGGATGTAAATCGCTGAGATTCGGGGAACATCCTCTGCCCAAACCAGAATCTGGCTTACCTCCCTTAGAGTTCTTTTGCTTGCTGTACCCGCCGGTGGTTGATATAAGCTACTGCTGTCTGATTGTCTGACTGGACCTGGACCGCATGCCCCCTTAGAGTGGCTATTACTAGCTAAACTGCTCTCAATTCTAAGAGGTTTACGGGTAGCAGATTTTCTTTCGGACATCATTGTCCCTGGATCTTCTGGGTCTGCCAGATGCCACCCCAGCCTGTAAGACTGGCATCCGTGGTAACGATCTCTCAAGGAAGCGTCAGAAAGGACTTGCCTACTAATAGATGTAGGGGATCCAGCCACCACAGGAGGGATTGCCTGGCTGAGGGGGTCAGAACAAACATGCGATTCAGAGATTCTGGGGCCCGATCCCAGATAGATAACAGATTCATCTGTGAAGAGGCCTCATGTGAAACTGGGCAAAGGGCACTGCTTTGAAGCAGGCCACCATTAGACCTACCAGTCTCATCTCTAGATGAATTGTTGGCTGCTGACAAACTAGAAAGGTCTCTATTTGGGTGCGGAGTAATAGATCTTTCTGCTCCGGCAGAAAAACTCTGGCCTGAACCGTGTCCAGAGTCATTCCCAAAAATGACCTTACTGTCGATGGGGTGTTGTGCGACTTTGGATAGATGATCACCCAGCCAAACTTCTCTAGGGTTGACAACACGGTCTGAGTGTCTCTCTCGATCTCCTGAAGGGACGGGGCCGTGGTGAAAACCCTTGGAGTTGAGGATAGGCCGAAGGGAAGAGCCACAAATTGATGGGAAGATATGCATCCCTTATATCTACTGTGGTCATGAAATCCCTGAGCTGAAGTGACCTCACTGTGGACCTAATGATTCCATGCGAAAATGTCTCAACCAGATGAACTTGTTTAGGTCTAGAATTGGTCTCACTGATCCATCCTTGGAGATTGTGAACAGATTGGAATAAAATCCCCGATCTTCTTCCTGAAGGAGTACCTGACAAATTACCCCTGTCCGAAGAAGATGCAGAACAGAGGCTCTCAAGGCTTCTGCCCTTAACAGGTTTCGGGATGCCCTTGACCAAAGGAACCTTGTGGGTAGGCTGCAAACTCGATCTTGTAGCCTGAAGACACCATTTTCTGAATCCAAAGATCCCACACGTGGTGCTTCAAGATCGGAGCAAACTGCAGGAGCCGTCCCCCCACCGGCCCGGGTGGGGGCGCCACTTCATGCCTGGGTGGACTTAGCTGAAGGCTTAGACTTGGCTCCCCAAGAAGCTCCGGGCCCTACCTCTGCTCCAAAAATCCCTGCGGGAACCTGAAAAGGAGGAACCTCTACCGCCCTGAAAGGAGTGGGATGATGAGAGCTTCCGAAAAAAATGAGTAGATCTCCTCCTCCTTTGAGGAAGCTTGCCATCCTTGACCATGGTGGCAGCATCAGCCGACCATTGCTTTAGCCATAAAGAGCGGCGTAAGGCAATAAGAAGAGCAGAGGTTCTGGCACCTAGCCTGACCACATTATCCATAGCAGTGATAACAAAACTATTAAAATCTAAGCAAGCTCTGAACTCCCTGGAATCTTGAGCATGTCTGCGAGACTTAGCCCTGGCCATAAGCTGTTTTACCTTTTTCCTCATAGCCAAGGAAATGATAGAAGTAGCTCAAGCAGGGCGTAAGAGCAAACCCACTACAGCAAAGGCATGGCGGGCCAACTGATCCATTCGTCTTTCAGTAGTATCTCTTAAAGGGGCGTTAGAAGCAGACGGCATGATAGTAGTGTTGGACAGGCCCGAAACGGGTGGGTCCACATCAGGAGGAAACGATCATAACATATCAGAAGGGAAAGGATACCTTGAGTCTAGGATCCTAGGGATAGGAGGCAGTTTGTTTTTCCCATTCCTTTATCACCATCCTGGAAAAATGCAATTGTTCGGAAAAACCCTCCTCAGCCTTTCGGTCTAAACAAATCATCCTTCTTTCTCTTGACAACCTTAGGAGGGGAAATATGTAAAGTTTCAAAAACAGAGGAATGTAGGCCCTCTGTTTCATCTGAGAGCAAAGGATCCTGGCCAGATGAAAAAATATTAGAAATACTGTCGTCTTCACTAGAGAGTAACTCACCTTCTGAGAGTGGTTCTTCAACCATCTTTCTTCCTCCTCGGAACCAAAAGAGGCAAATAAATCCTCCTCAGAATAAACGATTTCCAAATGCCTTCTCTTACCGGAGGCCTTTTTAGGGACTACCAATAAGAGATGCTTTTCCAGGTTAGCCATTCTAAGTGGCAGATTTGACTGTGTCCCACTGCCTTCCCCCCTCTCCCTAGGGGCTGACTGAGGAGGCTGAGCTTCAGAAGGGGCCTTATTTAATGAAGGACTAGATACTGTGGCAATAGTCCTATTACGATCAGAAACAATTCCTTTGGCGCAAGCGGAACAAACCGCACTGAAACTGCCTAGGGGATTTCGCCTTCACAAAGGGCAAAGCCTGCCTTGCTCAAGAGGGCTCACTATCCCCTGATCCCCCTACCCCCTGATCCCCCATCATGGTGATTTCTCTACATTTTACTCCACAACAGATGAATACATTTTACTTGACAAATGATACAGTCACAAATAGCAATCTTCACAAACAGCTTCAACACTTCACATCTGCACTTATCTCTGTTTAGGTCCACACTGGAGTATTGTAACACCAGGTCTCTCCATAGGCTGCCTTCCAGGCTTACTTTACTATTCAGTGGGGATCTCTCTTTGACCTGACTGTCTAATTCAAGTCACAATGACATGACTAAAGTCTCACCAGGGTTCTCCCTTAAATACTCTCCTACCTCAGCAATGTTGCCACTGGTTTTCCCCAAAAACATCTTTACCTATTAGAGATGAGCAAACCTGGGTTTGTCCAAATCACTTAAAAAATGTAAAAAAAATAAGCTTACCTCTGTGCACGTTACAGTACTGGGGATGTTTTTATCCTCAGGCCAGCCATGCTATCTTCAGCAGGACAGAGGACCCAGATTCTGGGTCCATGCTGGGTTCCTGGCATCTCAATCCCTGTTGTAGGGAGGGACTTTTTATACAGGCAAGTGAGCCCCATATACACACACTATATATCTACAGGTGAGTGAGCCCCATATACACCCACTATATATCTAAAGGGTATTTGAGCTCAGAATAGGGTACAGCAGCCCAAAAGGAGAATTTAATAAAGGTGTAGTTAAATTAGGAATCACATTTTGATGTCTAGTAATGAGGACTTGTTTATCTTTTCAGGAACGCCAACGGGATGAAAGTATTTTATTGGCGATAGCAGGTAGGCATAAAACCGGACCTTCAGCGTGATTTAATGAAAATCCCAAACTCTTAAAAAACGGTTCCCCAGCATCTAAAATTAATATATTTTACGTTTTTAGTCACTAACTTATTATTCTTTCCCCCTCTGGGCTGCAACTCTGTTCAGGAATTTAGGATGCTTCTGAGTCAAGATGGCGGCGCCCGTATCCTAAATTCCTGAACAGAGTTGCAGCCCAGAGGGGGAAAGTATAATAAGTTAGGATACACTTACTGAGGAGAGGAGAGTGGGATAAGGTACAGGGGGGCGGGTTATAGATGTGGTTTGCTCAGACAGAGCAGAGCTGGGGTCAGGTAAAGGTCAGCAGTCCCAGAATGCAGAGCAGCACAGTCAGGTGGCACTTCCTGTTTACAGGCTGCCTGATAAGATGGTGGCTTCCATAAGCCGCCATCTTGGATGTTTAAAGGCTCATAACATGCAGAAGATGCAGGTAGGATGATTTTTAATGTGAGCAATCTGTATGTACAGGGTGTGGGAAACATATAAGATAGACTCTTATTCAGAGTGAAGGTCCGCTTTAAACATAATTCCAAACATTTTGCTGGAGCTCAGAAAGGATTGAATAAAGGCCTGAATAAAGTGTGAAATAGCTGAGACCCATACTACTGCTATACGTGGTGCAGCCTTGCCTTATCAGAGGTTAAACATATGTCCTATGTTTTCTTTCCTAAACCTGTGAACCAGGACAACTCAGTGCCAGGGAGGGTCCTGATTTAAGAGAAACTAGGAGGCTAATTTAAGACTAATGCCACGTATTTTGCCATGCGAGCGTGTAGCGGCGCTTAGAGCGACCGCTAGTAGACACTGCAAGCGGGTGTTGGGCACTATAACCTAGCTTAGCGGGCGGACAAGTGATGCTGTAGTATCCTGTCCAGCATGTTATGTCTGGAGGGCGCTGTAGAAGCACTCTCTCTGATTCACTGCAGAGCCAATCGCAAACACTAGGTGGCGTCCCAGGGTCAAAGCGCCCAAGACTATGCGACATCTAACAACAGGACAACGCTGCAGTGAGCGAAAGGTAGCCCCAGTTTAGTGCGGCCAGCACGCTGCGCTGAAGCCGTATTCAAGAAAAAAATACACACAACCAGCGCCGGCGCTCTAAAACGCCATAAGCTATGTGATAAAAGTCTGTTTTTCAACACATATACACCAGCACCAGAGGGAAAACATATGGAATGACAATTTTTTAACACTGTGACAATAACACTGCAATGTCAGACCTGCACATACAATTCTGCATAAAAAAATAAAAACAAAAAAAAAAAAAAAAAACAATAAAAGTGTTTGTTTGCTGGGCAGCAGAGGACACACAATGATTTGAAAAAATTGTAAGTTTAATTTAGCAACACGCTATTTAAACACAACGAAATGAAACGCCATCGAAAATGTATGAGAGAGCGCCTCTAAGCGACAGGTGCTATATGGTGCTGCTGAATCTAGAGCACAAGCGCTATACACTGAGCCGCCTCTAGTAATACATGCGACGCTACATGGTGCTGTTAGAGGTGCTCACCAGATTGACTTTCTTAAATGTGTTTTTTACATACAGAGCCTAGTGTTCACCTGGCGCTACATGTCGCTACGTGGCACTTCCTGGGCGTTAGCATTTGTTAAATAACCCCCTAAAATAACACAACCCTTTTCTTGGCAGAGCGCCATCTTCCTGAGTACAGGAATAGGGGCTGTGCAATACTGCAGTGTGTAGCTATTTCATGTCTCCCATTCAATGCCTTTGGACTTTCTAATAGCTTTAATCCCTCCTCCCTCCCTTTTCACGCTGTTGGTTGTGCAGGATCCCCTCATTGCATTCCGCGTGATCGGCAGGGGACGTACACTCTTGTGTTCTTACTACTGTGTTTTTTGTCACTTGTGTTTGGTGTGTGTAGAGGACGTTGTACGGCGCTCCGCGGTGGTTGGCGCTTTTACTGTGTTTTTTTGTTTACCTGTCATGGCGCCGGCGCGTCATGTGATCTTGTTTTCGCGCTCTTCGGTGGGGGCGGGTACCGCAGTTTGATGCGTTCCGCATCATGCGCCCACGGCCCGCCCCTCTAGGTACTGCTGTCGGCGCCATTTTGCGGCCCTTCCATTGCGGTGCTGCGATGCGGTTGGTGATCGGCTTATCTGTGTGCTTGCCGGCTTGGTCCGTGAGTCCCTCACAGGGTTTTTTATCTTGATTATTATTGTATGGCTAGGGATGCTTATGGTGTACATTATTGTGTCTTGCAGGCGGGTCCCTTGACTGTGATTCTCTCGGCCCTGCCTATTGCCAATCTCCCACTTCCCCTAGCGGGTTTCGGGGGGCATCCCAAATAGGGTGGCTGTTTAGCTGTGTCCCTGTTCTGACTATTGTGCATACTTTTTGTAAAAATCACCATATGGAGGCTTCTGGGGATAATGTGCTTGGGGTTCCTTCGGGACAAGCTCGGCTGTGTGTTGCGTGTGGGGTTTCCCCTATAAGTGAAGATGTCAGGGTATGTGTAACCTGCACCCAGCAGATACTTGCGCTACAGACTGGGTCGGCTGCTACGAGCCCTGGTGCGGCGCCCCCCTCTGGTTCACCTACACCCCCACGCTTGCATTTGACCCCCAGCGAGGGGCATACTAGCGGTGAGTCTCAATCGGATTTGGCTGCACGGGTGGCCAGCATTGAAAAGCATATTGCTGGGTCGGACCCGCATAGGGCTTCTTCCAAGAAGCGGCATCTATCCCCCGCTGTTGGCTTTTCCCTGATGAGGCTGAGGAATTTTTTTACATCTCGGGTTATGGTCCCCTTGAGGAGGGGGAACTATTCTCTGAATCATCTGAGGAACAACCTAGGGTGTATGGTGATACCGGGTCTCCTTTTGGCGAAGACCAATGGTCCTCAGAATACACTGATAGGTTGTTGTCTCACATTTGTGAAGTGCTTTGTATTTCCCCTCCTGCAGTGGCTCCGCAGCAGCAGGGTGAGCTTTTTCATACAGTGAAGCCACGCTTGGGAGTTCCCTGAGCAGACTCACTTTAACAATCTGGTGCTCAAGGAATGGGAACGGCATGGCAAGCTACCTGGGGTGCCCAAGAGTTGGGACAAGAGGTATCCCTTTCCTGCTGATATGATTAAGCGTTGGTCATGTCCTCCCGAGGTGGACGCGCCCGTTCTGGGGTTTTCAAATACATCTGTCATGCATTCTCCTGACACTACTACCCAGCGGGATGGTGAGGAACGGCGCATGAACCAGCTGGCTTGTCATGCCTTTGCCTGTGTGGGGACTGCGCTGCGCCCGGTTTGTGCCTCTGCCATTACAGCTATTGCTATTAAAGGGCTGCTTAAGAGTCTCTTAGATGGGGCTTCTGATGTCGCGGGAGGTGAGGAGTATAGATCTCTCCTGCTTTTCTATGAATTTGTTACATATGTTCTATCTGATATGGGTGATGCCATTATAATGTGTGGGAGGACGTCTGCTCTGTTGGTGGCTATACGTCGCTCTGTCTGGCTGCGTCAGTGGGTAGCTGATAACGCTGCTAAGAAGGCTCTTACTGGTTTTCCCTTTAAGGGGTTGCGCTTCTTTGGTGAACGCTTGGACTTGTTTGCCAGGAGAGGTAGGTTTCCTCAGGAGGCCGTTTCGGCCCTTTCGGGGGACTGGTGCTTTTCTCCCGTCCTTCCGCGCTTCCAGGGCTGGTCGAGGAGCTTCCTTTGCTGGAGCACGTGGAGATTATTGGAGCAGGGGCAGAGGACGTGGCCGCCCGGCCTCTCCTGGGGTCCGAAGCCCAAATCATCCCCTAAGCCCCCTCAGGCATGAGGAGGCGCCCTCACCCATCCGGGTGGGGGGACGGCTTTGACTCTTTGCTCAAGTCTGGAGGCGACGTGTAGCAGACAGATGGATCCAGGAGGTGGTTTCCTCCGGTTACAAGATAGAGTTTGCAGCCTGGCCGCCCCCAAGATTCCTCAGATCCCGGATGGCTCAAAACCCCCGATCAGCTCAGGGCCTGCGCCTTGCAGTCCAAAACCTTCTGGAGTTGGGGGTCATCTGCCCTGTACCTTTCAGGGAAAGGGACAGAGGCTTCTATTCCAATCTCTTCATGGTCCCCAAAAAGGTTGGGTCCCTCAGGCTCATCTTGGATTTAAAGTGTCTCAACAAGTTTGTCAGATTTAAGCATTTTCGCATGGATACGCTGCGCTCAGCAGTCAATTCACTGCGCCCAAGCGACTTCATGACCTCCATAGACATCAAGGACGCTTACTTTCATGTACAAATCTTTCCAGGTCATCAGAAATTCCTCAGGTTTGCTCTGGGAGATCAACATTATCAATTTGTGGCACTGCCTTTCGGTATCACCTCGGCTCCCAGGGTATTCACCAAGGTGCTGGCGGACATGATGGCTCTGCTGAGAGCACAGGGCATTCGCATTCTCCCTTATTTGGACGACATTCTGTTCTTGTCCCAATCCTTCCATCAGGCAGGGCTGGATACCCAGGTGGTGGTGACCACACTAGAGTCATTCGGCTGGGTGATCAGCTATCCCAAGTCTTCTCTGTTCCCGTCTCTGGTGAGGTCCTTTCTGGGTCTGACGCTGGATACATCTCAGGTCAAGGTGTTTCTCCCTCAGCAGAAGGTGGAGAATCTTCAGGCTCAGGCCCAATTACTACTGTCTTGTCCGCTTCCCTTCATTCGGCAGGGGATGCAGCTGGTGGGCCTGATGGTGTCCAGTTTCGAAGCGGTTCCCTATGCTCAGTTTCACATGAGACCTCTTCAACTTTACCTACTGTCGGTATGGGATCGGGACCCCATGTCCCTGGATCAGGAGTTTGTTCTGTCCCCTCTGACCAGGCGGTCCCTCTTGTGGTGGCTGGACTCAAGGAATCTCTTGGTGGGCAGGATCTTTCTGTCACCTTGCTGGGAGACTGTCACTACAGATGCCAGTCTGACAGGTTGGGGGGGCTTCTCAAATTCCTTGAAATTCCAGGGTCAGTGGGCCCCTCAGGAGGCCCATAGCCCTATCAACATTCTGGAACTGAGGGCTGTGAGGTTGGTTCTCACACAATTGACCCCACACCTTCGGGGTCGATTCTGTCCTGGGCGGAGAAGAATGTTCCCTTCATCTCGGCAGTGTATATCCCGGGGGTGGAAAATCTGGAGGCGGACTCCCTGAGCAGGGGGAATTCTCGTCTGGGAATGGTCCCTCAGCAGCAGGGTGTTTCGCTCTGTGTGTCACTGCTGGCGTCAGCCAGATGTGGATCTGTTTGCGTCCCGTCACAATCACAAGCTTCCAGTCTTTGTCTCTCTGTCCCAGGATCCTCTGCCCTTGGCCATGGATGCACTAGCATTGTCTTGGAAGAGCTTTCAGCTCCTCTATGTGTTCCCTCTGTTTACTCTGCTGGGCAGGGTGCAGCGCAAGATAGCCCAGGAGGGGGTGCCAGCCATCCTGGTGGCCCCCTGTTGGTCAAGAAGGGTGTGGTTCGCAGACATCATGCAGTTGGCAGTAGATCAGTACGTCCTGCCCAAGGACCCAGATCTGCTCACTCGGGCAGCTGTGCCATCCTAATTTACAAACGCTGGCTTTGACGGCTTGGCTGCTGAAACCTCCATCTTGATGGAAAAGGGGTTGCCTGCCTCTGTGGTTGATACCATGATTAGGGCTAGGAAGAAGTCCTCATCCTTTATCTATTACAGGGTCTGGCATGCTTACATTGCCTGGTGTGAGTCTAAGTCTTTTCCCTGTAGTGTGTTTTCTATTCCCATGATTCTGGAATCCTTGCAGCATGGTTTGGATTTGGGCCTTCAACTTAGTACCCTCAAGGGCCATGTTTCAGCCTTGGCTATTTTCTTCCAAAGGTCTTTTGACAACCACCGTTTGGTTAAGACTTTTTTCCAGGGAGTTACTCACGTACGCCTGCCACGTAAGCCTTTGTTACCAGTCTGGGATTTAAATTTGGTTTTATCTGCCATGCAGGGTTCTCCTTTTGAGCCTATTTGTGAGGCCCCTTTGTCTATTTTGACGCTTAAGGTAGTCTTTTTGGTGGCTATCACTTCTGTTAGGCGTGTTTTTGAGTTGGCGGCGCTTTCCATTAAACCTCCTTACTTTGAGAGACACCAGGACAAGGTGGTGTTTCGGTTCAAGCCAGATTTCTTGCCTAAGGTTGTGAGGCCCCTTTGTCTATTTTGACGCTTAAGGTAGTCTTTTTGGTGGCTATCACTTCTGTTAGGCGTGTTTTTGAGTTGGCGGCGCTTTCCATTAAACCTCCTTACTTTGAGAGACACCAGGACAAGGTGGTGTTTCGGTTCAAGCCAGATTTCTTGCCTAAGGTTGTGTCTGCTTTTCATCTCAATCAAGACATTGTTTTGCCTTCTCTGTGTCCTAATCCTAGTAACTCTAAGGAGCGGGTCTTACACTCTTTGGATGTTGTCAGGACCTTGAAGTTCTATTTGGTAGCTACTGAGTCTTTTAGGAAGACTGATGCTCTTTTTGTTATCCCTTTTGGACCTAGGAAGGGTCTGCCTCCGGCTAAGTCCACTATCAGTAAGTGGATCCGCCAGGCTGTGGTATGAGCCTATTCTGCTAAGGGGTAGGAGCCTCCCTTCCACCTTACTGCTCATTCTACTCGTGCTATTGGTACCTCTTGGGCTTTTCAGCACCAAGCTTCTGTTGAACAAGTTTGCAAGGCCGCTACTTGGTCTTCTTTTCATACCTTTTCTAAGTTTTACAAGGTTGATGTTAGGGCCTCAGCGGATGCTGCTTTTGGCCGCAAAGTTCTGCAGGTGGCAGTGGTTTAAACTGCCCGCTGTTTCTTTCGGGGATCCCACCCTACCTTACATACACTGCTATTGGATGTTCCATGTGTAAGGAATATTCTGGAGCCGGAAGTGCTGTATACTTGGAATAATACAATTCTGTGAGTACTCACCTGTAGAATTGGTATTATAAGTATACAGCACATCCTGTTCCATCCCGCCCTTGTTACCATTATTCTTGGTTACCTTTGTATGGTGATTGTTCAGTTTATATTTATTGATTCTCCCGGCTTCTTGTATAACTGCTTGTCAACACTGGGAATTAGTGGGAGGTTCCTGGCTATTTAAGGGGTCGGGAGTGGCCACAAGTCTTTTTCTGCAGTCCAGCACCATCTTGTGGATGTATTACCCATGTGTAAGGAATATTCTGGAACAGGACGTGCTGTATACTTATAATACCAATTTTACAGGTGAGTACTCACAGAATTGTATTTTTTGTATGTAAATTAGTATCATATAAACATTTTTAACATTTATTTTTATTTTTGTTAGTGAATGTTCAGTACCCCACAACATGGATCAACATTGGAACATCTGATCTTTTGAAAGTGCAGCTGATAGAAACATCAGAAGAATACAAAAAAGTTCATACCAATTTTATTACAACTTCAACACCGGGCAAATATCAAGTGATAAAGGTTATATTTGTTGTTTACAAGTATTTATCAGCTATGTGTTCTCTAAATAGTATAAAACTGTGCAAATAAGATCAGTACAAACCATTATGGACAAATTAAAGATTGTCATTTTATCATAGAAAAGTTGTCCCCTGGAAAGCATAGGTATGCGTGATGCATTTCGAAATTTGTGCAATTAGTAGTGGAGCAATAGCAATTTTGAAGAGCTCCATTGTGTGAGATCCCCAGGGTCCCTCTATACTCACCTCATTCCTCAATCTCATGGCACATGCGCAGCACCCACTTTTCAAGCCTGGGAGACTTGATTGTCTGCCAGCAAAGGCATGCAGGGCAGAGGGAACAGGAATACAGTAAGGGGCCGCAGCCCCTTGCGTCCCCTTGCTCTGCATCCCTACACAGACAGACATTAGAATTGCCCTGGCCGTGACATTGCAAAGTATGTGCCATGGGATCCAGGATCAGGTGAGTAAACAGGGTCCCTAGTGGATTTTACCTTATTGCCCCTAGGACAATAATTTTAGACTCCAAGGCTGGGCTACACAGTTTTTTTTAACACTTTTTACAAAATGCTACATTGTCTAACTCACACAATGTCAAACTCTGGTCCACAGGCAAAATCTAACCCGCAGTGTCAATAGATTTGGTCCGCGAACATAGCCCCCCCATTCCCATACTGTTATATATGAGTGAAAGTGCTGGGGCGGTTGTGGGCATTACCTTTAAACCAAGCTCATGGCTGAACACTTGCTACCCAGCTACCCACTTGCTACCCAGCACTGCTTAGTCCCTGAGAGGCTGGTTAACAAGCCTGTTCGGCAGTCAGATTGCACTACCAGATTTAAGCCTGGGTGCTGGCGCGATTGCAAGACAGGCCTTTGATGTAAAATCCTGCCCCTATGATAATGTAGTAGGGTAGTACATTCCTCAGGGGTTGACAAATGCTGGCTACTGTCTCCCCCTATGCAGGATGACATCAAGCCGGCTTAGCCCGCCAATGACTGTGAAAAGTGACTGCGTGATGTAAAGAAAGGCAAAGAACCCTATGTCAACCCACCATGGAAAGTGGTAACTACATATTTTGTTGGCCCTGGAGTCTAAAAGACTTTAGGACTGGCTGATTAAAGTGGACCAAAAGCAGCCCTGGAGTCTATAGGAGGATCTGGCTGATCCTTACTACCCAGGGCATCCCAAATCGCTGTTTCCCCAGATCGCTGGCAAAACGCACCTGACAGCCAACCCATCGCAGCATGCACAGGCCGCGGCTGTGGTCCGCTATACCTACACTTGCCGTGTGCCCGTGCCAGGCATCTGTAAATGGCCAGCGCAGGCACACCCCCAGCTCAAGGATAGCAGGGGATGTGGTCAGCTCAATTCAGCCCTTAGCAGACAAGAGCTCTCACTGGCTAAGACTAAGGCCTTTATTTAACAAGGGATAGCGCCAGGTAGCGAATGGTGAGCGAACGGTAATGACAGGCACCGCCACGAGAACGCCGGCTCCCCTACGCAATCACACATTTATCAAGCCGATCCTGCTTAGTGAACGACAGAGCGCCAGATAGCGAATCATTCATCATTATTCCAGCCTAACCACAAAGCGCCAGCGAGCGAACTTGAACAGCGACAGGTATGACCTTTCGCTACCTGGCGCTCTCCAATGCATTTCAATGGAACAATCGTTAATTATTCATAATTAATTGTTAATAATTTTTTTTTTTTTTTTTAATGTCAAAAATTCTGTGGCCACTTCTGCAATGTTAGATAATTTTTTAATGGAATTGATATTACAGGTCTGAAATTAATGTATTCATATTACAAAATATTTTGAAAAACTGTTTTTTTTTTTCCAAAAATATGGTTGTTTGGGGGTTAAAAAACTACTTTTAACCCATCGCCGCCAGCGCTCTGGGGTTTAAACAAGCATTTCGAGAATTTTTTGAGCGTGATTTGTTAATGAATATGCTGGGAGCCGTTCGCTATGGCCATTGGCTGTCATGCGCTCCCATACAGCGCGGAACCTGTCAAACAGCGACTCCTAACCCCGTATTCAACATTAGCGCACATCGACTGAGTCGCTATCAACAAGCGAACAATGGCCAAGCACAGCGAATACTACCGGGCACAGTGAAAATTACGCTACAGTCGCTCATCTGTCGCTACCTGCCGCTATTACTGAATCGGCCTCTAAGAAGAGACGGCTAAAAATAGCCAAATAGAGCTGAGTGCGCCTATTGTCTGTGCATTTGCGACATTGGATAGACTTTTCTTTCAATAAATATCAAGGTTGGCCCGGGACTCTGTCCAAGTTTTTAATCTTGGCCCACTGTGTATTTGAGTTTGACACCCCTGGTCTAACTGTTGTATTGTAATCTTGGTCATCTGTAGGGAAACCGATTACATTTCGTGTAAATCTTTCCAATTAAAATGTAAATACTTTATTGGTAAATATAACTAAATTCCACATGGGATATAATTATTTCTTCTTGACCAATCAAACCTACTGTACAACAGACCTTTACAGCAGCAGCTTAGAACATGTTGGTGGCAGTGTGTTTAAACAGGAACAATACCCATAACCCATTTTTCCCCACAACCTCTCTCTGCCCTCATGCTACATCTACCCTTGATAAACATTTTTTTTTTTACTAACCTTTGTCCTAATGTTCCGCTGCACTCCAAATGCTGCTTAGTCCTCCGGCACTTGACGAAGCCATTTTGGATGCTGCTGGGTGTGTGTGTACCTGCGCATGTGTGGTGTGTCTGACTAGGGCATGCACACTCTGATCTCCCTGGTCTCCCCCCCCCCTTCCATGTCAGCAGGAGCGCGACGCTCAATCTAGAGCTAAGCTGCCAGTTTCCCAGCCACAGGGGGACCAGGGGCTGCCATTATTACTATACTAATTAGTCAAAGCAAATTTCAATATGTAGGCTCCCCCTATGGTCCCAGTTTTTTTCTGCCGGTTGATCTTCATGTTTAGTCTACCAAGAACTTTACTTTGACTTTTGAAAAAAGTAAATGTTTAGTCTGAAATACAACTGTGTTTTTTTTTTTTTTAGATTGAAAGGATTCAGAACGTGAAATTATGGCAGAGTTCCTGGATTAAAAGGCAAGCGGTGGACCGAAAAAATCCAGGAAAAAAGAACGTACGACATCTGTACCATGGCACATCTTGTGATTCCATAGAGAATATTAACCAATTTGGATTTAATCGCATTTACTGTGGTCCGCATGGTAAGAGGCTTGACTCAAACATGATAGGAGGAGGAAGTCACATGAAAAGTATCTAGGCCTTGATTCAGGAAAATATCTTGTGAAACTTAGGAGCTAGAGCATGATTGGCACCAAAAACTTCCACTAAAACAATGTAACAATGTCCTTAAAGTGGACCAACACCCAGGGGCGATCAGATCCCTCCCCGAAATCGGGATGTCCCGCAGGGTGAAACCCCCCAGGACGCCCACAAACCTTACCTTAACCGCGTTCCAACGGCGCATGCGTGGGCCGCGGCTCTGTGAATGGCCGGCGCGGGCGCGCTCCCTGTTAGAAGGAAGCGCGAGACGCGGCCTCCAGCGCTCAGAGCCGCTGTGGTTGGACGCCGCTTGTACGTGCATACCACAGCGGCTCTGAGCGCTCTAATTGGACGAGCGCCCGCGTAGGAGCGTGGGGAGGTGAGTGTTTACGGGCGTTCTGGGGGGTTTCACACAGTAGCCCCACCGAAGTGGACCAAAACCCAGGATAGTCAAACTCCTGGGTGTTGATCCACTTTAATTTACTTTTTTAAAGTTAACGTGACACAGAAGGCAAAGGTAATTGTTACACCATTGCGTAGGGCTACATTTGTCATAAACTGTTTTCCTTTTTCAAATTGTAGCAGAAATGGCTGAGATATCGCGGTTTACAGGTTCAGCCAAAGACATTCTCTTTTTCGTCCCCTAATCAGCTCAGCAGGGCAGGACAGGGTTGCTGATCCTCATACCTCCTCCTCCAGATTAATCACATTGCTGTCAAAGCAGAGAGCTGATTATTATGCAGCATCACAGAGCCAAGGGCCACACTCACTTTCGTAGCAGGTCCCACCAGAGTAAACCTACAGAAAAGCACCCCCCCAGCTCCCTCCTACTATGGGAGCGTGACTCAAGGGGTGGCTGCTGAGTCACCAATGATTAACTGTAAAAAACATGCAGCAGCGCCCCCCACTCTCCACTGAACCGCTAATGGTGATTAAGTATACGAGTATATAAAAATTAAAGGAAAAAATGTTGAGCAATTGCCACCTGAGGCGGCTGCCTCACATTGCCTTATTATAGGTGCACCCCCCCCCAGGTCCCACTGTCAGCACAAGTAGGCCAGTAGGGAGTTTAGGTTCACCTATCTATAGGCTGTGTTGGTTACACCACTAATCATTACTTATGAGTTTTGGTCCACCTACTTTTGATTTTGATTATGTCACAAACAATTAAAATTAATAAGCACTATTGCTATAAAAATGGCCAAATGATAAAAATCCATATATATTCTAGATGGAGGGAGGAGGGGTCACTTATACACCCTCAAGAAATTTTCAGTCAGGCTTGTTTTTTCTTATTTTAATGGAAGACAAAGGACACCAGGGGTGACTGGCTCTGTCACCTCAGATAGAGTAAGCATGTCAACCCTGGATTTTATTCCAACCAGAAGATTCAGTTTGGGTGTATAAGTGACCCCTCCTCTCATTAGGCAACGTGTTTATATGGGTTTTTAATATACAATTTCGCGATAGTCCTCCTTTAAGGTCTATGAAGGCTTTCCTTTGATTCAGACCATTGTATATCTGCAGTGAGAAACAAATCTGGGCAACTTGCTGTTTTTTTTCTTGAAGATGTTTTTCTAATCATCTGAATTTCTTTTTACTGTAGTTCAGAGTTGTATAATTTTTTTAATAGAGTTACAGCTTCCCCTTCCCCCAGTTGCCCTATACCCTGAGGTAAATTCCAAATGCACAACCTGTAAATACAGCCACAATTTTAAAAACAAGACCGGACTCGCTAAAACTTTTGATTATTTTTGAATAACAAACTACCGTGTGTTTTACATGATTAATATGATTTCATTATTCTTACAGGAACAGCCTACGGAAAAGGCACTTACTTTGCTGTACGGTCCAATTACTCCTGTGACAGCCGATATTCCCAACCTGACAGTAATGGACACAAGTACATTTACCAAGCTGTGGTGATAACTGGGAGGTATTGCCAGGGGAATAGTGCTTTCAAAGAACCTCCGCACATTGACGGCCACAACAAAGATCGCTATGATTCTGTGGTTGACAAAATGAATGACCCAGAAATGTTTGTGGTCTTTTATGATGATTACGCTTACCCTGAATATTTGATTACTTTCAAATCTAGCTCCTAAATATGATGCCACACTGCCTTGAGCTTCAGTGTTTAAAAAGTTGGAAGAGTTTTTATTCCAAAGATAGGCTATACAATACTGAAAAGATTTTTGTAGGTATAGTTCTTTATAGAGACCTTTTTTTCTTTTTTACAGTTCAGGAAATCATAAAATTAGAGGAGGGGGTACTCAAAAAGGGTACTCAAAAAGTTGTGTTATTTTCTTCCAGATTAGCCCAACTTTTTGCTGTTTTAGTGTTTACTGTAGGTCAGACCGGGCCTCCACCCCTCCGCATACCCACTCCATTTATTGCAATGGAGGGCGCATGCCAAGGCAGGAGTACCTTATTGGTATGTTTTTAAACACCAGAAACGGATGGAGGAGCTGCAGGGGACAAAAGGTGGGTAAGGCTATTTACCTGAACAATCTCTTTAAAGTGGAGCAAAACCCAGGATTTTGACTATCCTGGGATTTGGTCCTTGCCCCTGGGGCACCCAGATCGGGGGGTTCCGCTGTGTGAAACCCCCCAGGTCGCCAAAGCCTACTCACCCCTTGCCAGTCCTATGGCGCATGCGCGGGCGCTGATTTCACGTCGTCTAAGCCTTCGTCTCTCGCCCTGCTAGAGGAATAGCAGGAATGCGGCCATGGCCGAGCATGTGCCGTTGGACCAGAAACTAAGGTAAATGTATGGAGCGACCTGCTGGGGGTTTCACACAATGGGGCATCCTGATTTTGGATGCCCTGGGGGGAGGGAATATATCGGCCCAGGAATCTTATAGATTCCCAGGCCAATCGCTGTGGGTTTTGGTCCACTTTAAATATATAAGGTGTTTTTAGCCAAAACTAAGCAAAAAGATCCTGGGCAGACCCAACCGTTGCATCACCCCTTTCAATGTTATTAGGTCAAATCATCAGGCAATCAATATACGGTATATTAGCATTTGGGCTTGCAGGAAAATACAAACAAACCTACTGTACAAAATGTCCACAATAAAATTCCGTACCCTTTAAGCACCATTAACTGAACTTGCTCTGTAAAAATCCAGTGCTATTGCTAAATTAAAAGAGGGGATCTTTATACCTCACTAAAATTGGTGGTGGCATAGGTTTGCATTTTTGTATAGTGGCTGGTATAGTGGCCTGGAGACGCTGCTGCATGGCCAGGGAGCCAGTGGCCGACCAGTTGAACAGCAGACTGCTTCCTGTTAGGGTTTTTATGAATATTGGCCAAAGGCTTTAGTAAAAAAAAGAAACACAGGCTGTTTTGGGGCAATGCTAGGGATAGCCAGGCATAAGGGAGCTAGGGATAAAAGGTGAAAACCCTTTATGGGTATAGGAGCACTTTATCCCCAGGGTGATCAGGGTATTTTCCAGAGGGCCAGGCTACAATACACTGTATGCTGCCTCCAAGGAACTTTTCTTCTGACGTTGTGCACTGCCCTATGTTGCTATTGATGACAGCTGATTCACTACTGCCACGTTCCAAGGAGGCTCTGCCCCAATACTTTATAGATGGCACTTCCACCACCCTCATCGCAACAGCATTCTTAACACTACACTACACTGCTCGGCCCCTTACCTGTCTTTGCTGATGAAAATATCATGCACACTGCCTAGCAAGGGAAACATTTTCCAACCCATCTGTGATATTACTGCCTGCCCAAAGAAACATTGTACCCTGTACAACAAATTCCCTGTGTTACACAATATACACTGCTTGATATCCCTTCTCTGATGTCATATACTTAATAGTTTCTACAGAGTTATTATTCAGTTACTACTTACTATAGCATTAGTGTATTGGATGTGTGAATTGATCTGGGAGCATAGCAGCACTTTATATTGGCATTAAAGCGATCCTAGGCTACGCTCCAGGCTTATGCGGGCTCTTGGGTGATAGAGTCTCAGTGAGCCCCTTGCAGTGCATTATGATACTCCGTACATAGGGATAAAGTTGCACTTTATCAACAAAGTATAGATGGATGGAATGACAACAAAGTATAGATGGATGGAATGACAGAAAGAAAAATAAATATAGAACCAAAGATTTGAAGGAATTACAGAAAAAAGAAATACAAAAAAGAAAAGAAATACAAAAATAAAAGTACAAAAGCATAGAATGAATGACAGAAACAAAGAAATAGAATGGATGAATGTCAGAACCAAAAAGGAATGACAGAAAAAAGCAGGAGAGAGAGAATGGCAGAATGAACAGATGAAAGGAAGAAAAAGACCAGAAGGAAAGAAACAAAGAACAAAAGGACTGACAGAAAAATAACAAAAAAAGGATGAACAAGAACAGATGAAAGAAACAAAGAATAGATGGAAGGAAAGAAAGAGAAAAAGAGAAAAAAAGAATAGAAGGACTGACAGAAAGAAAGGCTCTTCCAATGGCCAATCGGCCCTTCACAGTCCATAGACCTGGTGACTACGCGACCCTGCATCCTGCAGAGTGGCTCCCCAGGGTAGAGGTAATGAGGCGGGCTCCCCCAAGGTGCAGGGGCCCCTGCACCTACCCAGGTATGCCCAGTGCTGACGCCTGCCCTGCCTATACCCATATTTTAACCACTTCCTCATTTACGAGTGGATGATAATCATGTGACTGGGGGCCAGTTGCAGGGGGTCTATGCACGGGGGGGGCAGCAATCTGGATGCCCCACTGTAAGCGTTACAGAGTGACCCCAAACCCATTAACTGCCATTTAGTGCCATACTACATGATTGAGGAAGTGGTGACTGGAGTATAGTGCCTCATTAATAATTTATACAGACCAGTGGTGTTGTGTGGCATTTTTAAACCTGGGGTAATTTTTGGCCACAGAACATCCATGATAACCCAGCTACCAGAATGAAGTGATGTGGGTAACTGGCAGTCCCTATTCAATACCATACAGGCTCACGGTGCCTTAAAAAATGTGAGGCTTTTCTATAGTTAGCAGTGCATGGACAGTGCATATCACCAGCACGTGTTCTGATTTGTTCACATTCACATCTATGTTTCTATGTCTTATTAGTTTCTCATTCCTTAAAATGTTATTCACATCAATATTTCTAATAAAACCTGATTTAAACATTCCAGTTCATGTTTTATAATCTTTTGTACATCACAGAAAAACAAGTAGGTGACCTTAAAAGAGGAGTTTCTTGGCTCTTGTTTTCAAAGCTATTCCCCCCCCTAAAGAAAGAGGGATTCTTCATCCTTCACCATATATTTTTTTTGTTATATACCAAAATAATTAATGTTAGATGTCAATTTAATTGTTGAAAATCATGCCATCTCGAGCAGCATGATTTTTAAAGTGGTACTGCAGGCTAAAGTCATTGTTACTGGAAAAAATGTTTAGAGCAAGAGTTTTTGAATTTTTGTTTTAGTATTTTTTGAGTTTTTGCACTAAATAATACACTTTATTTTCCTGGTGTCCTGTTCAGGTCGCTCCATTCTTGACAAGTGGGTTATCCGCCACAAGGTGGCGCAGTGACTGCAAGAAGAAAGTCAAAGCTCCTCCCAGCCCTATATAAGGCAGCTGTCTCAAAATCCCCCAGAATTCGTCTTGCATTTTCACAGCGAAGATCGTCGTTTCTACTCTCTCTGGATGTGCAGGCGAGCGGGGCATCCTAAGCCTGTCGGCCACTGCATCCCTATTCCCACCCTTTTGCCGTGGACCCATTCTGCCTCCCAGCCTTGGCTACGGAACGGGTGAAGGTAGGGAGAACCCCGAGGGTCAGGCGTTCACAGAGCTTGGCTCTGGGCCGCAGACCCTCTCCCAAAGGGTAGCTGGCCATAGGCGATGGTGAGCCTATATGGGGGGGGGGGGGAACCACCTAGGCACCCGTTATGCCCTTATTCCCACAAGCTTTATTGTTATGTTTAGTGCTTGTGTTACTGCACTACTTACCTCCCTAGTTCCTTCGGCGCCTCTCCTCCTGTTCCCCTCCATCTGTACACAGAGGTCGGTCCGCTGTGGGGGGGGGGCTGCCGGCGACCTGACAGGGGGCTATGCCCCTACGGCTGCCGACGCTTCCAGGTGCGGGAACGCGTCGTGTTCTGAAGGAGGGCCCTGCCGCGGGCTGGCTGCCTTATCTCGGTGACCTATGGACGCCTTCTGCCTTCCTCTCTCCGCCGTCGTGCTGCTGGGACCCCTGATGAGCTTCGCCGGCTTGTGTGTACTTTTCTTCCTTTTACGGTGTATTCTGTACACGCGTTTTGGGATGCCTCACCCTTTATTGCATTGTGTGCTGGATTGTTGCATAGTGGTGATTGTGGTTTCTCCCAGGCTCGCCCCCCCCACCTCCTCCTTCTCTCCAATCTCCCCCCTTTTTATTAAGAGGGATCGCATACAGGAGGGATAAAATGGGAGGGATCAGAGGATGGGCCGCTGTGCCCTGTAACCTGTCTGAATTGTATATTAATCACCATAATGGAGGTTTATGGGGATAGTGAGCCGGGGACCCCATCTAGCAGGTAAAGCTCTGCCCTATGTGCGGTACCTGCCCTCGGGGCGGACTTAGCACGGTTGGTCACTTGCCCTGGGTGCCTATTTCTGGAGCATGATAGGGCGGGCATATTTGCCCTTGGCCCTTCATAGTCTGCGGCCTCCCCCCCCCCCCACTAGCATTCTGCCCTCTGCGTAGGGGAAGCCGGCGGGGGGTCCCGACCCGTTTATGACATACCGGGTGGCTGGCCTTGAGAGCCGCTATTGTGCACGGCTCCTGGAGGCCATGAGTGAGAAGCACCACTTCGAGCCCGGTTACTCGGATTGTCGGGATGCTGACCCGATTGGAGGTCTGATTCCCTTAGCAGCAGGCTTGTGCTTCAGGATCCCTTGTCATTGGGATCTTTCGGCCGGCTTGACAGCGAGCCTGGCTCCTCCTCGGGCGAGGATATATGGTTTCCTTACTAGACTGTGACGTTGCTGACTTCTGTGTTTGAGACGTTGCATATTGTCCCTCCTAAAGCGGTGAAGCGGAAGCAGGGTGATTTATTCCGGCCCGAGAGACAGATGCTGTCTCCCCTGAGTAGGCCCATTCTTTTCCTATTGGTTAAGGACTGGGAAAAGCCGAATAGACTACCATCAGTGCCTAATGCCCTGGACAGGCGGTATCCCTTCCCGGAGGGTATTGTCCTTAGCCATCTGGAAATGGGGAGACGTCTTCTAGATATTACTAAGTCTCGTAAGTGGGCGTGGAGTATAAAGACCTCAAAGCATGCGTGGATTTTCTTGTCGCTGCGGAACCCCAGTTTATAGGCGCTGGCTTGACGGCCTGGCTGTTGAGTCCTCAATCCTGAGGGAAAAGGGTCTGTTTGACACAGTTGTGCGTACCATGATTCAGGCACGGCAGAGGTCTGCCTTTATGATATATTACAGAGTTGGCATACTTACAATGCTTGGTGTGATTCCAAGAGTTCTCTTGTTGCAACTTCTCTGTCTCTGGGTTTTTGGGTTTTTAAAACACGGTTTCAAGGGCCAGGTTTCGGCCTTGGCTATTTTTTCCGGCGATCTTTTGCCAATCTTAGTTTGATAAGACCTTCTTCCAGGGTGTTTACCACGTTCGTTCACCGCGTAAGCCTGTGTTACCGGTGTGGGACTTGAATTGATGCTTTTGGCTCTCCTGGGGCCTCCTTTTGAGTCCTCGTGCGATTCTGCCTTGCCTATTCTGACCCTCAAGGTGGTCTTCTTGGTAGTGTTATTTTCTATACGTCGTGTCGGAGCTGGCCGTACCTTGCATGAAACCTCCTTATTTTGAGCTTCATAAGGATGAGGTGGTTTCTCGTTTCAAACCTGATTCTTTGCCTAAGGTCTTTTCTCCCTTTCACCTTAACGAGGAGGTTGTCTTACCTTCCTTGTGTCCTACTCTGGCTAATTCCTAGGCACAGACTCTCCATGCTTTGTATGAGGTTAGGGTCGTTAAGAATTTCCTTTCTGCTACTGAATCCTTCAGGAAGTCGATTTGACTTTACGGAGGGTTCTAGGAAGGGCTGCCACCTGCTGGGTCCACTCCTAGTAAGTGGATCAGACAGGCAGGGGTGCTTGCATATTCTGCAGGGGGAAGGACCCCCACTTTTTTTTTTCGAATCTCAGCTCTTCTACCAGAGCTATTGGCGCCTCTTGGGCTTTCAGCACCAGGACTCTGTTGCACAAGTTGTAAGGCTGCTACTTGGTCTAAGTTTTTTACTTGGCTGATGTTAGGGTCTCAGCTGATGCTGTTTTTGACCGTAAGGTGTTTCAAGTGGTAGTCTCATGAACTACATGCTGTTGCTCACTGGCCCACCCTATTTTGGACACTGCTTTTGGATGTCCCACTTGTCAAGAATGAAGCGTCCTGAACAGGACACCAGGAAAAATACAATTCTGTGAGTACTCACCTGTAGAACTGATTTTGGTGGTGTCCTGTTCAGGTCGCTCCATCCCACCCTTGTTCTGTTATCCTCTTTTGCCTGTTATGGTGATTACTGTTGTATTGTTTTTTCTTGAGAGAGTTCATGCTGAGGCTATGTGAAGTAACATGGTCTCTGGCCTCTCTCTCTGTTTTTACTGCTTTTGAACCACTGGGGGATTTTGAGAGACAGCTGTCTTATCTAGGGCCGGGAGGAGCTTTGACTTTCTTCTTGCAGTCACTGTGCCACCTTGTGGTGGATAACCCACTTGTCAAGAATGGAGCGACCTGAACAGGACACCACCAAAATCAATTCTACAGGTGAGTACTCACAGAATTGTATTTTTTGCATTCAAAAACTCTGGTTTATTGTGTGCATTTGCTCTGAACATTTTTTTTCAGTGTCTTATGGGACCATGAGGGAGAAGGGTCTTTTCTACTTAGATTAATGGTATGCATGGATGCAAATCTAATTTTTTTTCTACAAACTAATTGTTACACCATTGCGTCGGGCTAAACTGTTTTCAGTTTTTAAATTGAAGCAGAAATGGCCGAGATATCAGGGTTTACAGGTTCAGCCAAAGACAATCTTTTTCATCCTATCCCCCAATCAGCTAAGCAGAGGGGGACAGGATTGCTGGTCCCTCTCTCCTTTTGTCCCTCCCTCCTCCTCCAGATTTACATTGCTGTCAGCGCAGAGCAGCACCACATATCCAAGGGCCACCCCCAGGTTTTTCAAAAAAATCAAATCACAAGGAGAACTTTAAACCCTGATATCTATGCCATTACATCTTCAAGTTAAAAATAGAAAACAGTTTAAGACTGTAAGCAATGGCATAACAATTACCTTTGTCTGCTGCATCACTTTAACAATCTTGTCCAAGTGAAACCGGACGCTTGCGGCAGCTTTTTCCTGGCATGAACGGCCAGCGAAAACAAAAGATTCTTGCCAAAGTTTTCCCCCAAAAAAGAACCCTTAAATCAAACAAAATTTACTTTTTTTTTTTTAGTGATTTTTCGTTCTGGTGAGAGGGGGAAATGAGTGAGAACTGGGCTTTCTTGCAAAAATAAGCAATCTTGCAGGGTCTATTTTCAATTTAGACATTGTTAATGCTTAACTATTAGACAAATAATAAGTAGCTATTATACTGAAATTATTGTATTTTACCTACAGTATAAGAAGAAAAAGGGGGTCGGGTCCACCCCGTGAGCTGGGGTTTCACCTAGAATTGCCTAACCCACCACTCAAGCCAAGTAATTAACTGTGCATGTGTTGTAGAGATGACACCCAACTACAGTAATATGGTGGGCAAGTGACGGCTGGTTAAACAAATGGCCCCTGAAACCAGAACTTAGAGTTTATGCTAGGGTATAGCAGACCATCTCCCTAGTCATGTGGGAAAAAAACAGGGCTCATTAGATGTTAACCTCGCCTCAATAACCATTGGTTGGAGTGGTACATTAAAAATATTTTTTATTAGTAACTAACAAACTTCAACATAAAAAGTTTAACACCAATACAATAACCAAGTGTATATTACAGCAAAAGCAACAGTCCGTATGGTTACATGTGGAACAATCACTACTTTCATTAAGGTTGCACAGTATAGGCCTTAGCAACAGCTTCAACCTTGTCCTGCAGAGCAGACTAGTTTCGCTATAATAAGCTGCTTCAGTGTCTGCTAGGACCCAATGGGTTATACTGCATCTGTGATGATACAACATACAGAAACATGTTTTTGGTCAACTAGAACATCCAGTGAGTGTTATTGAAAAACACAAATATAAACTAAATATTTACCTGAAAGTGCAGGGCAGCTGCTTCAAATCATTGAACAAATTTGAGCAATCCTATAGAACTGAACCCTATGAGCTAGGTTTCAGCAAGACATATCAGGCAGGTGGGAATGATGCCCTTCTCCAGGGTTTAGCAGATTATACTGAAAGAATCATGGGTTAAGAAGGTAAGGGTAGTGGCACCAGCCATAAAAGTAGTATACCTTCACCAGGTTCACCCTGTGCCAGCCACAAAAGGAGCCTGCTGTTAGGGCTGGATGCAAAATAGTGCCAGGGATGCTCCGAATTTCTTACTCTATATTGGCCTTCTGTCAGAGTATAAGGATATGTTCAGATAGTAAAAGAATATATAAGTAATGAAATAAGAATAAAGAATAAACATAGGGCTAAGTCCATCCTATACTTAATTAATAACTTATATCCTCTAAGATATATTAATATCTTATTAATTAAGTATAGGATGGACTTAGCCCTATGTTTATTCTTTATTCTTATTTCATTACTTATATATTCTTTTACTATCTGAACATATCCTTATACTCTGACAGACTCTTTTACTATCTGAACAGACATCACATGTATCAATGCAGGACAGGATACTACATACTATTTGTCTGGCCCCTAAGCTAGGTTATAGAGCCAGGCACCTGCTTGCAGCATCCACTAGCGGACGCTCTAAGTGCCACAACAGAGACACTCAAATGGCAATATGTGGCGCTAGTCTTAATCAGCCTCTTATTTTACATGAATCTGCTCTCTTGGAATGGTCTCAGTGGAAATGTATCAGATTACAATTCATTGCAAGGGATGGGGCAGGTGCGGACAAGCCATGGAAAGACCCAGGAGTATCCAATCCCTCTCTCCCTAACCTCAAACCCAAAGCCAAGAAACCCTATCCTATGTTCTGTCCCCTAGGCTATATCAAAAGATTGCCCACACCACTCACCTTCCAGACGTTCCCACGGGCATGCACAGGCTCTCGTCTAATCAGCGGTTTATGCCGTGCATACTAATCTGCGGCAAGTGCTGGTCATAACTGAGTGAAGTCAAAGCCATGAGCAGTGTGTGCGCTCCCTGAATGGCTGGGCATGGGAGCAGGGATGCCAGGCATTCGTCCGTGGCTAAATAAAGCAGCACTCTTACTGTCTTACTAGCTACTCTTACTGTCACACCCAGTCACATTTGGCACATAAGGGTTGATTCAGAGCCCCTTTCTCATCATTTTTATGGAGGTCTTGCTACCAAACGAAAATTCATGCAAAAATGAAAACATTTCACACTAAAGTTCTCGTAGAAAAAAAGGCTCTGCTGAATCAAACGAGGGGAAAAAATGAGAATGGAAATTTTCACGCAAAAAAAGGTGAGAAAGGGGCTTTGAATCAACCCTATAGTCTTGGCAGGGCCAGGTTAATGGTGTCCATGGTATGAAGCCTACTAATATCACACAATCACCATATAACCAGAACTACATGTTCCAGCACCCCCACAGACTAGAGGAAGGAGAGGTTCACACATGGAGACTGGTGGAAGTAGAGGTTCACAGAGAAAGAGGGGCTCACACAGGGAAAGTGGAGGAAGGAGAGGTTCAGAAAAGAAGATGAGGATAAGGAAAAACTAACACAATGAGATTGGGATAAGAAGAGGTTCAGACAGAGAATCTGTAAAGAGAGGTTCATATGGAGAAAGTGGAGGAAGGAGAGACTCACACAGGGAGACTGGGATAAAGAGAGACTCACACAGGGAGACTGGGATAAGGAGAGACTCACACAGGGAGACTGTGATAAAGAGATACTCACACAGAGATACTGGGATAAGGAAAGACTCACACAGGGAGACAGGGATAAGGAGAGACTCACACAGGGAGACTGTGATAAAGACATACTCACACAGAGATACTGGGATAAGGAAAGACTCACACAGGGAGACTGGGATAAGGAGAGACTCACACAGGGAGACTGGGATAAGGAGAGACTCACACAGGGAGACTGGGATAAGGAGAGACTCACACAGGAAGACTGGGATAAGGAGAGACTCACACAGGGAGACAGGGATAAGGAGAGACTCACACAGGGAGACTGGGATAAGGAGAGACTCACACAGGGAGACAGGGATAAGGAGAGACTCACACAGGGAGACTGGGATAAGGAGAGACTCACACAGGGAGACAGGGATAAGGAGAGACTCACACAGGGAGACAGGGATAAAGAGAGACTCACACAGGGAGACAGGGATAAGGAGAGACTCACACAGGGAGACTGGGATAAGGAGAGACTCACACAGGGAGACTGGGATAAGGAGAGACTCACACAGGGAGACTGGGATGAAGAGAGACTCACACAGTGAGACAGGGATAAGGAGAGACTCACACAGAGAGACTGGGATAAGGAGAGACTCACACAGGGAGACTGGGATAAGGAGAGACTCACACAGGGAGACTGGGATAAGGAGAGGCTCACAAAGGGAGACTGGGATAAGGAGAGACTCACAGAGGGAGACTGGGATAAGGAGAGACTCACACAGGGAGACTGGGATAAGGAGAGACTCACACAGGGAGACTGGGATAAGGAGAGACTCACACAGGGAGACTGGGATAAGGAGAGGCTCACAAAGGGAGACTGGGATAAGGAGAGACTCACACAGGGAGACTGGGATAAAGAGAGACTCACACAGGGAGACAGGGATAAGGAGAGACTCACACAGAGAGACTGGGATAAGGAGAGGCTCACACAGGGAGACTGGGATAAGGAAAGACTCACACAGGGAGACTGGGATAAAGAGAGACTCACACAGGGAGACAGGGATAAGGAGAGACTCACACAGGGAGACTGGGATAAAGAGAGACTCACACAGGGAGACTGGGATAAAGAGACACTCACACAGAGAGACTGGGATAAGGAGAGACTCACACAGGGAGACTGGGATAAAGAGAGACTCACACAGGGAGACTGGGATAAGGAGAGACTCACACAGGGAGACTGGGATAAAGAGAGACTCACACAGGGAGACTGGGATAAGGAGAGACTCACACAGGGAGACTGGGATAAAGAGAGACTCACACAGGGAGACAGGGATAAGGAGAGACTCACACAGAGAGACTGGGATAAGGAGAGGCTCACACAGGGAGACTGGGATAAGGAAAGACTCACACAGGGAGACTGGGATAAAGAGAGACTCACACAGGGAGACAGGGATAAGGAGAGACTCACACAGGGAGACTGGGATAAAGAGAGACTCACACAGGGAGACTGGGATAAAGAGACACTCACACAGAGAGACTGGGATAAGGAGAGACTCACACAGGGAGACTGGGATAAAGAGAGACTCACACAGGGAGACTGGGATAAGGAGAGACTCACACAGGGAGACTGGGATAAAGAGAGACTCACACAGGGAGACTGGGATAAAGAGAGACTCACACAGGGAGACAGGGATAAGGAGAGACTCACACAGGGAGACTGGGATAAGGAGAGGCTCACACAGGGAGATTGGGATAAGGGGAGGCTCACACAGGGAGACTGGGATAAGGGGAGGCTCACACAGGGAGACTGGGATAAGGAGACACTCACACAGAGAGACTGGGATAAGGAGAGACTCACACAGGGAGACTGGGATAAGGAAAGACTCACACAGGGAGACTGGGATAAAGAGAGACTCACACAGGGAGACAGGGATAAGGAGAGACTCACACAGGGAGACTGGGATAAGGAGAGGCTCACACAGGGAGATTGGGATAAGGGGAGGCTCACACAGGGAGACTGGGATAAGGAGAGGCTCACACAGGGAGACAGGGATAAAGAGAGACTCACACAGGGAGACTGGGATAAGGAGAGACTCACACAGGCAGACTGGGATAAGGAGAGACTCACACAGTGAGACTGGGATAAAGAAAGACTCACACAGGGAGACTGGGATAAGGAAAGACTCACACAGGGAGACTGGGATAAGAAGAGACTCACACAGGGAGACTGGGATAAGGAGAGACTCACACAGGGAGACTGGGATAAGGAGAGACTCACACAGGGAGACAGGGATAAGGAGAGACTCACAAACTGGGAGACTGGGATAAAGAGAGACTCACAAAGGGAGACTGGGATAAGGAAAGACTCACACAGGGAGACTGGGATAAGGAGAGACTCACAAACTGGGAGACTGGGATAAAGAGAGACTCACACAGGGAGACTGGGATAAGAAGAGACTCACACAGGGAGACTGGGATAAGGAGAGACTCACACAGGGAGACTGGGATAAAGAGAGACTCACAAAGGGAGACTGGGATAAGGAGATATTCACACAGGGAGACTGGGATAAAGAGAGACTCACACAGGGAGACTGGGATAAGGAGAGACTCACACAGGGAGACTGGGATAAGGAGAGGCTCACAAAGGGAGACTGGGATAAGGAGATATTCACACAGGGAGACTGGGATAAGGAGATATTCACACAGGGAGACTGGGATAAGGAGAGACTCACACAGGGAGACTGGGATAAGGAGAGGCTCACAAAGGGAGACTGGGATAAGGAGAGACTCACACAGGGAGACTGGGATAAAGAGAGACTCACAAAGGGAGACTGGGATAAGGAGATATTCACACAGGGAGACTGGGATAAAGAGAGACTCACACAGGGAGACTGGGATAAGGAGAGACTCACACAGGGAGACTGGGATAAGGAGAGGCTCACAAAGGGAGACTGGGATAAGGAGAGACTCACACAGGGAGACTGGGATAAAGAGAGACTCACACAGGGAGACAGGGATAAGGAGAGACTCACACAGAGAGACTGGGATAAGGAGAGACTCACACAGGGAGACTGGGATAAGGAGAGACTCACACAGGGAGACTGGGATAAAGAGAGACTCACACAGGGAGACTGGGATAAGGAGAGACTCACACAGAGAGGCTGGGATAAGGAGAGACTCACACAGGGAGACTGGGATAAGGAAAGACTCACACAGGGAGACTGGGATAAAGAGAGACTCACACAGGGAGACTGGGATAAGGAGAGGCTCACACAGGGAGACTGGGATAAGGAGAGACTCACACAGGGAGACAGGGATAAGAAGAGACTCACACAGGGAGACTGGGATAAGAAGAGACTCACACAGGGAGACTGGGATAAGGAGAGACTCACACAGGGAGACAGGGATAAGAAGAGACTCACACAGGAAGACTGGGATAAGGAGAAACTCACACAGGAAGACTGGGATAAGAAGAGACTCACACAGGGAGACTGGGATAAGGAGAGACTCACACAGGGAGATTGGGATAAGGAGAGGCTCACACAGGGAGACTGGGATAAGGAGAGGCTCACACAGGGAGACAGGGATAAGGAGAGACTCACACAGGGAGACTGGGATAAGGAGAGGCTCACACAGGGAGACTGGGATAAGGAGAGACTCACACAGGGAGATTGGGATAAGGAGAGGCTCACACAGGGAGACTGGGATAAGGAGAGACTCACACAGGGAGACAGGGATAAGAAGAGACTCACACAGGGAGACTGGGATAAGGAGAGACTCACACAGGGAGACAGGGATAAGAAGAGACTCACACAGGAAGACTGGGATAAGAAGAGACTCACACAGGGAGACTGGGGTAAGGAGAGACTCACACAGGGAGACTGGGATAAGGAGAGACTCACACAGGGAGACTGGGATAAGGAGAGACTCACACAGGGAGACTGGGATAAGGAGAGGCTCACACAGGGAGACAGGGATAAGGAGAGACTCACACAGGCAGACTGGGATAAGGAGAGACTCACACAGGGAGACTGGGATAAGGAAAGACTCACACAGGGAGACTGGGATAAGGAAAGACTCACACAGGGAGACTGGGATAAGAAGAGACTCACACAGGGAGACTGGGATAAGGAAAGACTCACACAGGGAGACTGGGATAAGAAGAGACTCACACAGGGAGACTGGGATAAGGAGAGACTCACACAGGGAGACTGGGATAAGGAGAGACTCACACAGGGAGACAGGGATAAGGAGAGACTCACAAACTGGGAGACTGGGATAAAGAGAGACTCACACAGGGAGACTGGGATAAGAAGAGACTCACACAGGGAGACTGGGATAACGAGAGACTCACAAAGGGAGACTGGGATAACGAGAGACTCACAAAGGGAGACTGGGATAAGGAGAGACTCACACAGGAAGACTGGGATAAGGAGAGACTCACACAGGGAGACTAGGATAAGGAGAGACTCACACAGGGAGACTGGGATAAGGAGAGACTCACACAGGGAGACTGGGATAAAGAGAGACTCACACAGGGAGACTGGGATAAGGAGAGACTCACACAGGGAGACTGGGATAAGGAGAGGCTCACACAGGGAGACTGGGATAAGGAGAGACTCACACAGGGAGACTGGGATAAAGAGAGACTCACACAGGGAGACTGGGATAAGGAGAGACTCACACAGGGAGACTGGGATAAGGAGAGACTCACACAGGGAGACTGGGATAAGGAGATACTCACACAGGGAGACTGGGATATAGAGAGACTCACACAGGGAGACTGGGATAAGGAGAGGCTCACACAGGGAGACTGGGATAAGGAGAGACTCACACAGGGAGACTGGGATAAAGAGAGACTCACACAGGGAGACTGGGATAAGGAGAGACTCACACAGGGAGACTGGGATAAGGAGAGACTCACACAGGGAGACTGGGATAAGGAGATACTCACACAGGGAGACTGGGATATAGAGAGACTCACACAGGGAGACTGGGATAAGGAGAGGCTCACACAGGGAGACTGGGATAAGGAGAGACTCACACAGGGAGACTGGGATAAGGAGAGACTCACACAGGGAGACTGGGATAAGGAGAGACTCACACAGGGAGACTGGGATAAGGAGAGACTCACACAGGGAGACTGGGATAAGGAGAGACTCACACAGGGAGACTGGGATAAGGAGAGACTCACACAGGGAGACTGGGATAAGGAGAGGCTCACAAAGGGAGACTGGGATAAGGAGAGACTACCAAAGGGAGACTGGGATAAGGAGATATTCACACAGGGAGACTGGGATAAGGAGAGACTCACACAGGGAGACTGGGATAAGGAGAGACTCACACAGGGAGACTGGGATAAGGAGAGACTCACACAGGGAGACTGGGATAAGGAGAGGCTCACAAAGGGAGACTGGGATAAGGAGAGACTACCAAAGGGAGACTGGGATAAGGAGAGACTCACACAGGGAGACTGGGATAAGGAGAGACTCACACAGGGAGACTGGGATAAGGAGAGACTCACACAGGGAGACTGGGATAAAGAGAGACTCACAAAGGGAGACTGGGATAAGGAGATATTCACACAGGGAGACTGGGATAAAGAGAGACTCACACAGGGAGACTGGGATAAGGAGAGACTCACACAGGGAGACTGGGATAAGGAGAGGCTCACAAAGGGAGACTGGGATAAGGAGAGACTCACACAGGGAGACTGAGATAAAGAGAGACTCACACAGGGAGACAGGGATAAGGAGAGACTCACACAGAGAGACTGGGATAAGGAGAGGCTCAAACAGGGAGACTGGGATAAGGAGAGACTCACACAGGGAGACTGGGATAAAGAGAGACTCACACAGGGAGACTGGGATAAGGAGAGACTCACACAGGGAGACTGGGATAAAGAGAGACTCACAAAGGGAGACTGGGATAAGGAGAGACTCACACAGAGAGGCTGGGATAAGGAGAGGCTTACACAGGGAGACTGGGATAAGGAGGGACTCACACAGGGAGACTGGGATAAAGAGAGACTCACACAGGGAGACTGGGATAAGGAGAGACTCACACAGGGAGACTGGGATAAAGAGAGACTCACACAGGGAGACAGGGATAAGGAGAGACTCACACAGAGAGACTGGGATAAGGAGAGACTCACACAGGGAGACTGGGATAAGGAAAGACTCACACAGGGAGACTGGGATAAAGAGAGACTCACACAGGGAGACAGGGATAAGGAGAGACTCACACAGGGAGACTGGGATAAGGAGAGGCTCACACAGGGAGATTGGGATAAGGGGAGGCTCACACAGGGAGACTGGGATAAGGAGAGGCTCACACAGGGAGACAGGGATAAGGAGAGACTCACACAGGCAGACTGGGATAAGGAGAGACTCACACAGGGAGACTGGGATAAAGAGAGACTCACACAGGGAGACTGGGATAAGGAAAGACTCACACAGGGAGACTGGGATAAGAAGAGACTCACACAAGGAGACTGGGATAAGGAGAGACTCACACAGGGAGACTGGGATAAGGAGAGACTCACACAGGGAGACAGGGATAAGGAGAGACTCACAAACTGGGAGACTGGGATAAAGAGAGACTCACAAAGGGAGACTGGGATAAGGAAAGACTCACACAGGGAGACTGGGATAAGGAGAGACTCACAAACTGGGAGACTGGGATAAAGAGAGACTCACACAGGGAGACTGGGATAAGAAGAGACTCACACAGGGAGACTGGGATAAGGAGAGACTCACACAGGGAGTCTGGGATAAAGAGAGACTCACAAAGGGAGACTGGGATAAGGAGATATTCACACAGGGAGACTGGGATAAAGAGAGACTCACACAGGGAGACTGGGATAAGGAGAGACTCACACAGGGAGACTGGGATAAGGAGAGGCTCACAAAGGGAGACTGGGATAAGGAGAGACTCACAAAGGGAGACTGGGATAAGGAGATATTCACACAGGGAGACTGGGATAAGGAGAGACTCACACAGGGAGACTGGGATAAGGAGAGACTCACACAGGGAGACTGGGATAAGGAGAGGCTCACACAGGGAGACTGGGATAAGGAGAGACTCACACAGGGAGACTGGGATAAGGAGAGACTCACAAAGGGAGACTGGGATAAGGAGATATTCACACAGGGAGACTGGGATAAGGAGAGACTCACACAGGGAGACTGGGATAAAGAGAGACTCACAAAGGGAGACTGGGATAAGGAGATATTCAGACAGGGAGACTGGGATAAAGAGAGACTCACACAGGGAGACTGGGATAAGGAGAGACTCACACAGGGAGACTGGGATAAGGAGAGGCTCACAAAGGGAGACTGGGATAAGGAGAGACTCACACAGGGAGACTGGGATAAAGAGAGACTCACACAGGGAGACAGGGATAAGGAGAGACTCACACAGAGAGACTGGGATAAGGAGAGGCTCACACAGGGAGACTGGGATAAGGAGAGACTCACACAGGGAGACTGGGATAAAGAGAGACTCACACAGGGAGACTGGGATAAGGAGAGACTCACACAGGGAGACTGGGATAAAGAGAGACTCACACAGGGAGACTGGGATAAGGAGAGACTCACACAGAGAGGCTGGGATAAGGAGAGACTCACACAGGGAGACTGGGATAAGGAAAGACTCACACAGGGAGACTGGGATAAAGAGAGACTCACACAGGGAGACAGGGATAAGGAGAGACTCACACAGGGAGACTGGGATAAGGAGAGGCTCACACAGGGAGACTGGGATAAGGAGAGACTCACACAGGGAGACAGGGATAAGAAGAGACTCACACAGGGAGACTGGGATAAGAAGAGACTCACACAGGGAGACTGGGATAAGGAGAGACTCACACAGGGAGACAGGGATAAGAAGAGACTCACACAGGAAGACTGGGATAAGGAGAGACTCACACAGGAAGACTGGGATAAGAGGAGACTCACACAGGGAGACTGGGATAAGGAGAGACTCACACAGGGAGATTGGGATAAGGAGAGGCTCACACAGGGAGACTGGGATAAGGAGAGGCTCACACAGGGAGACTGGGATAAGGAGAGTCTCACACAGGGAGACAGGGATAAGAAGAGACTCACACAGGGAGACTGGGATAAGGAGAGACTCACACAGGGAGACAGGGATAAGAAGAGACTCACACAGGAAGACTGGGATAAGAAGAGACTCACACAGGGAGACTGGGGTAAGGAGAGACTCACACAGGGAGACTGGGATAAGGAGAGACTCACACAGGGAGACTGGGATAAGGAGAGACTCACACAGGGAGACTGGGATAAGGAGAGGCTCACACAGGGAGACAGGGATAAGGAGAGACTCACACAGGCAGACTGGGATAAGGAGAGACTCACACAGGGAGACTGGGATAAAGAAAGACTCACACAGGGAGACTGGGATAAGGAAAGACTCGCACAGGGAGACTGGGATAAGAAGAGACTCACACAGGGAGACTGGGATAAGGAGAGACTCACACAGGGAGACTGGGATAAGGAGAGACTCACACAGGGAGACAGGGATAAGGAGAGACTCACAAACTGGGAAACTGGGATAAAGAGAGACTCACACAGGGAGACTGGGATAAGAAGAGACTCACACAGGGAGACTGGGATAACGAGAGACTCACAAAGGGAGACTGGGATAACGAGAGACTCACAAAGGGAGACTGGGATAAGGAGAGACTCACACAGGAAGACTGGGATAAGGAGAGACTCACACAGGGAGACTAGGATAAGGAGAGACTCACACAGGGAGACTGGGATAAGGAGAGACTCACACAGGGAGACTGGGATAAAGAGAGACTCACACAGGGAGACTGGGATAAGGAGAGACTCACACAGGGAGACTGGGATAAGGAGAGGCTCACACAGGGAGACTGGGATAAGGAGAGACTCACACAGGGAGACTGGGATAAAGAGAGACTCACACAGGGAGACTGGGATAAGGAGAGACTCACACAGGGAGACTGGGATAAGGAGAGACTCACACAGGGAGACTGGGATAAGGAGATACTCACACAGGGAGACTGGGATATAGAGAGACTCACACAGGGAGACTGGGATAAGGAGAGGCTCACACAGGGAGACTGGGATAAGGAGAGACTCACACAGGGAGACTGGGATAAGGAGAGACTCACACAGGGAGACTGGGATAAGGAGAGACTCACACAGGGAGACTGGGATAAGGAGACACTCACACAGGGAGACTGGGATAAGAAGAGACTCACACAGGGGGACTGGGTTAAGGAGAGACTCACACAGGGAGACTGGGATAAGGAGAGACTCACACAGGGAGACAGGGATAAGGAGAGACTCACAAACTGGGAGACTGGGATAAAGAGAGACTCACACAGGGAGACTGGGATAAGAAGAGACTCACACAGGGAGACTGGGATAACGAGAGACTCACAAAGGGAGACTGGGATAACGAGAGACTCACAAAGGGAGACTGGGATAAGGAGAGACTCACACAGGAAGACTGGGATAAGGAGAGACTCACACAGGGAGACTAGGATAAGGAGAGACTCACACAGGGAGACTGGGATAAGGAGAGACTCACACAGGGAGACTGGGATAAAGAGAGACTCACACAGGGAGACAGGGATAAGGAGAGACTCACACAGGGAGACTGGGATAAGGAGAGGCTCACACAGGGAGACTGGGATAAGGAGAGACTCACACAGGGAGACTGGGATAAGGAGATACTCACACAGGGAGACTGGGATATAGAGAGACTCACACAGGGAGACTGGGATAAGGAGAGGCTCACACAGGGAGACTGGGATAAGGAGAGACTCACACAGGGAGACTGGGATAAGGAGAGACTCACACAGGGAGACTGGGATAAGGAGAGACTCACACAGGGAGACTGGGATAAGGAGACACTCACACAGGGAGAATGGGATAAGAAGAGACTCACACAGGGAGACTGGGATAAGAAGAGACTCACACAGGGGGACTGGGTTAAGGAGAGACTCACACAGGGAGACTGGGATAAGGAGAGACTCACACAGGGAGACTGGGATAAGGAGAGACTCACACAGGGAGACTGGGATAAGGAGAGACTCACACAGGGAGACTGGGATAAGGAGAGGCTCACAAAGGGAGACTGGGATAAGGAGAGACTCACAAAGGGAGACTGGGATAAGGAGATATTCACACAGGGAGACTGGGATAAGGAGAGACTCACACAGGGAGACTGGGATAAAGAGAGACTCACAAAGGGAGACTGGGATAAGGAGATATTCACACAGGGAGACTGGGATAAAGAGAGACTCACACAGGGAGACTGGGATAAGGAGAGACTCACACAGGGAGACTGGGATAAGGAGAGGCTCACAAAGGGAGACTGGGATAAGGAGAGACTCACACAGGGAGACTGGGATAAAGAGAGACTCACACAGGGAGACAGGGATAAGGAGAGACTCACACAGGGAGACTGGGATAAGGAGAGACTCACACAGGGAGACTGGGATAAAGAGAGACTCACAAAGGGAGACTGGGATAAGGAGAGACTCACACAGGGAGACAGGGATAAGGAGAGACTCACACAGGGAGACTGGGATAAGGAGAGGCTCACACAGGGACACTGGGATAAGGAGAGACTCACACAGGGAGACAGGGATAAGAAGAGACTCACACAGGGAGACTGGGATAAGAAGAGACTCACACAGGGAGACTGGGATAAGGAGAGACTCACACAGGGAGACAGGGATAAGAAGAGACTCACACAGGAAGACTGGGATAAGGAGAGACTCACACAGGAAGACTGGGATAAGAAGAGACTCACACAGGGAGACTGGGATAAGGAGAGACTCACACAGGAAGACTGGGATAAGAAGAGACTCACACAGGGAGACTGGGATAAAGAGAGACTCACACAGGGAGACTGGGATAAGAAGAGACTCACACAGGGAGACTGGGATAAGAAGAGACTCACACAGGGAGACTGGGATAAGGAGAGACTCACACAGGGAGACAGGGATAAGAAGAGACTCACACAGGAAGACTGGGATAAGGAGAGACTCACACAGGAAGACTGGGATAAGAAGAGACTCACACAGGGAGACTGGGATAAGGAGAGACTCACACAGGAAGACTGGGATAAGAAGAGACTCACACAGGGAGACTGGGATAAAGAGAGACTCACACAGGGAGACAGGGATAAGGAGAGACTCACACAGGGAGACTGGGATAAGGAGAGGCTCACACAGGGAGATTGGGATAAGGGGAGGCTCACACAGGGAGACTGGGATAAGGGGAGGCTCACACAGGGAGACTGGGATAAGGAGACACTCACACAGAGAGACTGGGATAAGGAGAGACTCACACAGGGAGACTGGGATAAGGAAAGACTCACACAGGGAGACTGGGATAAAGAGAGACTCACACAGGGAGACAGGGATAAGGAGAGACTCACACAGGGAGACTGGGATAAGGAGAGGCTCACACAGGGAGATTGGGATAAGGGGAGGCTCACACAGGGAGACTGGGATAAGGAGAGGCTCACACAGGGAGACAGGGATAAAGAGAGACTCACACAGGGAGACTGGGATAAGGAGAGACTCACACAGGCAGACTGGGATAAGGAGAGACTCACACAGTGAGACTGGGATAAAGAGAGACTCACACAGGGAGACTGGGATAAGGAAAGACTCACACAGGGAGACTGGGATAAGAAGAGACTCACACAGGGAGACTGGGATAAGGAGAGACTCACACAGGGAGACTGGGATAAGGAGAGACTCACACAGGGAGACAGGGATAAGGAGAGACTCACAAACTGGGAGACTGGGATAAAGAGAGACTCACAAAGGGAGACTGGGATAAGGAAAGACTCACACAGGGAGACTGGGATAAGGAGAGACTCACAAACTGGGAGACTGGGATAAAGAGAGACTCACACAGGGAGACTGGGATAAGAAGAGACTCACACAGGGAGACTGGGATAAGGAGAGACTCACACAGGGAGACTGGGATAAAGAGAGACTCACAAAGGGAGACTGGGATAAGGAGATATTCACACAGGGAGACTGGGATAAAGAGAGACTCACACAGGGAGACTGGGATAAGGAGAGACTCACACAGGGAGACTGGGATAAGGAGAGGCTCACAAAGGGAGACTGGGATAAGGAGATATTCACACAGGGAGACTGGGATAAGGAGATATTCACACAGGGAGACTGGGATAAGGAGAGACTCACACAGGGAGACTGGGATAAGGAGAGGCTCACAAAGGGAGACTGGGATAAGGAGAGACTCACACAGGGAGACTGGGATAAAGAGAGACTCACAAAGGGAGACTGGGATAAGGAGATATTCACACAGGGAGACTGGGATAAAGAGAGACTCACACAGGGAGACTGGGATAAGGAGAGACTCACACAGGGAGACTGGGATAAGGAGAGGCTCACAAAGGGAGACTGGGATAAGGAGAGACTCACACAGGGAGACTGGGATAAAGAGAGACTCACACAGGGAGACAGGGATAAGGAGAGACTCACACAGAGAGACTGGGATAAGGAGAGACTCACACAGGGAGACTGGGATAAGGAGAGACTCACACAGGGAGACTGGGATAAAGAGAGACTCACACAGGGAGACTGGGATAAGGAGAGACTCACACAGAGAGGCTGGGATAAGGAGAGACTCACACAGGGAGACTGGGATAAGGAAAGACTCACACAGGGAGACTGGGATAAAGAGAGACTCACACAGGGAGACTGGGATAAGGAGAGGCTCACACAGGGAGACTGGGATAAGGAGAGACTCACACAGGGAGACAGGGATAAGAAGAGACTCACACAGGGAGACTGGGATAAGAAGAGACTCACACAGGGAGACTGGGATAAGGAGAGACTCACACAGGGAGACAGGGATAAGAAGAGACTCACACAGGAAGACTGGGATAAGGAGAAACTCACACAGGAAGACTGGGATAAGAAGAGACTCACACAGGGAGACTGGGATAAGGAGAGACTCACACAGGGAGATTGGGATAAGGAGAGGCTCACACAGGGAGACTGGGATAAGGAGAGGCTCACACAGGGAGACAGGGATAAGGAGAGACTCACACAGGGAGACTGGGATAAGGAGAGGCTCACACAGGGAGACTGGGATAAGGAGAGACTCACACAGGGAGATTGGGATAAGGAGAGGCTCACACAGGGAGACTGGGATAAGGAGAGACTCACACAGGGAGACAGGGATAAGAAGAGACTCACACAGGGAGACTGGGATAAGGAGAGACTCACACAGGGAGACAGGGATAAGAAGAGACTCACACAGGAAGACTGGGATAAGAAGAGACTCACACAGGGAGACTGGGGTAAGGAGAGACTCACACAGGGAGACTGGGATAAGGAGAGACTCACACAGGGAGACTGGGATAAGGAGAGACTCACACAGGGAGACTGGGATAAGGAGAGGCTCACACAGGGAGACAGGGATAAGGAGAGACTCACACAGGCAGACTGGGATAAGGAGAGACTCACACAGGGAGACTGGGATAAGGAAAGACTCACACAGGGAGACTGGGATAAGGAAAGACTCACACAGGGAGACTGGGATAAGAAGAGACTCACACAGGGAGACTGGGATAAGGAAAGACTCACACAGGGAGACTGGGATAAGAAGAGACTCACACAGGGAGACTGGGATAAGGAGAGACTCACACAGGGAGACTGGGATAAGGAGAGACTCACACAGGGAGACAGGGATAAGGAGAGACTCACAAACTGGGAGACTGGGATAAAGAGAGACTCACACAGGGAGACTGGGATAAGAAGAGACTCACACAGGGAGACTGGGATAACGAGAGACTCACAAAGGGAGACTGGGATAACGAGAGACTCACAAAGGGAGACTGGGATAAGGAGAGACTCACACAGGAAGACTGGGATAAGGAGAGACTCACACAGGGAGACTAGGATAAGGAGAGACTCACACAGGGAGACTGGGATAAGGAGAGACTCACACAGGGAGACTGGGATAAAGAGAGACTCACACAGGGAGACTGGGATAAGGAGAGACTCACACAGGGAGACTGGGATAAGGAGAGGCTCACACAGGGAGACTGGGATAAGGAGAGACTCACACAGGGAGACTGGGATAAAGAGAGACTCACACAGGGAGACTGGGATAAGGAGAGACTCACACAGGGAGACTGGGATAAGGAGAGACTCACACAGGGAGACTGGGATAAGGAGATACTCACACAGGGAGACTGGGATATAGAGAGACTCACACAGGGAGACTGGGATAAGGAGAGGCTCACACAGGGAGACTGGGATAAGGAGAGACTCACACAGGGAGACTGGGATAAAGAGAGACTCACACAGGGAGACTGGGATAAGGAGAGACTCACACAGGGAGACTGGGATAAGGAGAGACTCACACAGGGAGACTGGGATAAGGAGATACTCACACAGGGAGACTGGGATATAGAGAGACTCACACAGGGAGACTGGGATAAGGAGAGGCTCACACAGGGAGACTGGGATAAGGAGAGACTCACACAGGGAGACTGGGATAAGGAGAGACTCACACAGGGAGACTGGGATAAGGAGAGACTCACACAGGGAGACTGGGATAAGGAGAGACTCACACAGGGAGACTGGGATAAGGAGAGACTCACACAGGGAGACTGGGATAAGGAGAGACTCACACAGGGAGACTGGGATAAGGAGAGGCTCACAAAGGGAGACTGGGATAAGGAGAGACTACCAAAGGGAGACTGGGATAAGGAGATATTCACACAGGGAGACTGGGATAAGGAGAGACTCACACAGGGAGACTGGGATAAGGAGAGACTCACACAGGGAGACTGGGATAAGGAGAGACTCACACAGGGAGACTGGGATAAGGAGAGGCTCACAAAGGGAGACTGGGATAAGGAGAGACTACCAAAGGGAGACTGGGATAAGGAGAGACTCACACAGGGAGACTGGGATAAGGAGAGACTCACACAGGGAGACTGGGATAAGGAGAGACTCACACAGGGAGTCTGGGATAAAGAGAGACTCACAAAGGGAGACTGGGATAAGGAGATATTCACACAGGGAGACTGGGATAAAGAGAGACTCACACAGGGAGACTGGGATAAGGAGAGACTCACACAGGGAGACTGGGATAAGGAGAGGCTCACAAAGGGAGACTGGGATAAGGAGAGACTCACACAGGGAGACTGGGATAAAGAGAGACTCACACAGGGAGACAGGGATAAGGAGAGACTCACACAGAGAGACTGGGATAAGGAGAGGCTCAAACAGGGAGACTGGGATAAGGAGAGACTCACACAGGGAGACTGGGATAAAGAGAGACTCACACAGGGAGACTGGGATAAGGAGAGACTCACACAGGGAGACTGGGATAAAGAGAGACTCACAAAGGGAGACTGGGATAAGGAGAGACTCACACAGGGAGACTGGGATAAAGAGAGACTCACACAGGGAGACAGGGATAAGGAGAGACTCACACAGAGAGACTGGGATAAGGAGAGGCTCAAACAGGGAGACTGGGATAAGGAGAGACTCACAAAGGGAGACTGGGATAAGGAGATATTCACACAGGGAGACTGGGATAAAGAGAGACTCACACAGGGAGACTGGGATAAGGAGAGACTCACACAGGGAGACTGGGATAAGGAGAGGCTCACAAAGGGAGACTGGGATAAGGAGAGACTCACACAGGGAGACTGGGATAAAGAGAGACTCACACAGGGAGACAGGGATAAGGAGAGACTCACACAGAGAGACTGGGATAAGGAGAGGCTCAAACAGGGAGACTGGGATAAGGAGAGACTCACACAGGGAGACTGGGATAAAGAGAGACTCACACAGGGAGACTGGGATAAGGAAAGACTCACACAGGGAGACTGGGATAAGAAGAGACTCACACAGGGAGACTGGGATAAGGAGAGACTCACACAGGGAGACTGGGATAAGGAGAGACTCACACAGGGAGACAGGGATAAGGAGAGACTCACAAACTGGGAGACTGGGATAAAGAGAGACTCACACAGGGAGACTGGGATAAGAAGAGACTCACACAGGGAGACTGGGATAACGAGAGACTCACAAAGGGAGACTGGGATAACGAGAGACTCACAAAGGGAGACTGGGATAAGGAGAGACTCACACAGGAAGACTGGGATAAGGAGAGACTCACACAGGGAGACTAGGATAAGGAGAGACTCACACAGGGAGACTGGGATAAGGAGAGACTCACACAGGGAGACTGGGATAAAGAGAGACTCACACAGGGAGACTGGGATAAGGAGAGACTCACACAGGGAGACTGGGATAAGGAGAGGCTCACACAGGGAGACTGGGATAAGGAGAGACTCACACAGGGAGACTGGGATAAAGAGAGACTCACACAGGGAGACTGGGATAAGGAGAGACTCACACAGGGAGACTGGGATAAGGAGAGACTCACACAGGGAGACTGGGATAAGGAGATACTCACACAGGGAGACTGGGATATAGAGAGACTCACACAGGGAGACTGGGATAAGGAGAGGCTCACACAGGGAGACTGGGATAAGGAGAGACTCACACAGGGAGACTGGGATAAAGAGAGACTCACACAGGGAGACTGGGATAAGGAGAGACTCACACAGGGAGACTGGGATAAGGAGAGACTCACACAGGGAGACTGGGATAAGGAGATACTCACACAGGGAGACTGGGATATAGAGAGACTCACACAGGGAGACTGGGATAAGGAGAGGCTCACACAGGGAGACTGGGATAAGGAGAGACTCACACAGGGAGACTGGGATAAGGAGAGACTCACACAGGGAGACTGGGATAAGGAGAGACTCACACAGGGAGACTGGGATAAGGAGAGACTCACACAGGGAGACTGGGATAAGGAGAGACTCACACAGGGAGACTGGGATAAGGAGAGACTCACACAGGGAGACTGGGATAAGGAGAGGCTCACAAAGGGAGACTGGGATAAGGAGAGACTACCAAAGGGAGACTGGGATAAGGAGATATTCACACAGGGAGACTGGGATAAGGAGAGACTCACACAGGGAGACTGGGATAAGGAGAGACTCACACAGGGAGACTGGGATAAGGAGAGACTCACACAGGGAGACTGGGATAAGGAGAGGCTCACACAGGGAGACTGGGATAAGGAGAGGCTCACAAAGGGAGACTGGGATAAGGAGAGACTACCAAAGGGAGACTGGGATAAGGAGAGACTCACACAGGGAGACTGGGATAAGGAGAGACTCACACAGGGAGACTGGGATAAGGAGAGACTCACACAGGGAGACTGGGATAAAGAGAGACTCACACAGGGAGACTGGGATAAGGAGAGACTCACACAGGGAGACTGGGATAAGGAGAGGCTCACACAGGGAGACTGGGATAAGGAGAGACTCACACAGGGAGACTGGGATAAAGAGAGACTCACACAGGGAGACAGGGATAAGGAGAGACTCACACAGAGAGACTGGGATAAGGAGAGGCTCAAACAGGGAGACTGGGATAAGGAGAGACTCACACAGGGAGACTGGGATAAAGAGAGACTCACACAGGGAGACTGGGATAAGGAGAGACTCACACAGGGAGACTGGGATAAAGAGAGACTCACAAAGGGAGACTGGGATAAGGAGAGACTCACACAGAGAGGCTGGGATAAGGAGAGGCTCACACAGGGAGACTGGGATAAGGAGGGACTCACACAGGGAGACTGGGATAAAGAGAGACTCACACAGGGAGACTGGGATAAGGAGAGACTCACACAGGGAGACTGGGATAAAGAGAGACTCACACAGGGAGACAGGGATAAGGAGAGACTCACACAGAGAGACTGGGATAAGGAGAGACTCACACAGGGAGACTGGGATAAGGAAAGACTCACACAGGGAGACTGGGATAAAGAGAGACTCACACAGGGAGACAGGGATAAGGAGAGACTCACACAGGGAGACTGGGATAAGGAGAGACTCACACAGGCAGACTGGGATAAGGAGAGACTCACACAGGGAGACTGGGATAAAGAGAGACTCACACAGGGAGACTGGGATAAGGAAAGACTCACACAGGGAGACTGGGATAAGAAGAGACTCACACAGGGAGACTGGGATAAGGAGAGACTCACACAGGGAGACTGGGATAAGGAGAGACTCACACAGGGAGACAGGGATAAGGAGAGACTCACAAACTGGGAGACTGGGATAAAGAGAGACTCACAAAGGGAGACTGGGATAAGGAAAGACTCACACAGGGTGACTGGGATAAGGAGAGACTCACAAACTGGGAGACTGGGATAAAGAGAGACTCACACAGGGAGACTGGGATAAGAAGAGACTCACACAGGGAGACTGGGATAAGGAGAGACTCACACAGGGAGACTGGGATAAAGAGAGACTCACAAAGGGAGACTGGGATAAGGAGATATTCACACAGGGAGACTGGGATAAAGAGAGACTCACACAGGGAGACTGGGATAAGGAGAGACTCACACAGGGAGACTGGGATAAGGAGAGGCTCACAAAGGGAGACTGGGATAAGGAGAGACTCACAAAGGGAGACTGGGATAAGGAGATATTCACACAGGGAGACTGGGATAAGGAGAGACTCACACAGGGAGACTGGGATAAAGAGAGACTCACAAAGGGAGACTGGGATAAGGAGATATTCAGACAGGGAGACTGGGATAAAGAGAGACTCACACAGGGAGACTGGGATAAGGAGAGACTCACACAGGGAGACTGGGATAAGGAGAGGCTCACAAAGGGAGACTGGGATAAGGAGAGACTCACACAGGGAGACTGGGATAAAGAGAGACTCACACAGGGAGACAGGGATAAGGAGAGACTCACACAGAGAGACTGGGATAAGGAGAGGCTCACACAGGGAGACTGGGATAAGGAGAGACTCACACAGGGAGACTGGGATAAAGAGAGACTCACACAGGGAGACTGGGATAAGGAGAGACTCACACAGGGAGACTGGGATAAAGAGAGACTCACACAGGGAGACTGGGATAAGGAGAGACTCACACAGAGAGGCTGGGATAAGGAGAGACTCACACAGGGAGACTGGGATAAGGAAAGACTCACACAGGGAGACTGGGATAAAGAGAGACTCACACAGGGAGACAGGGATAAGGAGAGACTCACACAGGGAGACTGGGATAAGGAGAGGCTCACACAGGGAGACAGGGATAAGAAGAGACTCACACAGGAAGACTGGGATAAGGAGAGACTCACACAGGAAGACTGGGATAAGAGGAGACTCACACAGGGAGACTGGGATAAGGAGAGACTCACACAGGGAGATTGGGATAAGGAGAGGCTCACACAGGGAGACTGGGATAAGGAGAGGCTCACACAGGGAGACTGGGATAAGGAGAGTCTCACACAGGGAGACAGGGATAAGAAGAGACTCACACAGGGAGACTGGGATAAGGAGAGACTCACACAGGGAGACAGGGATAAGAAGAGACTCACACAGGAAGACTGGGATAAGAAGAGACTCACACAGGGAGACTGGGGTAAGGAGAGACTCACACAGGGAGACTGGGATAAGGAGAGACTCACACAGGGAGACTGGGATAAGGAGAGACTCACACAGGGAGACTGGGATAAGGAGAGGCTCACACAGGGAGACAGGGATAAGGAGAGACTCACACAGGCAGACTGGGATAAGGAGAGACTCACACAGGGAGACTGGGATAAAGAAAGACTCACACAGGGAGACTGGGATAAGGAAAGACTCACACAGGGAGACTGGGATAAGAAGAGACTCACACAGGGAGACTGGGATAAGGAGAGACTCACACAGGGAGACTGGGATAAGGAGAGACTCACACAGGGAGACAGGGATAAGGAGAGACTCACAAACTGGGAAACTGGGATAAAGAGAGACTCACACAGGGAGACTGGGATAAGAAGAGACTCACACAGGGAGACTGGGATAACGAGAGACTCACAAAGGGAGACTGGGATAAGGAGAGACTCACACAGGGAGACTGGGATAAGGAGAGACTCACACAGGGAGACTGGGATAAGGAGAGACTCACACAGGGAGACTGGGATAACGAGAGACTCACAAAGGGAGACTGGGATAAGGAGAGACTCACACAGGGAGACTGGGATAACGAGAGACTCACAAAGGGAGACTGGGATAAGGAGAGACTCACACAGGGAGACTGGGATAACGAGAGACTCACAAAGGGAGACTGGGATAAGGAGAGACTCACACAGGAAGACTGGGATAAGGAGAGACTCACACAGGGAGACTAGGATAAGGAGAGACTCACACAGGGAGACTGGGATAAGGAGAGACTCACACAGGGAGACTGGGATAAAGAGAGACTCACACAGGGAGACTGGGATAAGGAGAGACTCACACAGGGAGACTGGGATAAGGAGAGGCTCACACAGGGAGACTGGGATAAGGAGAGACTCACACAGGGAGACTGGGATAAAGAGAGACTCACACAGGGAGACTGGGATAAGGAGAGACTCACACAGGGAGACTGGGATAAGGAGAGACTCACACAGGGAGACTGGGATAAGGAGATACTCACACAGGGAGACTGGGATATAGAGAGACTCACACAGGGAGACTGGGATAAGGAGAGGCTCACACAGGGAGACTGGGATAAGGAGAGACTCACACAGGGAGACTGGGATAAGGAGAGACTCACACAGGGAGACTGGGATAAGGAGAGACTCACACAGGGAGACTGGGATAAGGAGACACTCACACAGGGAGAATGGGATAAGAAGAGACTCACACAGGGAGACTGGGATAAGAAGAGACTCACACAGGGGGACTGGGTTAAGGAGAGACTCACACAGGGAGACTGGGATAAGGAGAGACTCACACAGGGAGACAGGGATAAGGAGAGACTCACAAACTGGGAGACTGGGATAAAGAGAGACTCACACAGGGAGACTGGGATAAGAAGAGACTCACACAGGGAGACTGGGATAACGAGAGACTCACAAAGGGAGACTGGGATAACGAGAGACTCACAAAGGGAGACTGGGATAAGGAGAGACTCACACAGGAAGACTGGGATAAGGAGAGACTCACACAGGGAGACTAGGATAAGGAGAGACTCACACAGGGAGACTGGGATAAGGAGAGACTCACACAGGGAGACTGGGATAAAGAGAGACTCACACAGGGAGACAGGGATAAGGAGAGACTCACACAGGGAGACTGGGATAAGGAGAGGCTCACACAGGGAGACTGGGATAAGGAGAGACTCACACAGGGAGACTGGGATAAGGAGATACTCACACAGGGAGACTGGGATATAGAGAGACTCACACAGGGAGACTGGGATAAGGAGAGGCTCACACAGGGAGACTGGGATAAGGAGAGACTCACACAGGGAGACTGGGATAAGGAGAGACTCACACAGGGAGACTGGGATAAGGAGAGACTCACACAGGGAGACTGGGATAAGGAGACACTCACACAGGGAGAATGGGATAAGAAGAGACTCACACAGGGAGACTGGGATAAGAAGAGACTCACACAGGGGGACTGGGTTAAGGAGAGACTCACACAGGGAGACTGGGATAAGGAGAGACTCACACAGGGAGACTGGGATAAGGAGAGACTCACACAGGGAGACTGGGATAAGGAGAGACTCACACAGGGAGACTGGGATAAGGAGAGGCTCACAAAGGGAGACTGGGATAAGGAGAGACTCACAAAGGGAGACTGGGATAAGGAGATATTCACACAGGGAGACTGGGATAAGGAGAGACTCACACAGGGAGACTGGGATAAAGAGAGACTCACAAAGGGAGACTGGGATAAGGAGATATTCACACAGGGAGACTGGGATAAAGAGAGACTCACACAGGGAGACTAGGATAAGGAGAGACTCACACAGGGAGACTGGGATAAGGAGAGGCTCACAAAGGGAGACTGGGATAAGGAGAGACTCACACAGGGAGACTGGGATAAAGAGAGACTCACACAGGGAGACAGGGATAAGGAGAGACTCACACAGGGAGACTGGGATAAGGAGAGACTCACACAGGGAGACTGGGATAAAGAGAGACTCACAAAGGGAGACTGGGATAAGGAGAGACTCACACAGGGAGACAGGGATAAGGAGAGACTCACACAGGGAGACTGGGATAAGGAGAGGCTCACACAGGGACACTGGGATAAGGAGAGACTCACACAGGGAGACAGGGATAAGAAGAGACTCACACAGGGAGACTGGGATAAGAAGAGACTCACACAGGGAGACTGGGATAAGGAGAGACTCACACAGGGAGACAGGGATAAGAAGAGACTCACACAGGAAGACTGGGATAAGGAGAGACTCACACAGGAAGACTGGGATAAGAAGAGACTCACACAGGGAGACTGGGATAAGGAGAGACTCACACAGGGAGATTGGGATAAGGAGAGGCTCACACAGGGAGACTGGGATAAGGAGAGGCTCACACAGGGAGACTGGGATAAGGAGAGACTCACACAGGGAGACAGGGATAAGAAGAGACTCACACAGGGGGACTGGGATAAGGAGAGACTCACACAGGGAGACAGGGATAAGAAGAGACTCACACAGGAAGACTGGGATAAGAAGAGACTCACACAGGGAGACTGGGGTAAGGAGAGACTCACACAGGGAGACTGGGATAAGGAGAGGCTCACACAGGGAGACAGGGATAAGGAGAGACTCACACAGGCAGACTGGGATAAGGAGAGACTCACACAGGGAGACTGGGATAAAGAGAGACTCACACAGGGAGACTGGTATAAGGAAAGACTCACACAGGGAGACTGGGATAAGAAGAGACTCACACAGGGAGACTGGGATAAGGAGAGACTCACACAGGGAGACTGGGATAAGGAGAGACTCACACAGGGAGACAGGGATAAGGAGAGACTCACAAACTGGGAGACTGGGATAAAGATAGACTCACACAGGGAGACTGGGATAAGAAGAGACTCACACAGGGAGACTGGGATAACGAGAGACTCACAAAGGGAGACTGGGATAACGAGAGACTCACAAAGGGAGACTGGGATAAGGAGAGACTCACACAGGAAGACTGGGATAAGGAGAGACTCACACAGGGAGACTAGGATAAGGAGAGACTCACACAGGGAGACTGGGATAAGGAGAGACTCACACAGGGAGACTGGGATAAAGAGAGACTCACACAGGGAGACTGGGATAAGGAGAGACTCACACAGGGAGACTGGGATAAGGAGAGGCTCACACAGGGAGACTGGGATAAGGAGAGACTCACACAGGGAGACTGGAATAAGGAGACTCACACAGGGAGACTGGGATAAGGAGAGACTCACACAGGGAGACTGGGATAAAGAGAGACTCACACAGGGAGACTGGGATAAGGAGAGACTCACACAGGGAGACTGGGATAAGGAGAGACTCACACAGGGAGACTGGGATAAGGAGATACTCACACAGGGAGACTGGGATATAGAGAGACTCACACAGGGAGACTGGGATAAGGAGAGGCTCACACAGGGAGACTGGGATAAGGAGAGACTCACACAGGGAGACTGGGATAAGGAGAGACTCACACAGGGAGACTGGGATAAGGAGAGACTCACACAGGGAGACTGGGATAAGGAGAGACTCACACAGGGAGACTGGGATAAGGAGACACTCACACAGGGAGAATGGGATAAGAAGAGACTCACACAGGGAGACTGGGATAAGAAGAGACTCACACAGGGGGACTGGGTTAAGGAGAGACTCACACAGGGAGACTGGGATAAGAAGAGACTCACACAGGAAGACTGGGATAAGGAGAGACTCACACAGGGAGACTGGGATAAGGAGAGACTCACACAGGGAGACTGGGATAAGGAGAGACTCACACAGGGAGACTGGGATAAGGAGAGACTCACACAGGGAGACTGGGATAAGGAGAGACTCACACAGGGAGACTGGGATAAGATAGACTCACACAGGGAGACTGGGATAAGGAGAGACTCACACAGGGAGACTGGGATAAGGAGAGGCTCACACAGGGAGACTGGGATAAGGAGAGACTCACACAGGGAGACTGGGATAAGGAGAGACTCACACAGGGAGACTGGGATAAGGAGACACTCACACAGGGAGACTGGGATAAGGAGACACTCACACAGGGAGACTGGGATAAGAAGAGACTCACACAGGGAGACTGGGATAAGGAGAGGCTCACACAGGGAGACTGGGATAAGAAGAGACTCACACAGGGAGACTGGGATAAAGAGAGACTCACACAGGGAGACTGGGAAAAGGAGAGACTCACACAGGGAGACTGGGATAAGGAGAGACTCACACAGGAAGACTGGGATAAGGAGAGACTCACACATGGAGACTGGGATAAGGAGAGACTCGCACAGGGAAACTGGGATAAGGAGAGACTCACACAGGAAGACTAGGATAAGGAGAGACTCACACAGGGAGGCTGGGATAAGGAGAGACTCGCACAGGGAGACTGGGATAAGAAGAGACTCACACAGGGGGACTGGGATAAGAAGAGACTCACACAGGGGGACTGGGATAAGGAGAGACTCACACAGGGAGACTGGGATAAGAAGAGACTCACACAGGGGGACTGGGATAAGAAGAGACTCACACAGGGAGACTGGGATAAGAAGAGACTCACACAGGGGGACTGGGATAAGAAGAGACTCACACAGGGAGACTGGGATAAGAAGAGACTCACACAGGGAGACTGGGATAAGGAGAGACTCACACAGGGAGACTGGGATAAGGAGAGACTCACACAGGGAGACTGGGATAAGGAGCAGGTAGGGATGTGGGCGAACAGGTAGGTGGGTGGGCAACTGCAATCTCCGCTTCTGGGTCTGACGATTCTGCCTTTGCGCCAGAGCTGCCACTCCAGGTCCTGGGTAGGAAGGTAAGTGGGCAGATATGTTGGTAGGTGGGTAGGATGGTCAGCAGGCAGGTAGATAGGTAGAAGGGTGAGTGTAATGGTGGGTAAATTGGTGGGTGGGTCAGTAAGCAGGCAGGTTGGTAGATAGGTGGTCGGCAGGTAAAGTTGGCGGAGGACCTCTTGGGGGGCAAATGGTGGAGGCCCAGGGGCGCCGCGCCCCCTGCACTCTGCCTATAATCCATCCCTAAATGTAATAAAGACAAAATAATATATGCTAGATGCAGCTAATACAACAAAATAAAGTTGTTAGGTAGGTTCATAAACTAGTAAATGCTGACCACAAGTCATGAACATTAGCTGCTTTTATTCTATAATAGCACCTACTGTAAATGTAATAATAAACAGTAAATTACCTATTAGATGCAGCAATTACAACAAAATAGAATTGTCAGGTAGGTTCTTGAAATTGTGAATGCTGACCATAAGCAGTGAATGTGCTAAAATCATCCAATATTAGCTACTTTTCCTCTATTAAAGCACCGAAACAAACACAATACAGATTAAGTGTTCTTATCAGAAAACAACCAAATACAATTCTCTGGTATTTCTTTTTTCTGACCTATGCGAAACATGTAAGCCGGACAAATGAGAATGTTTCAGAAGAGACAATCAGGAATATGTGGTAACCTTTTATAAAGTTTTTCCTCAGCTTATTTTAACTAAGGCCCTTATTCATGAAGGGATAGCATCAGGTAGTGCCTTGTAAATGAGAGGTAGCGACAGGTAGCGACAGGTTAACGCCAGACACGACACTCAATTACACATTTATCAAACAGAATCTGTTGGGCGACTGGGATAACGCCATGTAGCGTCCGATTCATCAGCGTACAGCGCCGGCGTTAAGCCTTGCAGAGCGCAAGGTATTACCTCTCGCTACCTGTCGCTCTCTCATACATTTCAATGGACGTTCTTTCACTTGTCTTTAAACAGGGTTTTTTTCATTTTTTTTTTCTTTAAATCTCAAATATTGTTGTGACCACTCCTGGTATAGAAAAAGCCATTATTGCAAATATTTTTCATGTTTTAATTATTTATGCTGAATTGACATTACAGGTCTGGCATTAATGTGTTCATGTTACAATGTTATTGCAATGTAATTCCATATGTTTTCGCTTGTTACTGGTGGACACATGCTAAAAAACAGACTTTAAACACACAGCCTCCGGCGCTCTGGGCATCAGAGAAGCATTTTTGAGCGCCGGAGGTGTGTGAGGCTGTTTTTTTAATGAATATGCTGTGAGTCAAAGGGGGGTGGCAGCCGCTCAGACCATTTTATAACTAACCTGGGAGGTGCACGTTAGCAGGGCAATTAGTACACACAAGTCTTAAAGGAGCCACAGCACTCAACCCTGTCAGCTTGCAGGCCAGCCTATAATCTGTCTCTAAACTTGGTTAAAAACAGAGGACTCGGTCACACACATCTGCAGAAGTATGCTTAAGCTGCACCACTACGCCAAAGTGCCTCTTTGCTGTGAGTCGGTCGCACTGACCAGTCGCTAACATGCGCTCCCATACAGCGCTGTACTGGTCATTTAGCGACTCCTCACAATGTATTCATCATTGCTGCACAGAGACCCACGGCTGAGCACAGCGACTACTAGCGGGCGCTCTGAAATGCCTGCTACAGACGCTCATCTGTCGCTACCTGGCGTTAGTGATGAATCAGCCTGTAAGTGTTCTTATCAGAAAACAACCAAATACGATTCTCTGGTATTTATTTATTCCGATCTATGCAAAACATGTAAGCGGGACAAATGAGATGTTTCAGAAGAGACAATCAGGAAGTATGTGGTAACCTTTTATAAAGTTTTTCCTCAGCTTATTTAAACTAAGCTGAAAATCGATTTTCCTGACGTTAACCACAGAGAAGAATGTTGGGTGTTTCTGGGCAGGACTCCGGCTGTCGCAATCATCCTGCTGAACAGAAAGCGAAAGTAAATAGGAGCCATTTGTCTTGCACTCGCACAAAGAAGCAGGAAGACAAGATTTTATAAGCAGATTCTTTCTGTAAAATCCTGTAAGTATAATATTAATATACTACATGTGGGGTACTCTCTGCCTATTCTGAAACATTCTGCAGGTAGGTGGGTGGGGGTGCTGGAGCTGGAGGCTACGTGCTGTCAGTGTGGGCCTGAATCATCCTTGTCAGCATGGCCGGCCTTTGGGGTGTGTGAGGTGTGCAGTCGCACAGAGCGCCATACTAGCTTCTATATCAGGGGCGCCAGGAGATCTCAACTGGAGCAGCAGGTCTTTCTTGTTTGCACATTTATTTATAATACTCTTAGACCATTTTCCTTGTTCTTTTATTTCCCCTTCTACTCATTTCTCTTCTATTTCACAAGCCATCTATTTTCCACACATATCCCCCTCCCGTTTTCATGTTGTTTCCATATTCCCTCCATCTTTCTCTTGTGGCCTTTCTTCGGTCTTCCTCTCTTTTCAGATTCAGATTCTTCTTTTCAGATTCTTCTTTTTTTACCTTTACTCCATCTCACTTTACCAGTTTCTTTCTTTATCTTTTTCTCTCTCTCTCGCTTTCTTTATTTTCTCTCTCTCTCTCGCTCTTTCATTCTCTCTCTCGCATGCCCTTTCTTCCTTACTTTTTTTTCGCTCCTTCTTTCTTTTCACACTCTCTCTCTTTCAATTTCTCTCTCTCTCTTTCTTTATTTTTCCTTTCATTCCTTGTTTTCCTTTCATTCCTTTTTTTATTTCTGTGTATTCTTAATTTTTCCCATCCTTTTCTAGCTCTCTTTAACTCTGTCATTTTCTATCTCTTTCTCCTCCACTCCATTGCTTTTGTACATTCCATCCAACTTTCCACATTCTCTCCATTTTTCTTTTGTCACATTACTTCAGTCTCCTTTTCTCTCTCAGGCTCTATGTCTTCCTATCTTATTTTTACCTTTTTTTTTTGGCTCGGAGGTGGCCCGTTTTTTTCAAAGCCATGTCCTGTGGCACTTTTTGAGGGGCAGGCTGATTCATCACTAACGCCAGGTAGCGACAGATGAGCGTCTGTAGCAGGCCTTTTTTAAAGCGCCCGCTAGTAGTCGCTGTGCTCGGCCGTGGGTCGCTAGTCCTTAGCGACTTAGGCCCTTAATTAACAAGGGATAGCGCCAGGTAGCGACTGGTGAGCGAACGGTAATGACGCTCACCGCCACGAGAACGCCGGCTCCCCACCACATTCACACATTTATCAAGCCGATCCTGCTTAGCGACTGAGATAGCGCCAGATAGCAAATCATTCATCATTATTCCAGCCTCAGCCCACAGCGCCAGCGAGCGACCTTGAACAGCGACAGGTATGACCTCTCGCTACCTGGCGCTCTCCAATGCATTTCAATGGAACAATCTTTAAATAATCATAAATAAATGTTATTAATTTTTTTTTTTTTAATGTGAAAAATTCTGTTACCACTTCTGCAATGTAAGATATTTTTTTTAAGGTAAACAAAAAAAAAAAAAAATTTGTGCAGAATTGATATTACAGGTCTGATATTAATGTATTCATATTACAAAATGTTTTTATAAACTTGTTTTTTTTGGTTTCCAAAAATATGTTTGTTTGGGGGTTAAAAAACTACTTTTAACCCATCGCCGCCAGCGCTCTGGGGTTTAAACATGCATTTCACAGCGCGAGAATTTTTGGAGCGTGATTTGTTAATGAATATGGTGGGAGCCGTTCGCTATGGCCATTCGCTATCATGCGCTCCCATACAGCGCGGAACCTGTCAAATAGCGACTCCTCACCCAATATTCAACATTACCGCACACCGACTGAGTCGCTGTCAACAACTGAACAACGGCCAAGCACAGCGACTACTAGCGGGCGCTCTGAAAATACTGCTACAGTCGCTCATCTGTCGCTACCTGGCGCTATTAATGAATCGGCCTCTTAGTCGCTGTGCTGCAATCATGAATACATTGTGAGGAGTTGCTATTTGACCAGTACAGCGCTGATCGGGAGCGCATGTTAGAGACTGGTCAGTGCGACCGACTCATAACATATTCAGTAAAAAAACAGCCTCACAAAATTCCGGCACTGAAAAATGCTTCTCTGAAGCCCAGAGCGCAGGAGGCGGTGTGTTTAAAGTGTGTTTTCCAGCATCTATCAACTAGTAACAAAGCAAAAACATATGGAATTACATTGTTATAACATTGTAACATGAACACATTAATGGCAGACCTGTAATGTCAATTCTGCAGAAATGTATAAAACATGAAAAATATTTGAAAAAATTGTTTTTTCTATGCCAGAAGAGGTCACAACATTTTTTGATATTTAAAAAAAAAAAAAAAAAAATAAACAAAAACCCAGTTTAAAGAGAAGAAAAAGATTGTCTATTGAAATGAATGGGAAAGCGACAGGTAGCGAGAGGTCATACCCGGCTCTGTGCAAGGCTGGACGCTGTTCGCTGAGGCTGGGATAATGATGAATCGGACGCTACATGGCATTATCCCAGTCGCTCAATAGATTCTGCTTGATAAATGTGTAATTGCGTGCCGTGTCTGGCGTTCACCTCTCACTACCTGTCGCTACCTCTCATTAACAAGGCACTACCTGACGCTATCCCTTCATAAATATGGCCCAAAGACGATTGGCTTTCTTAAAAGTGCCACTGTGAGGAGGTGCAGCCGGCTGGCCGCATCGTTGGCACTATGTTCAGGAGCATACGCTTCCGTGTCCAGCCATTTAAAAAGGCGCGCACCCACCAGGAAGAGATTGCGTCACTGGAAACAGAAGGGCAGCTAGGCTTTCTAGTACCCAGGGCAAAGATTCAAAATGGCGCCCTCCCACCTGTTCTCAGGCCCTCCTTTGGTGCCCCCCTGACCTCCTGCACCCGGGGCATGTGCCCCCCCCAATCCCCCCTAGCTACACACCTGACAGGACCAGTTGGGATCAGGGAGGATCACCGGGGGGTTTCACACAGCGAAGCATCCATTGTAGGATGCACCAGGGGCAGGCTAGAGGCTGGGCCTGGAATATTTTAGGTTTTGACCCACTTTAAAGGAATGAGTTTAGTAGAGAAGTGTTTTTAAAGTGCTTTTAAAGCAGGCCAAGCTGTGTAAAACCCCACCATTCAGCTGAAATTCTTGTCTTGCTGATGGTCCCACAGCGCAAACTCGGCCGTCGGCGGCCTCACTCCCATCCTCTTTCAGCTGTACACAGTCACGCCTGTTGCAATTTAATAGGTGGTCACGCACAGCTGAGGGATGTGAGTGATGCCGCCCGCCACCAATGTGTACGGCTGGGATTCCATTCAGCTTCTCTAGCTGCACATTAATATGCACGGCCAGAGTAGCTGATTGGACGAGAGGCAGCACATGCACCGTTGGACTGAGGAGAGATGAGTTTATTGGGCGAATAGTGGGGTTTCAAACAGCTAGGCATCCCAAACCAAACAACCAAAGACAGAAATGGGAGGATTTAGGAAAAGAGAGGCCTCTTGGCCTAGTTGAGAGCTCCTGGTGCTCCCTTACAGAAAGGTTGGGATGGGCTGGACAACTCGCCCACCCCAAGGGCCGGCCATGCTGTTGGTGCTGGGGCGGGGGGCAATGAAAGGTCTAACAACTCTACAGGGTTCGGGGAGATATAGAATCCCTCTTCTCCCTAAAGGCAGGAGCACCAAAAATTATAACACTGATATCAAGTACAAAAATACATAATTGTATTTGGAGTAATCCAGACAACAACACTTAACAAGACTAAAAAAAAAGTGTATAGAAACCAAGAGTCCACAACACGCCGTTCTCTTCACCCAACGAAGCAGCACGGGTGGCCGCGTACGTAGGTGTCCCACCTGCTAATCCCCTGTTCCATACGGCGTGTTGTGGACTCTGTTGCCGGGCTCTTGGTTTCTATACACTTTTTCTTTATATACCTTTTTTTTTGTGTATTTAATGTTTGATATGGTTATTTATGTTGGCGATTTTGTACCTACAGGTGTCCATGACCAATAGGTTTTTAAGACTTCTTTACTAAATACCGCTAGAGTATTGTGCACATTCTGTATACTTACTTATTGTCATTTTTTTATTAATTGAATCATTGTAAGCCTTATTTCATTCACATGTATATATCACTTCCTCTATGCACTTTTGGATGAATTTTTATTACATTCTGTTAGCTATGCACTGTCACTTTATGATTGTTAGTCATTGTGGCTAGGTAGCCTTTTTAGAGTAGATTGCAATTCTTTGTGCCGGCACAAAATAAATATTTGATAGTTACTCCAGTCCCTGTACGCCTCATATTAGGGAGCTTCCCAGTAACTTATGGTCTGCTTTATTATTATTAGCACTGGAAGCATTAGGGGAGGCGCAGTGTTTTTAATGTTTTAGTCTTGTTAAGTGTTGTTGTCTGGATTACTCGATATCAGTGTTATGATTTTTGGTGCTCCTGCCTTTAGGGGGAAGAGGGATTCTATATCTCCCCGAACCCTGTAGAGTTGTTATGCCATGGTTGTTTAGGTGCAGTGCAGCACAAGCTTATTTTATTGCGCGGTTCACCCCTGTCTTGTGTTCATTTCGGGCAATGAGAGCTCCATTGATGCTGGAGCTAGGACCCAGGAACCTGTGGAGTACCTGCCAATCCCTGCCCTCCTCTACAGGAATTTTAGTTTTATGGCTCAAATTGGGCTTAGGACAGGGGGGTTGGCAGACTGGCTGGACTGTAATGATGTCTTTTTCCTTTATCTGACACCAGTTCTAAAATCTAGCCACCATTCCTGTTTATGGTGACCAAACCGAAAGTCATCTTACAGAAAAGCCCCAGATGCCAGGGGAGTCACACAAACCTAATTTGTGCTGGTCTCCACCTTATTGTCCCAATAACAACTATGAGGCTGATTCATCATTAGCGACAGGTAGCGACAGATGAGCGTCTGTAGCAGGCATTTTCAGCGCCGCTAGTAGTCGCAGTGCTCGGCCGTGAGTCGCTACTTTATAGCGACTCAGTCGCTGTTCAGTAATGTTGAATACATTGTGAGGAGTCGCTATTTGACCAGTACAGCGCTGTATGGGAGCGCATGTTAGTGACTGCTCATAGCGACCGACTCACACCATATTCAGCAAAAAAACAGCCTCACAAATCTCTGGCGCTGAAAAATACTTGTTTGTAGCCCAGAGCGCAGGAGGCGGTGTGTTTAAAGTCTGTTTTCAAGCATCTATCAACTAGTAACAAAGCGAAAACATATGGAATTACATTGTAGCAACATTGTAACATGAACACTTTAATGCCAGACCTGTAATGTCATTTCTGAGGAAATATTTAAAAAATGTAAAAAATGTGAAAAAACTGCTTTTTCAATGCCAGAAGAGGTCACAGAATTATTTGTCATTTTTGGGAAAAAAAAAAAAAAAACAACCCCGTTTAAAAAGAAGAAAAGGTTCGTCCATTGAAATGTATGGGGGAGCGACAGGTAGCGAGAGGTCATACCTGGCGCTGTGCAAGGCTGAACGCTGGCGCTGTTCGCAGAGGCTTTGAAAATGATGAATCAGACGCTACATGGCGTTATCCCAGTCGCTAAACTGATTCTGCTTGATAGATGTCGAATTGCGTGCCGTGTCCGGCGTTGACCAGTCGCTACCTCTCATTAACCATGCGCTACCTGACGCTATCCTTTCTTAAATAACCCCCAAAGTCTCAGGGGACTAAATGGGTGGACAAAAATGTTTAAAGGAGACCTTCACCCTTCTATTCCATACCCCCAAGTGTCCCATTTTCCACAGGATGGGCAATCCCGCTTTCAGACGCTTGTCTCACGTCGCTATCATGTGTCCCGTGGTGTGGCCATTCCCGTTTGTGCAGCCGAGTGCTCACACGTTTTCCCTGGGGAAGCGCTGGCTGCTGCTTTTTTTTCTGCCTTTATTTCATTAGTGGTTCAGTAGGTGGGCAGGACTCCAGAGCAAGGAGGTAAGAGAGGCGTGTGTGTGTGTCCAGCTTTCTAGAGGAGGGAGGTGCGATACCCCTCAATGGCTGTAATGAGGGATGCTCCTCACTGGCTTTAATGGAGGGATGACGCTTACTGTGCTGTAATGGGGGATGCCACACACTGCCTGTAATAGGAGATGCCGCATACTGCCTGTAATGGAGGGATTTTGCACTCTTTCTGTAATAGGGTAATTAGGAGGGGGGTTTTAGCACACTGTCTGTAATAGGGTGATTGGGGGGGGGATTTTAGCACACCATTTGATTTAGAATATTTTTTTACTTATGTTTGTATATGTTTATGTATTAACCTTTCTAAAAATAAACTACCCCTCCTGCTGTCCCAGCCCCATAGTTAACTATTCTCACTGCACCATCCAGTGATGAGTTTTTTGGATGGAGGAGTGGAAGCTGCAGCACACATGGAAGCTGCTGACACCTTCTGAGGCATGTGGTCCCCCATTGTGGCACTGGACCAGGTAGGTAATATTGCACAGCTAAATATGCTTTTGTATAGGGGTGAGTGTATGTCTGCTAATAAATTAAACCCTGCACTATATTCAATGTTCCAAATGTTGGGCTTCATGTACCTAACAGTTAAGTGTTTTTCATCTATTTCCAGTTATTCGGTGTGATCATGGATTACATGAAGATGTTACAGGAAGAGCTGGAGCAGTGGGAGGTATTGCTTTTCTAGAGGTTCTTTCTTTTTATTATCAGATTAGCAGGTAGCATAAAAACAAGTCCTCAGACCCACAACCTGACCTGACCTGACCCCCAGATGCCGAGTGCACCAGTTCCCAGATTACTTATCCAGCCCTGTGCCCATTAGGGCAAGAAATATAAAAATGAAATTGCACTCCAATGAAGGGGCCAATGAAAGTGTTAATATTGTAGGAAGACACAGTGTTTTTTTTTTTTGGGGGGGGGGGCATAGATGGCCATTGTATTCTTCCTCTGCATTTAAAGTGGAACAAAACCCAGGAACTTGACGTTCCTGGGTTTTGCCCCCCGAATCGGGATACCCCACTGAGTGAAACCCCAGTTCATCCATAGAAACTCACCTTTCCAGACTCCAATGGTGCATGTGCGGGCTCTAGTCCAATGAGAACCGCCTGCTGTGGCTACATCATTCGGCATATGGCTCTCATTGTTTTCAATGGGGAGCGCACGCATGATGCCGGGGATGCAGCAGCGCTCTCCCGTCCCAGCTATTAGTCCGTCTGCCTAATGATGTAGTCACAGCATGTGACTCTCATTGGACGAGAGCTTCCACATACACCGCTGGAACGGTGGGTTTTTGGGGCAAACTGGGGGGTTTCAAACAGTGGAGAGAAGTCAGCGGCCAGCCCTGGAATCTTGTAGATTTGTGTTTTTTGGGTGCTGGGTTTGTTCCGCTTTGCGCACATGCTCGGAGCGGTGGGCGCTTGGCTTGCTTATAAGTACTTCAATCATGTCCAATGGGTGAGAATCGAACCAGCAACCCTACAGCCACAAGGCTGCTCCCTTACCTCATGGCCATGACTGCCCTGGCCTCTATAGCATACGATATTCTATCTAGAATGTTCTATAACATACTACTTAGACTACCTAAGTCTATAACATTGCAGCAGAACGCAGAACATGACCTAGTGTTTTGGGATAGGGGAGACTTAGAGTGCAGAGAGTGAATGAAGGTGTTGAAAGCAGCAGCCAAGCTGACCCCAAATCATTTCAGACCCACCATGACTTCTCCCAGATCTGCTTATGGCCAGTCTACTCCTGTACAGAATATACAGGAAGTGATGGCCTATCTACAATTGAGGGCGCTGCATCTCCCACCCCCCAGACAACTCTATTTGTAATGCCCGTCCACCAAGAATCCCTTCGGAAGGATGACAATCTGGTATTTCTACTCACCTGCTCTGCATTCACAGACCACTTTGACATCTCCGCATGTGACGAGAATGGTGATTGGCTTTACTCTGTGGCTGTGCACAGTGCCATGCCCAGCGACTGCATGCTAAGCAAACCCCAAATATCATCAATCATGCAGTAGGAATGTGGCAGGGTGAGTATTTTTTCCTTTCACAAGGGGTTTTATGCAGATGAGCATCCCAGATTAGGATCCGGCCTATGGGCTGTCGTTTTGTTTTTTGTAGAAGTAGGTGAGTATCTGTACTCGGGCTGTCTGTCAACCCCCGGTGGATGGAATGTGTCAAAAAATACTGTGATTTTGTAATCAAACCCCAACCCACACAGCTAGGAGATCTTTCGTGTACACTGATGTGTCTAGATGTTCACTGTTTTTTGTTTTGCTGCTGCTATACCTACAGCAAATCAGCTCTATTAGCTGTGAATATATTCTATAAAGTCTACAATATATGCACCAGTGTGACTTCATGCTGCCACCTAGCGGACAACGTATGTACTGTATAGTGTGGTCAACCATCCAGAGAGTGATGTGTGTTATGGAATAGGATTGTTAAAGTGGACTAAAAGAGAACGCGGTCGGCTGGGGAAGATTGATTCCCTCCCCCTGATTTTGAATTCCCCGCTGTGTGAAAACCCCCCGGTCACCCCGTTCACTTACCTTTCTTCCCAGTCCAACTGCACATGCGCGAGCTGAGGCCATCCCACTATTCCTCCAGCAGGGCATGCCTCTATGAATGGCCGGTGTGGGCACGCTCCCTGTTAGAGGAAAGCGGGGGATGCGGCCGCCAGCGTGCTCGGAATCACTGGCCTTAGACGGCATCTTAGATGGAGTGATGTCAGTGGCTCCGAGCTCGCTGACTGGATGAGCGTCAGCATATGCGCCGTAGGACCAGGAGGAGGTGAGTTAGATTGGGCGATCTGGGGGGTTTCACACAGCGGGGCATCCCTGATCGGGGTGCCCCCGGGGAAAGGACCAAAACCCAGGATAGTCAAAATCCTGGGTTTTGGTTCACTTTGTTTAAAGTGGACCAATCAGCGGCACTGCCACTGACTGGTGCCCGATTTGGGATGCCCCACTGTGTGAACCCACTGCAAGAGGCCTGAAAACCTTTCCAGGCCCTCTCCACAATCTTGGGCCGGGGCAGGGTCCCCGGAATCCCTGCAACTGAGGCATGCTCCCAGGCATTCAGATAGGGAGGACGCAGGAGCGGGGATAAGACTGCCTCCGATCCCTATGCCAACGCTGCCTATAACAATGGCTTTATGCTGTGCATTAGTATGCACAACTGTTAGAAAAGTTTTGTCATCCTGATTGCCATCGCTGTACATGTTTGATCCCTGATTGTCATCACCTTACATCTATTCCTGAGTGCCCAGCTCTCCTTAATTGCACTGAGCTCCCTCTGTGAAACTGGACCCTGTAACTGGTGGCCCCTTCTGGGAGTCCAGACCACAAAAGGAGTCTTGATTGCCTGCAAGTAGCTGGCACCAGTGTCATTGTTGCTCCTCCACCTTATTTACCATATTTGTGCTCCTTTACCATAATTTAGAGGGGAAGAAGCAATCATCTTTGCTATTCAATACTTGTTTAGCTGTATCCAATTTAGTCAAATTACAGAAAAAAGTTTACTGTATAAGCCGTGAAAGGGCCCCATTTAATGTTCGCACCAGGGTCCTGTCACATTTAGTTACACCACTGAAGGTACAGGTAAGGAGAACTCACAGGGAGCATTGACAATTGGGATTCCCCCTTGCACTGTGTCAAACACCCATTTTGGTGTAAGAGTATTAGCAGTAGATTGCTGGTTGTTGGAACTGTGGGTAAACATGGGCTACACCTTAAAAAAAAGTTTAAAACTGGCACTCGCAATGACTTCTATTTACACTTATTTGACAGAGGTGAGGATGGTATTTGACCCCAGATAGAGTAGCAAGGGCGATCCCTGGGTTGTCCCCAAATTGCTTTAGGGTTTGTGGAGATATAGGACATATGTTCCATATATGGTGGAAAAGCCCTGTAGTACATGTTTTTTTTGGAAGGAAATAGTACATACTGTATGCTTTTCATGATACTTAGGATTAATATCCCTCTGGACCCGAAATGTATCCTTCTCAGTAACCTAACAATGCCCATTTTGTAGGCCACGGGATAATAGCTGCCAAAATATCTATAGCAACCTCTTGGCATAAGCCAGGGATCCCGACAGAAATTGTCCATAGAAGACTAAACTGGATTATGGTTAATGAGATGATGATGAGGGAGGCTGCTCGAGGCCGCTCGTCCAATCAGCGCTAGGAGCCTCTGGGGTATGCGCGTCAATGAGACGTCTTACCACAGCGGCTCCGAGCACGCTTGTGGACACATCTCGCGCTTCCCTCTAACAGGGAGCGTGCTTGCGCCGGCCATTCACAAATGGCCGGCTTGGGCACGTGCCCTGCTAGAGAGAAGCGCATAATGCGGTTGCGGCCCGCGCATGCGCCGTTGGATCGGGATCCAGGTAAGGTTTCTGGGCGTCCTGGGGGGTTTTACACTGATTTCGGATGCCCCGCGGGGAGGGATCTGATTGGCCAGGGAATCTTATAGATTCCCTGGCCAATCAGGCAGGGTGTTGGTCCACTTTAAAGAAAGTTTGGCTTCTTTAGCCATAGGGATTGTAGACAGATGTTGTATGTGCCCTTTTCCTTCTTCTTCATGAGTAAAAACTGTGATTTGTAGTCAGCCTTCTACTTCACTGTATTATTCTTCGCCTATTAAAAGAGCCATGGACCTAGATGATATCTTAATTGGATCTGAAATTGATTATAATAGTATAATTTGGGCTAAAGAGTCCAACAATTTGTCTCTGGGTGTAGCTTTGGATATTTCATTCCCCGGCTCCTTTGAATTTGTGATTGTTGCTGTAGGTAACAAGACCTAAGTGAAATTAGGTGTCAGACCCCGAGAATGCCTGTCTTCATTGTGAGCCTGCAACCCCCCAATCTCCCTGGCCAGCTTTACCTATAGACAAGCCCCTGTTTGCTGGGACGCTATACACGCCTCACCGGACACGGTTGCCTCCAGGACTTGATGGCTCAAAGATTGTAGGCTTACGGGGAGTATAGACAGATAAACCGAAGGTCAGACTGGGCGAAGTAGGTAAGTACTGGAACAGTTTGGGTGCTCTGGAACAGGGAAGTACTGGAACAGTTTGGGTGCTCTGGAGATTTCAAGCGAGGACGAACGTCAAGCCAAGGGTCACACCAGGAGAACTGTGTGGTACAAAGGGATAAGACGGAGACATAGTTGAGGTTCAGGCAAAGGGTCAATAATGATCATTTCAGGAAATCACAGCAGAATAACAAAGCCAGTTAAACGCTATCACCGGCACTGACACACTGAAGTGGTAATCCCTTTATAGGACTAAACCCAAATGGATTGGACAGGGAGGCAGTGACTGTGATTGGTGCACTTCGGATCTGTGGGTTGATGGGTGTACTTGGAGACCTCTTGGCTGATTTCCCAATTTGAACTTTAAAGGCATACCGCCCAGAAATGGACCTTCTAGGATTGGCTCCTTTAAACAGCCTCCGGCGGCTACGCTGCGTGCAGTGGGCAAAGGAGGGAGGTGCACTCGGCGCCCCACGCGCCACCGAAGCCGGCACCTGAGGTGGAAGCGGTTGCCGGGTAGGAGAAACCCCAGCCAGCTGCCTAAGGACGCCGCGGGCGCGGATTGAAGGTAAGTCATTCATGGGCTTTTTTTGCTGCACCTCAGTCTTAGTGCTTGTTGGAGTTTTCCCTACTACCTGAATTGATGTTGTACATTGCTAAATTGTGAGTAGGCTGTTACTGCAAGACACAGAGTATAAAAAAATTATATAAACAATACAATTTTATGTCAATGGACCGTAACTATGCAAAATTATATTTAAGTGATTATTTACCCATCTTATAACATTGCTAATAAATAGATAATGTTAGAATATGGTGGGGCACCTAATATTTATAAACCAACAGTGGTCCTTGGTCCACGGTGTGAGTACCACTGCATTAGGACTTGTGTCGTGCTTTTTTGCCTTTGTTAGTCATGTATTGATCTTTGGAGACAGAAGAAACCAATAAAATACTAAATGATCCATAAATTTTTTTGAACAACTAACTAAAGTGTGACTGGCCCCTGTCCTTGGGCCTCAAAGCAATTTAAAATGCAATGTGAGAAGACTGCCTGATAAAATATATGCTTTTAAAGGGAGATCTACATTACCCGTTATCTGTTAATGGTTCCTTTTTCTTTCCTATCACAATTTTATATTAAAAATATGCAAAGCAATGCAAATATATTTAAGTTTATCAACCTGGCAGCCAAGTGCTAGGCCAGAAACATCACATCTATCCCTGAAAATGATGAATTCTCCTTCAATGTGACAAGTGACATATTGACCATAGCTGAGAAAGACAAACAAGGCAGGTTTAACTGTACTCTTTAGCAATTATTATGTAACCAGCTACCAAATCAGAATGGCTTTAGGAACTGTGGATTTGGTTTTTTTTTGTTTTTTTATGAGAGCCTGGTTTTAGGTCCTCTTCACACTGTTGGCAGGAGGTTGGAGGTTAACTTTAGGTTGTACACTAGGTCTAGGGAAGAAAATGTCCAGCTTCAGCGAGTATCCTTAATATTTTGCTTTTATTAGAATCCAATAAAACATACTCCACACAATGCGTTTGGAGCACCCTCACAAACTTAGCCCTTGACTTGACTAAGGATGCGAGGATGCTTGAAACACATTGCATTTAAAGCCTTCTTTTTATATTTGGCAATGACTTTATGAGCAAATCCTTAATTTTCACTATATCCAGTCCAGGTCATCCCAGAGGTAATGACATGTGGGTATTCCGCCACTAGGTGGTGCACTCAACTGCAAGATCCAAAGCTGTCGCTCCTCCTGGCCCTCTGTAAAAACAGGTGTCTCACTCACATTCCCCAGCCCATCGGCCGCTGCGGACCCTATTCCCACTGATCCCGTGGACCCACTACTGCCTCAGGGTCAGGCGTCAGTCAGAGCTAGGCTCTGGGCCGCAGACTCTGTCTAAAGGGTAGCCGGCCATGGGCTGATGGTGAGCCAATGGGGGGGAGGAACCACTTTTGCCTCTAGCTTCATCCCATTTATCCCACAAGCTTTATTACCTATTGTGTGTGTGATTGTCAACGCAGCTCGGCGGCCCCTCATGAGGCCGCGGGCCCTGGTCTCTGGCGCGGTGTGCGCGCGAGCCACGTGCTGTGCGGGGGCCCTGCCATGGGCTGCCCGGCTTTTTCTCCCTGGTGGAGGCCTGCCTCCATCTTGCTGGCCCGTGAGGAGATGGGAGGCGGGCGCTGGGTTTGCGTCGCCGGGGGGGGCGGGGCCGCACTATGACGCTTTTCGCATCACTGCCAGTGCGGCCCGCCCCTTGAGGATCATGTGGTGCTGTGCCTGGCGCCATCTTGCTGTCTCCTGCCTGCTCTTCTTCGGCGTTGCTGCTGGGACCCCTCCGCTGATCTCTGTCGGTGTTGTGAGCCCTTTGTTCATTTTTTATTGTATACTGCCATGCGCATGTGCTGTGGGATGCTTACAGCCCCTTCTTGCTTGTGTCTTTCAGGTCGGGCCCCTATAGCTTGTGGGCTGTGGTTCATCCCAGTCTCACCCCCCTCCTCCCCTCCCCCCTTTTTATTAAGAGGGATCACGCTAAAAGAGGGATTATATAGGAGGGATATAGCAGTTTGGGCCGTTAGTAACCTGCATAAGATTTTTGTCGGCTAATCGCCATAATGGAGGCTTCTGGGGATAGTGAGCTAGGGGCCCCATCTGGACGGGTGAAGCTCTGCCCCATGTGCGGTGCCAGTCCTCTGGGCAGACTCAGCACGGTTTGTGTAACTTGCACCAGGAGCATCTTTTTGGAGCATGATCGGCCGAGCATATCTGCCCCTAGCCCTTTATTGCCTGCAGCCCCTCCAGCACCCACGCTGTTGCACTCGGCCCCCAGCGAACGGAAAGCCAGCAAGGGGTCCAAAGCTGATTTGGCATAACGGGTGGCCAGGCTGGAGAGACAGATCTCTCGCACGGCTTCTGGGAAGGCCACGAGTAAGAAGCGGCACATCGAGCCCGTTTACTGATGATATTGATGATGATGATGATCTTTTTGGAGGTCTGGGCTCCATGGAGGAAGGCTAGTTGTATAAAGACTCCTTTTCCACAGTGGATCATTCTGCCAGCTATGACAGCGGGCCTGGCTCTTCCTCGGGTGAGGATACGGAGAAGTTGCTGTCTTCAGTGTTTGAGACGTTGCATATTGTCCCTCCTAAAGTGGCTAAGAGGAAGCAGGGTGATTTATTTCGGCCTGAGAGACAGAGACTTGTCTTCCCTGAGCAGGCCCATTTTTCTAATATGGTTTTCAAGGAGTGGGAAAGGCCTAAGGGTCTGGACAGGCGGTATCCCTTCCCGGAGGAAGGGGATTCCCCTGTGTCGGGGTTATCCAACACTACCGTTATGCCGTCACCCGATACTGCTTCCTTGCGTGATCCAGCTGACAGGTGTATGGATCAGTTAGCTTGTCATGCATTTACCTTTTCCTGGTGCTTGGTTTCGCCCTGTGTGTGCCGCGGCTATTGTCTCCTTAGCCATCAGAAAGAAGGTGAGACGTCTTGTGGATATTGCTAAGTCTCGCAAGCGGGCGTAGGAGTATAAAGACCTCAAAGCTTGCGTGAAATTTATTGCCTTGGTTGTCTCTGCCATGGATGATGATGTCCAGCTCTGTGCCAGGGTTTCGGCCCTGCTTGTTCGCTCGTTGCTCGCTGGTTGCGGCAATGGTTGGCTGATGCCACGGCCAAGAAGTCAGTCACTAGTATCCCCTTCGTGGGGCACAGGTTGTTCGGGGAGCATCTGGACCTCCTGATCCATGATGGCAGACTCCCTCAGCGACGGAAGCCTGCGCAGCCCTTTCAGGGTTCCTTTGCCTATTGCTCCTTTCGTGGAGGAAGAGGCGCTTCTTTTTCAGGTGGCCGCAGAGGTTCCTGGGGATGAGGTAGGTCCCGCAGCCAACCCAATCCCTGGGGATCCAAGTCCAAGCCCACTGCCAAGGTTTCTCAGGCATGAGGAGGTGCCCTCACCCATCCGGGTGGGGGGACGGCTTCTGCTATTTGCTCATATCTGGAGACAGCGCGTCTCGGATCGGTGGATTAAGGAGGTGGTGTCCTCCAGTTACAAAATAGAGCTGGCAGTCAGGCCGCCCCCAAGATTTCTTCAGTCTCGCATGTCCCAGAATCCAGTGATGGCACAGGGCCTGAGAATGGCCGTGCAGCACCTCCTGCGGCTAGGTGTGGTTTGCCCTGTACCTTTTCAGGAGCAGGGGCAAGGTTTTTACTCCAACCTGTTCACGGTGCCCAGGAAGGACGGAACGTTAAGACCTATCCTGGACCTGAAGGGTCTCAACAGGTTTGTAAGAGTCAGGCATTTCTGCATGGAAACCTTACGGTCAGTGGTGAGCTCGCTTCATGACCACGGTGGACATCAGGGATGCCTATTTGCATGTTCCGATATTCCAGGGACACCAGAGGTTCCTTAGATTTGCTCTGGAGGACCAGCATTATCAGTTTATGGCCCTGCCATTCGGGATATCCTCAGCCCCCCCCCCCCCCCGGGTTTTCACCAAGGTGCTGGCTGGCATCATGGCTATTCTGAGGAATCAGGGCGTTCGTGTCCTGCCTTATCTGGACGATTTACTGATTGCGGCTAAGTCCCTTCAGCAGGCCGAGAGCGACACCCGGTTATTGTTATCCACTCTCGAGGAGGTCGGATGGGTAATCAACTCCCCCAAGTCTTCGATGACTCCCTCAATGGTGAGGTCGTTCCTGGGCATGACGTTAAACACCTCTCAGGTCAATTGAACCTGTTGACCGGCTGGGATCGTATGCAGGAGTCGCTGGAACAGGAATTTTCTCTGTCTCCTCTGGCCAGACAGTCCCTCTTGTGGTGGCTGGATCCCGGGAACCTATTGGTGGTCAAGCCCTTTCTGACTCCCAGGTGAGAGATAGTTATCACGGATGCCAGTCTGACCGGCTGGGGAGGCGTTTGGCAGACGCAGAAGATCCAAGGTCAGTGAGGTCCGTAGGAGAACCACTTGCCCATAAATCTCCTAGAGCTGAGAGCGATCCGGTTGGTGCTTTTTCACTTAACTCTCCATTTAAGGGGTCGTGCGGTCCAGGGTCGCTCGGACAATCAGACGGCTGTTGCCTACACCAATCACCAGGGTGGGACTCGGAGCAAGAGAGCCCTAAAGGAGGTGACCAAGATTCTGGCTTGGGCAGAGGTGAATGTTCCCTGCATCTCGGCGGTTTACATACCCGGGGTAGAAAACCAGGAGGCAGACTCCCTGAGCAAGGGGGCCTCTCATCTGGGGGAATGGTCTCTCAGCAACAAGATCTTTCACGCTCTGTGTCTCCGCTGGGGTCAGCCGGATGTGGACCTGTTTGCATCCAGAGACAATCACAAGCTCCCAAGGTTTGTCTCCCTGTCAAGAGATCCTCTGGCCTTTGCCACAGACGCTCTGGCAATTCCTTGGATGGAGTTCAGGCTCCTTTATGCGTTTCCTCCGTTTCCACTCCTAGGCCGAGTGCTGCGCAAAATAGCCCAGGAGGGGGTACCAACCATCCTGGTGGCTCCTCGCTGGCCGCGACGGGGTTGGTTCGCAGTCATAGTTCAGATGTCAGTGGATCGTTACATCATGCTGACGACGCAGGCTTCTCACACAGGGGGCGCTGTGGCACCCCAATTTACAGAGGCTGGCTTTGATGGCCTGGCTATTGAGTCCTCAATCCTAAGGGAAAAGGGCCTGTCTGACACGGTTGTGCGTACCATGATTCAGGCACGGAAGAAGTCTTCTTCCATAATATATTACAGAGTCTGGCATGCCTACATTGCTTGGTGTGAATCCAAGAGTTTCCCTTGTCGCACCTTTTCTATCTCTAGGATCTTGGAGTTTTTACAACACGGTTTAGACTTGGGTCTCCAGCTGAGCACCCTCAAGGGCCAGGTCTCTGCCTTGGCTATCTTTTTCCAGAGATCCTTTGACAATCATAGATTGATCAAGACCTTTTTCCAGGGTGTTACCCACGTACGTCCACCACGTAAGCCTGTATTAGCGGTGTGGGACTTGAATTTGGTGCTTTCTGCTCTAAAGGGGCCCCCTTTGAGCCCTTGTGCGATGCTGCTTTGCCTATTTTGACCCTCAAGGTGGTCTTTTTGGTAGGGATAACCTCGGTGCGTCGCGTGTCGGAGCTGGCCGCACTTTGTATAAAGCCTCCTTATTTTGAGCTTCAAAAGGATAAGGTGGTTTTTCATTTAAGTCTGATTTTTTGCCTAAGGTTGTTTCTCCCTTTCACCTTAATGAGGAAGTTGTCTTACCTTCCTTGTGTCCAGCACCGGATAATTCCAAGGAACGGACCCTCCATGCCCTGGATGTGGTCAGGGCCATTAAGTATTACCTGGCTGCGACTGAATCCTTCAGGAAATCGGATTTGCTCTTTGTCCTATCTGAGGGTTCTAGGAAGGGCTTGCCACCAGCCAAGTCCACTCTTAGTAAGTGAATCAGACAGGCGGTGGTGCAAGCTTATTCTGCCAAGGGGAAGGATACTAACTGAAGCTGTACACTTTCTTTTCTGGAGCTGTATTGTGCTTCTGAGGATTCCTAGTGGATGGGTATAAGCTGTATTTTTCTTCCATTATCCTGTACACTAGGTCTTATTTGAGTAAAAGTCAGACTTGGCTGACAGGAGGCATTGTAATGAAATCAAAGGTTTTGGGTGCCACAATTTACAGCCAATTATTGAGCCACCAATTTTCTTTTTTGTCTCCTCTAGGCCAAGTGTGAGCAAGCAAGGAAGAAATTCAAAGAACTTAAAATTATAAACATGGACACAAGTGATAAATTGGAAGACGTTGAAAAAGAATTAAAGGCCTTGGAACAAGAAGCAAAGAATCTAGACGAGCAAGTGCACAGGCAGAGGCTTTCACATGAGGTATAAAGAGTTTCACAATGATTTTTGTGTTTCTACCTGGGCTTTTAAATGTAAAGGTAATTACACTAAATACTCGGTAACTCAAGGACAACAGCCAGTGTAGCCCTAAAGTGGACCATTCACCAGGATTTTCTTTCTCCTGGTGACCGGTGACTGGCCCGGGGGCATCACAATTTGGGGTACCCTGTTGTGTGAAACCCCCCAGATCACCCACTCCACTCACCTTTCCACCATTTCCATGGCACATGCATGGGGGCTCATCCAATCAGTGCTTTATGCCGTGCATTTGTCGATATAGGAAATGGGATGACCACATCCCCAGTTTCCCTGTGCAGTGCACGCTCCTATGCAAACAGCCTATCTAAAGCTCCAGGTATGCTGATGAGGTGGCTGTGGACAGGATTGTGGTAAGGGACCAGTGGAAAGGTAAAGGGTTTGTGGGCGATTTGGGGGCACACACAGTGGGGTATCCTGCGTTGGGATTCCATAGGGGCTCCTAGATGGCCAGCCCTGAATCCTTTTAGACTCCAGGGCCAGCCTTGGTTGTGATTGGTCCACTTTAAAGTGGCTGGTGTTAAAGAATGTGACCGCCTCAACCTAGCAATCAATACAACAACATAATAACAGCAGTGTCAGCAACACATAGTGCTTGGATCTTACTTGCACACTGTTCTGCATGGATATGAGTAAAGCTGATTACGGGCAAAATTCCCAGATAGTACTTGTCACGGCCACCTCACCTGTCCTTCGTTCCCTCGCCGACTCCTCTCCGCGGGCTGGGCGTCCGTTGCAGCCGGCGGCGGGCCGGCGTCTCTCCCTTCCGGCCGCCGCTCGGCTGTCGCGAGCAGCCGCCCGGGCAGACTCCTCGTCGGCGGCGTCGGGAGCGGCCGCGTCGCTCTCTGTGCGGCGCGCTCCCGGCACGCTGCATCATACACGCGCGCGCGCGCGCCTGGCTTCCTTGTATGTCCTCCGGCGGCGCTGCACACAGCGCGCCCGCCGGAGGTAATTAGCATGGGCCAATGAGCCCTTTGCCAGCATGGGCCAATGAGCCCTTTGTCAGTATGGGTCTATGAGCCCAAAATACACTGGGCAACGCCCCCTGATTCAAACTGGGCAATCAGCCCAAGGTTCCTATGTAGCACCAATCACTACATTCCCCCTCAGCCAATCCTGTTAGCCCCCATCATATAAAGGTTTTCACCCTGCGGTCAGTCCTTGCCCGTTATAGCGTGCTACTGGGTGCGATTTTGGATACCTTCTCCCTGTGAATCTTGCCGTGTTTTTGACCATCCCTGATTGCCGCCTGGACCGACCTTGCTTGTTCTTTGACCACGAATCTGCCTGCTCCTTTGTACCGCGAACTTCTGACCTCCCGTTGTGACCCTTGGCTTGCCCAGACTACTCTTCCGTCTAACCCTACTGTACCGTGCCTCCTCGGATTGACCACCCGTGTATGACCCCTGTCCGTTATTGCTACTCAGTCTAGTTCCTGGTTCATCTGCCTTCCCCTGCATAAGTCAGCATCCTTTGTGCTAACAAGACCTGGGGGCAACCGTGTCCGGTGAGGCGTGTCTAGCGTCCCGGCAAACGGGGGCTTACTATAGGCGAAGAAAACAGCGGAGATTGGGGGTTGCTGATTTATTGGAAGGTGGGTGTCCCACGGGACCTGACAGTACTACAGGAGGTTCCAGAGGGGCTACTCCCCAAATTAGCTTGATAAGTAGAGGGTAGTGAGCCCAGAGAAATGCTCTGGAATGGCAGTAGAGCCCACAGAAACTATTCTAATGGTACATTTACACGGTGCGATTTGCGAATGCAAAATCAGATGATTCTCATTCACACGTGGAAGATTTTTTGTGAAATATTCATTAAAGCGATCATAATTAAGGTTTCTACATGCCGAGATTTAAGCAATGAACAAGATTTTACGCAATGAACAAGAAACATGCCACACTTGACCAATGAGCAGATTCTCACGATTGCTTGATTGCGTTCGCTTTAGCAGATATTCGTTCACTAATCGTTTCGTGGAAATGGGCCTTAACTTTTTAGGTAAACAGTGTCGAGACCCTATAGGTGATAGAGGGATTTGCCTGGGATATAAGATATTGTAGTTGAAAAAGGAATAATGCCCTATTCAGACCAAATAGTCGTGAGCAGTTACTCTGAAGTTAATAGAGAAGCTTTTAGCAGTGGAATGGGTGTTTTGTGTTAGCCAGGCTGATGCTATGCAACTGGATCATGCACAGGTGTTAGAGGTTATTTAGGTAGACCTCTAGCTAGAATTACAGCAAGTTGTTGCACCTAGTGGAGGCAAGCAGTGCTCAAAAGGCCAGGATTTAATGGAACCATAGGCCAAGGCCAGACTAGAGTCATTTCCAGGAAACCCCAGGCAGAAGCTTAGAGGGTCTGTAAACCCAATAAAAAACAAGCACCTGCCTCTTACCACTCAGAAACCTCCTTGTTTCCAAGAACAGGGCTCCCGGTTTCCCAGAGCGCTGTTCCCGCCCCTTGTGTCAGTCACTGTGCCTATGCACAGCCCCCTCCATTCACGGCAATTGCAAGAAGCAGTTCACTGACATTGATTAGTGGGGCCAAGACCACCAGGGAGCGTTGGTTGTGGCCCAAAGAATTCTGGGGCACATGTTTGCGGCAATCATAGATGTACTTGTATGTGGCTGTTCGCTATGGGAATGAGGCCAGTAGATAGATAGATGATAGTGAGGCCAATAGATAGATAGATGATAGTGAGGCCAATAGATAGATAGATGATAGTGAGGCCAATAGATAGATAGATGATAGTGAGGCCAATAGATAGATAGATGATAGTGAGGCCAATAGATAGATAGATGATAGTGAGGCCAATAGATAGATAGATAGATGATAGTGAGGCCAATAGATAGATAGATGATAGTGAGGCCAATAGATAGATAGATGATAGTGAGGCCAATAGATAGATAAATGATAGTGAGGCCAATAGATAGATAGATAATAGAGTAGAGGGGCTGAGAGTGAATTGCACTTCTGGGACTGTGAAAGAACTGTGCTATGACAATGCTGGATACTACTGTTGAAGTGACTGTAAAATAAGACTCTTGGGAAATATAATAGATTGGCTTGTGACTCCTTATGTACTCCTATAGAAAAAGAAAGCTGCCCCAACATACCCAACATATACAAAAGTGGCAACCACACAGACCTGTTTATAACTAACCTGTGGGGTGCGGGTGAACAGGGCAATTACAATAGACAAACCCTAAAAGAGTCACATCACTCAAACCTGTTAGCTAGAAACCAGTCCTATAATCTATCTCTAAATAGAGGTCTCAGCTGTTAAAGCTGCGTAACCGCACCACGGCGCCTCTGTGTACAGTAGGTGCAGTCCTAACTCTAGTCTATGAGAGCACTCCTTGGTACAGACACAGCAATGGTTATATTGGGAGCAGCGTACCTATTTGTGGTACACAAATCCCCAAGTACCATACTGGATACCTTAAGGCCCAGAACTTACTATTCGCACCCAGTTTCCACCCCCAGGGTCATGCGTGTAACATAAGTAGAGATCCATTTTAAAGCAGACCTTCAACATAATTTAATGAAAAGCCCAAACTCTTAAAAAACTATTCCCCAGCATCTAAAATTAAAATATTTTACGATTTTTATTCTTTATTCTTTCCCCCTCTGGCCTGCAACTCTAGGATCCGGGCACCGCCATCTTGGCTCAGTAACATCACATACTGAGGAGAGGAGAGCAGGATAAAGTACAGGGGGTGGAGTTATAGCTGTGTTTTTCACAGACAGAGCAAAGCTGGGGTCAGGAAAAGGTCAGCAATCCCAGAATGCAGACCGGCAGTCAGCAGACACTTCCTGTATGCAGGCAGCCTGATACCCCATGGGCCACCATCTTGGATGTTTAAAGGCTCATAAAATGCAGTAGACGCACGTGTGAGCAATCTGTATGTACAGCCTTGGGGATACATATAAGATAGGCTCTTATTCAGGGTGAAGGTCCGCTTTAACATAGGAAAAAAACACAATGATGAACAGGCTTAACCCAGTGTTCCTCAAACCTCTCCTCTACCAAAAGTTCATGTTTTATGACTCTCAATGAGAGGGTTGGGGAACACTGGCGTAGAGTGACACCTATGACAATGCTGGTTGTTTGAATGTGAACCTATACTTACCTCGTCTATGCTTAACACCGAGGACCCTGCTGTGTGGATGGGGACATCAGTTCCTTCGAAGTACATTATCCCAGCCTTCTCCCCACTGCATCCACACTATCAGGCCAAAGATATGTTGGTGGCCTAGTAGGGGGCAGATACCCTCATCCACTCAGCTGGGGTGTTGTCTGTGAACCTGGGGCTCTGGATAAGGGAAATACAGGTCCAATTACGGGGAAGTTTTTGGATGGTTTGTGTCTTATACATGTTGTCTGGTCTCTGTGATATTGCTAACCTGTGATGTGTTTATGTTGTTTAAGGAGGAATTATTCAAACTAGAGGAAGAAAACCGCAAACTGCAGGACATGGCCGCTGAACAGCAAAGGACGTTAGATAGTGCCAATGACGCCTATAAAAAAGTTCAGGAAAGTTTGCAGGTAATTCACACACTTTCCATTGGAAGAAACACACATTCAGCAATCGTTACTAGATGGCCCCAGCATTGGATCTATATTAGGCACCTCTAGGTGCTTTGTCCAGATTTCTCAATGTTTTAAGACCTGGAAGAAAATAATGTAAGATAGCACCCACTAACCCAAAAATGAACTATAAAGACATATCATAAAAACAACCAAAATGTTATGACCCATACACAAATATATAAAAGCACTAAAGACTGTGAAGTTACCCAGAGTAGAAATAACAGAACCCATCCAGTATGACATTATGGCATTGAATATAATAAGGAAGGGGAAACCAATAACATTCTGCTATCTATTTATGGCATGTCCCACACATATATAAAAGTGCTGTCAAAAATTCTGTAGTAAATGTTGCAGAATGTGAGTGCTGGGTGCAGCAGAGTCAAATCCGGATAGACATTAGTGGTGTAACAGGAACTAGCTTTACTGGAACATGCGTGCTGTAAATAATGTCACCTTAACATGGTGGCTAACACAGGCAGAAAAAAGAAGGGGTAGAGTGCAGATGAATATACAGGAAACAACACAGCAGTAAAATGCATAGAGAGACTACAGATAAGCATTGGTAACAGTGCCATCTTCTGTCCTAACTTGTCATAACTGTAAACTGCAAAAGCCCTCAAATCACATTCAGAGACAAGCAGATACTATTGCATTGTATCTCCAAAAGTAAAGAGGAACAAAACCCAACGATTTCATTTTAATGGGTTTTGTAACTCTCTTGTGGGGCACTCCCATTTGGGATGATCCTGCTGTGTCCTCGCCCCCCCCCCCCACCACCCGAGATCACCTTTCCCTGGTTCCCAAATGGACCAATTAGTCAATCCTTTCAGATTTCCTTTGCCGCAATGAGCTTAGGGTGGCATTAAAATCTGCATGGAGCGGCGCCGGCCACATCCCCGCTCGCCTATAGCTGTTGCCATGCCAGAAAGCCTGTCACAGGTATGCTTCCTAGATAGAGGTATGCTGTGAATGCAGCTGGGATTCCGGGAAGAGGTGAGTTAAATGTGGGATCTGGGGGGTGTCACACAATGGTGCAACCCCATTCAGGATGCCCCACAATGAAGGAGATCACCCTCCAAGGAGTCTTTTGGACTCTAGGATGGTGGTTTCTCCTATTTAAGGACTGTTCATAAGGGCAGTAAACAAAAAGATTTCCATACACTACTACCTTCAGCTCCTTCGACATCATTTCTATTGGATTAAGGTCAAGACTTTGACTTGGCCATTCAAAAATATTAACTTTATTGTCCCTTAACCGTTATTTGGTGGAATGTCATGTGCATTCAGAGCCTCTATCTTGAGATTCAGCTCCATTGTCCTGATTTTTTTCTTTGGTATTCATTGGTTGTATCACTAATGGCAAATCAGCGCGGCACAGATGCAGCAAAACAGCCCCAAACCATAATACGAGCGCTATTTTGTCTCACAGAGGGGATGAGGTTTTTATGCTGGAATTCAATGTACTGCTTTCTTTCCAAAAATAACACTTCTTATTTAAATCAAAAGGCTCTGTTTTGATTCAGCCCTTCACAAAACATTGTTCCAACATCTGGCTTGTCCAAGTGATCTTGAGCAAACTGCAGATGGGCAGCAATGCCATGCACTTACATACCTCCCAACTTTTGAAAACAGAAAAGAGGGACATGTGCAGTTGCAATTAAACCATGCCCCCAGCCACCCCCCTGTAACACCCTTAAAGGGAAACATCACCTAATTACATAATAATAATACAGGCAAGCCCCCCACACACATGCAGGCAAGCCCCCTACACATACATGAAGGCAAGCAAGCCCCCCACCAGGGGAGACTGGACTTAAATAATGGCCCGGTACTTTTTGGGGCACACCAGTCCTGTTGTACTGTTCCTGGGCCAGTATGGTATCCTAATGTTACATCATATATATATATATATATATATATATATATACTTATACCATATGTTTTGCTCCATAAAACACACCCAGGGTTTAGAGGACAAAAATAAGAAAAACTATTCTGAACCATTTGGTGTGCTAATCACCCCATTACAGCCAGTGTCCAGCATCCCTGAATATAGCCAGTAAGCGTCATCCGACATTGCAGCCAGTGTGCAGCACCCCTTATAACAGTCAGTGAGGGGCACCCCTCATTACAGGCAGTGAGCAGCATCCCTCATTAAAGGCAATGATCAGCATTCCATATTACTGGCAGTGTATGGCATCTTTCATTACAGGCAATGAGCGGCAACCCTCCATTACAGCCAGTGAGGGGCATCCCTCATTACAGCCAGTGAGGGGCATCCCTCATTACAGCCAGTGAGGGGCATCCCTCATTACAGCCAGTGAGGGGCATCCCTCATTACAGACAGCAAGCGCCATTCCTCATTAGCCAGTATGCAGCCACCTTCATTACAGGCAGTGTGTGGCATCACTCAATACAGGCAGTGTGCGGCATCCCTTATTACAGCCAGTGCTGCATCTACGATAACATGCAGTGAGCAGCATCCCTCATTACAGTCAGTGTGCGGCATCCCCAATTCCCCCTGCCCATTGTGTGTGTGAGCAGGCTCCACAGACACCCATGCACAAACACAGGTACACACATACATACACATGCATACACACACAAACACATGCACACACACACACACACACACACATACACACACACAAAATGCCATAACTTACTCCCATGGGTGTGGCCATTCATAGATGGCAGTCTTTAAAAGGCTAAGCCCACCCATCAAAGTTAAGAATGCGATCAACGCCACTGGGGCCTGTAAGTTATGTGTGCGTGTGTGTGTGTGTGTGTGTGTGTGTGTGTGTGTGTGTGTGTGTCTGTGCGTGTATGTCTGTGTGTGTATGTTGGGAGCGCTGGGCAATGGAGGACCAGCAGGCAGCAAGTGTAAGTTTATCAGCTTCCGGTCCACTGGTTCTCCATTGTGCTCCCTCCTCTCACACACACGTTCACTCAATAAGATGCACCGATAACCCCCCCCTTTACTGCTGTGGGAAAAAGTGCACCTTATAGAGTGGAAAAATACGGTAATCCCTTTATATACCTGTAGAAGGTCTCCTACGGATTCCACAAACATGTGCATTGCTGGCCTTTGGGGTGTGCAAGGTGTGCTGCAGCACAGGGATCCCTTGGTAAGGGAGCTCCAGGAGCTCTAAACTCGACCAACTGCTCCGAAATATCCACATCTTTCCTCTTCCTCTTTTTTTGCGCATTACTTCTTTTTTTTACCCCTGTCAGAATCCCATTTGAACGTCTTCATATCTTCCTCCATCTTTGTTTTCCGCTTTCATTTTTTTTCACTTTCTTTCGTACTTTCTCTTTTTTCTATCTTCTTAATTTCCCACTCCTTTTTATTCTCTCTCCTCCTCTCTCTCTTGCTTTCTTTATTCCTCTTATCTCCATCTTTCTAGCTTTCTTTCTTATTTCCTTTTTCTCTCTCTTGCTCTCTCTCTCTCTTTTATTTCCCACATTCCACCCATCTTGCTCTTTTTTCCCACAATCCCCCCATTTTGCTCTCATTTCCACATTCTTTTCAGCTTCTTCACATCTTTTAAATTTTTTATCTTGCCTGTATCTTTTTTTTACAGTTCTTTTCTTTCTCTCTTTCTCTAGAAATCTGAGAGTACCTGGGCTTGCTAGGACTTGTAGTACAGTTAGCCCCAGGGGCACACATGTTGGCAAAGATTGTATTCTATATTTATACTTTGTTTCTTTTTTGTGCCAGATTTCAGAGCAGCTGCCTTCAACCAATATTAATTTTATAAAGGAGGTCAGCACTGCAAAAATTGAAGGTGGCATCTCCTATATCTGTGACATCACCTCAAGCAAACCGTATGTTCTGCAAGGGGGACAGGCGCTTCTGACGTTTCAGGATGAACAAGGTATTCCTATACAGACAATAAAAGAAAAAGACCTTACTGCATAACTCCCAACTTTTCAGGGAGGAAAAGAGGGACACTTTTAAAGTTAAGCCACACCCCCTCATTGGAGGATGGATAGGGGATAGGTTGTAACAGTTACATCAATATAAACACTTTGAATAGGCAATTTAACAATTTATTGATGCAGATCTGCATATTAAACCTCAAAGAGGGACAAATAGAAACAACGAGGGACATGGACTCAAAAGAGAGACAGTCCCTCCAAATCAGGGAGGCATGTTACTGTAAGGATCACCCCCAATCTATCTGTCCATCAGATTTCCCCATGTGCTCCTTGGACGTCACATCTCCCTTGCAACGGGGAGGCTGATTTATTAATAGCGCCAGGTAGCGACAGTTGAGCGACTGTAGCGGTATTTTCACAGCGCCCGCTAGTAGTCGCTGTGCTTGGCCGTTGTTCGGTTGTTGATAGCGACTCAGTCGGTGTGCAGTAATGTTGAATACAAGGTGATGAGTCGCTATTTGACAGGTTCCGCGCTGTATGGGAGCGCATGATAGCGAATGGCCATAGCCACCGGCTCCCACCATATTCATTAACAAATTGCGCTGTGAAATGCTTGTTTAAACCCCAGAGCGCTGGCGGCGATGGGTTAAAAGTAGTTTTTTAACCCCCAAACAACCATATTTTGGGAAACCAAAAAAAAACAAGTTAATAGAAACATTTTGGAATATGAATACATTAATATCAGACCTGTAATATCAATTCTGCACAAATTTTTTTTTTATTTTTTCTTACCTTAAAAAAAATATCTAACATGGCAGAAGTGGTAACAGAAATTTTCACATTAAAAAAAAAAAAAAAAAAAAATTATTAACAATTAATTATTAATATTTAAAGATTGTTCCATTGAAATGCATTGGAGAGCGCCAGGTAGCGAGAGGTCATACCTGGCGCTGTTCAAGGTCGCTCGCTGGCGCTGTGGGGTGAGGCTGGAATAATGATGAATGAGTCGCTATCTGGCGCTATCTCAGTCGCTAAGCAGTATCGGCTTGATAAATGTGTGATTGTGGTGGGGAGCCGGCGTTCTCGTGGCGGTGACCGTCATTACCGTTCGCTCACCAGTCGCTACCTGGCGCTATCCCTTGTTAAATAAGGGCCTAAGTGCTAGTCCTGGTTCACAGAGACGCCAAACTAACCTGGAGGTTACTGGAGGCTTGTTCATGATGTGAGGGAGTTTGGATCAAGTGAAGAATATGGCTATCCCAGGGGTTTTACGCAGCAGAGCATTCCAAAGCGGTATGTCCCTGAGAAACATGTTCTTTTGAATTCTAGGTGGGGGGACATAGGGGTTTGGTCCACTTTAAAGGGTCAATCATAGTTTCAGGACACTGTGAGTCTGATTTATCAAGGATCAGTGCCTGTTAGTACCACTGAGCGCCAATATTTTTTCCTCAGCGGCATTCAGGGTGCAATTTATCGAACAAAAAAATGCAACCGCCAGCCTGTGTCTAATTTATCACTAGTGTCATATAGTTTGCAGTGCCGGGCACTCTGATTGAAGCTGCGCCAGTTTATAATGGCGCTCTAGGCCTAGATCCCATAGAGCACAATGGGCAGAACTGTATTGAACTGTTTGATGCTTATAAATAATATTACACACATTTTTATACTGAATTTGCATGACGACCTATAAATAATAGAAATACAGGGCCTAAATGTTGCCAAATGTCTTTTAATTTTTTTCTTGTAAATCGTTTTTCATGGCTTCTTTTGCTTACCAATGTGTAATTTGGACACTGACAACTAAAACGCGGGCCTGAACACACTGTAAACTTTATCCCTTTTGTCCCCAGCAGTGATATGCTGTCATTATGTGTAATTACATAAGTGTAATTATGAATCGCCGACCAGTGCCAGTGAAATACAGCACCAATCTTTTCAGCATGGCAAAAAATAAAATCACCATACAGCACCTAAAAGACACTGGTACGAAGTGACACTCAATGGTGCTGGTATAATCGGCGTTCAAGTCCAACAGGTGCTGACACAGGTCAATACCTGGAGGCTGATTTTAGACTAGCGCCACGTATTGCCATGTGAGCGTCTGTGTAGCGGTGCTTGGAGCGACTGCTAGTAGACGCTGCAAGCTGGTGTCTGGCACTATAACCTAGCTTAGCGGGCAGACAAGTGATGCTGTACTATCCTGTCCAGCAGTGATAAATGTGATGCCTGGAGGGCACTGTAGAAGCTCTCTCCCTAATTCACTGCAGAGCCAATACAGAACACTAGGTGGTGTCCCAAGGTCAAAGCGCCCAAGACGACGCTACAACTAACAATAGAACAACGTTGCAGTGAACGATAGGTAACGCAAGTTAAGTGCGTCCGGCACTCGGCTCTGAAGCCCATATTCAAGAAAAACTACATTGACTACATACATTAAATTGTTTTAACACTGTGACAATGAGACTACAATGGCAGATATGCACATACAAACTGCATGAAAAAATAAAACCCCAAAAAAACAATAAAAGTGTTTGGTTGCTGGGCAGGAGAGGACACACAATGATTTGATGATTTACTCTAGCAACACGCTATTTAAACACAACCAAATGAAACACCATTGAAATGTATGAGAGAGCGCTACTGAGCGACAGGTACTACATGGCGCTGCTGAACCTAGAGCGCCAGTGCTATACACTGAGCCGCCGCTAGTACACAACGCTCAGTATTCACCCGACGCTACATGCCGCTACATGGCACTACCTAGCATTAGTGTTTCTTAAATAACCCCCCTAATGCAACAGTCAAATTACCATTCTGTCCAAATAGCAGCGCCGCTAGAGAAAGAGCTGCTGGCGCTGAAGAACTGGTGCTATGACAGCAAAATGATGATAAATGGGGCACTTCTTAAATAGGACCAAAACCCACGTCCTATTGGCCCTGATCTATAAGATTCCAGGGGCGCTGGATTTCCTCCCCCCGGGGCATCCAGAATCTGGATTTATCACTGTATGAAACCCCGCAAGTCGGCCGGAAGCTCACCTTCTTTCCGACTCCAACAGCGCATGTGGGAGCGACGGCCACATCTCCGCTATCCCTTTAGCAGGGCGTGTGCCCATGTCAGGCATTTGTGAATGGCAGGTGCGGGCACGCTCCCTGTTAAGAGGGTAGTGGGGGATGCGGCCACCAGTGCGCTCAGATCCGCTTACATTAGACGAGCTCCTGGGCGCAGATCCGAGCGCGCTGATTGAACAAGCGGCCGCGCATGCTTCGCAGGACTGAGAGAAAGCGAGTTTTTTCAGGCAACTTGGGGGGTTTCACACAGTGGGGCACGGACCAAAACCCAGAATAGTCAAAATCCTGGGTTTTGTTCCAATTTAAATAAGGCCCTTTATGTGCAAAGTTTTCTCTGGGAAACTGATCAACTTTTCTAGTATAACTAATAACCACATACATTTATGTCAGCATTTAGAGCTAATAACTGACTAGTGTGGACAGCTAGAAATGGTGCCGAATCAGGAGAAAAAGCAAAACGTGAGAAAGAATATTCTTGCGCTTGTGATTTAGCGACTCATATCTTTTAGGGCCTGCTTCAGAGGAGGAAATGTAAATATTTTTGACTTCTCCTTTAAGGAGGAGGGAAGAGTAGAGTAAAGTGTAGATTTTTTCTTTACATGAAATTCCGTTTCTCCGCAGTCGCCAGGTCCATTATCAGCAGGAGAAGACATACTGTGCAAATGGATGGCACAACAGTCGCTGTAAAGGCTGGTGAACCAATCCTGGAAAGAAATGTGAAGTTTGAGGTATACTATGTATATGTTTTTTTTATAATACACACATATATATATATATATATATATATATATATATATATATATATATATTAATGTATTAGGTCCAGGTGATGTTCTGAGCCAATTTTCAGACGTCTGCCTTTATTTTCTAGATAAATATGAATATTTCCGACACGAAAATACAAGTTTGCAAACTGCCGGATTATTTTTGTGAGGAGGAGGAGAAGCTTAAAGATAAAGTGGAGTTGGCCTTCTACAAATCGGCTGTTGGGGGTGGAGAGATCCAGGCGGTGGACTATGACAAGGCCAGTAAATCCGCCTATGTCACTTACCTGCAGAGAGGAGGTATACTATAAAGAGATGCAGTGCACTTGCATTAAACACTCTGTTTTAATTTGAGATTTGGAATTTTTTAGGACAATTCAGTTCTTTTTTTTTTTGTTGCATGAGACCATATTGTGCAGCTCTACCCTTACTGTGTGGTTACCTGGAGGCAAGGAAGGGAAAGGACATGTGTAATTAAAAATGAAAAAGCCCACTGGGGAGCACAGCCACGTCTCTCGGACTGCCAGCAAAAGAATGTGATGCCAGCCTCTGTGCCTGAAGCAAACTATAAAAACCGGAAAAAACAACAAACCATAGATACTCACCATAGTTCCCTGTAGCTGATTGGCCCGATGTCGGTAGTTTGAAATAGCGAGGATGCAGCAAGGCAAGCGCAGATGGTGCGGTCTGGATCCCTGGTGGAGGTAAGCTTCAAACTACCAAGATAGGACTCATCATCTGCGTGGGACTATAGGTCAGTATCTGTTGTATTGTTGTTTTTGCCCGGACAATCCTTAAAATGATCTTTTCTGCATCTAATAGCGCTCCCACGCTATCCATATCAGTGAAACGCGCTCACCTTTTTTATTACTTAAAAAAATCCACATTTGATACTATAATGGCAGAGGAGTAGCTACGCTTTCTGGCACACGGGGCAAAGATTCTAAAGGCCCCCCCACCTGTTCTCAGGCCCCCCTTTAGTCCCCCCTGACCTGCTGCACCCGGGGCAAGTGCCCCACCTGCTCCCCCAAAGCTAAGCCCCATAATAACGGCCCCTATGAAGAATGATGCCGGCACAGTGTAAGCCACTGTGGCAGGCAAGGCAGAAGAGCTGCTCTCTCTGGGGCTCTGAAAGCGCTGTCTTGCGTATGGCCAGTTAGAAGGGGACGGTCCTGGCCTCTCAATTAGTGATCATCTGGGCATGTGCAAAGCAGAACTTTCAGAGCCTCAGAGAAAGTGCCTCTTGTTCCAAAGGTTAGTGACACTTACAGCTTTCTGGCGACAATGGTTTCTGCCCCTGGGGTAATGAACAAATAGGCGAGCACATGTCTTAACTGATTTTTTAGGGTTTTGGCATAGGTCTTGACGTAATAGGCGAGTACGCGTCTTAATTATTTTTTTAGGGTGGTGTAACCTTTTTTTGGCATCTTTCCCGGGGGGCCGACAATTTTTCTCAAGTACTAAAAAAAAGGTGAGTGCATTTCATTGGAAGCAATCTGAATAGCGCACAGGAGCGCTATCCAGATGCGAAAAAGATCACTTTAGTATTCCAGTTTAACAAATACACTTCTAGCAGCTTCTAATTTAAATGCTGATAGAATGAGAGGAGTTTGCATGGCTGGGAAGGTTGCTCAGGTGGGCTTAGGGTGGTCTGTGGGGTGGCTGCTTCAATAATTGGTTGACCAACGTGTCACATGTAATCCTAGCCACAGTGAATCCACATGGGCTGCATCCACAGGACCCCACTACATGCAGGGGACAGCACTGCTTGCAGGGAGCAGAAAAGTAGTATTTTTGTTTGGCAGCACAGGAATGGTAGGATATTTTTATATTACTTTATTGGTCTCCATTATAACTGTTTTTCCTGTTCTCTTTTATCTACTTTTTTCAAGTGGCTCAGCGGGTTCTACAAGAAGAAGATCACTGTATTAAGATTTGGGATGTCTCACATTACGTTAACGTGAAGCCATGTATTCAATTACAGTTGAATAAGCTGCAGGTAAAGTACAAGAGCACTGGATGGACCATAATCATAAAAAATAAAACTGAAATTCCAGCTCAGTTAATTTTAATTATAGTTAGAAAGTGTTTCGATCATGTTATGGTGTTTTATGTTCACACTGGGAAGATGTGACCTTAAAGCATATTCGTAGGCTATAAAAAAAGCTGTAGTCATCACACCTCCCCTTACAGCACAGCTCCCCAGCTGCTGTTCTCCACTACTTACCTGTTCAGTAGTCCCCGTTAGTGATGGGTGAACCCGTAGGGGGAATGCCAGGGCGTTTGCCCTGCACAAAATAGGGTAGAGAAAGTATTCCAAATAATCACACAATACAAAAAAAAATCACATGAATACATAAATTAAAAAAATAAATATTTAAAAAAAGTTGCTTTAGGAACAAGCGTTTTGTAAATATGCCAATGAGGGCCAATGTATCAAAACAAACATTGCACTTTTGATGTGTTAGCAATGCAAGAAAAACATTTTTGGCATAACAAGTGAATCTGAAAGTCTATGGCAATGCAAACGCATCACAGGTACACTGTGTTATACATGCATTGCACTTGCTTTGTCATATACATTGACCTGCGATGTTACAACGTTGCGCTGAAAAAGGTGTCTGCAACACTTTTTTAATGCGCTGGGTTCCCTCTAGTGGCTGAAACTAGTTTTAATAGTTCTACTAGGATAACATCACATATTGGAATACAAAAAAGAAAGGAAATAGTTTAAGGCAAATAAACTAGATATGCTGGGGAAACAGCAAATGAAAATGGCAAAATTAATAAGAAAACAAAACATTTGATTATTTAGGTACAAGGGAAAACTTTAGGGGAAATTTTGCAGAATTTCACATTTTTGCCTTTAATTGTCCTTTAAAAAAATTGCACTTTATTCTGGCAGATGTTTTCTGGCTCTTTCAGCCGGTCTGTGCTGTTGACAGATATTGAGAATATTATGGACAAAGAAGAGGATGAAATACAGGATCACTTAGAGATTCATTTCCAGAGATCATCCAGTGGCGGTGGAGAGATAGAAGCCATTGTATTCTCAAAGGAAGACAAAAAAATGCTCATATTCCAGGAAGACAAAAATGAGCCTATAAATGACCCCAACAGCGAACCTGGCTCCGTAAACTAACCTCTCTATACAATTATGGTGCCCACACGAGTCATTGTTTTCCTTACACTGATCAGTTACTTCAAAATGTATCTACTTTTCTACTATTAAAGTGGACCTAAAACCAAGGGAATATCTTGGGATACAGGGGCACTAATTTAAACTAACCTACTTCTCATACAATCTAGAAAACTTACTTTAGTTACCTGGTAACTTATTTTCTAAACGTCCAAAAAGGCAGCATATCACTGAGATATTAATGCTCCGCCCCAAGGTAGGAGTACATGACCACCAGAATACACAAAAGCTTTATCTCCTCCTCCAGACACCAGTAGTGATTTGAAAAACAAAGACAGACAAGCACCAACTGGTAAATCAGCAAGATAAATAAACAAAATAACATAGCCTGAGGGAGGGAAGCCTGTATGCTGCCCTTTCGGATGTTTAGAAAATGAGTTACCAGGCTTTCGTGAGTAAAGGGGGTGGGAGTCGCTCCATCACTACTATTAACACAAATTTATTATTCAGGGTCTGGGAACCAATTTACAGCCCAGTTTAACCCTCTCATCACTATATAATATTCAGCAAAATGGCATATGAATCTTGTACAGAAACTAGGGGCCTTCGTTTGCATACAATTGCATGTGTTAACCTTCACGCCTTTTGGTGGGGTCCCTACTCCTATTTTTGAGTCCCCAAAGTTGGGACATGCAATGCAATCAAATATTTCAGAGCTTAAGTTTTCTCAAAACATCCTTAGGGCAACATACCACTGAAAGGATACGCAAGATACTACCTCTACTGGGTGGGAAAAGCTGCCTGCAACACACTCCTGCCAAAGGTTTGATCTTGCAATGTGTGCAGATCCAGGCGGTAAAGATTAACAAATGTCTTAGTTGAAGACCAGGTTGCCGCTCTACAGATCTGTTCGATAGAGGTACCAGCTTGCTCTGCCCAAGACGTAGAAATACTTCTTGTTGAATTAGCTGTGTTCCACCCTAGAGAAGGAGATCCGTTTTAAGCAAAACTAATGTGCTCTTTGTCCATAGGGCCAATGTTGCCTTTGAAACACAGTGACCCTTCCTGTGACGGGAAGGAAACAAATAATCTATCACGCTTTCTCCAATCCTTTGTATGTTGAAGAGATATTCCAGCAAACTGGTCCTGACATCCAAAGACATGTCTACAGAACCCGTGGATGAATCACTATCCCCAGCAGATGGAAGGATAATCTCTTGGATCCGATGGAGGGCAGAAGAGATCTTAGGAAGGTAGCAAAGATCCACCGTAATATTATACGATCCTGGAAAATCCTGGGGTGATGGCAGGAAAGAGCCTGGATATCACTGATTTTGCAGGCTGAAGTTATTGCCACTAAAAAAGAGCCTTACAGAAAAGAAAGTTAATATGAGAGCTCAGCAGAGCTTCAAAGGGTGGTGTGGCCAGATCTCTAAGGGCCCGGGCGAGATCCAGTTGAGGAGCTAACCTCAAACGGACCAGTCTGGGACAGCTGATAGCTAGCAAAAAATGCCTGACCACGCAAAACCGTCCAGGTGGGAAAAGTTTTCCAAATTTTCAAAAAATCTTCCTTGTCCCCTCCTTTCTGCTGAAGCCCTTAATCACCTTCCTCGAAAAACCCTTTTTCGTGAGCATCACAATTAGGGATGAGCGAACCGGTTCGGAGGAACCGGAATTTGCTCCGAATTTCAGGGAAAATTCGATTCGGCACGAACCCGAATTTTTTTTGGTTCGTGCCGATCGAATTTTCCCTGAAATAAAAAGAAAAATGCCGGCATGGTGGGAGCGGGCAGGCCGGCTACGCTGTCAGCGCATCTGGCCTGCCCGCTCCCACCATGCCAGCATTTGTTTAAAAAGCAAACACTTACCTGCATGGTCAGAGCGTGGAGGCCGGCGCCGCTCTCAGGCGCCCTCTGATGACGCGTCCTCTGATGACAGCTGAGAGCGACGCCGGAGCGTGGAGGATTTTTGCCGGCTGGCTACGCTGTCAGCGGGCCGGCGGCGGCCCGCTGACAGGCGTAGCCGGCCTGCCTGCTCCCACCATGCTGGCATTTTTTTTTCTTCAGATGAGCGATTCGTGAAAGTTCGATTCGGGCGAACCCGAATTTCTTGGGGAAATTCGGCGAATCGCCCGAATCGAACTTTCAAGAAGTTCGCTCATCTCTAATCACAATCTCAGGGTCCATAGTGTCAGACGCCACTTCTGCGGATCCTGGAAAATCACTGGTCCCTGAAATAGAAGATCTGGTTTCACCAAGTGTTCCCAAGGCTCCTGGACCAAAAGCATCTTCGGAGTTGAAACCCACGGTTTCTTTGGCCACCATGGGGCCAGCAATAGAATCCTGGCAGGATATTTTGTTTAGCAACTGAGGGAGGATCTGAACTGGAGGAAAAGCATAGGCCAGGAAGAAACACCACTGGTGAGCCAGGGCGTCTATTTCTAGGGCTTTGGCTCGGTGGGATCGAAGGAGAAGAACTTGCTCAGATTGTTGTTTCGACCAGAGGCGAAAACATCCACCTCTGGAGTTACCCTCAGATCACAAATTTGATTGAACACGTCCTGATTCAGTGACCATTCTGCTTCCGCCAGCAGAGAGCAACTCTGCCACCTGATTTCGTTAACCTTTCAGGTGGATGGCTGACCAGGATGAAAAGTTCTGTTCTGCCCAAAACAGAATTTCCTTTGCTGCTTGTTGCAGGATGGATGACCCTGACGATTCGGATTCCAAAGTAGTCGCATTGTCTGTTCTGATTTGTATGTGATGAGCCTTCAGGTGGGGAGAGAAGGCTAGCAATGCCTCCTTCACAGCTATCAATTCTCTAAGATTCGATGAGAATGGGCTCAGTCTTCTGGGCCATTTCCTTTGAGCGGTCAGGGATCTGCAATGTGCCCCCCAACTCCATGAAGAGGCGTCCATCATCACTACCATGTCTTTGGGGACTGACCAGGATAGACCACTGACAAACCTGTGCTTGTCTTCCCACAAACTCAGAGATTCTTCCACTAAATCTGTCTATGGACTCCTGAGACTTGTCCCAAGAGTTTAGAATATACAGCTGTAGAGTCCTTGATTGCAGCTGACCCCATCTTACAGAGGGGAAGTACAAGGTCATTAGCCCCAAGACCCGCATAGCTTGATGAACCGAAATCAACTGTCTAGAATACAGGGATTGAACAGCTTCCTGAAGGATCGTTATCTTCAATTGAGGCAGAAAGATTCTCTGAAGGATCGTATTGATCTCGAACCCCAGATAAGTCAACACCTGTGACAAAACTAGACTGGACTTCTGGTAATTCAGGCAACTTCTCTTGATCTGGGAGAGGAGAAGGTCGTCTAGATATGCTATGATCCCGACTCCTTTCTGCCATTGGAAGTAGAGTATCCCCCAACTTTACTGCAAATCTCAAAAAGTCTTGAGCCCACAAGCTCATCTGTACCTGCCAATAGGCATCCTTCAGGTCTATCGAGACCATGAAGGAGTAAGGCGGGAGCAGATTCCTCACAGAGAAGATGGACCCCATCTTCAGGAGGTCTTCTTTACCAGAAAAATGCTCGAACCCTTCCCCTATTGTTGGTGGGGAATCACTCCCATATCCAACATGGAATCTAGACTGCTGCAAATGGCTAGTCTTTCATCCCTGCCTCCCTGGGAGAGTAGTAACAAAAAAGTTCCTGGGAGGGACATGCAGCAACTTTGAACCTGTATCCCCTGACCAGGTACACAGCCACAAAGTCCTATGCACCGAATTGGTGAGAGCCATGGCCCGAGCCATTCTGCCATAGCATCAGACAGAAAAGAAGCTGCTGAGAAGAGTATCGGTAAAGCATTCATAATCTCATTAACGTCTGTTTGCTTCAAAAGAAATGATTTAAGCTGCTGAAGCAAATAATTAAGATTCCTATCAATGCAAGTAGAGTCAGTACAATATTCAGCCTGCCATGTTTTCTTCAAGACAGTATCCATGTTCTTGTCTAAAAGATTTTTGAGGATACCAAAGTCCTCAAAGTCTAAATCTGCCCCCTTGGAGACATTAGGAAAGAGGGCATCCAGTTTGGAGCATTTATCCCAAATATGTGAGCCGTCCTCAATGAACAGATAATGCCTCTTAAGAGCCCCTGGTCTATAAACCTTCTTTAAACCTTCTTCTGAGTTATGAATGGGAAGGTCATAGGGGAATCATGAACAAAATCGGAATAGAACCCATCATGTTTTCTTGTGGCGGCACCTAGCATTGATGTCATTAAGCGCCGCTGGGTGGAATCGCCTCCCTGCAGCAGATCCCCCCCTTCCATCATGCCGAATTAAAATGCGTAAGAGGCACGCGCGCATACCACAGCCTGTCCTTCAGCGAGCTTCACAGACCCGCACTAGCAGGCAAAGAAAAAAAACAATGCAGCCCAGTATTGGAGGAGGGAGGGGGTGGTAGGAGGGGGAACCCGGAAATCCCGCCCTGAAGATTTCAACAGGGCCTCAGACCGTTAGCATACCTGGTCTGAGGATAGCGCTGACACCCCACTGCTGGCATACATAGTCAGGGATAGGAGAATCTGGCCTATCCGCCGGGGTCCCTGGCAGGCTGCCTCCGGAGCCAGGGAATGGGTCACCCCAGTCAGACCCACAGTGATCCGGTCTACTTACCTAAACCAGTGGTTCAGGAGCTGGTGGTCTGACTCCTTCCCCAGACAGGAACACATCAAGAACTGGTGTCTGGAGAAGGAGATAAAGCTTTTGTGTATTCTGGTGGTCATGTGTTCCTACCTTGCGACAGAACCCTGTAAAGCCATGTTCAGTACCATCCAGTTGACAATATCCACTAATTCATTTCCCTGCAATCATGTAGGGGTCAATTCAGAGCCAGATGAGAATTCTCATTCCTTTTGTAGGAGAGAAAACTGCCATTTATTTCCATTGTGTACTGGGTGCAAATTTTCACCTGGCCTGAATCAGCCCCATAGTCTCAGCCTTGAGGGGCGCTCAGGCTCATTGGGGGAGGGGTGGTATAGGCTGGCCAGACCAGTAAAATTCAGGACGACACTGTAAGTAGCCACACCTCTTCCAAAAAAACACATGTTAGGGTCTAGACCCATTTGGCACAGATCTGGTTTTTGCTACCCCCCCCCCCCTCCAGTCTCAATTGTTGCTGTCCAGCCATTTGGACCACCTTCCGGCATCAGTCACAGTGGTACATGCTTGAAACCTTTAAGCCTCCCCATCCCTTCATCAGGCTCAGCCCTATTACATTCTGTGGACATCCATCACTTTATGCTGTAAAATTATAGTATATATAGCCTATCGTATACTAACATTTAGTTTTCATCAGTTTAATTATGGATTGAAGAATATACAACAGCATTAAAGAGTTGGTGTGAGATGTGAAGGAAGTAACCCTGATTTTATCAGTTGGATGAATAATTAATAGCTGTGTATAATGTGAGAGTAATACAGAGTAATAATGAATACATTTGCTGAGCAGCCTTGTGCCTCATCTCATTCATCTACTGCAGGGGCTCCCAACCTGATGAGTATGTAACATATATATATATATATATATATATATATATATATATATATATATATTATAATATAATATAGATATAAGTACCACCTGGGTGGTGCGGTAGCATTGTCAGTCACCTAAAACTGAATTTAAAACGCAATTACAGAGTTAACGGAGCCACAGAAGGATATATATATATATATATATATATATATATATATACATTCTACTGTAATAATACACACCGTAAACAGAGATGTTCATCTATATATTGGCAGCTTGTCTGTCTGTATATAAAATGATCTGATTTATATGTATATAATAGTACTGATCAAAGATAAATTAAAAAAAATACATTTTCCGAAAGAAATTAAAGTGGACCCAAACCCATGACGCCCCCCCCCCCCCGGCATCCAAAATCGGGATGCCCCGCTGTGTGAAACCCCCCAGGTCCAATGGCGCATGCGCGAGCCGCATCCCTGGTATCCCTCTAGCAGGGCATTTGTGAATGGCCGGCACAGCCATCAGCGCGCTCGGAGCTGCTGGTCTTAGACGAAGCTTAGACAACGTCACGTGAGCGTCTCCAAGCGCGCTGATTGGACGAGCGCCCATGCATGCGCAATAGAACTGAGAAGAGTTGAGTTTTGTTCAGATGACCTGGGGGGTTTCACACAGTGGGACACCCCCGATCGGGGTGCCCCGGGGGAAAGGACCAAAACTCAGGATAGTCAAACTTAGTCCACTTTAATGTGTTTAGATCAGAGTCTTGTATCTGTAAGAATAAATCCAGAGTGAATTGAGAAAGCCAGTTGGTTGACTAATGAAATGTCTTCAAGAAAATACAACAGCAAATTCTGTTGCTCTGATTTATTCCTAGAAATATACGATGATCTGGATAAATGAGAAGCTTCACAGACATGTTCTCTTATTTGTATTTATTGGGCTGCCACAAAGGTGATAAGAGCCTCATTGAGCCCTCACCAACGGGATATAGAAAAAAGGGTGATGTGGGGAGCTGGCGGACAGACGTCTGGGGTGCAAATGATGGGTCACTGCCCGGCAACCTGTTTACACACCAGCGTGGAGAGACAGATCAATGACATCACACCAATGTGTCTGCACCCAGAATGCATTCATCCCCCCCACAGGGGCAGGGAGCAACACTAAATTAAGGACAGGAGTTGTTTTTACATAGACATTACATCAGATTTGCATTATGAAAGCAAGGGGTCATTTTGTCTGCAGGGTACCAATTGGTGATGCCCCCTTCAGCATAGCCCGCATGCAAACCCAATATCAGATTTGGGATGTATTCATTTGGCTGAGACCCAGGACTGTGGATTCGAACCTGCCACCCTCCGGTTATAAGTACGCTCTCCTTACCTCTAGGCCCCAACTGCCCCTTATTTTTTTGTTATTTTTTTTTTTTACCGGGGGCTATACACTGTGGGCATCACCAATCGCTATGGCTCCTGATACAGACAAAGAAACTAAACATACTTAATCTCTTAAAGCTATAGTCTAATTTAATATGCCCTGCCCCAAGCACTAAGGACTGGGAATTAAAAAGAAATATTTCAGCATGCCCATCTGTGCTTCTGTCCGTGGCCACAGCAAGACTATACTGCGCTCTGTGCACACTCCTGATTCCTATTAAAGTTAATAGTGGATGGCGCTTTGCCAAGCCATCAGGGGAATCTCTTTAATGAATGCCCAATTAGGATTCGGGGTAAGGTGCAAGGCTGAGCAGACCTCCAGTCAATTGTTTGTGGAGGTTCTAGGTACACGGCTCACATCTGTAAATGACTAGGTTTATTCAAAAACTTTCTGGATGGACCCCATAAAAGTGGACCTATACTGGGGTAGATGCTTCGGGGCACATGGAGGGTGTATGCCAGCTCAAAGGCTGTAATGACAGGTCCTCTTTGATCCCTCAAATTCACATTGCAGCATTTCACTTGACAAACGGCGATGTCATATAGATGTCTGCTCCCCGTTTAAATAATTAAGTGAAACACCTGCCTCCGCTCAGCGATGGCGTCCTGCTGGCAGATCCCCGCTGCACCACTGCGAGCGAGATATATAGTGAGATGGAAAGATCACATACAACCGTTTTCAGACATGGAAATGTTTGTTGTTGATCTATAAATATGAGAAACTGGTAAATAAAAAGCTGCAGCAAAGAGCGAAGCACCAAGAAGGCATTACAACTGCCACCATGATTTGGGATGCCCCGCTGTGTGACCACCTGTATGCTCACCTTGGGATTAGATCCTACAGTGCATGTGCAGGCCTCCGGTTGCATTCCCAGCATTCCTGTAGCTAAAGGTAACACGTGCCATGGGATTGAGAATCAAGGTGAGTAAACAGCTGTTCCTGGGGGTTTCACTAACAGAGGCATCCCAAACTCGGGTGCTTTTGTAAGTAAAAAACCTGGATTTTGGTCTACGTTAATGTTATACCAATGTAGAATGTTTACCTGGGTCATTCTAGAGTACAACACAGCCCTGTGTCAGGTTGTGACTCGCTAATGTATGACATCTGTAGAGAGAAAAGGTGCGCGCCCGGCCTTTTTGAATAAGCGGCGCAGGCACGTATCAGCTACAAGTAAGCAGGGGATACGACCAGCACGCACTCGGCCCCATTCGGTGCCGCTTGCCTGCTTAGCTGTCCAGACGGCTTAGCCATCTGCGGAGCCGACGGGAGCCGAGTGACAGAGAGCACGCTGATTGGCTGAGCGGGATGCGCGCTCACTTTCAGCTTGACACTGCGCTGCAGAAGCGACTGGAAGATGAGTTGATTGGGTGACCTGAGGGAATACACACAGCGGGGCATCCCAATTCGCACAGTGAAATTCCTGTTTTGTTCCTCTTTAAAGGAAACCTCCCTCCCCCTGTATTATGCCCAATTTGGGCATTGATATAATAAAAAATATCACCTGATCACCGCAATCCTCCCCTGATTCAGGAGTGGGCGGAACTCTGAATGGCAGCCGTGGACCTGAGTGACAGTTGGACGAGTACAGTAACGCTGCTGGACAGGATTGGGTGACAGCGGTGCTGCTGCGCCCAGGGCCTTAGATGCTGGGGGAATTGTAACCCCCACCCTCTCTGAAGCATGGCGGAGCGTGGGGTTACCTGGAGACTGGACTTCCACTTTAAGAGACAGGGAGTGGCAAAGGGCATTCCAGAGGAGTGGAGCCGCAAATGTGTCCTAGATCAGGGAATGAGAGGAGGAGATCGGGGTTGAGAACAGGAGTAGATCATGAGTGAAGAGTACATCTGGGGTGTTATCTGTGGACAAATAATGAAATGTATGAAGGTGCTTAGCTGTAGAGAGCCTCGTAGGTTAGAAGTAAACTCCAAAGTTGTTTTACATAGGTTTTGGTCCACTTTAGACTGCCCCCTGCAATAAAACCTACCTTTCTGGCGATCCGACGGCTCACAAGCAGGACCAAGGCACTGTCCTTCGGGCTAATGCTGCCTCCTGTGCCAGACCTATCTGAGTAATTATGCACTACAATCTATTCCGATTGACTGGAAGCACAAACATGCATTGTGGGAGTGTGGAGAGTTCCTTTGGGATTCACATACACAGGGGCATCTAAAATCGGGATGTGCATTAAAGTGGACCAAAACCCAGGATTTTGACTATCCTGGGTTTTGGTCATTTCCTTACCCCAATTAGGGGTGCCCCACTGTGTGAAACCCCCCCAGGTGCCCCGCTGTGTGAAACCCCCCAGATCGCCGCAGCCAGCTAACCTCTTCCTGGTCCTACGGTGCATTTGCGGCCGCTTGTTCAATCAGCGCGCTCTGCGTCACGTCGTCTAAGCCTTCGTCTAAGGCCATTGTCTCCGAGTGCACTGGCGGCCGCATCCCCCGCTTCCCTCTAACAGGGAGCGTGCCTGTGCCGGCCATTCACAAATGCCTGGCACGGGCACGCGCCTTGCTAGAGGGATAGCAGGGAAGCGTCTCACACATGCGCTGTTGGACCGGGAAACAAAGTAAGTGAATGGGGTGCCCTGGGGGTTTCCCACAGCGGGGAATCCTGATTTTGATGACCTGGGGGAGGGATTCGATCGCCGTGTGTTTTGGTCCACTTTAAGCAGAACAAAACTCGGTGAGTTTTGGTCCACTTTAATTTATGGCATGATTTCCACCACTAGGGGGAGAAGTAGCTGTGTTTAGCAAGAAAGGGGGGGGGGAAATAAACGAAAAGACAGCAGCACAGAATAGCTTTTTATTTGGGTTTATTGCATTTAAAGAATAATACATATGCCTACAGTTGTCCTTTTATCCTGCACCTGAATATGTGTGTGAGTTTAGGATGTGATATCTGCAGGTTAGGGTGGATTATTTAGTGTTGCCCGCTCACCAATCCGGCTGCGGTGCCAGAGTAGAGCTGGATGGATGTGAAAGTAAATATTGATGCCCATTTGTTTACATGCCGTTCCCATTCGCTGTCTGAAGCCGTCTCCATGCCATAGACGTCGCTCTCTGGCACACCGGGCGCCAGATGGAGCTGTTAAAGGCGTTTAGAATTGCTGGAACAATGACAATTTCTAGGGAACTATCGTCCTCCATCTGGACTGGGAATGCAGCACAAAGGATGAATGAAGGGGAACGGTCAATGTGATCGGGCTCTGGAATATTGCTCAACACTCCGACCAAGAAAGAAAAGCGGTGTCAGGGGGCTGCGGGACTTGCACAGGGCAGGGGGTCAGCCATTGTCTGCTGAATGATGAAAATAGCATGATGACATCAGAGCAATGGCCATAGGTAAGGGACCAAGGTTTGTTAACAGCAGAGGCGTACATAGGATTGCAAGGCCCCACAGAGCACCGCAGGATAAGGTAAGTATTGTAGGCTGGGGATTATGCTAGGGTTACAGGTCAGTGGCTGGGGAGGGTGTAGGTGGGGGTGAAGGTTAGTGGCTGGGAGGGGGGTAGTTGGTGGTGTAGGTTAGTGGCTGGGGAGGGATTATGTAAGGGGTTAAAGTTAGTGGCTAGGGATTGGGTAGGTCGGGTTAGTGGCTTGGCAGGCAAAAACTAAAGTCAGTGGCTGATGAGGGGCTAGGTAAGGGTGTGAGGCAGTAGATGGGGAGGGGGTAGGTGGCTGTATGGGTCAGTGGGTGGGGAGGGGGTAGGTGAGGTTCCAGGTCAGTGGCTGGGGATAGGTAGGTAGGTGGGATGCAGGTCAGTGGCTGGGGAGGGGGTAGATGAGGGTGGGGGGTTAGGTGAGGGTTGCGGGTCAGTGACTGGGGAGGGGATTAAGTTAGGGGTATGGGTCATTGACTGGGAAGATAGGTAGGTGGGGTTGTGGGTCAGTGGCTGGGGATAGAATAGGTGGTACTGGTTAATGTATGTGGTGGGAGTAAGTGGGAGGGGAAAGGTGCGGGTTGGGCTCGGTAGGTGAAGAGGGGGTAGGTGAGGATGCGGGTCAGTGGCTTGGGAGGCGGTAGGTAAGAGTGGGTATCAGTGGCTGAGGAGGGGATATGTAAGGGTGTGGGTCAATGGCTGGGAAGGGGATAGGTGAGGGGTGCGGTTTATTAACTGGGGAAAGAAGTAGGTGGGATTGTGGGACAGTGGTTGGGGATAGAGTAGGTGGGGGTACTGGTAAGTGCCTGTGGTGGGGGTTAGGTGGGGGGCAGTGGATGGTAGTTGGGTGTGCAGGTCATAGGTTTGGGGGGGGTAGGTGAGGTTGCGGGTAAATGGCTTGGGAGGCGGTAGTTGGGTGTGCAGGTCAGTGGTTGAGGAGAGGATAGATGAAGCTGCAGGTCAGTGGCTGGGGAGGGGTTAGTTGGGGTGCAGGTCAGTAGCTAGGGAGGAGGTAGATGAGGGTGCAGATTAGTGGCCAGAGGTGTAAGTAAGTGGCTGGGAAAAGGTTAGGTGAAGGATACGGGTCGGTGGCTGGGAAGATTGGTAGGTGAGTGTGCGGGTCAGTGACTAGGTAGACAGTAGGTGGGAATGCTGGCTAGTGTCTGTGGTGGGGGTCAGGGTCATGGCTAGGAAGAGGTAGGTGGGGGCGTGGGTCATTGGCTGGGAAAGACAGGTGGGGATATGAGCCAGTAATGAGGAAGGGTAGTTAGGGGTGCAAGTTAGTGGCTGGGGAGTGGGTAGGCTGGGTGTGACTCAATGGATGGCGAGGTGCTGGGTGGGGGTGCAGGTCAGTGGAAACAGGCCTGCTGGGTGAGAGGTGCCAAGTTGACGATTATCATACTGATGCTGAGAAGTGCTGTACATCACTGTGCACCCACCTGCCCTACTAACCCACTTAAATGCCAGCAGTCACCCACCAGCCCTACTAACCCATTTAACTGCCAGCAGTCACCCACCAGCCCTACTGACCCAATTAAATGCCAGCAGTCACCCACCAGTCCTACTAACCCAATTAAATGCCAGCAGTCACCCACCAGCCCTACTAACCCAATTAAATGCCAGCAGTCACCCACCAGCCCTACCAACCCAATAAAATCCTAGCAGTCACCCACAAGCCCAACTAACCCAATTAAATACCAGCAGTCACCCACCAGCCCTACTAACCCAATTAAATGCCAGCAGTCACCCACCAGTCCTACTAACCCAATTAAATGCCAGCAGTCACCCACCAGCCCTACTAATCTAATTAAATACCAGCAGTTACCCACCAGCCCTACTAACCCAATTAAATGCCAGCAGTCACCCACCTGCCCTACTAACCCAATTAAATGCCAGCAGTCACCCACCAGCCCTACTAATCTAATTAAATACCAGCAGTCACCCACCAGCCCTACTATCCTAATTAAATACCAGCAGTCACCCACCAGCCCTACCAACCCAATTAAAGGCCAGCAGTCACCCACCAGCCCTACTAACCCAATCAAATGCCAGCAGTCACCCACCAGCCCTACCAACGCAATAAAATGCCAGCTGTCTCCCACCAGCCCTACTAACCCAATTAAATGCCAGCAGTCACCCCACCAGCCCTACTAACCCAATTAAATACCAGCAGTCACCCACCAGCCCTACTAACCCAATTAAATGCCAGCAGTCACCCACCAGCCCTACCAACCCAATTAAATGCCAGCAGTCACCCACCAGCCCTACTAACCCAATTAAATGCCAGCAGTCACCAACCTGCCCTACCAACCCAATTAAATACCAGCAGTCACCCACCAGTCCTACTAATCTAATTAAATACAAGCAGTCACGCACCAGCCCTACCAACCCAATTAAATGCCAGCAGTCACCCACCAGCCCTACTAACCCAATTAAATGCCAGCAGTCACCCACCAGCCCTACTAACCCAATTAAATGCCAGCAGTCACCCACCAGCCCTACTAACCCAATTAAATAGTGGCAGTCACCCACCAGCCCTACTAATCTAATTAAATGCCAGCAGTCACCCACCAGCTATACCAACCCAATTAAATGCCATCAGTCACCCACCAGCCCTACTAATCTAATTAAATACCAGCAGTTACCCACCAGCCCTACTAACCCAATTAAATACCAGCAGTCACCCACCAGCCCTACTAATCTAATTAAATACCAGCAGTCACCCACCAGCCCTACTAACCCAATTAAATGCCAGCAGTCACCCACCAGCCCTACCAACCCAATTAAATGCCAGCAGTCAGCCACCAGCCCTACTAACCCAATTAAATGCCAGCAGTCACCCACCCGCCCTACTAACCCAATTAAATGCCAGCAGTCACCCACCAGCCCTACCAACCCAATTAAATGCCAGCAGTCACCCACCAGCCCTACTAACCCAATTAAATACCAGCAGTCACCCACCAGCCCTACTAACCCAATTAAATACCAGCAGTCACCCACCAGCCCTACTAATCTAATTAAATACCAGCAGTTACCCACCAGCCATACTAACCCAATTAAATACCAGCAGTCACCCACCAGCCCTACCAACCCAATTAAATGCCAGCAGTCACCCACCAGCCCTACCAACCCAATTAAATGCCAGCAGTCACCCACCAGCCCTACTAACCCAATTGAATGCCAGCAGTCACCCACCAGCCCTACCAACCCAATTAAATGCCAGCAGTCACCCACCAGCCCTACTAATCTAATTAAATACCAGCAGTCGACCACCAGCCCTACTCACTCAGTTAAATGCCAGCAGTCACCCACCTGCCCTACTAACCCAATTAAATGCCAGCAGTCACCCACCAGCCCTACCAACCCAATAAATGACAGCAGTCACCCACCAGCCCTACTAATCTAATTAAATACCAGCAGTCACCCACCAGCCCTACTAACCCAATTAAATGCCAGCAGTCACCCACAAGCCCTACTAACCCAATTAAATACCAGCAGTCACCCACCAGCCCTACTAACCCAATTAAATAGTAGCAGTCACCCACCAGCCCTACTAATCTAATTAAATACCAGCAGTCACCCACCAGCCCTACTAACCCAATTAAATGCCAGCAGTCACACACCAACCCTACCAACCCAATTAAATGCAAGCAGTCACTCACCTGCCCTACTAACCCAATTAAATGCCAGCAGTCACCCACCAGCCCTACCAACCCAATTAAATGTCAGCAGTCACCCACCAGCCCTACCAACCCAATTAAATACCAGCAGTCACCCACCTGCCCTACTAATGTAATTAAATACCAGCAGTTACCCACAAGCCCTACTATCCGAATTAAATAGTTGCAGTCACCCCACCAGCCCTACTAATCTAATTAAACACCAGCAGTCACCCACCAGCCCTACTTACCCAATTAAATGCCAGCAGTCACCCACCAACCCTACCAACCCAATTAAATGCAAGCAGTCACCCACCAGTCTTACTAATTTAATTAAATACCAGCAGTTACCCACCAGCCCTACTAACCCAATTAAATGCCAGCAGTCACCCACCAACCCTACCAACCCAATTAAATGCCAGCAGTCACCCACCAGTCTTACTAATCTAATTAAATACCAGCAGTTACCCACCAGCCCTACTAACCCAATTAAATGCCAGCAGTCACCCACCAGCCCTACTAATCCAATTAAATGCCAGCAGTCATCCACCATCCCTACTAACCCAATCAAATGCCAGCAGTCACCCACCAGCCCTATTAACCCAATGAAATAGTAGAAGTCACCCACAAGCCCTACTAATCTAATTAAATACCAGCAGTCACCCACCAGCCATATTAACCCAATTAAATAGTAGAAGTCACCCACAAGCCCTACTAATCTAATTAAATACCAGCAGTCACCCACCAGCCCTACTAACCCAATTAAATGCCAGCAGTCACACACCAACCCTACCAACCCAATTAAATGCCAGCAGTCACTCACCTGCCCTACTAACCCAATTAAATGCCAGCAGTCACCCACCAGCCCTACCAACCCAATAAAATACCAGCAGTCACCCACCAGCCCTACTAATCTAATTAAATACCAGCAGTCACCCACCAGCCCTACTAACCCAATTAAATACCAGCAGTCACCCACCAGCCCTACTAATCTAATTAAATGCCAGCAGTCACCCACCAGCCCTACTAACCCAATTAAATACCAGCAGTCACCCACCAGCCCTACTAACCCAATTAAATACCAGCAGTCACCCACCAGCCCTACTAATCTAATTAAATACCAGCAGTTACCCACCAGCCATACTAACCCAATTAAATACCAGCAGTCACCCACCTGCCCTACTAATCTAATTACATACCAGCAGTCACCCACCAGCCCTACCAACCCAATTAAATGCCAGCAGTCACCCACCAGCCCTACCAACCCAATTAAATGCCAGCAGTCACCCACCAGCCCTACTAACCCAATTGAATGCCAGCAGTCACCCACCAGCCCTACCAACCCAATTAAATGCCAGCAGTCACCCACCAGCCCTACTAATCTAATTAAATACCAGCAGTCGACCACCAGCCCTACTCACTCAGTTAAATGCCAGCAGTCACCCACCTGCCCTACTAACCCAAATTAAATGCCAGCAGTCACCCACCAGCCCTACCAACCCAATAAATGACAGCAGTCACCCACCAGCCCTACTAATCTAATTAAATACCAGCAGTCACCCACCAGCCCTACTAACCCAATTAAATGCCAGCAGTCACCCACAAGCCCTACTAACCCAATTAAATACCAGCAGTCACCCACCAGCCCTACTAACCCAATTAAATAGCAGCAGTCACCCACCAGCCCTACTAATCTAATTAAATACCAGCAGTCACCCACCAGCCCTACTAACCCAATTAAATGCCAGCAGTCACACACCAACCCTACCAACCCAATTAAATGCAAGCAGTCACTCACCTGCCCTACTAACCCAATTAAATGCCAGCAGTCACCCACCAGCCCTACCAACCCAATTAAATGCCAGCAGTCACCCACCAGCCCTACCAACCCAATTAAATACCAGCAGTCACCCACCTGCCCTACTAATGTAATTAAATACCAGCAGTTACCCACAAGCCCTACTATCCGAATTAAATAGTTGCAGTCACCCCACCAGCCCTACTAATCTAATTAAACACCAGCAGTCACCCACCAGCCCTACTTACCCAATTAAATGCCAGCAGTCACCCACCAACCCTACCAACCCAATTAAATGCAAGCAGTCACCCACCAGTCTTACTAATCTAATTAAATACCAGCAGTTACCCACCAGCCCTACTAACCCAATTAAATGCCAGCAGTCACCCACCAACCCTACCAACCCAATTAAATGCCAGCAGTCACCCACCAGTCTTACTAATCTAATTAAATACCAGCAGTTACCCACCAGCCCTACTAACCCAATTAAATGCCAGCAGTCACCCACCAGCCCTACTAACCCAATCAAATGCCAGCAGTCACCCACCAGCCCTATTAACCCAATGAAATAGTAGAAGTCACCCACAAGCCCTACTAATCTAATTAAATACCAGCAGTCACCCACCAGCCATATTAACCCAATTAAATAGTAGAAGTCACCCACAAGCCCTACTAATCTAATTAAATACCAGCAGTTAACCCACCAGCCCTACTAACCCAATTAAATGCCAGCAGTCACACACCAACCCTACCAACCCAATTAAATGCCATCAGTCACTCACCTGCCCTACTAACCCAATTAAATGCCAGCAGTCACCCACCAGCCCTACCAACCCAATAAAATACCAGCAGTCACCCACCAGCCCTACTAACCCAATTAAATACCAGCAGTCACCCACCAGCCCTACCAACCCAATGAAATACCAGCAGTCACCCACCTGCCCTACTAATCCAATTAAATACCAGCAGTCACCCACCAGCCCTACTAACCCAATTAAATACCAGCAGTCACCCACCAGCCCTACTAACCCAATTAAATACCAGCAGTCACCCACCAGCCCTACCAACCCAATTAAATACCAGCAGTTACCCACCAGCCCTACTATCCCAATTAAGTAGTTGCAGTCACCCACCAGCCCTACTAATGTAATTAAATACCAGCAGTCACCCACCAGCCCTACTAACCCAATTAAATTCCAGCAGTCACCCACCAGTCTTACTAATCTAATTAAATACCAGCAGTTACCCACCTGCCCTACTAACCCAATTAAATGCCAGCAGTCACCCACCTGCCCTACCAATCCAATTAAATACCTCCAGTTACCCACCAGCCCTACTTTCCCAATTAAGTAGTTGCAGTCACCCACCAGCTCTACTAATCTAATTAAATACCAGCAGTCACCCACCAGCCCTACTAACCCAATTAAATGCCAGCAGTCACCCACCTGCCCTACTAATCCAATTAAATACCTGCAGTTACCCACCAGCCCTACTATCCCAATTAAGTAGTTGCAGTCACCCACCAGCCCTACTAATCTAATTAAATACCAGCAGTTACCAACCTGCCCTACTAACCCAATTAAATGCCAGCAGTCACCCACCAGCCCTACTAACCCAATTAAATGCCAGCAGTCACCCACCAACCCTACTCGCCCAATCGAATGCCAGCAGTCCCCCACCTGCTCTACTAACCCAATTAAATACCAGCAGTCACCCACCATCCCTACTAATCCAATTAAATGCCAGCAGGCACCCACCAGCCCTACTAACCCAATTAAATACCAGCAGTCACCCACAAGCCCTACTAATCTAATTAAATACCAGCAGTCACCCACCAGCCCTACTAATCTAATTAAATACCAGCAGTCACCCACCAGCCCTACTTACCCAATTAAATGCCAGCAGTCACCCACCAGCCCTACTAATCCAATTAAAGGCCAGCAGTCACCCACCAGCCCTACTAACACAATCAAATGCCAGCAGTCACCCACCAGCCCTACTTACCCAATTAAATACCAGCAGTCACCCACAAGCCCTACATATCTAATTAAATACCAGCAGTTGCTTACCAGACCTACTCACCCAATTAAATGCCAGCAGTCACCCACCAGCCCTTCCAACCCAATTAAATGCCAGCAGTCACCCACCTGCCCTACTAACCCAATTAAATGCCAGCAGTCACCCACCAGCCCTACTAACCCAATTAAATGCCAGCAGTCACCCACCAGCCCTACTAACCCAATTAAATGCCAGCAGTCACCCACCAGCCCTACTAACCCAATTTAATGCCAGCTGTCACCCACCAGCCCTACTAACCCAATTAAATGCCAGCAGTCACCCACCAGCCCTACTAACCCAATTAAATGCCAGCAGTCACCCACCAACCCTACTCGCCCAATCAAATGCCAGCAGTCCCCCACCTGCCCTACTAACCCAATTAAATGCCAGCAGTCACCCACCAGTCCTACTAACCCAATTAGATGCCAGCCGTCACCCACCAGCCCTACTAACCCAATCAAATGCCAGCAGTCACCCACCAGCCCTACTAATCTAATTAAATACCAGCAGGTACCCACCAGCCCTACTAACCCAATTAAATGCCAGCAGTCACCCACCATTCTTACTAATCTAATTAAATACCAGCAGGTACCCACCAGCCCTACTAACCCAATTAAATGCCAGCAGTCACCCACCAGCCCTACTAATCCAATTAAATGCCAGCAGTCACCCACCAGCCCTACTGACCCAATCAAATGCCAGCAGTCACCCACCAGCCCTACTTACCCAATTAAATGCCAGCAGTCACCCACAAGTCCTGCCAACCCAATTAAATGCCATCAGTCACCCACCAGCCCTACAAATCTAATTAAATACCAGCAGTTGCTTACCAGACCTACTCACCCAATTAAATGCCAGCAGTCACCCACCTTCCCTACTAACCCAATTAAATGCCAGCAGTCACCCACCAGCCCTACCAACCCAATTAAATGCCAGCAGTCACCCACCAGCCCTACTAACCCAATTTAATGCCAGCTGTCACCCACCAGCCCTACTAACCCAATTTAATGCCAGCAGTCACCCACCAGCCCTACTAACCCATTTAAATACCAGCAGTCACCCACCAGCCCTACTAACCCAATTAAATGCCAGCAGTCACCCACCAGCCCTACTAACCCAATTAAATGCCAGCAGTCACCCACCAACCCTACTCGCCCAATCGAATGCCAGCAGTCCCCCACCTGCTCTACTAACCCAATTAAATGCCAGCAGTCACCCACCAGTCCTACTAACCCAATTAGATGCCAGCAGTCACCCACCAGCCCAACTAACCCAATCAAATGCCAGCAGTCACCCACCAGCCCTACTAACCCAATTTAATGCCAGCAGTCACCCACCAGCCCTACTAACCCAATTAAATGCCAGCAGTCACCCACCAACCCTACTAACCCAATTTAATGCCAGCTGTCACCCACCAGCCCTACTAGCCCAATTTAATGCCAGCAGTCACCCACCAGCCCTACTAACCCAATTAAATGCCAGCAGTCACCCACCAACCCTACTAACCCAATTTAATGCCAGCTGTCACCCACCAGCCCTACTAACCCAATTAAATGCCAGCAGTCACCCACCAGCCCTACTAACCCAATTAAATGCCAGCAGTCACCCACCAACCCTACTCGCCCAATCAAATGCCAGCAGTCCCCCACCTGCCCTACTAACCCAATTAAATGCCAGCAGTCACCCACCAGCCCTACTAACCCAATCAAATGCCAGCAGTCACCCACCAGCCCTACTAATCTAATTAAATGCCAGCAGTCACCCACCAGCCCTACTAACCCAATTAAATGCCAGCAGTCACCCACCAGCCCTACTAACCCAATTAAATGCCAGCAGTCACCCACCAGCCCTACTAACCCAATTAAATACCAGCAGTCACCCACCAGCCCTACTTACCCAATTAAATGCCAGCAGTCACCCACCATTCTTACTAATCTAATTAAATACCAGCAGGTACCCACCAGCCCTACTAACCCAATTAAATGCCAGCAGTCACCCACCAGCCCTACTAATCCAATTAAATGCCAGCAGTCACCCACCAGCCCTACTAACCCAATCAAATGCCAGCAGTCACCCACCAGCCCTACTTACCCAATTAAATGCCAGCAGTCACCCACAAGCCCTGCCAACCCAATTAAATGCCATCAGTCACCCACCAGCCCTACAAATCTAATTAAATACCAGCAGTTGCTTACCAGACCTACTCACCCAATTAAATGCCAGCAGTCACCCACCTTCCCTACTAACCCAATTAAATGCCAGCAGTCACCCACCAGCCCTACCAACCCAATTAAATGCCAGCAGTCACCCACCAGCCCTACTAACCCAATTTAATGCCAGCTGTCACCCACCAGCCCTACTAACCCAATTTTATGCCAGCAGTCACCCACCAGCCCTACTAACCCATTTAAATACCAGCAGTCACCCACCAGCCCTACTAACCCAATTAAATGCCAGCAGTCACCCACCAGCCCTACTAACCCAATTAAATGCCAGCAGTCACCCACCAACCCTACTCGCCCAATCAAATGCCAGCAGTCCCCCACCTGCCCTACTAACCCAATTAAATGCCAGCAGTCACCCACCAGTCCTACTAACCCAATTAGATGCCAGCAGTCACCCACCAGCCCAACTAACCCAATCAAATGCCAGCAGTCACCCACCAGCCCTACTAACCCAATTTAATGCCAGCAGTCACCCACCAGCCCTACTAACCCAATTAAATGCCAGCAGTCATCCACCAGCCCTACTAACCCAATTTAATGCCAGCTGTCACCCACCAGCCCTACTAACCCAATTAAATGCCAGCAGTCACCCACCAGCCCTACTAACCCAATTAAATGCCAGCAGTCACCCACCAACCCTACTCGCCCAATCAAATGCCAGCAGTCCCCCACCTGCCCTACTAACCCAATTAAATGCCAGCAGTCACCCACCAGTCCTACTAACCCAATTAGATGCCAGCAGTCACCCACCAGCCCTACTAACCCAATCAAATGCCAGCAGTCACCCACCAGCCCTACTAACCCAATTAAATAGTAGCAGTCACCCACCAGCGCTACTAATCTAATTAAATACCAGCAGTCACCCACCAGCCCTACTTACCCAATTAAATGCCAGCAGTCACCCACCAACCCTACCAACCCAATTAAATGCCAGCAGTCACCCACCATTCTTACTAATCTAATTAAATACCAGCAGGTACCCACCAGCCCTACTAATCTAATTAAATGCCAGCAGTCACCCACCAGCCCTACTAATCCAATTAAATGCCAGCAGTCACCCACCAGCCCTACTAACCCAATCAAATGCCAGCAGTCACCCACCAGCCCTACTTACCCAATTAAATGCCAGCAGTCACCCACAAGCCCTGCCAACCCAATTAAATGCCATCAGTCACCCACCAGCCCTACAAATCTAATTAAATACCAGCAGTTGCTTACCAGACCTACTCACCCAATTAAATGCCAGCAGTCACCCACCTTCCCTACTAACCCAATTAAATGCCAGCAGTCACCCACCAGCCATACTAACCCAATTTAATGCCAGCTGTCACCCACCAGCCCTACTAACCCAATTTAATGCCAGCAGTCACCCACCAGCCCTACTAACCCATTTAAATACCAGCAGTCACCCACCAGCCCTGCTAACCCAATTAAATGCCAGCAGTCACCCACCAGCCCTACTAACCCAATTAAATGCCAGCAGTCACCCACCAGCCCAACTAACCCAATCAAATGCCAGCAGTCACCCACCAGCCCTACTAATCTAATTAAATGCCAGCAGTCACCCACCAGCCCTACCAACCCAATCAAATGCCAGCAGTCACATGAGCAGCTGTAGGATGCAACGTGGAAGAGGTGACTGTGGGCTAGGAACTCAGTTTAATGAGTGACAAGTTCCAGTCTTAGCCACCAGATAGCCTCAGTGTCAAAGGAATAAAGCCCCAGTGACTATCCAATCTTCATGAATTTCCAAAGAAAAGAAGGGGACCCAAACTGCGTGCTCAGCATTCCTCTGGCTCAGCTCTTCCTGACTTAATGATGCCAGAGATCAAATAACAAAAGCTCTATTTATTAGAATATCTCTCCCTTAACATGTAGCGGGATGTCAATACAATGCCTCAGCTTCAAATATTTACGTCTACCTATCACTGGTGCTGCTACAATGGTGCATATCTGTACCAAGTCTCATTACCACAGCGTGTCACCACACTTCATCATCTTTTTCATATACATTTTTTTTAAGCAGACCTCAGGGAAAACTCTTGCCCGCACAAGATTATGATTCCTGGGTAAGTTGGCGATGCAGTGGCCCAGGGGGGCTTGTGGCCTTTACAGGTTTTAGCCCTTGGATGCCCCCTTGTGTGAAACCCCCAGGTTGCCCAGTCTAACTCACCTTTTCCCGTTCCTATGGCGTCTCCCAACCAATCAGTGCGCACGGATCCACTTACACCCACTCGTCTAAGACTTGTCTAAGAGAGGTAGGGGAGGTTGTGGGTCAGTTGCTGAGGAGAGGATAGGTGGGGGTGCTGGTTAGTGTCTGTAGTGGGGGGAAGGGGGTAGGTGAGAGTCAATGAAGGATGGCACAGACTAGGCACACAGGGGAGAAAGGCATAGACAGGACACACCGGGAATGAAAGTATAGACTGTGAACAAAGGGAAGGAAGGCACAGTCTGGGCACAAGGAGGAGGATGGCAGAGACTGGTCACACAGACCAGGAAAGCAGTACTGGGCACACAGGCGAGCAACACGGGGACTGGACACACAGGAGAGCAATGCAGGGACTGGGCATACAGGGGAGGAAGGCACAGACTGGGCACACAGGGGAGGAAGGCACAGACTGGGCACACAGGAAGCAATGCAAGGGCTGGGCACAGGGGAGCAATGCAGAAACTGTGCACACAGGATAATGCAGGGAGGAAGGCACAGACTGGGAGCACAGAGTTAGGGTAGGTACAAACTGGGCACACAGGGTGAGGAATGCAGAGACTGGGCACACAGGAGAGCAATGCAGAAACTGGGCACACAGGATAACAACGCAGGTTGGAAGGCACAGACTGGGCACACAGAGTTAGGGTAGGTACAAACTGGGCACACATGGTGAGGAATGCAGAGACTGGGCACACAGGAGAGCAATGCAGGGACTGGGCCCACAGAGAAGGAAGGCATCCACTGGGCATACAGGGAAGGAATGAACAGACTGGGCACACAGGGGGAGAAAGGTACAGACTGGGGATACAGGGAAGGAAGTCACAGACTGGGCACACAGGGGAGGAAGGCATAGACTGGGCACAAAGGGAAGGAAGGAACAGTCTGGGCACAGTCTGGAAACAAGGAGGAGGAAGACTGGTCACACAGGCCAGGAAAGCAATACTGGGCACATAGGTGAGCAATGCAGGGACTGGGCACACAGGCGAGCAATGCAGGGACTGAGCACACAGGGGAGCAATGCAGAGACTGGGCACACAGGGGAACAACACGGGGACTGGGCACACAGGGGAGGAAGGCGCCCACTGGGCACGCAGGGGAGGAATGCACAGACTGGGCAAACAGGGTTAGTGTAGGTACAAACTGGGCACACAGGGGAGGAATGCAGAGACTGGGCACACAGGGGAGGAATGCAGAGACTGGGAATATGGGGGAGAAGGGCAGTGATGGGCACACAGGTGAGTAAAGCCAGTACTGGACACACAGGCAAAGAAGGCAGGGACTGGACACACAAGAGAGCAACACAAGGACTGGGCACACAGGGAAGAATAGCAGGAAACATATATTTTCATGCAATCATATTTCAGTATTTAGTGGCCCAATTGTCTCCATTTGGCCCTCAATGTAAGCATAAGGGAGGTGGTAGCTTTAGGTGATTTTATTCTTTTTAACCTACACCAACATATTGCAGAGGGTCTGACACTAAACCGACCTCCCACCGCCTGCCAGGGACTGGAAGCTGCAGCACACGGTGCGAAAGCTGGTTCCTTCTACTGGAAGAGGAGTCAGCTGCCAGCAGATGAGGAAAGGACTTCTGCTGTCGACGCAATCCTAGATTTACTGGTTTGTCGGTAAAGTGAGTATATGCTGTTTGTTAGTGTACCTATCAGACAGGGATTAATTGGTGCCTGACTCGTTTGTCAGCGTGTTTGTGTGTTTGTATTAGATTATCAGCTTTTTGTGCCCTGTAAAGCTTTGAATAAAATGTACTATATATATTCGTTTTGCAAATAGTATATCACCAACATATTCCATAGCGCGGCATGCATCAAAGTATTTACACTTATCACCCCCATATGTAAAGACATATGTATGACTCAAGTGCTATAAATGAAGCCTGATAGGCTGCAGCATGTGTCTAGCTCCATCATCCCTTCATGTCACAGGGATGGAGATACAGTATATCATATGCAACAGTCGTCTGTCACAGTGAAATGTAAAATGAGGCACACCCCGCACAGCCACTCAAGCGTCTCATCAAACCCCCTATATAATAGCGCCTCTCACTTCAAGTGTCACATGATAATGGAAGCCATTATGGGCAATTGCCTTTCACTGCTGCTTTAATGTGGAGTGTGTGTAGACAGATGGAAGGGCCGCCGAGCCAAGACCTGACATAAAAGCCAGTAGTGCAAAAGCATCCCGATATTTATACACGTAGCAAATTGCGACCTCAGTGTGCTCAATAAAAATAGATATTTCTTGTGTCTCTGTTAAAAAGAAGAGTATCCAAAGATAAGCAGGAGCTCAGACATGGACCTACCATTAGGCCCAGTAGGTGGTTGTCTATAGGGGCCATTGCTAAAGTATCATGTTGCTGTTCAGATACATTTGTGAATTTTGATAATTTAGTTTAGTTTAATCAAAACTGCCGAATTTGGGCTGACATTCTGCAAGCTCTATTTTTAATCAAATTAAATGTTGATTAGATACAAGCGCTACTTCTCTCAACTTGCTGTGGGGTCTGGAGCAAGCAAAGATGCTCCTGAAAGTAGCTAGGCCACACTATAGCAGAAGGCTGTAAACTCTGTCCTGGGTTCAGCCACTAGGGGGATCACTAGCTGAAATGATCAAGAAAAATAAAGAAAAGGAAACAAAATTATTATTATTATTATTATTATTATTAATAATAATTCTAATAATAAAGTTTATTTATAAAGCACCATCATCTTCCATGGCGCTGTACAATGTGAAATTACAAACAGGGTAAAACTAACAATACATGACAGAAAAGCACAAAAACATAGTCATATTGAAATAGACCAGAAGAGATGGCCCTTTTATTTAGGCCGATTTATATGCTTGTCTGAATAGGTGGGTTTTGAGGGCACCCCTAAAGGCTCTGGGAGTGGCTGATTGTATAGGGGAGGGCATTCCAGAGTAATGAGGCGGCGCGTGCCTGGATGCGGGAGTGGGATTATTAGGGTTGAGAAAAGGAGGTGGCCCTGGGCAGAGCGAAAATTGCGTCTGGGTTGGTATTTGTTGGTAAGCAATGAAATGTAGGCAGGAGCCTGATTTTAGAGAGCTTTGTACGTTAAAGTTAGTATTTTAAATTGAATTATCTCATATTTTGGCAGCCAGTGGAGGGACTGACAGAGGAACAGCACTAGAGAAATGAGAGGAGCGATGAATGAGACGAGCAGCAGAGTTAATAATAGATTATTAATAATAGGAGTGGTGTCAGTCTGTTTGCTGGTTGACCACAAAGGAGTGTTGTAGTAATCTAGTCGAGAAATGATCAGGGCTTGCCTTAGATTTTGGTGGTATCAGATGAGAGGAAGGGGCGGTTGCGGGAGATGTTTTTGAGTTGGAGATGGCAGGGGTGACAAGTGAATGCGAGGGGTGAATGAGAGGAGTCTAGTATAACCCCAAGACATTGTGCTTAGGGAGTTGCAGTAATTGTGAGGTCAGTGACAGATATAGTTGGTGTGGAGGCAGTAGGAGAGTTTGATGGTGGAAAAACACCTTCTTGGACCAGTCTTGTCCATGGTTAGTTTGAGGGAGTGAGATGACATGATGGATGAGATAGTTGTCAAACAGTCAGGAACATGGGATAGGAGAGAAGAGAGATCTGGGCCAGAGAGGTAGATTTGAGTGTCATCTGCACAGAAGTGGTATTGGAAGCCAAATGAGTTTATGAGTTGCCCAAGACTATAGGTCTAAGAAGAGGAGCGGTCCAAGAACAGAACCTTGTGGTACACCAACTGACAGAAGACGGGGAGAGGAAACCACATTTGAGTGGGGCACACTAAAAGTGCGATCAGAAAGGTAAGAGGAAAGTCATGAAAGTGCATAGTCTTGAATTCCCAGAAATGTCAGAATTTGGAGTAGAAAATCATGGTCAACAGTGTCAAAGGCAGATGATAGGTCAAGGAGGATAGAGTAAGGGCCTTTAGATTTTGCTGTTAATAGATTGTTAGTTACTTTGTGGTCAGAGCGGAATCCAGATTGAAGAGGATCTAGTAAGGAGTTAGCATAGATATAGCGCGCCAATTCAGAGTGAACATGTTCCAGAAGTTTTGATGAAAACGGAAGCAGCGAGATAGGTTGGTAACTGACGAGAGCCAATGGGTCCAGAGGGGATTTTTTGAATGTTGACGTTATAACAGCGTGTTTGAATAGTGAAGGGAAAGTGCCAGATGAAAGAGAGAGGTTAAATAGTGACCTAAAAACCAGTTTGAGGGATGAGGCCAGTTGTGGAATAAGGTGGGATGGAGTGGGGTCTAGAAATCCATAGTGCACAGGTAACAGAGGTCGGGGAGCGTGGGCTAGGTGTTATATTTATGAGATTAGTAGGGTTACGGATGTGAGGTGTAGTGCAATGGAGGGAGTTAGTAGTGCTTCTGGAGGTAGGGTTGAGGGGAAGATGCGGGCAGAGACCTGGGCCCAGATTAGGCGAGATGTCCCCACTGGCTAGAAGGAACATAGACAAAGAGGTGGCTGTGGGAAGAAAAAGAGAGGAGATATGTGAGCAGGGAAGAAGTGAGGGGGAGATGAAGAGGGACTTACCAATAGCAGGGGGATACATTGCCTGTGTGGTTCTGGGGATGATTGGTATCACAATAAACAGGCGGAAGCTTAACATTGTGAATAGTGGGTGAAGGTTCAGTCAAGCAGAATCTTAAACCTAGTCACTTTAGTTCTCTGTCCATTCTGCCCAGCCATCAGAACGGGGTATATACTAGTAACATTTCTTGCTAGCACAGAATGTAAAGTTTAAAGGGGCCTATTAGAATATAGATTTTATCATTTACCTATGGTTGCCCTTTAACTCTAAAGATGTGTAGATAGTAGCAGAGGTTTCCTCTAGCAATTTAAAGAGACTGTCTGAGCAAAAACAAAAAAGGATAGATACTCAACAATAGTCCAGTGCAGATGATTGTGCCATTACCAGGAGTTTAAAACTTACCACTACCAGAGACCCAGACTGCACCATCCTTGCTCTTGACCATGGCCTGTGGTGGCTTGGCTGCCTCCCTGCATCACACAGGGCCACTAGCCACTCCCGCTCTATTCATTTCACTGGAGGGGGTGTGTGAGGGCCACCTCCATTGTAGTGAATGGAGAGGGCCAGAGCGGAATGATGTCACCCGCCCCCCCAGAAAAGGCGGGGCTAACAGCAGTGATGGGGGAGGGGGTCTATTTTGGGCCCTCTCCTCACTGCGGAAGAGCCTGGGGGGGATCAGAGGCCCCCCAGGTGAAGAGGAGACCCAGCGGGAGGGATCGCAAGCGTAGGTCAGTAAAATGTTTTTTTTTACAGATGGCAGAGGCGGCAGAAGCAGGGGGCTCTTTCAAGTGCTCTCCTGAAGCTGGAAGAGCCCCAGGGGGAATCAGATGCCCCCCGGATGAAGAGAAGACCCCGCCGGATAGATCATGGGGTAAGGTGAGTGTTTTTTAAAACTCCTTTTCACAATAGCAGGGGTGTAATCCATGCCCGTAGTTTCTACGGGCTTGGCACCTAATGGCAGGAGAATCAAACCGTAGAAACTACTGTACAGGCTTGGCATTTAATGCCAATCCACATTATGGTCAAATACACAGTTCACAGGCTAAATAAACTTGCATCGCTTTGTAGAAAACCAACACAGGCACAATTGTTTCATAAGGATGTTTTAGTGTAAAGGATATATAGTCTTGTATCCTTCAGGCAAGAGGACACAGGTACACTTGCTTATCATAATGTTTCAGCATAGGGTTACCAAGGCTTGTGTCCGTCAGACACAGGTACTCTTGATTGTCAGAATGTTTCAGTATAGGAGCTAGGCAGTATTGTATTTCCCAATTAAATTTAGGCCTTTTTCCAGAGGGATGCTTGGGCGGCCACCACCCCATTTTGAGCTGAGTACCCTTTCATAGTGGAGATCGCCTATGGGGTATCCTAGACTTGCGCAAGAATGCCCGTCAGAAGAGGGGCTGCCGAGCTGCCAGCGAGTGAAACAAACAGGGAACCTCTACTCCATAGCATCTGATGCCCGGACCATTCCCCAACATAAGGACAGAAGCTGCAGGGCAGGGGTCTCAGACAGGGACAGCCACATCTTATAGGAATCTCAGGCACAGTGGCTTGCTCCTCACGGCCTGTTGGTCATTTTGCATCATTTCTACTTCTAGGGGGCGCCTACTCTGGCACGTCCTTCTACTCACTTCCAACTGGACCTGGGCTTCACCCATTTAGTAGCCCCAGTAGACGTCTTAAGCAGGAGTCTACACCAGTCTTCCCCTTAGCATGGTTATGGCCGATCTCTTTGTTTGGACATCCACTTTTAAAGTGCTCCCACACCCGTTTTCTAACAGGTGTGGGACAGCATTGCAAAAGGTTTGAGTGGGGGGCATCCAGATTGCTGGAACCCCCCTCAATTTCCCGAAATCCTTACCTTAGCCTTGATCCTCATCCAAACTGAGGTCATGCGACTGGCAGCCAACAGCAACATGGGCCAGGGTTACTTTCTCTTTCCTGGATACTAGTCTTGACCAGCAGACCAAATGCAGGACCACATAGCATAAAAGGGATAATTGCCAGATAAGCACCAGGAAATTCAAAGAAAGTCCAATACTGCAGGCAAAGACTAGAGCGCTCACCTCTACAACGGTAGTAGTCCAAAAACTTGTAAATGCCAGCCACGTAGTATGAACAATAAAAGTCCTTTTATTCCAAAACCATTTAAAAGCCTTCACAGCAGCACAAATTGGAGCAGCATAATCACGAGCGTCCTGTTACAAATGCAGGACCGAATTTTGGCTGAGGATTGAGGTTAAACCGGATCTTCACCCTGAATAAAGTATATCTTGTATATTCCCCCCACCCTGCACATACTGATTGCTCACATTAAAAATCATCCTACCTGCACCTAGTGTGTTTTCTGACCCTTTAAACATCCAAGATGGCGCCCTATTGAGTCTTAGGCTGTCTGCAGAAACGAAGTGTCCTCTGAAGTGTCTGCTCTGCATTCTGGGATTGCTCTACCTGACCCATGCTCTGCTCTGTCTGTGCAAAGCACAGCTACAACCCACCCCCCTGCGCTTTTCCACCCCCTCATGTCCTCAGTATGTGATGTTTCTGAAGCAAGGTGGCGGCGACCGTATCCTTGAGTCGAAGCAAGCTAAACTATCCCCCTGTTAACAGAAAATGGAAAGGATTCCTTATTTTGCCTGCAGTTGTTTGTCCATAAAGAACTAGGCCAAAGGTGTGAGCAGTGGAGCCACCTACCTAGGATGGGTGGCATCTTCATATAGAATACATAGGAGGATATATAAAATATATGGCCAGATAAAAATATGACAAACTATGGTTGTCAAAACACACCTTGTCAATTAGAGGCATGCTAGTACATTTGTCTGGAGGTGCCAACAGGGAGCCATTTACATATGACAGGACAGAAGAACAAGCCACTTTACAGCCCTGTGCAAAATGCCTGTGCTAAATAAGCCTCCTGGTGACACCTACCTATGTGGTAATTGACATCTACCTACTGCAAAGCAGTGAATGAGACATTTGCTGCACACCTCTCTTCAAAAGTAAGTTAAAGCATAACTTTTACAATGGAACGCCCCTGACACACGATTGGCTGCATCCAGCATGCTGCCCGCCCCAATAACCAGTTTAAAAATGAGAGAGTTTGGCACAGATGACATGACATGCCAGGGGATTGCTTCCAATAAGTAGGCTGTTATCCTCACTTTCCGTGTACCCCCTCACAACAAGACATTATCTTCAAAAAAGGTAACGATCTCTGTTTATTTCTCCCTTTTATTTTATAAGCATCTTGCCGTATATTGTATGTCTGTTATTTTTATTGTACATCTTTGTTTTACATGCACTGCCCCTTATGGGTGAATTAAATCCTAAAGATTTATAAAGTGGTCTTCTGTGTGCTAACTCGCTAAACTTCAGGAGGGACATTGTATGTGTGCTAAATCTTGTGCCCTGTGTGCTTGCCTATCGCTACCAGTGCAGGTCTGGGGGTGACTTTATTGCTGTATAGTCAGGCCTAGGACCTTATCGTGTGATTGGGTATATTAACTGCATAAGGTGAGATCTTAGCTTGAGATCTGTGTGTGTATGTAGTGTCTGGCTATTAGGGTCAGGTCCCAAAGACCGTGTGTGTGTAAACGATTGTTTGCAGTACGATCGAAATCCGGTCTGGATCAAGGCACAAAACCTCCTTGATTCATGACAAAATTTATTCATGACAGGTGCATATAATGCACATGTGAGTTAATACACAAATACACCTTCATTAAGACAAACGCAGAATATATTGACCTTGAAATTGGGAGATTATTGTGCTTTTTAATTAGGCTTCTCTCTTTTTCTACAGCACCCGGGCCTGGCACACTGACAAGATGACTATCAGCCAGATAGAGACATTCCTGAGATGTTTTCCTGAGGACATGCAGACAATGCCGCCATTCACTGTGTCACTTATTTTGGCAGATAGACTTGAAAATAAATAAATGATAAAACTCAGCAGAGGCTGCCAGGCCAAGGTTTGGATGCTTATTAAGCATTCTTTATCGGGGTAACAGTTTTTCCATACACTGTGCAAACATACCCACAAGCTCACACACATAGATATAAAAGTGATGTAATCAAATAATCTCTCCTACTCTGGCAAAGCATGTTAACTATGGAAATATTTCCCACATCTGCCCCTTCCTCACACCCCATACCACTACAATTCTAGTACATACCCTGATCAGATCCAGCGACGAGTAGTGTTGGGCTTCAGGTTTGGATCAAATACAACCAGAATTTTGCAAACTTGGTTCGGTTAAGGCAAAACAGCATATTGGCAAAATTCTGGTTCAATTCGACCAGCTCTGTTTTTTGGTTAAAAAATGTTTTGTTTTTTTCCTGAAATAATGGCAGAGATCACCATTAGCTATCTAGCCAGTATACTTCACAATTATTGTTAGAGCCCCCTTTTAAAAGATTAATGTGTATTTGCAGTGAATTAATAAATCCTCCTTAATTCCTTTAAATCATTATATGTAAAGCTAGAGGGCCCTTTTAACAGAATAGTGCAATTTTAGAGGGGAAGAATGTCCCTACTCTTTAGGGTTGATTCAGAGAGACAAAAAAAGACTTTCGTTTTTGCGTTGATCTGTTTTTTTTTTAATTTTCCCGCTCTCGTATGAGTGTACGAGCGATTCTATGCATGCATTGCTATCCTTCTGTAAAGTCTTCGTCCGTTCGTATGCCAGAGTACGAGTACGAGAATATCATTTTCCAGCGTGACTTCTCCGTTTAATTTTCTCATGTTACAACGTCGGCTTTCGTTTTTGCCCTTTTTCCATCGACTCCTCCCACGAATACTTTACGTTTCCCGTTAGATTCTGATTCCCTTTTTCCATAAATGATCGTCCAGATGAAATTCCTTACGATCTTACGCCTGCACACTACAAACTTAACTCATTAAAGTGCTCGCCTACATATTTGGGTCACTCACTTCTGCTACAATGCTTAGCTAAATCACTTTGCGCTTTCCTACATCTTCCATGTATGACCCCTAAAACTTACCCAAATCACTTCGCGGTTAGGTTCTTCTTCCATTTTTCACCCCTAAAACTTACCCAAATCACTTCGCGGTTAGGTTCTTCTTCCATTTTTCACCTCTAAAACTTACCCAAATCACTTTGCGGTTAGGTTCTTCTTCCATTTTTCACCCCTAAAACTCACCCAAATCACTTTGCGGTTAGGTTCTTCTTCCATTTTTCACCCCTAAAACTCACCCAAATCACTTTGCGGTTAGGTTCTTCTTCCATTTTTCACCCCTAAAACTCACCCAAATCACTTTGCGCTTTCCTACATCTTCCATGTATGACCCCTAAAACTTACCCAAATCACTTCGCGGTTAGGTTCTTCTTCCATTTTTCACCCCTAAAACTTACCCAAATCACTTCGCGGTCATGTGAATCTTAAAATCTGAATCTCTAAATATTTCTTTGCCCATTCGTTTCGTGTTAATGTATTTTTGAAATAAAATGACACAGAAACAGTTTTTTTTGTTTTTGGTTTATAACCAAATGCCATTTTATGTGGCTTTTTTTAATTTTTTTTTGTTAAAAATGTATAAACTTTTTTTTTTTTTTTTTTTTAATTATAAAAAATTTAAAATATTTAATATTTTTAATATTTTTTGTGTAAAAAAAATTAAAAACTATATACAAAACAATGGCAGGACCCAGAACATTAGTCTTCTTCTGTGGTCCCCAAAGAGTCACGCAGCTCCTGCATGCTGGCCACCAACTGAAGGACCCTTTCACTTATGGCTTCCACTCTGGCACGTGTGGTCCCTGGAGAAAAAAGAAACAAACATTATTTTTTGACAAATACAAATACATGTTTCTCACCTGTGGATGGAATGTTTTTTAGGTGGCAAGCTAACTCATGACGACATATGTCATTATGCTAAGTAATTAATCTAAGGAAGTGGGCATATGTCATTATGCTAAGTAATTAATCTAAGGAAGTGGGAATATGTCATTATGCTAATGCCATTGACTATGGCTTTAGGTATTTTGGTGATCATGTCAATTACCACATAATCAAAAGAATGACATTACAACTTACTTCTTGGTGGCCAACGTGTGCCTCGGGGACCACCCTCCGATCTGGGCCCTGCCACTGCTAGGAAGTTGAGGCTGTAGAGACATGTCAAATAGGGTAACTTCTAATGTCTTAGTCAACAGTAAGCAAATGACAAATTCAATGTGTGTGTGACATCACCCACCTTCTCCATGTGCCTCCTGGGCCTGATCGGCTGCAGACTCTTCCACAGATCCTTCACCCGCTACATCAAAATCTAGAAAAAGAAATTAAGGGAATCAGCTTTGTTTCAAATAGCATGTATGTGTGTGCGGTTACATGAAGAGTCACATACCAGAGGCTAACGGCTCCGTCGCTTGGTACGACTCCCTGCCCACGCCGTGACGCCCCTCCTTTGTAGAAAGGTCCAGGGGCTGGTCGGAGGCCCCTACAGAGGAGGGGTAGGAACATCGCCCTGGAGATCCACCACCCTCACTTCCTGCTGCAGATTCATGTAGCACTGGTCGGCCTGTGCGCCTCTGGGTGCGTCGGATTCCCTACTCCATTTCCAGCACTAGAAAAGAAAATAATTTATAAATAAAGGCCTACCATCTGTATTAGTTACATCTACCATGCAATCGCTATGTACTTACTTGGGAAATGGAGTCCGAAAAATCGCCTCACCTGGGGCATGTGGAGCTGTTTCAGGTCCCACCAGTGCTGCATGATCTGCGTGTGGGTGAAGGTGGTGTCCGTCTCGTGCTGGATCCTGGAAACGATCTCCAGGGCGACGGTCCTCTTCTCAAAAGAGTTGGGCAGGTAGTCGTACCTGCGCTGAAGCATCGTCTAAAAAACACACAAAAAAATAGTATTTACCGTATTTGCCAGCGTATAAGACGACTTTTTCCCCCTGTAAAACATGCCTTCCAGTGGGGGGGTCGTCTTATACGCCGGGTGCCGCCGCTCTCATACACACTAACACACACACACACATTCATGCTTACTTCACTTCCTGGCTGTTGCGCGCTGGTCGTCGGTGGGCGTGTCCCAGATGGCCGCCGTCAAATGAAAACAATGGACGCCGGCCATCTGGGGCACGCCCACCGACGACCAGCGCGCAACAGCCAGGAAGTGTCGGTAAGAATGAATGTGTGTGCGTGTTTGTGTGTATGAGAGTGGCGGCGGTGGCGGCGGTGGTGGTGGTGGTGGCGGCGGTGGTGGCGGTGGTGGCGGCGGCGGCGGCGGCGGTGGCGGCGGCGGCGACAGGAACAGCAGGGACGGGCAGACCGCCCCTCCGACCATCGGTAAGTGTGTGAGCACGGGGCAGGGGGAGGAGGGAGTGGGGCCACTCGCTGGCTGTACTGAGGGATGCCCCCATGCCTGTATTGAGGGATGCCCCCATGCCTGTACTGAGGGATGCCCCATGCCTGTACTGAGGGATGCCCCCATGCCTGTACTGAGGGATGCCCCCATGCCTGTACTGAGGGATGCCCCCATGCCTGTACTGAGGGATGCCCCCATGCCTGTACTGAGGGATGCCCTCATGCCTGTACTGAGGGATGCCCCCATACCTGTACTGAGGGATGCCCCCATGCCTGTACTGAGGGATGCCCCCATGCCTGTACTGAGGGATGCCCCCATACCTGTACTGAGGGATGCCCCCATGCCTGTACTGAGGGATGCCCCCATGCCTATACTGACACAAAACAAACACAGGACAAAAAAGTTAAGAAAAATGGGTAGAAATCAAATTGGCCCGAACTGCTTGGCCAGAGGCACTAGGTGTGCCACGGTAGTGGTCATTGGGGTCCTGGCTAGGTGGAGAGAGGGGCAGATCTAAATACCGGGGGACACGCTGCATGATGGCAAAGTTATGTAAGACACAGCATGCCAGAATTATATCTATGACCTTCTTGGGGTCATACTAGAGTGCCCCCCCCCCAGTAGGGTCCAAACAACGGAAGCAGGTTTTTAAGAGCCCAAACGCCCTCTCCACAACGGCCCTGGTCTTCCGGTGGGCCCGATTGTAGGCGTCCTGTGGCGCATTCTGTGGCCGAAGGACGGGCATCAGCAGCCAGGGAAGCAGTGGATAGCCGTAATCCCCTGAAAAAATAAGACAAAAATACCATAAATTACACATTACTCCCAAAAATTAATAAAATAAACAGTCCTTCACCATGACTAAGAGGCTATGTTATACTTGAGACACACCCTGATTGGTCTGATTAAAAAAAAAACTTACACCATCTAATGCATGTTCGGACCATTTAAACATCAAAGATGGCAGATGAGGGCAAATCAGGCAGACTGCTAACAGGTATTGGTTTTGGACTGTGCTGCTCAGAATTTTTGGATGTCTTACCTTTTCATGACCCCAGATCTCCTTTGTCTGAGCCAAGCACAGCTCTAACCCGCCCCTGCACTTTATCCCGCTCTCCTCTACTCAGTAAGTGTCATGTTTCTAAGCAAAGATGACGTTGACAGTTCTTATTTTGAAATGCAAACATTTGTAAAGGGTTTGTGGTTTGCTAAATATAATGGTTAAGGTCCGGTTTAACATGTAATCAAAGGGTCAAAACAGCCATAGGTTCAGACATGGGTCATAAACTATATTCATAGGCATACATTGAAAAGTGAATGACGTTATTTGCGTCAACTTACCAAGGAGCCATGCACCTGATAATTCACTCAAACCGACGGTACAATCCAGATCGACGCAAGATGTATGCGTCATGGGATGAGCCTGGAAACCCGGCGAGAACACTAAGGAATGTGGGGCCACCACTGCTTGGACATTCAGGGAGTGGCCCATTTTGCGGTTCCTGGGAAAAAAGCAAAAAATAAAAAATTAGCAAGGCAAGGTAAACTACTCAAACACAATACAATACAAATAACACTAACTAAGGTCATAAGTATTTGCTTGCTTTTTTTCCCAGGTGTTTTTTACTGTTTTCACTGTACTGGCTCAGCGAGGAGCGGTCTAGCTTCTCACTCACCTCCCTGTGCTCCCTCGTCGGCCGCCTGGGACGCGGGCCTCTCAACCGTCGCGTCCCGCGGCCCTGCCGCACCGCCGCCTTGCGGCGCTGTCTGTGATGGACGGGGGGGAACTAGCGCTTTTTGTAGCGCTGTTTGTGCAGTGGCTGTCGCCACCGCCATTTTGGGGCCAGTGAGAGGCAGAGGCCTGAGCAGCTCTGCTGATGTCACGCCGGCGCCGCACCCCCCGATGATCCTTCTGGAAAGTGGATGGTCTGGATGGGCCTTCTGGCTGCTGCTGCTGGGGCAGATCTGTATTGCTGCTGCCTCTCTGCTGCTGCTGCTGCTGGAGACAAGTTTTGGGCTTCTGGCTGCGGACGCTGAGTCCCTCTTTTTGCTGCATTGATTTTGGTCTATTGTATTATGCCAAGGCTGATCAGGGTCTCTCTCTCTTTCTTTTTGTATAGATCGTGGGCTAAGGTTGAGGGTTGTGGTTCCTCCCGGTCCCCCTTTTTAATAAGAGGGATCGCTTATAGGCTTAGGCCAGTAGAGTCTTTGAGCTGGGGGCCCCATGTGGGCAGGACAGGCTCTGCCCCTTTTGCAGAAGGAATCCTCTGGGTGGATTCAGCACTTTTTTTACCACATTCGCCAGAGGCGTTATTTTAGACCATGAGCGGGCGGTCATCCCTGACCCTAGCCCTGTATTGCCATCGGCCTCTCCGGACCCTCCGCTGCTGCATTCAGCCCCCAGCGAAGGGGGAGCCAGCAAGGGGTCTCATACTGACTTTGCGCATAGACTGGCCAGTCTCGAGAGACAGATCTCGTTGACGGGCCCTAAGAAAGCCTCGAGTAAGAAGCAGCATCTGGAGCTGATTTACTCAGAAGATGATGATCTTTTTGATGGCTTGGGCTCTGCGGAGGAAGGTGAATTGCCAGATGATTCACGCTCCACGGTGGAATAGTCTGCTGGCGATGACAGTATTTCTGGTTCCTCCTCGGTCGAGGATTCTTGGCTTCCAGATGATACGGAGCAATTGCTCTCCTCTGTTTTTGTTCCTCCCAGAGCGGCTAAGAGGAAGCAGGGTGATTTGTTTAGGCCTGAGGGGCAGAGGCGGGTCTTCCCGGAGCAGCCTCACTTCTCTAACATGATCCCTAAGGAATGGGAAAGGCCTAACAAGTTATCCTAAGGGCCTGGATAGACGGTATCCCTTCCCTGATGAGTTGGTTCGGTTATGGTCTCACCTTCCCAAGGTGGATCCTCCCGTGTCAGGCTTGTCCAACACTACTGTTATGCCGTCACCTGACACTGCTTCCTTACGTGACCCTGCAGACAAGCGCATGGATCAACTGGTCTGTCATGCATTCACCTTTGCTGGTGCCCTCTTTCGTCCTGTGTGTGCCTCGGCAATTGTCCCGCTAGCCAACAGGAGAAAGGTGAGACATCTTGTGGCTATAGCTAAGGCTCGCAAGTGGGCTGAGTTTAAGGAACTCAAGGCTTGCTTGGATTTCATTGGCTTTGTTGTTACTGCCATGGATGATGTGGTCCGGCTTGGTGCCAGTATTTTGGCTTTGCTTGTTGCTCTCTGCCGGCAGTGGTCGCAGCCAGAGTCTCCCCTTTGTAGGGAACAGGCTGTTTGGGGAGCGCCTGGACCTTCTGGTCAAGGACTCCCTCAGAGAAGGAAGCCTGCTCAGTCCTTTCGGAACCCCTCTTCCTATAGTTCCTTTCGAGGAGGAAGAGGTTCTTCATTTCCCGATGCCCGCAGAGATACCTGGGGCAGAGGTAGGTCCCGCGGTTGACCCAACCCCTCATGGGGAGCTAAGTCCAAGCCCCCTGCCAAGCCCTCTCAGGCATGAGGGGGCACCCTCACCCATCCGGGTGGGGGGACGGCTTCTGCTGTTTGCTCAGATCTAGAGACGTCACGTCTTGGATCGGTGGATTCAGGAGGTAGTGTCCTCCGGTTACTAGATAGAGCTGGTAGCCAGGCCGCCCACAAAATTCCTCTGTTCAAGGATATTCCGAAACCCGCTAAAGGCTCAAGCTTTGAGAACGGCTGTGCAACAACTCCTGCAGATAGGTGTGATTTGCCCTGTACCCCGGCAGGAACAGGGATTTTACTCCAACCTGTTCACGGTTCCCAAGAAGGACGGAACGCTATGGCCGATCCTGGACCTGAAAGGTCTCAACTGGTTTGTAAGAGTCAGACATTTCCGCATGGAAACTTTATGGTCAGTGGTGAGATTGCTTCGGCCTGGCGACTTCATGACCACGGTGGACAACAGGGATGCTTATCTGCACTTCCCGATTTTCCACGGACATCAGAAGTTCTTGAGGTTTGCTCTGGAGGATCAGCATTACCAGTTTGTAGCACTTCCATTCGGGATATCCTCAGCCCCCGTGTGTTCACCAAGGTGCTGGCGGGCATCTTAGCTGTCCTGGGGAGTCAGGGTATTTGTGTGTTACCCTATCTGGACGACTTTCTGATTGCGACCCAGTCCCTTCAGCAGGCCGAGAATGATACTCGAACGGTGTTGTCAACCCTGGAGGCCTTCGGCTGGGTAATCAATTACCCCAAGTCCTTTGTCACTCCCTCAACAGTGAGATCCTTCCTGGGAGTGACGATAGACACCGCTCAGGTCAAGGTTTTTCTGCCACAGCAGAAGGTTTTGGGTCTCCAGACGCAGGTGCAGGCCTTGCTGTTTTGTCAGCTGCCGTCGGTACGTCTGGGGATGAGATTGGTGGGCCTAATGGTGTCATGCTTTGAGGCAGTGCCCTTCGCCCAACTTCACATGAGACCTCTTCAATTGAACCTGCTGACCAGCTGGAGTCCCTGGAACACGGCTTTTCACTGTCCCCCCTGGCCAGGCAGTCCCTCTTGTGGTGGTTGGACTCCCGGAACCTGCTGGTGGGCAAGTCCTTTTTGACTCCTCATTGGGAGATAGTTACCACGGATTCCAGTCTGGCAGGCTGGGGAAGCGTTTGGCGGACCCAGAAGATCCAGGGTCAGTGGGGTCCGCAGGAGAACCGCTTACCCATAAATCTCTTGGAGCTGAGAGCAATCCGGAGGGTGCTTCTATGCTTGACTCCCTGTTTAAGAGGTTGTGCGATCCAGGTTCGCTTGGACGATCAGACGGCTGTCGCCTACATCAACCACCAGGGCGGGACTCGGAGCAAGAGATCCCTCAAGGAGGTAACCCAGATTCTGCCTCGGGCAGAATGCAGAATGTTCCCTGCATCTCGGCGTTTTATATCCCCGGGGTGGAAAACCAGGAGGCAGACTCCCTGAGCAGGAGTGCTTCGCACCTGGGGAAATGGTCACTCAACAGTGAGACTTTTCATGCCCTGTGTCTCCGCAGGGGTCAACCGGACGTGGATCTGTTTGCGTCCAGACACAATCACAAGCTTCCAAGGTTCCCTTTCAAGAGATCCTCTGGCCAATGCAACAGACGCTCTGGCAATTCCTTGGATGGAGTTCAAATTTCTGTATGCTTTCCCTATGTTTCCGATCCTGGGCAGAGTGCTGCGCAAGATAGCCCAGGAAGGGGTTCCAGCCATCCTGGTGGCTCCTCGCTGGCCAAGGAGGAGTTGGTTTGCAGACATAGTCCAGATGTCAATAGATCACTTCATCATGCCTGACGACCCAGGTCTTCTCACGCAGGGGTCGCTGCGGCACCCCAATTTACAGACGCTGGCTTTGACGGTCTTACTATTGAAACCTCAATCCTGATGGAGAAGGGGTTATCGCCCACGGTTGTGCAGACAATGATTCAGGCACGGAAGAAATCTTCTTCCATGATATACTACAGAGTTTGGCGTGCCTATATCACTTGGTGCAAGACCAAGAGCCTTCCTTGCCGCATATTTTCTATTTCTAGGATTCTGGAGTTACAACATGGCTTAGACTCGGGTCTTCAGCTGAGCACCCTCAAGGGTCAGGTCTCTGCCTTAGCCATCTTTTTCCAGAGATCCATTGCCAACCATAGGTTGATCAAGACTTTTTTCCAGGGAGTTACCCATGCCCGGCCACCGCGTAAGTCAGTATTACCGTGTGGGACTTGAATTTAGTACTATCTACGCTTCAGATTCCTCCTTTTGAACCTTTGTGCGCTGCGGCATTCTCTATGTTGACTCTCAAAGTGGTCTTTCTGGTAGCAATCACCTCAGTGCGTCGTGTATCAGAGCTGGCCACGCTTTGTATGAAACCACCCTACCTTGAGCTGATTAGGGATAAGGTGGTTTTTTCGCTTTAAACCTGATTTTTTGCCTAAGGTCGTTTCTCCTTTTCACCTTAATGAGGAAGTTGTCTTACCTTCCTTGTGTCCAGCACCGGCTAATTCCAAAGAACAGACCCTTCATGCCTTGGATGTGGTCAGAGCCATAAAGTATTACTTTGCTCTTTGTCCTAACAGAAGGTTCTAGGAAAGGTTTGCCACCAGCCAAGTCCACTCTCAGTAAGTGGATCAGACAGGCGGTGGTACAAGCATATTCTGCCAGGGGGAAAGTACCCCCTTTTCGGATCACAGCTCATTCTACCAGAGCTATTGTTGCCTCTTGGGCTTTTCAGCACCAGGCATCGGTGGAACAAGTTTGTAAGGCCGCAACTTGGTCTTCTGTTCTTACTTTTACAAAGTTTTACAAGGTGGATGTCAGGGCCTCAGCTGATGCTGTTTTTGGCCGAAAGGTGCTTCAGGCGGTAGTGAAATGAACTACATGCTGTTCTGCACTGGGCATCCTGTCCATATGGACACTGCTTTTGGATGTCCCAGTCGTAAGGATATTGTGACGACCTGGACTGGATGTAGGGAAAAATACAATTCTGTGAAACTCAACTGTAGAATAGTTTTTGGATACATCCAGTCCAGGTCGTCCCACCCCGCCCTTGGGTTCATTATGTCCTGTTTACCTGTTATGGTGATCAACCATTTTCTTTTTTTTTCTAACTTTTTGCTTAGAGAGAGTACAAGCTGAAGCTATGTGAAGTAACATGGTTTCTTAGGCCTCTCGGCCTGTCCTCTTTTTTGAAAACTGCTTTTTAACCACTGGAGAATGATAGAGGGACAGCTGCCTTTATAGGAGGCCGGGAGGAGCTACATCTTTGATCTTGCAGTCAAGCGCCCCCTAGGGGCGAACACCCAGTCGTAAGGCTATTGGGACGACCTGGACTGGATGTATCCAAAAACAATTTTATAGGTGAGTTTCACAGAATTGTATTTTTTGTTTTCTAAGGGGAGGTCTATCTTTATTTACAAATTTTATGTTAAAGTAAACCCCAAGCTTTTCTGTTACAAAAGTCTTTGTTGGGAAAAGCAAAAACATTTTACATGACAGACTCGAAAATACACTGGCAACAGCACCTTCCTGTGCCCAACAATCAAGCAGTGTACCTTGATGTTCTTTAATGATTACAATAGGCGCATAAACTGGCAGTTTATAGTAACATACCTAACTGTACTGAACATGTTCAAAGTTTCAAGCCAGTATGTGAAAAGACCCACGTTAGTCTTAATATAGGGGGCTAAAGAGACCAAAAGGAAAAGAGACGCTTTCCTAAAAAGGAAAGCATTTGCACGGTACCTAACACAAGAACAAATAGTATTACCTATCAATCCTTGCAGCAGGCAGAGCTATGCAAATCATCTCTTTATGTCTCTGAGCAATCCAAGGCCCTTAAAAACGAACCTAGTATAGGTTACATGGAAAAAGAACATAGAATAAGTAAAACCCTTGAAACAAAAGGAGTAAAAATAGAGAAATGCGGAGGGGAAAATGCGGTTCTCAGCATAACCTCTGTCCACTGTATATTGTGGTTTTTCCATGCATGTGCTATAGTTAGCCTTATCACTATAAATAACTGTATAGAGAGGCACCATTTTATTAGTGTATAAATGTTAACTTTCAGTAGTAAGAGAGCCTCCTCCGGAGATGCCACTAGGGATCTACTGTGAAGCGACGAGATTCTCTGCACCACTGGACATGACCACCATATATGAAAGTTATCCCCAATCGGGGAGCAGCTTAGGAAGCAGTCAGGGGAAGAGAAAGGAAAACATTTATGTAGTCAGTGTTAGGTACCATCTCATTAGTAGCTTCTAAGAGTTCTCCATGGCAAGGAGCATCACAGGAGCAAATATTGGTCCACTGCTCCCAAGTAAAGGACCTTTCCGAATCTGATTCCCAAGCTGTCATTTAGGCTAGTCTGATTTTATCATCTCTATGGCATAGGGCTTTAAATAAAAGTGATATTAGCCCTGGCTCCCCCTCTACCTTTGAGGCAAAATTGCTCAAAATCTGTCACCCGATATGGGGGGGGGGGGGGGCGCCTTCACTAAGGAGAAAGGCCAATGTCTTATCTGGAAAAATCTAAAAAGTTGGGAGTTAGAGGGGCTTTTGCCCACAACAAGCTCTTGGAAAGAAGATGGCCTTCCCCTAGACAGTCAGATTACCCACATGCGGAAGGAGTGAGGGTATGAAGGGAGGATCATTTTTTACAAACTTTAACCAAGTCACAAACTTGCAGAGTGAATTTCAAAGTTGGGGAAATACCTAGGGGAGTAATTTTGCCGGCAGGCATGGGATTGTCTCTATGGCGACTGGTTCACAGGCGGCACTGTCTATATTAACCCAATGGGGTCTTTCCTGCCTATAAAAGAGAACTGCTATCATTGCGATCTGTGCTGCCCTATAATAAATAGGCAGATTTGGGATGCCTAATCCTCCTTGGTCCTTAGCCATGGTTCGTATGGAGTGCTTTATTCTAGGAGCTAGGGGATGCCATACAAATCGAAGGATCTTATGCTGAAAGGTCTTGAGGTCCTGGGTGGGGATTCTTACCAGAATAACTCTAAACAAATAAAACATTTTAGGTAAGTAATGGCATTGATCCTGCCCAGCCAGGATAAATTTAGATCGGTGGGAAGTTAACTTTATATAGAGTTTTGTAAGAAGAGGTTAGCTTAATTCCTAAATATGGTAAAGAGGAGGTCAGGCGAAAGAAAAGTTCTGGTTATCAGTAACACTTCTCTTTGGGGTAGGTAAATAGAAATTGTCGAATAGAAAACATCTGTAAGGCGTAATAGATATTAGGGAGGGAGGTGTGTGGAGATGAAATCAGAAGTAACATTTCATCCGCAAGGAGGCCTCAGGAGGCCAGCTGAGGTTCCTTTATGCATTTACAAATGGACTTCGCCAGTGTCTCCTGGGGGGCATCCTTGTCTGGTGCCCCTGGCGATGTTGAACGGGGCTTATTCAAATCCTGCATATTTAGCCAAGGCTCTAGGATCACAGTAGAGAGCAGATATCCATGCATTCTGAGCTTCCCCAAAACCCCAGTTCTGAAGAGAGAGGTGGAGCTGATCCCAGGATAGCAAATCAAACGTCTTTCCGATGTCTAAAGGAAGCAACGAAAGCTTTTCTCTGTTGCCATTAACTGACACTATCTGTTAGCCTGCCTCCTGGGAACGAAACTCACCTGGTCCTTATTAATCAGTTTATGGAGAAAGGTATTTATTCTGAGACCCAAGATCTTTGACAGGAGTTTAATGCCAATATTTATTAAGAACATCAGTCAGAATTTTTTCCAGATATGTAGGTCTTTCCCAGGTTTGGGTATCATTTCTATCGAAGCTCTCAGCATCTCAGGATCAAACGCGTTCCCCCTTTTAATGGAATTAAACATTTTTGCTAGTGGGAGAGACCTGGTCCATTAATTTTTTACAAAAAAGGGCCTAATAAAGATCTAATGGCTCCTCCCACTTTCTCCGACGAGATCTCCTTCTCAACCAAATCCCGCATCTCGGGGATGAGGCGCTCCAAGACTCCACAGGAACCTCAGGACTCCATCCGGATCAAAGTTCCGGGAACCGGAAATGAGCTGTGACAATCTATACTGGAATTCTTCCAGGATCTTTACAAGGTTGCTTGTCAAAGGAATACATCTTGATAGAAACTGGGGCCCTGGGAAGCAGCTGACAGTGAAGTTGCCTAGCTAATAAGGATCCTGTTTGCAAAAGCATAACATTTTTGCTTAGACCATCAAAACCATTTCTCGGCTTCATCTACTGTATCTGGCTCATGATGAGCTGCAATCTAAGGTCATTCATATGGGTTTATTAGCCCTAGGGGGGTGGACTTGAAGGCTGCCCCTGAGTCTGAATACTGTTTCTCCAGTTTAGCCTGGAGGGCCAATTTCTTCTTCTTCTTCTTAGTGACTTCGGCAATAAATTGACCTTTAATGACCGCCTTATATGCAGCCCAAACAGTACTGGGGGATTGCACATATTTATAGAGAATTATGCCAGAAGAGATCACCTCCCCAAGGAAGGCTCCTGAAGTGAGTAAGGAGTCGTTTAGGACCCACGGTTTATGCCCCCGTTGGGTTAGAGGCACGTCACAGGTTACAAGGATTGGGTCATGGTCTGACCAAGGGGCCAGAATAGCATTAGCAGAGATTATCTGGGGGAGAAATTGCTGTTCCAAAAAAAAGTTATCAGTCCTCACATGGTAGTTATGAGGAGCGGAATAATGGGTAAAATCTCTTGCTCCAGGGTGTAAATAACAACAGGCATCAACCAAGCCAACCTTCACTATCATATCCCGGAAAGATATACTCTCCCAGTTGGACGCCTGTATCACCGGGGATCTATCCAACTTTGGGTTCAAGGTGAGGTCGGAGTGGCCATAGAGGAATAGTGCCCCTTAACTACAGAGATGGCACATCCGGGCCAAGAAAGGAAGCTGGTTAATGCTGGGTGAATAATAGGTCAAAATGGTTACCTCCTGGTCCCGGAGTAAGACTTGAAGCAGGAGGAACCTCCCAGAGTCATCAGAGATGTTTTATGCAAGTAAATTGTACCTTCTTGTGGAAGGCAATTAAGCTGGCTGTGTTGGTGCAAAAAAAAAGTTGGGAAGTTTTTGTCAATATACTTAGGGGCTGAAAGGGAGGCAAAGTGCAAACAGATCACATCTGCTCTTTGGGATTGCATGAGGTGCAATACCCTAGATTGTTTATTAGGAGAATTTAGCCCCTGTACATTGGCAAATTAGTTTAATTGGCATAATTTAAGAAATTGGCATAGCTGAGTACAGGCTTGTACGGCCCCACTGACCTTTGGTAAAGGGAAAGTGTCTGGGGGAAGAGGGGAGGGAGGGGAGGTGGGGAGGGTAGATTCAGAGTCATACAAAGGTATACAGAAAAGTTAGAAAAGAAAGGACAGACGTGCATTGACAGAACAGAATGTGACCTTTAAACATGGTACTAAAGCAAAAGCACTATCCATGTAAAGGTAACAATACTAAGATCAGTAAACTTCCATAAGGAGTGTTAGCTGAGTGGCACGTGTGCCTGGGCCAGTGCACACCATCTATGGTATATAACTATTACTGATCAAACGACTATAAACGCTACTAAAGTGAATAACTACTGTAGCTTGTGAGAGCTAGTAATGGTAACAAATATACTGCTGCAAATTCAGAAAAAACACATTTAGCTAGGGAGTTAGCAATACCATATCTTGAGTTAAAGCTGGGTGGTGACCCAATAACTACTAAAAATACCCTGCATGTCCCTAGGCATCTCCATGGGCCAAGAAAAGAAAAAAAAGGGGGGATCAAAAAGTAGAATGAAGAGGGGGTGTTAGATTGTCACAGGCTGTTTCTTCATAATAGCCCCAAATAGGAAGGGGGCAGGGTCAAGAGCTGAGAATTTCAGGCTGATTGGGGGAAAAAAAACGTACATTTTTATTAGCAAGGCTGAGACTTCAACCCCAGAGATTTCAGCTCGGCTGCAGGCTGACGAAGGATAGGTAGGATGGACCAATCACCTGCAATAGGACAATCATGGTGCCTTCAACATCCTCATAAGATTCCAGGAGACCCCTGATTCTTATGTTCTCTCTATAGGACCTATGTTTCTGGTCTTCCTACTGGTCCTTCAAAAATCTGATTTCTGTGTGTAAGGCCTTTCTGTCTCCCTCATGCACTTCTAGGACTGTTGTAGTGTTATCTAACCTTTCCTCCAGTGCATTGACTCTGCGTCCTAGCTCCCTAAGTCTCCTCAGTAACTCTGATGTTTGCCTTTTAGTGATGGCAGTCAGCTGCTCTCTTATAGCAGTAGGAAAGGCACTGGATCCGCTGTGTCCTCCTCTGTGGCTGCTGTCACTGCTGTTGCTGCTGCCATCTTGTCTGCAGCGCTGCAGGGAGTATGAGGGACACGCTCCTTCTTGTTGCTTTCCTTGAACATGCTGGTCTGGTCAGACCTAGCATCCCCCCTGCTGGGGGAACTAAAACTGCTACATGTGCACACCAAACCCCAAGCTTGACTATGGTGACTTCTGGTGTTGTAATCATTCCAGATTTTGTGGTCTTTCCAAGCAATCAAAAGTCATTTGGCTGCTTTAGTTGCTTTCCAGAGACCCAAATGCACATCCTGAATTTTGCCTTGAAGACTTTAACTGGATCTGGATTCGGGTGATGCAGAACCAGCATAAAGCTATTCAGCAGAACTGCTCCAGAATAGAAGAGATGCAGATTTGGCTCACTGGAGTGGGACTATCTTGTTTGGAAGCCCTCCAGCAGATTAGTCGCCAGTATCTGGCATTTGCTACTCCCGCCCCCCCAACTGTCCGGGGCTTCCTCCTGGTCGGGCAGGCTGGTCTTCTGGTGCTGGGGAGGTGGATCAGCAGCCACCATGCTGGCATCTGGTGTTGAGGTGGACACAGGACCCCCTGACTTCAACCTTGGCAGCTCACCAAGCTTTTATAATACAGAGGAAAATGCCCCTCTATGCCCCTCTAAGAGTCACATAAGGAAGATTCCACAGAGGCCCTTGCCTCTGTAGTTTAAAAGCTCCCCTCCCCCCAGCTCCCGGCATTACCCTTGGGGGGATTCCAAGGAAGGAGGAGGGGTGATCTGTGTCCTCCTTCACTATAGATATAGAAAAGATACCAGGCGGGGCACAAAGGGCGCAGATAATGTACGTATAGTAAAATGTAATGTAAACTATTTTGTGCAGCATTCTTTTTTTTTACTACTTTTGAATTGATATGGGATACAAGCGGCAAGCCCCCCGCCCAACACACCCCTTACTCCATTACCCACACTTCCACCAGCCAGGGGGGTTTGGAAGAACCAAGCATTGGGCCTGAAGTTCCTCCAGGAGAAGGGCATAGGTGCTGGTAAATACTAGGGCAGGGGGGTGGCTGTTTGGCCCTTAAGACCCTATGCTTGGGACATCAGTTTGGTAAGCGTTGAAGGAGCTTTATTTTGTTTTGTTACTTAAAACATCACTGAAGGGGAGGGGAATGGAGGGTATTTCCTGGAGTATACCCTCCAGTGACACTTCGCTGGCCAGGTGTGTACAGCACCATTGCCCAGTGAGTGAGTGATCAATGAAGTGACATATTGGTCACGGAACCCATTTTTAAGATAATGGGTGTTGGTCGCCAAAGTACTGAGGGTGAAGGGGCCATCTAGATTGCCGGTGCCATCTGGGCACCAGTTTTGCTTACCTGCACCATCCTCCTCTGGCAAATTGACGGCCGGTAGTTAGGTGACCCAAAGTCTCCTTCTCAATTCTGGCTGCCATGTGCCCGCTCCTTAGGCTAAAGATCTACAGGAATCCTAAAATTGGGAAAGATTACTCACCCAGTCTTGGGTTTCTTGGCTGCTCTTGAGCCTTACATGACTGCCAACAGCCAATGGGGGTTGCTGGACGCATATCCATCGCATGTGCAGGCCCCGCACACCTGACAGGGATGTACCCGATTTGGAAATGGAGACATGTGGTTGTAGTTGCTGTAGCCCAGGAACACAGAATGCCCAAGATGAGGATTTCCCGTGCTGTGGGAGGTTAAAAGAGACCTTCTTGGTCTGCTTAAATAAATGAGTTATTTAATATGAAAACAGGAAATGGCTGCATTTATTTTCTGTTTTCTGAGTAAAGTTCTTCTCGGAATCCAATCTAAACGCCTCTCCAAACTTTTCCTAATAAAAAAATAACAACAGGCTCGGGGGTGGTGAGTTTCACTTTCTGAGGCTTTTTAGTGCTTTGCCTGCAATGTTTCTGTACAGTATATGAAAGCATGGTGGGGCAGGGAAATGTGTTTCTCATTTCGGCGGGGTCCATTTGGCCTCCGCAGGGCCGCTTAACAGGAAGTGTGTGTGTTAAGACGGCCCTGAGCGCCTCCAGCTGGAGCCTGACATGATTATGAAAGCCAGATGCTGAATGCGAGGCAGCCCCATAACTCAGCACTGAGAAGATCCCAAGGGTTACATGAAGGCATTCAGGAAATTCAAGTCTCTGCTAAATTTCAGAGGGTCTGCTAAAATTACTCTACAATATGAAAAAAGTACAGTTTTCCAGCACACTTCATCACAAAATATCATGGTAGGGACTTTTACAGCCTGGTGGGGGGGGGGGGGGTGCTTTAAATGGGGTGTATTCCTAAAGGGAACCTTGACAGCAGTCAGTGTTTTCCGATTTATAGGCTCTATCCATAGTTGACAAATGTCTTTTTGGTATAAGGTCCATAGGTGAATCACTCTACGTGACACCCTATGCTAGTTAGCGGGAGCATTGATATAAGCATGTCTGTATCTCTAGTCTATGTTCGCTTCTAACTATGTTTACCTGTTATTTGAAATACATTTTAGGCCTTATTCATGAAGGGATAGCGCCAGGTAGTGCCTGTAAAGCGCCAGGTAGTGCCAGGTGACTGCCGGCCACGGCGTGCAATTACACATTTATGAAGCGGATTCTGGTGAGTGACTGGGACAACGCCATGTACGATTCATCATTATCCCAGCCTCAGCGTACAGTGCCGGCATTCAGCCTTGCAGACCCTGTCGCTACCTGGCGCTCTCCCATATATTTCAATGGAATATCCTTAAATCCCTTTCCCGATCCCAAATTTAATTTTTTTTTCTTTAAAATATCTCAAAACTTTTTGACATATATCCTGGGCAAGAAAATGACATTTTTGAAAACTTTTTGGATTAATAATGTTTTTATGCAGAATTGTCCTTACATGTCTGGTATTAAAGTGTTCATGTTACAATGTAATAACAATGTTATTCCATATGTCTTCGCTTTGTTACTAGTGGATACATGTTCAAAAACAGACTTTAATCACACAGCTCTGGGCTACAACTACATGATTTTGAGCGCCGGCGATGTTTTAGGCTGTTTTTTTGATGAATGTGTTGTAAGTCGGTCGCACTGAGCTGGCGCTACCGTGTGCTCCCATACAGTGTACTACTGCGACTCACACATCATATTCATCAATGCCGCCAGCGACTAGGGCGCTCTCAGACAAAGAACCATGGGCGAGCACAGCGACTACTAGCGGTCACTCTGAAATCCACGCTGCCCGTATGTTCGAGGTTCTACAAGGCTTCATTGGATCCAGAGACATGCATAGCTGCATCACAACGTCGTGATGGATTTTCCAGGGCCGGTTGTCATAAATATCATGTATCAAAAACAGATGCATGTTGCAGGTTGGGGTTTTGGACAATAATATTATTATTCATATATATATATATATTTATTAGAAATCTACCATAGCACTGTAAAGTAATAATTACAGATAAGGTAAAACAGTCAGTAGGAAAGAGAGCCCTGTCCATGCAGGATTACAGTGCAAACGATAGGGGTGGAGACAAAAGACGGATCACAAGAGGGATCACTAGTGGTAGAGCTTGAGTTTGGCAGCATGTCCTGTGAAGGTTATGCTTAAGCCAGGTTATATGCATGTCTGAAGAGGTGCGTTTTGAGGGCACATTTAAACCGGACCTTCACCATAATTATTTGAAAAGCCCAAACCCTTAAAAAAACTATTCCCCAGCATCTAAAATTAATATACTTTAAGTTTTTAGTCACTTATTTATTATTCTTTCCCCCACTGGGCTGCAACTCGGTTAAGGAATTTAGGATACGGGCGTCGCCATCACACTTACTGAGGAGAGGAGAGCAGGATAAAGTACAGGGGGGCGGGTTATAGCTGTGCTCAGACCGAGCAGAGCTGGGGTCAGGAAAAGGTCAGCAATCCCAGAATGCAGAGCAGCACAGTCAGAAAGCACTTCCTGTTTGCAGGCTGCCTGATGTCCCATGAGCCGCCATCTTGGATGTTTAAAGGCAGTAGATGCAGGTAGGATGATTTTTAATGTGAGCAATCTGTAGGTACAGGGTGTGGGAAAATACCATTTTGTGAATACTCACCTGTAAAATGGGTATTATAAGTATGTCACACACCCCGCTTCAAGAAATTCATAACGTGTGGGTAATACTGACCTGTAGAGGGCGATATGCAGAGATGCCAGGAAAAAAGAGAGCCCCTCCCGGTCCATAAATACCTGGGACCTCCCACTCATTACCCAGTATAAGAACAGCAGTAAGGTAAGGGACCAGGAAGAGCCCAACACAAAGCATAACAACGCAAAGTTCACCATATAAAGGATCCAGAATACAAAAGGGCAGGGTGAAGCGGGGTGTGTGACATACTTACAATACCCATTTTACAGGTGAGTATTCACAAAATGGTATTATTCTAAGTATGTCACACACCCCGCTTCAAGAAATTCATAACGTGTGGGACATCCAACAGCAGTGTCCATAAAGGGCGGGGATCCAAAACAAGGCAACAAGGCACAACTTAAACCACTGCAGCTTGCAGAACTTTGCAGCCAAACACAGCATCCGCTGAGGCCCGAACATCAACCTTGTAAAACTTGGAAAAAGTGTGAACAGAAGACCAAGTAGCAGCCTTACAAACTTGCTCAACAGAGGCCTGGTGCTGAAAGCCCAGGACGCCCCAACCGCACGAGTAGAATGAGCAGTAACACGAAAAAAGGGTACCTTCCCTTTGGCAGAATAGGCACCAACTATGGTCTGACGGATCAATTTACTAATGGAAGACTTGGCAGGCGCCAAGCCTTTTCGGGGCCCAGAGGGCACCACAAAAAAGGCATCCATCTTACGAAAGGAAGACGTTACCTCCAAATAATACTTCACAACACGAACCACATCCAAAGAATGCAGGGCCCTCTCCTTGTCATTGCTGGGATTAGGACACAGAGAGGGCAGAACAATGTCTTGGTTTAGGTGAAAGGCAGAAACAACCTTAGGAAGGAAATCGGACTTGAAACGAAAAACCACCTTGTCCTGATGCCCCTCAAAGTACGGGGCTTGAATGGACAAAGCCGCCAACTCAGAGACACGCCTAACCGAAGTGATGGTTACCAAAAAGGCCACCTTCTGCGTAAGTGAAGACAAGGCAATATCATTCAAGGGCTCAAAAACAGAATCCTGAAGAGCAGAAAGAACCAAATTCAAATCCCAAACAGGGAGCAAAGGTTTTCTAGGAGGCCGCACGTGCGTGACTCCCTGGAAAAAAGTCTTAACCAAAGGATGTAGGGCAAATGACCTTTGAAAGAACACCGCTAGGGCAGAAACCTGCCCCTTCAGAGTACTAAGCTGGAGCCCCAAGTCCAGACCATGTTGAAGAAACTCCAGGATTCTGGAGATGGAAAATTCCCTACAAGGCAACGCCCTGATCTCACACCAATCAATATAAGACCTCCAAGTCCTATAGTAGATATTAGAGGAAGACCGCTTCCTAGCACTAATGAGAGTTCGAATCAAAGCATCGGAAAGACCTTCCTCCTTCAAGATGGAGGTTTCAGCAGCCACGCCGTCAAAGCCAGCGTTGGTAAATTGGGATAACGTAGTTGACCCTGGGTGAGCAGATCCGGCAGCAGGGGCAGAACGAACTGATCCTCTGCTAACCTTACCACATCTGCGAACCAAACCTGTCTTGGCCACCTTGGAGCCACCAGAATTGCTGACGCACCCTCCAGGGCCAGCTTGCGCACCACTCTGGCCACCAAGGGAAGCGGAGGGAACAGATACAGAAACCCCAGATCCCTCCAGTTCAGAGACATGGCATCCACTGCCAGAGCCAGTGGATCCCGTGAGAGAGACACAAATGTCGGAAGTTTGTGATTGTGACGAGAGGCAAAGAGGTCCACCACCGGGGACCCCCACCTGAGACAAATCAAGCGAAACACTTTGGGGCTGAGAGACCATTCCCCCCGGCGAGCTGAGAACCTGCTCAGAGAGTCTGCCTCCGTGTTCTCCGCTCCCGGAATGTAAACTGCTGAAATGCACGGGACGTGGGTCTCCGCCCAGGCCAGAATCAAAGACACTTGAGGGCACTCCTGCTGCGAGTCCCTCCCTGGTGATTGATGTAGGCGACCGCCGTCCGATTGTCCGACCGGACTTGAACCGGCAATCCTTGCAACTGATGAGTCAAGCGAAACAGAACCATCCCGATGGCCCTCAATTCCAGAACATTGATGGACTCGTGAGCCTCCTGAGGCCCCCACAGTCCCTGAAACTGACGATCCTTCCAGAACCCCCCCATCCTGATAGACTGGCATCCGTGGTGACCGTCTCCCAACAAGGGGCCAGAAAGGATCTGCCCCTCGACAGATTGATTGGATCCAGCCACCACTGAAGGGAGCACCGAACTCGGGGGGGCATCAGGAAGGACTGATCCAACGACAGTGGCGACCTGTCCCAGGCCGCCAACAGATGGAGCTGGAGTGTCCTTGTGTGGAACTGAGCAAAGGGAACCGCTTCGAAGGAGGCTACCATCAATCCCACCAGCCTCATCCCCAGTCTGATGGCCGGACGAGGGATAGACAGGAGGAGTCGAACCAACTCCTGAATCAAAAGAACCTTGTACTGAGGAAGAAACACCCTGGCCTGGGAAGTATCCAGGGACATTCCCAGAAAAGACACTAACCTGGACGGAGAAAGGGAGGACTTGGGGTAGTTGATCACCCACCCGAATCTCTCCAGAGTGGACACCACAGTTCTGGTGTCCAATACCGCTTGGCTGAAGGAAGATGCCATAATGAGAAGGTCGTCCAGATAAGGGACAATGTGAATACCCTGGGCTCTGAGGAGAGCCATCACCCCGGCCAGCACCTTGGTGAAAACCCTTGGAGCCGAGGTAAGACCGAAAGGAAGTGCCACAAACTGAAAATGCCGATCCTCCACCACGAACCTGAGAAATCTCTGGTGCGCTGGAAAAATCGGCACATGCAGATAGGCGTCCTTGATGTCTACGGACGTTAGAAAGTCCCCCTGCCGAAGAGAATGGATAGCTGAACGCAGCGTTTCCATGCGAAATTTCCGCGGACGGACGAACCTGTTGAGGATCTTTAGATCCAGAATGGGTCAAACCGAGCCGTCCTTCTTGGGCACCGTGAACAGATTGGAATAAAAGCCCCGACCCCTGTCTGAGGGGGGCGCTGGGCAAATAACTGCCATATCCAACAGACTCTTTACTGCCGCCTGGAGCTCCTGCGCGGCCAGAAGGTCCGAAGGCACCCGAGACCTGAGGAATCTGGGAGGGGGCCGGAGCTTGAACTCCAGCTTGTAGCCGGAAGTCACCACTTCCCGGATCCATCTGTCCGAAACCTCCCGGTCCCAGACCTGGGAGAAGTGTTGCAGCCGTCCCCCCACCCACATGGGTGAGGGCTCCCCCTCATTGCTGAGCTGGCTTGGCAGCGGGTTTGGGCTTAGAGCCCCAGCTGTATCCTGGGCGGGCACGTCCTCTGCCCCTGTTCCAGGAATCTCCTCTGGCTGCGGGGAAAACAATTCCTCTGCCAGCTCTAGCCCCACGAAAGGAAGGAGCAAAGGAACCCGCCCCCTGAAAGGAACGACGCTGTTTTTTGCGTTGAGGTAACTTACCACCCTTGGCAACTGAATCCAACTTCTCACCAAAGAGCCATAATCCCACAAAGGGAAGAGCTGTCAGCGACTTTTTAGACACAAAATCAGCCGCCCACTGGCGCAACCAAACCGAACGCCGAATAGTCACCAATAGAGCCGACGTTCTGCCACACATCATCAGTGTGTCATCCAAGGCGGCTAGTACAAATGACAAAAACAATTCACACCTTTTAAGGCCAAGGAACTCGTCACTATCCGGATCTAACCCGGAAGAAGTCAACAGGTCCCTGACCACCGACCTGGTGGCCACCACCAGCAGCGCTGAAGCACAAACCAGCCTCATGGCTGACCGAACACTGGTAAAACCATGACAAGCCATTTGGTCAATGCGTTTATCCTCACCATCTTTAAGCGTGGAGCAATCAGGAGAATTTAAAACAGTAGTGTTGGATAAACCCAGAATCTGTGCATCCACCTCGGGAGGGGACGCCCAACGCTTAACCGTATCCAAGGGAAAGGGATATTTTTTGTCCCAACCCTGAGGGACACCTGGGAGCCGGGCAGGCCTCTCCCATTCCTTAGCAATAATCCCATCAAAATGCTTTTGGTTAGGAAATTCCAAGCGCGGCCTGGATTCTTCTAAAAATTCCCCATTTTGCTGTGGAACCACCTCAGGAGGAGAAATAGCCAAAACCTCAAACATCTGAGCCAGAACATTAGGAGTATCCGAAGACCTCCCCAAGCCCCGCTCGGTATCAGCACCCACAAACTGCTGATCGTCTGAATTATCTGATTCTTCATATACCTCCCCTTCCTCAAGTTGGGAGTAATCAGACCAGTCCAGATTATCAAGATCATCCAAGTCGGCCGCCGGTGAAGACGGCGACAAGTGCTTTCTCTTAGCCGGAGCCTTTCTGGTGACCGTGCTGGAGAATAATTTTTCAAGATTGGCCAATCGGGCACACATCTCCGATTGCAACTGCCCGCCCATGACAACGTCAGACTGGGCACGGATCAAACTGGGAGGGGGGGGGGAGGAGAGACTGGCAGGGCTGAACCAGACGCCTGGGGTCCGGACTGCCACGTAATAGTCTGCTGTGCGCATGGTATACACAGATATACATCATCGCCAGTAAGGGATGCCCCACACCCCATACACTTCCGGGATTGCCCCGAGGGGAGCCCGAGCCCAGTATCCGGGGATGCCTCCATAAGGTGAACTTATAGTTGGTCGCAATGACCGAGGGAATTACGCATATAAGCAACCCGGGATGCCCCTTTAATGTCCCAAGTGGGAGGATTTGCAATAAGCCAATTAAGAACCCAGGGACCCTAGGACCGGGAGAAACCCCCTAACACCACTGTAGGTTATATCTGAAAGACATAATAAAAAATGCTAATAAGAAAAGCGGAGTATAAAATATATATATATATATATGACATAAAAATATATAATTATAGGTGATGGGACAGAAGAGGGGCCCACCGGGCCACTCACTGTGGTCCTGAAGACAGCTTCCTCTCTCCGTGAGGTAAAGAGCAGCTCTGAGGAGAGAAGGGGGGCGTGGCCAGCTCCTTCTGAGGAAACAGGCACAGAGAAAAGCACCTCAGCGGTGCCTGAGACACAGGGGCGGGCCGCAGCGCTGGAAAGCCCGGCCCCGCCCCCAAGAGTGAAAGCGTGAGGGGAGAAGCTCCCCTCCGCCATGACAATGCAAAAAAGGCCGGCACCGCAGCCATGTGCGGCCGCTGCGCCGGTCTCAGAAGAGACAGAAGGAGGGGAGCGGGCCATGGCTTTGACCCTGACGCCCGGCCCCTCTCCTCGCTCAGAATCCAAGCCGCATCAGCGCCAGATAGAAGGGTGGGGGCCGCGGCTCGTGCCTAAAGCCCGGCCCCGCCCCTTTTACCTCAGGGAGAAAGCCTGCATAAAAATGGCGGCCACAGCGCCGTTTTGACAGAGAAATATACGCTGTTATGAAGTAATAAATAAGTTAATAACTATTGGGAGGATAATTTAATAAATTAATACATTAAAACATTATTAAGAATTAATGATTACAAAATTTGGACCTAACACCGAATAAGGGGCCCTGCTCCTACCCTCCGCTATCCCGCTAGAGAGAGGGGCATTACCCAAAGGGGGGGACCACCCAAAGTGTAAGGCCAAGGGACGGGGCATCCCAAACCGGGGTCACCATCCCGGATGACCGCCTACCCTCTTATATAGGGTCTCACGGGAGAGCATTTGCTCTTAAGCACCAAGGGTGCTTTTCTACCCTCACCCGGACCGTCAGCCTAGGCTGGGAGGCATGAGGTAACAGAAAAAAAAGATCCAGGCGGAAATAGATAACTAAAGGGCCGGGAGTCATCCCAGCTACCTGAAATCCCCCTGTGCAAGGAGGAGACCACATCTTCTGACTTGCTCGCCGACTGCAGAGATGAAGACTGGGTAATGAGTGGGAGGTCCCAGGTATTTATGGACCGGGAGGGGCTCTCTTTTTTCCTGGCATCTCTGCATATCGCCCTCTACAGGTCAGTATTACCCACACGTTATGAATTTCTTGAAGCGGGGTGTGTGACATACTTAGAATACATATAAGATATGCTCTTATTCAGAGTGAAGGACCGCTTTTTTGGAGCGGATTGAGCAGGAGAGTGCATTCCAGAGAAGTGGAGAGACATAGGTGAAGTCTTGAAGGTGGGACTGCAAGGAGAGGCCAGAGAGGACAGGAGAATGTCAGAGACAGAGTGGATTTGGGCTGGTAACAATGGATTAAAAATGAAATGTAAGAGGGCCCTGGCTGGAGAGAGCTTTGTGCGTTAGTGCTGAAGTCGATGTGTGCTTTTTTGTGTTTTGTCTGCACAGTTCGGTTAAGGTTTTCCATACAAATTCACTGTGGTCCACTTCACCCTACTGAGCATGTGCACTCTGGAGTTTGTCCTTGATAGCCACTGTTTCCCAAGATTCCTGTAAATCAAAGCCAGACCCTCCTCCTCAGGAGCTGTTGACTTAGAAGTCATCAAACTATAAGTCTGGTGTGGTCCATCTATTGTATGGCCATCCTCTCACTTTATCCTCACATCAGCAAAGCTGGCAAATCCAACTACCCTATTAGATCAATACTTATTGTAAATGCCCTTCTTTGTTTCCAGGGTAGGTCTGTATTAGTAGTTATAAGCCATGTTAGTGGATTGTACCCACCTGACTGCATGTCTACATGTGTGTCCAGCTACATCTGTGTAATCACTAGGTAATTAGTTCACTATTTTCCTACTATGCTACATGTTTAATATGTCCCTTGTTACTTTAAGATGGTGGATGGTGAAATGCTGCCTGTGAGTTATATGGAAACCAGTTGACAGGTCTTGTTTGTTCACAGGAAGCTGATAAATGTCTGCGGATCGGCCTGTTAGATGAAGAGCTTTGTGGGCATCCCAATTTGGGCTAGACTCCCACACTATTCTTGAGACCCACATGTTTGCCAGTGAGGCCAGGTGTATGCCAACCATATGAGGAAAGGAGGTATTTGTATGTCCTAATAAGGGCCCTTACATGCCCTTACCTTGATCACTCTGCTTTGCCTGCTGCTCTGAGCTCAGAGTGGCATAGCAAAAGCTGAATGGAATGCAAAATGGTGATTGGTCAGGGGCATGCGTATGTGCCATGGAATCGCATGAAAGGTGAGTTTATGGGCGATCTGGGGTATTTCAGACAGTGGGGCATCCCAAATTGTGATGGCCCAGACAGAAAAAAAAAACTGAGAAGTGTGACTGAAAAAGGGGAAAATATATGATTTATATTAATATTTGCTGCACAATAATCTCCAATATCTCTATTAGAGGTCAATATGATAAATATCGCAAATACTAACAATTATATCAGCCCAGCGGCCACTAATCTGATTCAAAACAATGGCCGCTAAGGCTCTCCCTACACAACCAGTGACATGTCCTAAGAAGGAATATACTATTTACCTTAAATACTGTGCAACTACAATCTATTGTGTGAGAATTATCCACCACACACACAGTAAGATGTATAAATTAAAACAGGTTAAATTTCCAGCACAGTTACATTAGTTACAGTAAAATATATGTTATAGTGGATTTAAATGATAAGTTACATTAGTTACAGTATAATATATGTTATAGTGGATATAAATGATAAGTTACATTAGTTACAGTAAAATATATGTTATAGTGGATTTAAATGATAAGTTACATTAGTTACAGTATAATATATGTTATAGTGGATATAAATGATAAGTTACATTAGTTACAGTATAATATATGTTATAGTGGATATAGAGAGAGAGACAGATACACAGATACTTAAGGTTTCATGGTCATTCAGGTAAGGCGTCCATCCATTCATCGCCTGCCTCCCCCCTGCACACAGCTTCCTAATGTATGAACAATAGGGGGAGTGGCCAGCATTCCCCGCCTCGTGGGGGTGTCTGCCAAGGTCAGCCCACATCAGGTCTCTATGAAATTAGATGTATATTTCATAAATGGTATAACTCCCACAATATGCATGTTATCATATTGTAACCAAGAAATTCATAATACCCATTAATTTCTTAGTTAAATGAAACCAAACACCCCATATATATCATCCAGGGTCCGATACTATGTGGATTATCAAGTTCTGAACAACATATACATGCCATGTTTGATATCAAATGAAAGGTGTCATAGTCCTGAATAAGACCCTCGCAATAATAATAAAGTCCTTAATATAGTCATAACTGACATATTACAAGAATTGCAATACTTCCCAGAAATAACAGCCAATGCCCATATGCCCAACGTGTATTGGAATGTCTGGGCACCCAATTTGGATTCCTTTACAAGTACAGCTTGTTGCCAGCTAGGTGTGATAGGTGTTTTCTTATAGACATGGCAGGATGTGGGACCACTATTTGAATGTTAATTTGAGGGACAGCGCCCTTTAACAGTGACCTTTTACCTTTCTATGCAGCTTTCTGAACCATACTGTTGCCAAGTGTGGCGCTGGAAGCTGCAGAGATAGGCAAGTCCACACACTGGTCTGCCTCTGTGACCTCAGGCACTTTGTGAGCCCCACAGCAGGGAAGCATTGTGTATCCCAGCCATCCTGTTTTCTGCAGATGGGTCAAGGGTGTGGTGGAGGCCTCTGGGCACAAAATCTGGTGGAGGCCCCAGTATTTTTTTCCCTTTAAAATAATAAAGGGACAAGTAACTGATTGGTGGTTGTTTGGCACCCGCCTACTTACTGGAACATCAGCTTGAGTCCCTTGTGCCAGCCTTATGCAGGTGTGTGCTGCTCGGAAAATGCTGCTTTGCCATTCTGGGTGGGGGGTTGTGTAGTCACCCAGCTGGTTCAGCAGAAAACAGTTCCCTGCATTGAGCTGTCAGTGGCTGTGCTTGGTGGTTTATGTGCAGTGAGCGGCTGTCGATTGACAGCTCTGCATGCACCCATCACTGTAGCATTGCCGATGCCGACTTTTCTGTTCTAGACTCTCCGTCCTGTCCTGTGGTGGCTTTGGCTGCAGGTTTGCAAAAACAATAAAAGGCTTGCCCAAGCGCGGGGGGCCCCCACTGCCACCGCAGCCCAGCACACCAAAGACTGAAAAGCCTCCTGGACCGGACCATAACCCCAAGGTTGGTGGTGGCCCCCTTTGCATGGCAAGTGGTGGAGGCCCCAGGGCGTGCGCCCTTTGCTCCCCCCTCACAGTCCCTGCCTACCTACATTAATTATGGTTAAGGCGACACTGCCTGCTGCTAAGGAAGAGGCAAAGCAGGGGAAATACTGTAATGGGACAGCAGCAACACCATCAGATTGTTAAGGAGGGGACACTTATTTTTTCTTTTCCACACTGAGAGCAATTTGCCTAGAAACTGCCCTGTTCATTAGCCACATGTTGCTCTTTAGCCACGGGCTAGATCAGGAGACCTCTGATCTAGAATTACAATTTGAAATGTGAAAAAATGCTATATATGAAAAATATAAAAAATGTATAGAACTACTGTACCCTGGAACAATCCAATGTCGCCTCCTCCTAGGCCAAGGAGCTGATACATCATGTCTTTATGCCCCAAACAGTGTACTGAACATTTAGAACCGCTAGAATGTGCTGTTATTATCTCTTTATACATTGCAGTCCTTTAATATAAATGAGCTGGTAGTTCCTCCCACATTACATCCGCCTTTCATTTAGACAGCTGTTCTTATTTGCACAGCAACAAAATCATCTTCAATAGATATTTTTCCATTACAGCAAAGGAGCCTTAAAAGGTTTCTGTTCCTACCGCCTCTGGTGACAATGACACCATAAAAATAGATTCTAATTAATGCCGCCGGGAGAAGGTTTGTATTCTGCAGAGGAAGGCTCTGCATTAACCTGCAACAATTGTATTCAGGTCAATATCTCTGTTACATTGATGAATGGTTCTGTCTGTGAACTGATAGCTGACTCACGGTACAGCCGCTTATTTCTCCGAAATCACTCCTCAATTTATTTCCATGCCTCCTCAGCTTCCAGCTCTGGTGATGTGTTCTTTAGCTGCCTTCAATACAACGTGATTACATTTCTACCACTTCTTAGAAAATTATTAATATCAGAGCCAAAGAGATAATAGACACAGCACCAAAGCAGTCTCATTTCATTTCAATAGTCATTTGGACAGATTAAGGGGGGGGGGGTTGTCATTAAAAGCCTGGGACATAAAAAGCCTCGACAACTTATTGTTGACTTTTAGATTTTAGTTGAACACCTCTTATATCAAACTGCACTTGAATTCTTTCTATAATTTATACGGGAGGCTATGAGGGGGAATCGCTAGTTTGAGTGGCCAAGCTTTTTGCCCAGGTTAATCATCTCATGGGCATAGCTGTGAAAATGAAGAGAAGAGGAGGAATAACGCTAGTATAAACATAAAAGTGTAGAGGGTGCTATCCCAAACTGGGATGCCCCAGGGGCAGGTATTTAACAGGTCCTAGAGCTTATCTCCAAACAGGCCCTCTCATTTGGAGTGACTGTCCCTCTTTTGAGTTCATGTACTCATGTTCCCAAGAACCTTGTTGTTCTCATATGTCCCTTTTTGGGGTTTACCATGCAGATCTGCATCAATAAATTATTCAATTGCCAATAAATGACTCAATTTCCTATTTAAAGTTTTTTGTATATAATGGTAAAGCGGAACAACCTCCCCTTTGGGGAGGGGGAAGTCCTCCCACTCCTCTCATCCATGCCTCCTCCTCTCCTCCCTCTTGCCTCCCCAGCTCATCCGATCCATCTCACCTATCCATCCCTCTCTCCCTTCGTATCCTCCCTGCTAATCTGATCACCAATGGGCAGGAAGTTTTGCATGGGGTGTGCCCAGGGTGTGGTGAGGGGGTGTGGCTTAATTTAAGGAATTGTACCTCTTTCCCACACTGAAACACTGAAAGGTTAAAAAGGTATACCTAGAGTCCTGTACATTTAGACTTATAGCCCTACTACACCCCCCTACATGTCTTCCTTAATCTCTGGCTACTGCCCTAACTATGCCCTGCACTCTGCAAATGATCTACAATTTACATCTACATTAGTCCTCCCACTCCCACCTACAAGATTTTTCTTGAGCTGCACCAGTTCTCTGGAATTCCCTATCCCCAACATATAGATTGATTCAAATCATCAATAGTTTAAGACAATCCCTAAAAATGCATCTTTTTCGGGCCAACTACATCCCCTAATCTCTAATCCATCGTCTACCTTATTCTTCTGAACCCAATCTATGCACCCCAAACTTTGCCCCCAAAAGCAACTTGTGACTGGCCCATACAAATTGTATATACTCTTATTTTTACTTAGATGGCTAGACCATGGCACAAAGCACGTATTCAATTTTGTGTCCCCCATTCTCCTCTTAGATTGTAAGCTTGTGAGCAGGGTCCTCTTTCCTTTTGTTTCAATGGATACCTTTTTTTTTGCTATGTAATTTTTTACTGTAGAATATGTTGGTGCTATATAAATATATATTACATTATTTTATATTATTTTATGGTTTTGGTCTACTTTAATGAACACAGTGAATGTGGACCCACAGCCTACTTTTAGGATTGATTCAGCAACGGGCATAAAAAGTAAAAAAACATTTGAATAGATAAATATTGTGCTGAATTGCACCAATGGAAAAATCATGAGAAAAAATGTCTTCTCTCAAAAAAAGAGAGTAAGAAAAATACGGTGCTGAATCAACCCTTATGTGTAGAGCAGGGAGGCTTAATCTTTTGAGGAGTGTGGGCCATGTAGATTTGGAATCTGGTCGCAGGCCACAAGGAATAGGTTCAGAATGTTTTCATTTGGAATAGCTCAATGAAGATTTCTACAACAATCAGGAACCCCACTGTCTTCACATACTCCACTTATATTTCCTTCCACCACTTCCCTACATTCATATGTAACAATGCTAGCAACACGCATGCCAATTGGCTTCCCTCTCTGAATATATGGCTCTATTATTTATAATCCTCCATCAGTCCCCAATATTCAACCCGTCAGTTCCCAATATTTAACCTGTCTAAGCTCCCACCAATGCTAAGCATGCAATTATTATAGAAAAACTATTTTACCCAATTTAGTGCCAAAGATATCATCCAGGGATGGTCTTGCTCTATCAATGTCACTGTGTTCCTCCAAGCCATGGCTATACCCTGCATCCCTTCTATATCGGTCTCTGAGCAATTGCCTATCCTTACTCTACCCTGATTTAACTTAACATGTTAAGTTTCCCCAAAGCAGGTCAGGGGCCACATCAGATTGCTCTGAGAGCTACTTGTGGCCCCAGCCCGCAAGTTGATCACATGTCGTGTAGAGCATTCAGGCAGGTCAAAATATTTACTGCCTTACTGGACTAAATTTGGTTTCCTATCTAAGGCTATTTCAAGGGGAGGGCAGGCAGGGCAGTCGCCACTGGGGGCACCTTTATCCCCGTAATCCTGTTTTCTGCTGATGAGTCAGGGCCACTATAACTGGTGCAGGCTATATGATAGGCCCTGCATGCCCACATATTGGGCTCAGTCATGGGGAGGGGGCACTGCCTGCTTCTAAGGAAGAGATACAGCAAAAATGGACAGCAGCTGCACCATAGAACACACTGAGTGTTACTTTGCCTAGAAACTGCACTGTTCCTATCTTTTGTTCTTGAAGATGACACAAGCATCACACGACACCACACAATGCCGAGAGTGCAATGCTGGAAGCTACAGAGGCAGGTAAGCTAGCATGCTTCTCCTCCTACCTGAATTTTGACCCTAGTCCCCAGTCAGTCTGCAACCCACACAGCAAGGATCTGTGAGCAACATTTTTTAGTTTGGGGAAAAAAACTTTGTCCTGTTGAGATTCCTCTGCTGTTCATGGGGGAGTTGGGGCTGTTCATGGGGAGCATAAGCCAACTAGCACTTCCATTTTTGGTGGAAAGCAAGACTTTTAGGTAATTACTTCAAGTAAATGGGTTGCTGGACTATACTGGGACTTGGGCCACATTCAGATTGCTGGAGACCCCCACGAATAACCCCCAGGTTTCACTCACCTGAACCATGATCACCTGGTGAAATGCACCTGGCAGTCACATGGTCTGTGTATCAGCTGGCGGCTGGTAAAGTGGAAGCGTGTGTGATTGTCAACACTGTGAGGGAGGGTTACGGTGCTAGTTTGAAGCTTCTATACTTGGTTTTGGACTGTCTGTACGGCACTGAGGAAGTGTACTGTGTGGTTTGATGTTAGGGATGTTAGCCTTTAATAAAGCATCTGAAAATCCAGATATTAACCTGTAACTTCATTGTGTACTCAAGCATGTATTAAGAGTTACGAGGTATATTTGATGTTCTGGCTGCACCTACAACTACAAGTGACACACAGGACCCCCTGGTTACTAGAAGAATCAGTTTCTTGAACAACCGCTCCCCTCCGCTTGCACACATAGGTGAAAAATCTGAAATTAGAGTGAATTTGAGGATGGTTACACCCCAATTTTCTAAATAAAGTCTTAACAAAGCATTATATCAAAATGAAATCAAATCTTTAGCTTTTTTCTCTCCTGTAAAATGAACTGTGTTGAAAGCATTATATAGTGAAATCAGGAGCTCCTTCTTTCATCAATTCTTAGAAGTCTACACATATATCTTCTAAGAGAAGCCCTCCACATGACACTTTCCAGGTATAAGGCACCCAACAGAAGCACCACCTCTTGTAATCAATTTGCTCTCAATCAAATCATCTCAGCCTTTCCAGGCTTGATTCTGATGCTCCTTCTGATGAGAGATGGGAGTCACAGTGGCTGGATGGTAATTACTGTGGCACAGAAGATGAGAACAATCCTGTGACCTTGCCTCATTCACCTTTTGCAAGAAGCACAGAACAACCACTAATAATAAGTCAGTGACAGCCTTGTACAACGTCCCAATGGTGGCAATCAAAGGAAACTGATTGAGAGAGGTTGTCATAGTTACATTTATGGAGTCACTTATCCATAGGGAGAAATGTCTGTTTGCTGATGATACAAAGGTTAGTAATAGGGTGGATATTCCTGGAGGTGTCTGCAACATGGAAAACGATTTAGCTTTACTGGATAGATGGTCAAAACTGTGGAAACTAGAGTCTAATGTCTCTAAATGTAAAATCATGCACTTGGGTAGAAGGAATCCCTGCTCTGAGTACCGTATGGGCAGCACTGTGTTAGCCAGGACCTCGGAGGAGAGAGATTTAGGGGTACTGATTATTGATAGCTGCAAGATGAGTGGACAGTGTAGCCAGGCAGTGGGAAAAGCAAACAGGATGCTCGGCTGCATAGCTCGAGGCATCACCAGTAGGAAGAGGGAGGTTGTGATGCCGCTGTATAGAGCCCTGGTGAGGCCACAGCTAGAATACTGTGTGCAGTTCTGGAGACCTTACCTGCAAAAAGACATTGTTCAAATAGAACGTGTCCAAAGGCGGGCAACAGAAATGGTGGAAGGACTTAAACTTAAAACTTATCAGGAGAGACTTAAAGAACTTAATTTGTACAGTCTGGAGGAAAGAAGGGAGGGGGGGGGACATGATTGAGACCTTTAAATATGTGAAAGGATTGAATAAGGTTCAGGAGGGAAGTGTTTTTAAGAAGAAGCTTAATGATAGAACAACCTGAAGATCGGGGGAAAGATCAGGAGCAATGTTAGAAAATATTATTTTACAGAAAGAGTAGTAGATGCTTGGAACAAACTTCCAGCAGAGGTAGTTGAAAAATCAACAGTCACTGAATTTAAACATGCCTGGGATAAGCACACATCTATCCTAAGATAAAGAGTACATACAATATACACATAAGGGCAGACTAGATGGACCGTATGGTCTCCTTCTGCCGTCAACCTTCTATGTTTCTATGTTTCTATGAAGTAACCAAGGAGGAGGACAGGAGAATGTCAGAGGCAGAGCGGAGGTTGCACTTGGGTTGATATCGCTGGATCAGAGATGAAATGTAGGAAGGGGCCTGGTTAGAGAGAGCTTTGTATGTAAGTGTTAGAAGTTTGAACTGAACTCTATGGGAGACAGGTAACCAGTGGAGGAATTGACAGAGGGGGGCAGCAGCAGAGAAGCCAGAGGAGAGGTGGATGAGTTGAGCAGCTGAGTTTAGAATAGATTGGAGGGGTGCCAGTCTGTTTGTTGGCAAAGCACAGAGGAGGGTGTTACAGTAGTCCAGTCGGGAAAAAACATGTATATTAAGCTAGTGTTCACTTTAGTTAAATAGTAAACAATATATTCCCCCCTGCACATCAAAATAACCAACAACACTGAAATGATTAAACAATACAAATGTAATTAACCAATGAAAAAACATTAAAGCCATATATAAGAAGAGAATTCATCACCAAGACATCTAGCAACATTCTAACCCTGCTGCGACTGCCAGGGAAAAGTAACCCCTGGGATCATACCTCACCAAATAGAGTCTACCAAGGCAACCCTTTGACTACATAGCCCTAATCAGTCAGACCAAAGTTCTCTAGATGCATTCAAGTGATATGTTAGGGTGAGATGGTAAAGGGAGTGCTGGTATTCCCAGTGTCTGATAAACAAGCAGGCCTTGAATGAAATGTTACACAGACCCCTACAGACCCTAACATTTTTCTCATAGTTCCTCATAGGTCCAGTTAAATTGGACCTATAAGCCTTTTTCTACAACCATTGAGTTTAAAAGACTCCAGGGACAGCCGCTTAACTCCTGAGTGAAACCTCAAGGTTCGTCTGTGATCATGTTTGGGGGCCAGGATAGTCAGGATAGTAAAAATAGTAAAAATCCTGGTGATTGGTCCACTTTAAGTCTCCCTAGGCACACATAGTTGAGGCACATCTTCACAATAGAATTAGAGTACATGTTGTTTGTCATTAGTGGACACATACATTATGTCATGTGAGCACCCAACATTACTCAAACCTTGGTTACAAGGTGCCCTGTGCACGAATTGGGGATGGTACCTCCCAGTGCACTCATACATTCACTCTAAGACTTGAGAGAGACAGCTGAAAGAATATATAAAAATAAAGAGACTCGTGGAGATGATTACAATGGGAAACTGATGGTGAGATTGTGAAAATGTGAAGCGTAAGAGAAAGGATATAATGGAAAAAAGAGAATGAAGAAGGGAGCATGAAAATCAGAGAGAGACAAAGGAAATACTGAAAAAGAGGGAGACAGAAGGGATGTAGAAAGGGAAGGGAAAATTAGAGAGAAAGAGGGAGGCAATGTGAAAAAGTATGGGAGGAGGGAGGGATGCCAGAGAAAAGAGGAAATTAAAAGAACAAAGACGAAAAAGGAAAAAGGAGGGAGATATACGGAATGCAAGAAGGGAAAAGAAGATGGAAATGTGCAAATGAGAGATGGAGGTAACGTTAAAAAGAGAAGGAAGCAAGAGAAAATGTGGAGAGTAGTAAAAGAAAGATGAAGGGAGTGTGAAAAAGAGAGAAAAAACTGATGGAATGTGGAACAGATAATGTGGAAAAGAGAAGTGATTTAGAAAAGTGATGAGAAGAATGAAAAAATAGAAAGACGAAGAAAGAAAAGAGAGAGAGAAGGTTTTGCTATCTCTGAAACTTAAAGTCAAAGTACAGTCTTTTTTGGCTGGAACTGGGGGAAAATGGCAAGAATGTAGATTCTACGTGCTTGGTACTTAACAGATGGATAAGCTAGCAGGTAGAATCTACGTGTTTAGCACTGAAAGGGTTAAAGTGGCTTTTCCAATATAAAATAGAATCCACAATCTGGATAGGAGGAGCTACATATACACCCCATCCGAAAAAAAATGCCCAGTTTGCGGCATCTTTCTCCCGAGAGGAAAAAAAAATCTAGGGTCAATATCCAGAGTTTTTTTTATTGTACAATTCCACCTTAATAGGGGTGATCTGCTCTATTGCAATGTTTGTCTCCTAAGCCAGCCTGTGGGAAGCAGCACCATTCTAAATACCTTCACAAAGCAATGCATGCTGGGTAAAGCATCTGCACACATTAGAATATTTGCAATAGCATGAAGCTTTTATTCCAACACAGGTTGGTTGAGGCGATGGGCCATTAGACTTGAGCAAATCTCCCCAGTAAAAGCAGAATGGTTTGTTCAGAACTTGTCACCCCGGTTTCCTCTTCCTCCCATTAAAAGGAAAAAGCATGCTTAGTAGGGTGTGCAAGTGACCCCTTTTCTTGCTATCTAGTGCAAGTGACCCCTTTTCTTGCTATCTATCAAATTTATTTGGATTATATTATTGGACCATTTTTCACAATAGTACTTGTTTAATAAAGGATTTTTCATGAAGGCTTAATACAAACAATATTTTCATTTGCCCACAAAACTACAGATTATATTTTTTTACCAAAGCGGCAGAACAAAGACTTCATCGCTGTATACACAGAAAATTTACCAAGTGGAACGGCGTACAGCTGCCTGTCGATTATATCCTTGGAGTGGGTCCAACCCCCTCCGCGTCCATTTCTTCCCGGCGAGAGCTTAACCAATTTTATAGTGGTTTCTTTCTAGCATTGAGCTCTAAATTATTACCTGCAGTAAAATCCTCCGAATCTTTGCATGTTCTTCTAAACGACATCATTTACAGGAGAAGGGAAGGAGCAGAAATCCCCGTATGAGTCCTGAGTGATTGCCCTTGAAGGTGTTTGACATTTATGATGCTCAGTAATGAGGCTCTGCTATTAAAATGAGTGGATATTCTTTTATCACCATTATATCGCCAGTATTTATTGCACCTGTCCAAACAATCCGCAATCCCTTTAAATTCCACCTTCTCTGCTTTGTCATCGCCTGTGTCAGGGACTTGTGAGTGATTTCACCTCTGGAGATTTATCCATACAATTTCTACTGATTTTATTATTTTTATAGGCTGAATTTACAAACTCTGGGGATCATAAGCAGCCTACTATTCTCATTTAGTTTTGTGTGTGTATATGATGCTGCCATATTCCACAGTGCTGTGGTGGAGGTAGGTTAGCTAGGAACTCTGGTACAAATGAAAAGAATTTCAGTGTCTCTTTCTCGCCTTCCTTATTTTCTCACCCTTTGTCTGTTGATGTGCCAGAAATATATGTCCTAGGCCCCCTCATTTTTTCTGTCTAAACCTCTGTATGACTCTAAAACCGGACCAACAGCCCGGAACAGTTGGAAAAGAAAGGTAGCAGCCATTTTGGAGCTTCCCAGCATCGCTGCTGCCTGGATTCAACTGACATAACTGGCAATGTACAGTAACAGGAAGCCCAGCATCACTTCCTGTTTGCAGGCTGCCTGCAAATACATGAACTCATCTTGTTTTTAAAATTGATCACAGCAGGAAAAAGGTAAATTAATTGTTATGTGCAGCAATATAAATTGCCCTGGGGAGGGGGGTGGGCAGATGAGCACTGTTTGTTGTGTTGGTCTGGTTTAAGTCATTTTTGACTGTTGATCCACTTTAAATCTCCCTGGTACCAAATGCTCCTGCTAACCATCTTACTTTCCTCACGTTTCAATTTGTTTATAAATGACATAGAAGATGGGATTAGACGCATTGTCTCTATTTTTGCAGACGACACAAAGATATGTAGCACAGTGCCGTCTATAGAAGATGTTCACAAGCTTCAGGCTGACTTGGACACTTGGTAAATGAAGTTCAATGTGGAGAAATGTAAAGTCATGCACTTGGGATCTAATAACCTGAAGGCCACATATGTTCTTGGGGGAGTCACTAGCTGAGAAGGATCTGGGGTACAGGTAGACCACAGGCTAAATAACAGTATGCAATGCCAAGCAGCTGCTTCCAAGGCCACCAAAGTATTATCATGCATTAAAAGATGCATGGAATCACGGGATAGAGATGTAATTTTGCCTCTTTACAAGGCACTGGTGCGCCCTCACCTGGAATATGCCGTCCAGTTCTGGGCACCCATTCATAGAAAGGACGCTCTGACTATGAAAAAGGTTCAGAGGAGAGCCACCAAACTAACAGGAATGAAGGATCTTAGAGAGGAAAGATTACAAGAATTGAATCTGTTTGGTCTTGAGAGGAGACATTTGAGCGGGGACATGATTAACTTGTATAAATATATAAATGGGCAATACAAAAAATATGGGGATTATTCAACTAAAATCCTCTCTAAAGCGCGGACTCCCTCCATCTGGAAAAAAAAAGATTCAATCTCTGGAGGCGACAATCATTTTTACCATAAGAACTATAAATCTGTGGAATAGCCTCCCACAGAAGCTTGTCACAGCATCAGCCACTGACAGCTTCAAAAAAGGATCTGATACTTTTCTAGCAGAATGTAACATTAACAGTTACTATTAGCTGTTATCAGTCTGGCTAAGGTATGTTTTTTTTCTTTGTACCCCCCCCCGTCCTGGGGGGGGTCTTTTTAACTGAAGATCTGCTTTAACATTCTCGGTTTCTCAGCCTCCTTAACGTGATACAGCAGCTTAAACAAGAGTGCCCCCATGATGCGAACTATGTGGATAGTCAGGGCTGGCACTAGCATCCAGCAAGGTCACTTGCCGGGGGCCTCGGGGTGGTCCTAGGGCCTACTGGCAGGCAGAACAGCCAATGAACCGAGGCTGTCTGCACTACGCATTAGTGCCCTGGATGCTGGTTTGCTGCAAGGGACAGGACTAGGTATGTCTTCCGCCCGGCCTTATCCTGCCTGCATGCTGTCAGTGGTAAGAACGGAGAGGAGGGCTGAGAGAGGAGGGATGACTGCCTGGAGTGGAGAGGGGGCCCTGGGGCCAAAGTCCCACCCTTCCGCCGATCCTTAGCCGGCCACCGATCCCCCACACATGCGCTGGGCAGCCGATCCCACACTGCTGCTGATCTTCCTCTCCCGCCTCCTCTTGTCAATCTCTGCCCGCTCACACACCTATCCTTGGAACACCCTGCCTAGCAGGACGTCACCTGTTACTTCCCCCCCCCCCCCCCAAACAGGTGCCGGTGCTGCTCCTGTCATAAGAGGGAGTCAGGCTTACTTTGCAGAGGATGAGGGGATGGCTAAGCTACCCCCACCTGCCCCCCATGATTCCCACTCCCCGGTACTTCTGCCCTTTCTCCGTCTGCTGTAACTCCTGCCTCCCATCAGGTCTCCCGGCCCAGCCGCAACAAGAGCTGCTCCTGTGATAAGAGGGAGCCACCCCACACCCTCTCTGCTCTCAGATCTGCCATCTGGCTCCATCATAGATGAGTAGTCTGCCCCCAAAGGAAGAGGTAAGCTCATCAATGGAGAGGTGTGAGGGTAACAGGTTATGCGGTAACTGGAGTGTATGAGGGTAAAGTGGGCCTAGGTCCCTGTGGTGCTGGTTGACATAGTGCTCCTTGGGCATCCCGATTAGGAATGCCTCTTTGTGTGAGCCCCTCCCAAGAGGGGGGTTTCACTCAGCGGGGCATCCAGAATTGGGATGCTCCAGGGACAATGACCTTGCAATGGAATAACTTGGATAACTGGATGCCATAGGCCGCAGCCTGAGAGGACATTTTTTCCATTTGTTTTCAGTATTATTAGATCACGGTTCTCTTTAATGGTTCAGATTTTGGGTGGATACAGTCTTGCATGGCGTCTGCCTTCTGCAGATCTCTTCCTCACCACATTTCCTCAGAGACCAACCTTTCAGCAGCGAACAAAACTGACATCTATGAGCGAAATCGAGTTAAGAGACTAACCGACAATGGAACACGGGACTCTAAACCAATTCCGAAAGATTGAAAGGCGCCGTCTAACCTACTTATTCCATCATCACAACCCATAAGGCATTTTCATGCCGCCATTCGGTTTACTTATATAAGAGAAGTCAGTGAGATTCCGGCAAAGTAACTGTGACAAATGATACTAATCAGAGCTGATAAGTTTGGGAGAGGCAATAAAAAAGTATAAAATAATGGCTCACATTACATCTCTAACTCAGGCCTAAATGTATTATTAATCTGACTGCGGTGCATCTATAAAGGGAAATGCATTTACTGTTATAAACTATTTGCTTTACTGATAATGTTTTTTCTAGTTATCTTTAGGCAAACAGTACGTAAATTAGACACCAAGTATAGGCCACTTAAAGTGTACCAATATTCTCCATAACAATGACTTATGAAGTGTCCAAGTCTTTGATATTACAGAAAACCAACCCCCCATCCTTTAGCTCGGAATTAAAGCAGCAAAAAATGAATAGTCCATCCACACTTCCATTCCAGGGCATCTCAATTTGGGATGCCCTGCTACACTAACATTAACAGACAGCCTGAAATTGTGGTGGAACCCCATGTTACTGTTTGTGATCCAGCAGTTGGGCACACTGATGCGGCAAACCCCACTGACCGCCAGTGGTCATGTGAGGCCCCAGAGCAACCACTACCGACAAAGACTTGGTGAGTATTTCTGCTTGGTTTCTGGCTTCAATTTACTGATAGTGCAGTCGGGCATCCTAAATAAGCATATAATGGGGGTGGGGGTCAATGGACATTTGAGTGGAGGTCTGATTTTAGGAGACACATTTGTCCTTTTGGTGCTTGGTCTGATTGGTAACCTGGAAGAGGCGCTGCAGTGTGAAGTCATTTCAGGATCCCCTGTTGGACACAGCTGCACAGAAAAAGGTTTGTCTTTCTCTGATGCAGAGCTCACAGGCAGTAGGTGGGCTAAGCAGCTTGCAGACCAGCTTTGGGTCCACCATAAATTGGTTTTATACTTTTCATTCCCTTCTCCTAACACCAACTATCCTGATGAAATAAAACAAAAGTTTACTTACATTCATGGCCAATGTCAGCACCTGGCTAACCTAGAGCAAGTGCCAGGGCCCATTGCACCTTGGAGGGCCCTTACAGCCAATCAGTGTGTGAACTGGCATGGAGCTTAATATTATTGGGCATTAATGGCAGTAGTTTAATGGTAATAGTAGTTAGAGCGAGTTGTACTGCATTGCATGTTTTCCACTTGGCAATGGACTCCGGCTGTGTTACAGGCCACACCCACACCCTTGCATCCTTGCACCCGGGGCTTCAGGAGGACAATTTGCAGCCTGGGAGCAGCGGTAAGGTAAATGAAGTGGTGATGTGCCCACGGAACGCGTGGCTCCTGGTGTGGTAGGCGGTGGGGAGGCTTTACACATGTTATTTTCATGATACCTTGGTTTTATTTCTGGTGATGTTTTTTGTGATAGATTTGTGATTTAATTTTTTGATTGTTATTGTGATATACATCAGTGGTTCCCCTTTGGGATGCCTAATAATATATACAGGTGATTATATTTTCATATTATTCTTTAATTGGTGAATAGAGTAGATTGATATGTTTATGAGGTTTTATGGTTGAGAATATTAATTCTTAATTTATTGTTTGACTAGTAGCACTTGCACTTTATAAATATATATATATTTTATAGTGATCCGGATCATAGGCAGGATTTGCACATGTTTAGTTGCACTGTTGGAACACGTTGTTGAATGATTTAGCACATATATCTAGGCATTTGATATCAGTTAATGCGGAGAGACTCCCCCCATCGCCTACACACCTTTATGTTGGTTTGTCCTGTGTGTTATTGTTCGATGTATGTGTTTTTTAAGGGATTTCAATATGTTGTGTATTGTATGTAGTGATTATAAATATGTAATTATTAAAAAAATGTTTTTTTATCAATTTATGAGTTGAGAGTGCCTCCCTACATACTTTTTTTTCCTGTAAGGTAAATGGACTTTTTCTTTATATAAGACGTGTCAGCATTTTCCCCCTTACTTTAGAGGAAACAGTATATTTTACGGAGCAAAAATATGGTAATTAGATTAATTGTATTGTTTAATAACTTGATAAACTATATGCTGGGAGAAACCAGCTTAGCCTATGCTGGAGTGACTTTTGCTAGATTTACTGCACTTTACAGCTATAAGTTATGACCCTAGATGCACCATGACCAATGCTTAACTGTAGTGTCTATGCATTTTTCTGCTTTGGTGTTATTTCCTGCACTTCCATTTGCTATATGGAACGTGTGTGTGTGTGTGTGTGTGTGTGTGTGTGTGTGTGTGTGTGGAGGTGGCGGTAACAGCAGCAGCGGCAGGGAGGCCGGCATGGAGGGGGGTGCACACTGGCTGTAATTGGGGATGCCCCTCACGGCCTGTAATGAGATATGCCGCACACTGCCTGTAATGAGGGATGCCCTTTACTGCCTGTAATGTGAGATGCCGCACATTACCTTTAATGGAGGGATTCCGCTCACGGTCTGTAATGAGGGATTAGCCCTCACTGCCTGTAATAGGAGATGGCGCACACTGACTGTAATGAGGGCGGCCCCTCACTGCCTGTAATGGGAGATGCCGCACACTGCCGGTAATGAGGGGTGCCGGTTACTGGCTGTAATGGGGGATGCCGTACGCTGCCTGTAATGGGGTGATTGGGAGGGGGGTTTTAGAACACTATGGTTCAGAATATTTTTTTTCTTATTTTTGTCCTCTAAACCCTGAGTGTGTCTTATGCTCTGGTGCATCTTATGGAGCACAAGATACAGTATATGTATATTTGTGATGTGACTATACTGGACCAGGAACAGTACAGCAGGGCCGGTATGCCCCAAAAAGTTTTTTTAATCCAACGCAAGTTAGAGGCTTGCTTTTCTGCATGTATGTGTGCATGTGTGTGTGGGGGGGGGGGGCTTGCCTACATGTGTGTGTGGGGGCTTGCCTGTATTATTATGTAATTTTTAGGTGGCAATTCCCTTTAAGGGGTGTGGCTTGTGGTGTGGCTAGGGGCATTGTTTATTTGCAAAAAAATGATGCGCGCTGCTACATGTGTCCCTTTTTCCTGTTTTCAAAAGTTGGGAGGTATGCCAACACTAATGATCATATAACCATCAATGTTACCTTGCAGAACCCCCAGCAATATTTCCCGGGGAGTTGATTCAGTGTTGACTGTTGTCTCAAGTGGCATTATAACAGTAAAGCTGCCATTGGGGATGCCTGCACACTATTTGGGATGCCGTTGGGGATGCCTGCACACTGTATTGCAGACGGGCAGTGGCGACTACCAAGGCTGCGGGGGATCCACGGAATGTACGTTTTTTTTTTACATTCTCCCGTTAAGACGCATGGACATTTTCCCCCCACTTTTGGGGAAAAATAAGTGCGTCTTATGGGGCAAAAATGCGGTAGTTAAATTCGCCAAGACAACTGAAGACTGAAACACTGGTTGTACTTTATTTTGTTTGATGCTATGAGAGCACAAGTAAGATGGAGGGGAAATAATGATGATCCCGCATTACCTTATGGGCTCCATGCGGTCACCAATTCTGCACTGACGCCAGGGCTGTCTCAAGGCTGTAGGAACCTTGCCCTGTGTCAGGTGGAAAGAAAGAGGCTCCTCTGCACACACACAAGGAAGGGGGATGTGAAGCTATAAGCCTCATAGCAAATCAATGAGACATGTCAGATCTGACAATAACAGAAATCCACATCTTGTGACAATTGTCACGCTGAGTTAGCACTGACATGTTCCTGTCCTTATATTATATACGAATGACCCAAAAGGTCAAATAAGAAAATCTGAAGAATATTAGATGAAACTGCTACAGGCCTTGTGTAAAAAATATATGCCTCTACTGCTCTCGCCTGCTCCATATATCTAACCAGCATGGCCATGGCGTGCAGCGACCCTTTCATGCTGTGCATCACCTTTTCCTTGCCATTTTCTTTATTTCTTTATAGTATTTCTGACATTCCCTGGGTGTTACCAGAAACCGAAGGTGGTAAATTAAATAATATGAGTCTTGTGTGCTAGTGACAACCCTCAGCCCCCCATAGCACCCACGGCTTTTCTGGTAGATAAACTGGGGTTTAAAAAACGTCCCAAGACTTTTTTTGGGCACAGTGGCCCTGCTGTACTGTTCCTAGCCCAGTATAGTATCTTAATTTGACATAATTTATATACATTCACATACACTATAGTGAGGTGTAATTTAATTGTAGTAATTATGTAGTAACTTATAAAGGAAAGACTTTGCACCCTCATCTCCACCCTGCTCCATGCTGCACCATCATCTCCACCCTGCTCCATGCTGCACCCCAAACTCTGCTCTGCTCTATGCTGCCCCTCCATCTCCATCCTGCTCCATGCTGCACCCCATCTCTGCCTTGCTCCATGCTGCACCATCATCTCCACCCTGCTCCATGCTGCACCCCCATCTCTGCCTTGCTCCATGCTGCACCATCATCTCCACCCTGCTCCATGCTGCACCATCATCTCCACCCTGCTCCATGCTGCACCCCAATCTCTGCCCTGCTCTATGCTGCAACACCATCTCCATCCTGCTCCATGCTGCACCACAATCTCCGCCCTGCTCCATGCTGCACCATCATCTCCACCCTGCTCCATGCTGCACCCCAAACTCTGCCCTGCTCTATGCTGCACCCCCATCTCCGTCCTGCTTCATGCTGCACCATCATCTCCACCCTGCTCCATGCTGCACCCCAATCTCCGCCCTGCTCCACGCTGCACCATCATCTCCACCCTGCCCCATGCTGCCCCCCAATCTCTGTCCTGCTCTATGCTGCACCATCATCTCCAACTTGCTCTCTGCTGTACCATCATCTCCACCCTGCTCCATGCTGCACCATCATCTCCACCCTGCTCCATGCTGCACCCCAATCTCTGCCCTGCTCTATGCTGCCCCCCATCTCCCTCCTGCTTCATGCTGCACCATCATCTCCACCCTGCTCCATGCTGCACCCCAATCTCCGCCATGCTCCATGCTGCACCATCATCTCCACCCTGCTCCATGCTGCACCCCAATCTCTGTCCTGCTCTATGCTGCACCATCATCTCCAACTTGCTCTCTGCTGTACCATCATCTCCACCCTGCTCCATGCTGCACCATCGTCTCCACCCTGCTCCATGCTGCACCCCAATCTCTGCCCTGCTCTATGCTGCACCACCATCTCCATCCTGCTCCATGCTGCACCCCAATCTCTGCCCTGCTCCATGCTGCACCACAATCTCTGCCCTGCTCTATGCTGCCCCCCATCTCCCTCCTGCTTCATGCTGCACCATCATCTCCACCCTGCTCCATGCTGCACCCCAATCTCCGCCATGCTCCATGCTGCACCATCATCTCCACCCTGCTCCACGCTGCACCCCAATCTCTGTCCTGCTCTATGCTGCACCATCATCTCCAACTTGCTCTCTGCTGTACCATCATCTCCACCCTGCTTCATGCTGCACCATCATCTCCACTCTGCTCCATGCTGCACCCCAATCTCTGCCCTGCTCCATGCTGCACCATCATCTCCACCCTGCTCCATGCTGCACCATCATCTCCACCCTGCTCCATGCTGCACCATCATCTCCACCCTGCTCCATGCTGCACCATCATCTCCACCCTGCTCCATGCTGCACCATCATCTCCACCCTGCTCCATGCTGCACCATCATCTCCACCCTGCTCCATGCTGCACCATCATCTCCACTCTGCTCCATGCTGCACCCCAATCTCTGCCCTGCTCCATGCTGCACCATCATCTCCACCCTGCTCCATGCTGCAACATCATCTCCACCCCAATCTCTGCCCTGCTCTATGCTGCACCCCCATCTCCCTCCTGCTTCATGCTGCACCATCATCTCCACCCTGCTCCATGTTGCACCCCAATCTTCGCCCTGCTCCACACTGCACCATCATCTCCACCCTGCTCCATGCTGCACCCCAATCTCTGTCCTGCTCTATGCTGCACCATCATCTCCAACTTGCTCTCTGCTGTACCATCATCTCCGCCCTGCTCTATGCTGCACACTCATCTTTGCCCTGCTCCATGCTACACACTCATCACTGTCCTTCTCATTTTTACACCCCCATCTTTACTCTTCTCTCTGCACTCCCATCTCTTCTCTGCTCCATACTGCACCCCTATCTCTGCTGCTCTCCTTTCTGCACCCCTTCATTGTCCCGCTCCTCTATGCACCCTAATTCCTGCCCTGCTCCATGCTACACCCCCATCTCTATCCTGCTCTTCTCTGCACCTCCATCTCTGCACCCCTATGGAAGGAAAGCTTACTGTGGAGCTGGGTGATTGTTTTATGTTCACAGCAGATCTACACCCTTCCAAAAAAGTTTGTAGGTCAGTTTTAAACTTACTAAAGTACTCCATGCCTCTGCACTGTTTCTGCAGTCTACACGATCATTAGTGGCCAATAAAGTTTGTTTGGTGTGGATACGTTGTGCCGAGAATTGCGTAGACAGCCTGCAAACCAGATTTTCCACTGGTGGAGAAGTAACCTTAAAAAGCCAAAATGAATGCTCAGTTTGGGCTTCCTACTTATCTTTAAATTGAGGGGCATCCTGAATTGGGGGGTGTCAGCATCTGTCACAACCCGGGGTACACAACTGCGCCCGGAATTCATCACAGAAGTCTCACACTAATTGATGATCATACTGCGCATTCTCCAATTTCGTTAGATAATTGTGAGAACCCATCTGAATGCATTCAGTTCTTTTTAAGGAAGTCCCTGGTGGCAATATGGCGCCAGAGGATTCGGTTGCTCATCATTATGAGCCCCCTTGCTCTTGGAATCTGCTTTTCATCAGCTTTTCTCTGGACCCCGATTTTGGATCTTCCACAGCTTGTTTACCTCCTCACAAATTTGGCTTGTTTTTGGACTTTGATTCCTGCTTGTGACCCTCGACTGCGTTCTCTGGACTTTAAACCTTTGCCTGACACTCTTTGATCTTGGATGCTCTGGAATTGAACCTTTGCCCTTTGGTCTTGGCTTGCTCTTTGGAATTGAACATTTGGCTGATAACCTTTGATCTTGGCTTGCTCTCTGGAATTGAACCTTTGTCTGATACCCTTTGACCTTGGCTTTACTTCGACTATGGCTCTTGGATCAGGAGAACACTGGTGAACACTGCCGCCTGCCCAGGACTCCCCCCCCCACCGGGTATTCCAAGTGAATATTATCCTCCTGTATGGTGGGGGAGGCTCTAGAGAAGACCAGGGAGACTCTTAGACCCTGAACCATAGCAGAGTTTCTAGTTCTAGGTAGTTGGCTTCAGAGCTCCACCCCCCCCAGTACATCCTCCAGTTAATAACAGCAGTCCAAAGGTATATTTGATCAGTTTTGATGGGAGTCAGCCATTAAAACTACTGCTGTTCACATTCCTGCTCTAAAAATACATTGCTTGGCATATTTCTTGCTCTGCGCTACGAAGACAGTTGCTCTTGCAGACTTTTTGATAAAGGAGCCTGTGTTTTATTTATAAAAAAAAAAAAGAAAAAAGGAACTGGCGCTCATCCTGGATGCATGACAAGCACAAAAGCTACAAGTCCTGTTTGTGCCATAAAATTAATCGCATAGTGAATCAGTGTAGCCCTCCGCGCTCCCAGAATATCACTGCCGCTCACTGTACTATTCTGAGTGGAGGAGAGCCGCCAGCACCGGCACACCAAGCTGTTTCTTCAATGGTGTAGGTGTCACGTTCAGCATCCCACCTATCACGAGTTCTATGGAGGGTGAGTCACTCAGATCTCTGGGGAGGCAGCATATGCTCATTACATATTACTGGCTGTGTGCACAGCATTCCCCGCCTGTTACTAGTGTGTGTGAGGCATAAGTGATAACTTTTACATTCATTATCCAACCTATGCACCATCTTCATGTCTAAAATAGAGATGGGCATGATGTGTCCACACACAGACACACTGGGTGGGTGGATTTGGGTGGGTTGTTGAGGATCACTGTGGGGAAAATAAGAAAACTTGTAATTGAATGTAATTAAATCAGCTGTAACAGTCTATTAAAGCCCAACTACAGCCAAAACGTTTTATTTTCATACTGAGTAAATATAAGATAATTTGAAGTGGATGTAGGCCCAAACAGAAGCCCTCGGAGCTGATGTGCCCTCCACCCCCAGGGCATCCTAATTTAGGATGCATCTCCGCCAGATAAACAAGAAGTAAACTTTCTTGCTTTGTCTGTGCCTTGTGTCCAGGGTCATACATATGGTGGAGGTAAGGGTGGCGGCGACTACCAGGCCCATTGCAAAAGAGGGCTCATGCAGATGGATGATCACCATCCTGGTTGCAGCAGAGATAAATGCGCAAGGGAGGTAATCACAAAGCTTACACAGGGGAGGGGAGAGCACTGAGAGGAGTGTTATTGCTGTGTGCATTGCCATTGCTGGCTATGCTGGAGTGATTATTACTTGCTGATTTTTGCATACTGATGACCTTTAAAAATGAATCTAAAATGTGGAGGCTGATTCACCACTAATCGCTGTAGTAACCTGGCCCGCATTGATGAATGTGATGTATGTTGGGCGCTGTAACAACAGTATAGCGCTGTAGCGAGCGAGATGTAGCGCCAGCTCAGTGTGTCCGGCATTCGGCACTCCACACCATACTCATGAAAAAAGGACACACACAGCGTCGGCGCTCTAAATCTGGTCGCTGTAGCATAGAGCGCCAGACGCTGTGTGATTAAAGTCTGTTTTTTAACATATATCCACCTGTAACAAAACGAAAACACATGGAATGAAATTGTTGGAACACTGTGACATTAACACTTTAGTGCCAGACCTGTAATGACAATTCTGCAGAAAAATATAAAAAATTAAAAAAAAACACAAAAATGATTGACAGGAGAGGTCACACAAAGATTTGAGCAAAAAAATTGCAAAAAGAGCAATTGAAATGTATGGGAGAGCAACAGTGAGCGAAAGGTAATACCTGGCGATCTGGAAGATAAAGCGCCGGCGCTATAGGCTGAGCCGCCTGTAATAATACATCAGACGCTACATGGCGCTGTTAGAGGCGCTCACCAGATTCGCTTTCATAAATGTGGTTTTGCCTACAGCGCCCAGTGTTCACCAGACGCTGCCTGCCGCTATGAGGCACTACCTGGCGCTATCCCTTCTTAGAAACCCCCTAAGTCTAGTGAAAGTCACTACACGTGTGATCTTACACTGCTCCATTTGATTCGAAACAACTACCTTGGATGACATCAACAGACCCCCAAGGCATTCCCAGAAATGGCTTTGCTGCTGTTTATCAACGCCCTTGTGCCACATTTCCCTTTTAATTCCCATCAAAAAGTTTCTCTCTTTTTTCATTTCCCATTGAACTAGTGTAAACATATTGTAAACGTTCCAACTTACAGTCCACCAGGACTTGTGGTCCTGGTGGAGCAATTAACAGTGTGAAAGTGATGGAGGCTGGATGGAAGTATTGCAGGCTGAGGGCCCTAATGCCCTGAAGTGGAAGGCTTGTGTGATGAGTTGTGATCCCTAGAGATCTCCAGGCTCCTCTTCGAATACAGAGAGCTGATATGTCCCCTGTGTGGAGTGACACAGTTTGGACTTGGTTGACTACCTTGATATGTAGGCGGATGGGCACCAGGCCCAGATGGGAGAAACTATGTTAACCTCCCTCCTTTTATTTCTCTTTTTCTACTTTCTTAATTTTTCCCTCTGTCCATGTCCTTGTTAGGTTCTATGAATACCCAGGTAGTAAGTGGCATCATTGTTTTTTCCTATGAAAGGGGTGCATTTTCATGACATACACAGCTGGCATTAGAGAAGGTCATACTGGTTGCTGGTTGGGGGCAGCTAGAGGAAAGGACTTGTTAAATTGCTGGATGAGAAAGGGCTACTTAATTTAATGTTGCAGGATAGGGTATGCCTGGGGCATAACTACAGGGGGTGCAGTGGTAGAGACCACACTGGGGCCCATGAGGTCAGGGGTCCCACCACTGTTGTCTATTCACTTTAAATATATGATTTGTGCTCACGTGGCATAAATCTGACAAAAAAAAACACCATAGGGAAGGCTTATGACTTTGCTTTTATCCTTTTAAATGTGACACAAGCACCACATGACAGGCTGGCAAATTATGTGCAGTGCTGAAAGCTGGCAATACAGAGAGCCTGGCATGCTCCCATTCATGGCCAACTCATACACAGCTATGGTAATGCCCAGTGCCTCCTCAAATTCAACAGTGCCCAGTACCTCCTAAAATTAAATCTGACAGCCCTGCTTCTGAAAAACCCAGTCAAAACTATCATAAATGTAAGTAGAATAATGCATTATCTCAGACCTGGGCATTGTAAGGCCCGAGGGCCACATACAGCACTTTGATTGGTTCTGACTGGCCCACGACCAGCATTCCCTGTAAGGTGTGCGGCCGCACGCTGCCGACGCCCCAGCTGATCAGTCCCGTCCACTGTCCGCGCAGTCTTGCCAGAAAAGATAGTGCCAGGTTTGAACAGCACTTTTTTTACCCCTCTGTAGTGAGTCTTATGTAGCGAGGGCGTGTGTGGATTAGAGCCTGCTATCCTATTGGACAGCTCCCTCCTGCAGGTTTGGCTGTGGGCGGAGTTTCTCTTCCCGTCCTTGGCCTGTACTGTGTGGCATGTGTCAGTCGCTGCGGAGCTGACGCTGGAGATGGAGGTTCTCCAGCCACTTGTCTGTGACTCACGTCGCAGGCTGCTGGCACTTGTAGTCCACACCAAATGTGTTACATGCCGTACACAGCGCCCGATGGTGCACTGGCTCTCGTAGTCCATTTCTGGCCAGACCAATCCCAAATCGGGATGCTCCACTTTTTAAAACCCTTTTTACTCAGTAGCAACGTGAAAAAAGGCGGACTCCTTCTCTGAAAGCAGAACAAAACCCAGAGCAGCCACTGGTCTTCCCCCTGGGTATCCCAGATCAGGATGCCCCACTGTGTGAAACCCTTGTTACTTAGTAGCAACTTGACAAATGGTGAATAAATTACATTTTTTGTAAGGCAGCCTCACTTTTTCATTGTTTAACTATCACATATACTTGTACCAGCTGGTCAAAACAATTATAAAGAAATACAATTAATATTATGCAGAATTGAGTTCAGCCTTTTGGCTCGGCCCTCCACAATATTTTGAGTTTCTCATGTGGCCCCATGGAAAAAATAATTGCCCACCCCTGCATTAGCTCTATCCAGAAGTAAAAACCCATTAGCTGTAAAGACTAATCACTAATCAAAAATGTCTTAAAACATTGTATCAACATTGTAAAAAACAGTTCCAATGCCCTGTGGCAGCCAGGCCATTGACTAAAATTGATGCATAGTTACATTCATCCCCTCTAGCAGCTGTTGATTCAGTGTGTGAGTGTGTGTAACATGACAAACAGCTGATCCCTTTTCTGGGGTAAATTTCTCAGTTTGGTGTGGGCTGCTGACAGCTGGACTTGTGTGGAGAAACAATATCACACAGATACGCTGCAGCTGTGCTGATAAATGCAGCCCACTAGAGAAGGAATTTATCTTCTTCTAACATTCTATGTGGAAACAGATAAAATCTCACAATCTTGTTGGGCTGATCACAAGGAATCTGCCAGCTTAACTGCAGTGTGTCTGTGTACTAGCAAAGACTCTCCCTCATTGTCCCACTTATGCCCCATGCTTACGTGAAAACAGGGCTCTCAGGTGTGATTAGGGTTGCCACTTGGCTGTTTTTTTTACTTTACTGGCCACTAGCCTGGCGGTGCCAGTATTTGTTTTTTTACTGGTAACTGAGGATCGGAAAAGTATACCCACATTACATTTACCAGTAAAAATATAATTACCGACACTGCCAGGCTAGCAGCCAGTAAAGTAAAAAACCCTAGTGTGAGCCAAGATGGCAGCTATTCCACAACATCTGCATGGGGTTAAGTCCTCGCAAACAGCAAACACCACTGATCATCATCAAAGGGGAGCAAATTACTAAACTTTATTTTCTTGCCTGGAGGTCCACTTTAAGCCTTTGTGGGATGCTGTGCACTTCTGGGTACTGGAAGCACATGTGGGCTCACATGGAATTTGGGGCCACAATTTGTCCAAATCCATCCCTGCTTGCAGACTTGAGATGCCAGCCTTTATATTTATGCACGCTGTGTACGGAACTATTTTTCAGGAATACTGTATTCAGTATATATATGTTTCATGCATAATTATCTTTGTTTAAGTATTTTTTTTCAGCACAGAAACAGTAGTAGAAAAATACTAGATGCTTCCTTTGTTTCAACTTTTATTGTTTTTACTTTTACTGAACAGTACGAAAAGCTCTCATACTAAATGCAGTGCTAGTAATACAGATCTGTTTTACATTTCATTGTGGTTACACAAAGTCCTCAGAGATGTAAAAAAGACAGTAAGACATTAAGGGGTTTATTTAAGAAATGCTAAGGCCACGTAGTGCCACGTAGAGACAGATGATTCTCAGGTGAGTGTCAGGCCCCAGTGAAAATGGTGTATTTATCAAGTCAAAAATCCTGAGCGCCCGTGATAGTGCCAGGTAGTGTCCCATCTAGCATCAGCACCGGTGATGAGATGAGTGCCGGCGCTGAGTTCCGTACAGTGCCAGATAGGACCAGGCGCTCACCCTGCACTGTGTGGCCTCCTCCCATACATTTCAATGGGCTAGGATGGTTAGAATTATTTAAAGTGGACCAACACCCAGGGGTGATTGGCCTGGGAATCTATAAGATTCCCGGGCCGATCACCTCCCTCACTGCGGGACATCCGAGATCAGGATGTCCCGCGGGGTGAACCCCCCCAAAACCCCCCTAAAACCCAAAAAAAACCTTACCTTCGGGTGCCCCCCCGAAGTGGACCAAAACCCAGGATAGTCAAAATCCTGGGTGTTGGTCCACTTTATGCTTTTTTTGGGTCTGGTGCATGTACCATGGAATCCTTGGGCTGGTTGAGATTATTTTTGTATTAATTTTCTGTACCTTTGTGCTGCGCTGCAAACTTGTGATTTGGGCCTTGAGAAAGCTATAGTGTCCCTAATGCAATTCCTATTTTTAATAAAAAAAAAAAAAAATCCAGGACCCTAAAAAAATTTAAAATTGTGATTGCAACAGGTGCTGTGTGCCTGAAATCCTGATTTAAAAGCGCCTCTTGGAGCACTATTTATTCTTTTTAATAAATATTTTCAGCTTGCGGCGCTCCTGGCCGGCACTAGGTGTCGCTAGTGCATAGGCATATAAAAGCTTTGCGCTGCGAACACTGCCTGGCCGGGAGCACTACAGCTGACAGCCTGAAGCTGGCCTTGCGGTGCGGGTGCTGCTGAGCGTTTCAGACGAGGTGCTCAAGTGATGCCCACGCCATTAATAATAAATTAGCCTCCCCGTGTAAGCATAAAGCTAGGCCTCTATTTCTCATCACATTTAAACTGACCAAACACAAAGACTAGCTACACAGGGGGCCTAAGTCTTGCCTGTCTTGACTCTTCACACTGGTATTTTGATTTTATGGGCCTTATCTCGCACCCTCAAAAACTGCTGCTTAGTGAGATTGGGCAGATACGGGCAGGCTGATTCATCATTAGCGGCAGGTAGCGACAGATGAGCGTCTGTAGCAGGCATTTTCAGAGCGCCCACTAGTAGTCGCTGTGCTCGGCCGTGGGTCGCAACTTTATAGCGACTCAGTCGCTGTTCAGTAATGTTGAATACATTGTGAGGAGTCGCTATTTGACAAGTACAGTGCTGTATGGAACGCATGGTAGCGACTGCTCATAGCGACCGACTCACACCATATTCAGGAAAAAAACAGCCTCACAAATCTCTGGCGCTGAAAAATGCTTGTTTGAAGCCCAGAGCGCAGGAGGCGGTGTGTTTAAAGTCTGTTTTCAACCATCTATCCACTAGTAACAAAGCGAAAACATATGGCAGACCTGTAATGTCATTTCTGAGGAAATATATAAAAAATGTAAAAAATGTGAGAAAACTGCTTTTTCAATGCCAGAAGAGGTCACAGAATTATTTGTGATTTTTCTGAAAAAAAAAAAAAAAAACCCCGTTTAAAGAGAAGAAAAGGTTCATCCATTGAAATGTATGGGATAGCGACAGGTAGCGAGAGGTCATACCTGGCGCTGTGCAAGGCTGAACGCTGGCGCTGTTCGCAGAGGCTTTGAAAATGATGAATCAGACGCTACATGGCGCTATCTCAGTCGCTAAACAGATTCTGCTTGATAAATGTGTAATTGTGTGCCGTGTCCAGCGTTCACTAGTCGCTACCTGTCATTAACCAGGCGCTACCTGACGCTATCCCTTCTTAAATAACCCCCTGTGAGTCTCGGCATTTAAAGACTAAAGAGGAGTTTCTAAACAAGTCACACACGTCAGTTGCCTATAAGACCAAATAAATAAATGGCCCTAATTGAAAGCCTCCGCCAGGGCAATCTTCCAGAAGGACAATCAAGCCCTGCTATGATAAATTGCACTTTCCTGGTATGATTATTTGCAGATCCGGAGGGCGCTGGGCATGCACACGCTGGGTTTTCACCAGAAGACTGGAAGTCACGCTTGGTGCCCTGGACATGTCGTCAGGGGAGGAAATCTGGCTGAAGGCCTAGAGCTGCTGAGCAATTGACTCCAAGGGTCAAACTAAATTTCCCAGATTCATTTCCCTTTCACATCCATAATGCTTCTGTGACTCTGATAATAAACATGGCAGCAATTACCACCCCCCAGTCTGGCTCTTGTAAATGTTACACAAAAGCGGGATGGTCACGGTGAACAGGGGCGACCTGGGGTTAAAAGGTGCAAGATTTCAGGATGCTCATAAATACATACATACATATTCACACAATGATAGAGACAAATAGAGAGAATGTATGAGAAGTGGACTGGAGGAAAAGTGAAGGAGTGATAGAGATAATGTGAAATAGAGTGAGGTGAAAGGAAAGAGAGAGAAGGAACACTGGAAACATGAAAGAGATGGAGGGAGTGTGGACAAAGAGAAAGAGGAGAAGGGGACATGAAAAAGGAAACTGAGATGGGGTGAATGTGAAAAGAGAGAACATAAGAAAAGAGAGAAGTGTGTAAAAAAAGAGAGAATGTGAAAAAGAAAAACAGATTGTAAGTTTCGAAGGGCACAGCCAACAATGTACTCAAGTATCATTGTGTATTAGCTGCACCTCTGTCACAACTGACCCATGACATTCTGTGTACCATATATATATATATATATATATATATATATATATATGTATATATATATATATATTATTTGTATTGCCCTGTCTGTAGTTTCTACCTTTCTATGGAATATGGAAAAGAGATATAACTTGGAGGTAAATAGAGAGAAATGGAGAGAATGTGGAAAAGAAAAAAATAGAGGAAATGGTGAAAGAAGAGAGAGACAGAGGACATGTGGAAAAAGGGGAGAAAGTGAATGTAGCAGAAATGGGAAGGTAGAGAGAATGTGGAAAAGAGGCAGGACAGAGGGAATGTGGGAAAAAAGGAGACAGGAAAGAGGGAACGTGAAAAAACACAGCAGAGGGATTGTGGGAAAAAAGATGAAGACTGCGGGAGTGTGGAAAAAAATGGGAAATATAGAGGCAATGCAGGGAATGCAGAAAAGAGGACAGAGTGAATGTGGAAAAAACAAGAAAGATAGAAGGAATGTGGAAAAGAGGGGTAGACAGAAGAAATGTTGAAAAAATAGGGGGGGGGGAATAAATGTGAAACAAACTGAGGGAATGTGGAAAAGAGAGAGAGAGGCAGATAGAACGTGGAAAAAGAGAGCATAATGAATTTAGAAAAAATACATAGATAGAGGAAATGGAAAAAAAGGAGACAGGAAATGTGAAAAAGAAGAAAAAGAGAAGCAATGCAGAGAAGAGGGGGAGACAGAGGACAAAGAAAGAGGGCAGTGAGCAGGAGTTAAAAAAGGAAGATGAAGGCAATGTGGACATAAAATCAAGAAAGGTGAAGGGAATGTGGAAAAGAGGAGAAGAATTTGGTAAAAGGAGACAGGAAACATTAAAAAGAGAAAAAAAGAGCGAAGGAATGTGGATCAAGGTGAAAAAGGGAGGGAGCATGGAAAAGAAAGCTAAGAAAGGGAGTTACAGGGGCAGTAGAGTTGGTTTTCCCAGCAGTGCCACAAGGAGAGAGATTCTGGCCAAGTCTGCTGAGCCAACTGAAGGATGCCTGAATGGTGCCTCTTTACAGAGGCTTGGAATTGCATCCTGTGTGATCGCGCAGATCACTCCCAGCCATGATGTTAGGGTGAGATGAAGGGAACAATGTCTTTACTAAAAATTCTAGCATTGCATTGCTTGTGTTTTTACCACGGGGAGGCCGATTCATTAATAGCGGCAGGTAGCGACAGTTGAGCGACTGTAGCGGCCTTTTCAGAGCGCCCGCTAGTAGACGCTGTGCTTGGCCATTGTTCGGTAGTTGATAGCGACTCGTTGAATATTAGGTGAGGAGTCGCTATTTGACAGGTTCCGCGCTGTATGGGAGCGCATGATAGCGACTGGCCCTAGCAACCGTCTCCCACCATATTCATTAAAAAATCACGCTCAAAAAATTCTAGCGCTGTGAAATGCATGTTTAAACCCCAGAGCGCTGGCGGCGATGGGTTAAAAGTAGTTTTTTAACCCCCAAACCACCATATTTTTGGAAACCCAAAAAAAAAAGTTTTTTAAATAATTTGGTAATATGAATACATTAATATCAGACCTGTAATATCAATTCTGTACATTTTTTTTTATTTTTTTTAACTTAAAAAATTATTTAAAATGGCAGAAGTGGTCACAGAATTTTTCACATTAAAAAAAAAAATAAATAAAAAAAATAATAACAATTAATTATGAATATTTAAAGATTGTTCCATTGAAATGCATTGGAGAGCGCCAGGTAGCGAGAGGTCATACCTGTCGCTGTTCAAGGTCAGACGCTGGCGCTGTGGGCTGAGGCTGGAATAATGATGAATGATTTGCTATATGGCGCTATCTCAGTCGCTAAGCAGGATTGGCTTGATAAATGTGTGATTGTGGTGGGGAGTCGGCGTTCTCGTGGCGGGGCCCCTCATTACCGGCCGCTCACCAGTCACTACCTGTCGCTATTCCTTGTTAAATAAGGGCCTAATTTAGATGCCCGTATGCTGACTACCAGTTTCCCTAGCAGTGTAGCAGAATAGATAGAAGAATGTGAAAAAGAGAGAAGGAGGAATTTCAGGATTGGGAGAAAGAGAGCGAATTCTGAAAAATGAAAGAATGTGACAAATGGAATATGGAGATGAAACAGACATATAGGGGGAAAGCAAAAAAGAGAAAGACAGCGAGCGAGAGGAGAGACAGAGCACTAAGAGCACAGAGAAAAGAGGAGGAAATGCTAAAAGAAGAAATATAAGAGGCCGGTTCATTAATAGCGGCAGATAGCGACAGTTGAGCGACTGTAGCGGCATTTTCAGAGTGCCCGCTAGTAGTCACTGTGCTTGGCCGTTGTTCTGTAGTTGATAGCGACTCAGTCGGTGTGCAGTAATGTTGAATATTGGGTGAGGAGTCGCTATTTGACAGGTTCCGCGCTGTATGGGAGCGCATGATAGCGACTGGCCCTAGCGACCGGCTCCCACCATATTCATTAAAAAATCACGCTCAAAAAATTCAAGCACTGTAAAATGCATGTTTAAATCCCAGAGCACTGGCGGCGATGGGTTAAGAGTAGTTTTTTAACCCCCAAACAACCATATTTTTGGAAACCAAAAAAAAAAAGTTTTTTAAATAATTTGGTAATACGAATACATTATTATTATTATTATTATTATTGTTTATTTATATAGCGCCATCATCATCCGTAGCGCTTTACAAAGTAGTAATTACAGACAGGGTAGAAACATACGGTACATATACTATTTCAAATGCAGTTTTACAGATTTCACAGTGGATATTCTGAGTACAAGATACAATAGGGGAGAGAGCCCTGCCCTTGCGAGCTTACAGTCTAAAGAAAGAGGGGTGAAGACAAGGGGGAAGGATCACAAACAGTCCATATTGAGCTTTGTGCTCTTTAGAAGATTGGTTAGGCCAGATTATATGCTTGTCTGAATAACTGCGTTTTAAGGGCGCCTTTGAAGGTTTTGAGTGTTGTGGAGTGGCGGATTGGGTGCGGGAGGGCATTCCAGAAGATTGGAGTTGCATGTGAGAAGTCCTGGAGGCAGGCGTGAGAGGAGGTGACCAGGGTGGAGGACAGGAGAAGGTTGGTAGCAGAGCGGAGGCTGCGTTTAGGTTGATACTGTTGGATTAGAGATGAGATGTAGGGAGGGGCCTGGTTGGAGAGAGCCTTGTATGCGAGAGTTTTGAACAGGATTCGCTGTGGGACTGGCAGCCAGTGTAGGGATTGGCAGAGAGGCGCAGAACTGGAGGAGCGAGAGGAGAGATGGATGAGGCGAGCAGCAGAGTTCAGGATAGATTGGAGGGGGGCCAGTCTGTTAGTTGGTAAGCCACAAAGAAGGATGTTGCAGTAATCCAGATGGGATATGACCAGGGCATGCACTAGCATTTTAGTGGTGTCAGGTGAGAGGAAGGGACGAGTGCGGGAGATGTTTTTAAGTTGGAGGCGACAGGAGGTGGCCAGGGAGTGAATATGTGGTTTGAAAGAGAGGGCAGAGTCCAGAATGACTCCCAGGCACCGAGCTTGGGGAGTTGCTGTTATTGTGTAATTGTTGACAGAAATAGATGTGTTAGAGAGGGGAGGGGAGTTAGATGGTGGGAAAATGACCAGTTCTGTCTTGTCCATGTTCAGCTTGAGGTAGCGAGATGACGTGAATGAAGAAATAGCTGAGAGGCAGTTGGGGAGACGAGATAGTAGAGAGGAGAGATTGGGGCCTGAGAGATATATCTGAGTGTCATCCGCATAGAAGTGGTATTGGAAGCCTAGTGAAGTTATAAGTTTACCAAGGCCATAGGTGTAGACTGAGAAAAGTAGGGGGCCTAGGACAGAACCTTGTGGCACACCAACAGAAAGGGAACGTGAGGATGAGACTGTGTTAGAATAGGATACACTGAATGATCTGTCAGAGAGGTAAGAGGTGAGCCAAGAGAGTGCCAGACCTTGAATCCCAAGAGAGGAGAGAATATCAGAGGGTTTCTTGATTATCGGAGTAATAACTGCATGTTTGTAGGAGGAAGGAAAGGTACCAGTGGAGAGAGAAAGGTTGAATATGGAGGTTAAGGCTGGAGTGAGGGATGGAGACAGTTGAGGAATAAGGTGGGATGGAATAGGATCAAGGGAGCAGGTAGTCAGGTGGGCCCTAGAAATGAGAGAGGTTAGTCCAAGCTCAGTTATTGGAGTGAAGAAAGTAAGAGAGTGAGGTGGGGGGATAGTTTGAAGTGGTGAGGGATTCTGAGGGGCAAAGCCAAGTCGAATATTGTCAATTTTTCCTTTGAAGAATGTAGAAAATTCTTCTGCTGTTATTTGGGAGGTTGGAGGAGGAGGTGGAAGGCGGAGTAAGGAACTGAAAGTATTGAAGAGTTGTTTTGGATTCCGGGCTTGTGCAGAAATCAGTGAGGAGAAATAAGCTTGCTTAGCAGATGAAAGGGCCATCCTGAGTTCTTGAAGGGCTTGTTTATAGAATAGAATGTCATGATTGGCTTTGGTTTTCCTCCATCGCCGTTCAGCAGCTCGAGACAGCTGTTTCAATCTGGCTGTGCTTGCATTTAGCCAGGGTTGGGGTTTTTTGGTGCGGGGGCGGCTATAGGTGTGGGGCGCCGACAAAGTCCAGAGCTGAGGAGAGAGTATTATGGTAGTGTGATGATGCAGCGTCTATGTCCGTGAATGAGGTCAAGGTCTGAAGAGGTTGAAGTGAGGCAGAAAAGGACTGAAGGTCTAGGTTTCTTAAGTTCCTGCGTTGAGGTGTGGGTTTGTGTGGAGGGGGGTTAGCAGGAATTGGAGAGAGGGTCATAGTCAGCAGATTATGATCAGAGAGGGGGAGCAAAGAGGGCAAAGAGGTTTGATAGAGAGCAGAGGTTAGAGAAGAGGAGGTCAATTGTGTGGCCGTCTTTGTGGGTGGGTGCAGTAGACCATTGCTTGAGGCCGAAAGATGAGGTTAGTGACAGTAGTCTGGTGGCAGCAGGGTTGCTAGTGTCCACAGATATGTTGAAGTCACTCATGATGATTGCAGGGATGTCTGTGGACAGAAACTGAAGGAGCCAGGTAGAAAAGTGGTCGAGGAAAAGAGTAGTAGTTCCAGGAGGGCGGTAGATGACTGCGATTTTCAGGTTACAGGGAGAATTAATATCAGACCTGTAATATCAATTCTGTACAATTTTATTTATTTTTTTTTTTACCTTAAAAAAATTATCTAAAATGGCAGAAGTGGTCACAGAATTTTTCACATTAAAAAAAAAAAACAAACAATTAATAACAATTAATTATGAATATTTAAAGATTGTTCCATTGAAATGCATTGGAGAGCGCCAGGTAGCGAGAGGTCATACCTGTCGCTGTTCAAGGTCGGACGCTGGCGCTGTGGGCTGAGGCTGGAATAATGGTAAGGGAGCGGACTGGAGGGTTGCAGGTTCGAATCCCGGTCCTGGAACATGACTGAAGTGCTCTTGAGCAAGGCACCTAACCCCCCAACTGCTCCCCAGGCGCCATAATTAGGGCAGCCCACCGCTCCGGGCACGTGTACACTCACTGCACGGATGGGTTAAATGCAGAGCACGAAGTCATATGTGTGCGCAAGCATACAATGGCCATCTATGCATTAAAAAATGTAAAAAAAAATTAAATGATGAATGAGTCGCTATATGGCGCTATCTCAGTCGCTAAGCAGTGATTGTGGCGGGGCCCCTCATTACCGGCCGCTCACCAGTCGCTACCTGTCGCTATCCCTTGTTAAATAAGGGCCTAAGTTAGATGCCCGTATGCTGACCAGTTTCCCTAGCAGTGTAGCAGAATAGATAGAAGAATGTGAAAAAGAGAGAAGGAGGAAATTCAGGATTGGGAGAAAGAGAGCGAATTCTGAAAAATGAAAGAACGTGACAAATGGAATATGGAGATGAAACAGACATATAGAGGGAAAGCAAAAAAGAGAAAGACAGCGAGAGGAGAGACAGAGCACTAAGAGCACAGAGAAAAGAGGAGGAAATGCTAAAAGGAGAAATATAACTGTAGGAAAGAAAAAGAAAGAGACAGATGAGATGTGGAAGGGGGGGGAGGAGTTGAAAAGTGAAGGAATATAAATGTAAAAAGAAGGAAAAGTGACTAAAGAAAGATAAATTGGGGAAATGTACAAACGAAGTGAGAAAAAAAATCTTTCATTCAAATATTAAATTCACTCCATAGCTTCCTCCATCTTCATCTTAAAATCATCTCCCACATCAGTAAATTCCTCTCACCTGTAACCAGGAAAATGTTGTGCATGCTCTAATCTTATTAGATTACTGCAATATCCTATTCAGTGGGTTAGTAACAGACAGGCACTCCTCCAATCTATTATCAATACCGCTGCTCGTCTCATCCACCTCTCCTCTCCACTGGCTGCAAGTTTCACAGAGAGTTCTGTTTAAAATGCTAAATACCTACCAAGTGGGAAAGAGGGACATTTGTTAAATTAGGCCACACCCCTCATTGAGGGATGGATAGGAGATTATAAGATAGGATAGGAGGTTAAACAGTTAAAACAATATAAACACGTTAATCATTTATTGATGCAGATCTGTATGTTACAACTCAAAGAGGGACAAAGAAGAACAATAAGGGACAGGGAGACATGGACTCCAAAGAGGGATAGTCCCTCCAAACCAGGGACACTTGGGAGGTGGGCCTACGTTCTATCTCTGATCTAGCGATACCAACCAAGACTCAGGCCCTTATTTATGAAGGAATAGCGTCAGGTAGCGACTGGTGAGCGGCCGGTAATGACGGGCCCCGCCACGAGAACGCCGGCTCCCCACCACAATCACACATTTATCAAGCCAATCCTGCTTAGCGACTGAGATAGCGCCAGATAGCAACTCATTCATCATTATTCCAGCCTCAGCCCACAGCGCCAGCGTCCGACCTTGAACAGCAACAGGTATGACCTCTCGCTACCTGGCGTCTCCAATGCATTTCAATGGAACAATCTTTAAATATTTTTATTATTAATGTTTTTTTTTTTTTTTTTTTTTTTTTTTAAATGTGAAAAATTCTGTGACCACTTCTGCCATTTTAGATATTTTTTTAAGGGAAAAAAATAAAAAAAAAATTGTACAGAATTGATATTACAGGTCTGATATTAATGTATTCATATTACTAAATTATTTAAAATTTTGGTTTGGTTTCCAAAAATATGGTGGTTGGGGGGTTAAAAAACTACTTTTAACACATCGCCTCCAGCGCTCTGGGGTTTAAACATGCATTTCACAGCGCTTGAATTTTTTGAGCGTGATTTTTTGATGAATATGGTGGAAGACGGTCGCTCTGACCAGTCGCTATCATGCGCACCCATACATCGCGGAACCTGTCAAATAACGACTCGTCACCTTGTATTCAACATTACGCCACACCGACTGAGTCGCTGTCAACAACCGAACAACGGCCAAGCACAGCGACTACTAGCGGGCGCTGTGAAAATACCGCTACAGTCGCTCAACTGTCGCTACATGTCGCTATTAATAAATCAGCCTCTCAATCTCCACATCGCCTCCGACCTTTTCCTGTCCACCACCCCAGCCACCTCCTCACACTTCCACCTCCAGGAATTTTCATGTGCCTCACCACACCTCTAGAATGATTTTTTCTGCTTAATTCCACACTTCCCAACACTCCAAGCTTAGAAAAGCACCCTCAAAACTCACCTTTTCAGACAAGCATGTGACCTGGTCTCCACTCCTTTTCCTTTAGACTGGTTGTAAGGGCGGGCTCCCTCTCCTATTGTATCCTGGATGTAGGTGGCACTATATAAATAATAATTATTATTATTTTTAGGCTTTTACACTAATAAGTTTTTTTTTTTTAACTTACCTTTGTCCTAGTGTTCTGCTGCGCTCCAAGCGCTGCATTGTCGCTTGGTGCTCGCTGTGGCCATCTTGGCCCATTGAGAGGGCACATGTTCTATGCTGACACAGGTCTACCCCCCTCCCAAAAAGTCACTGTAATAGCCAACAGGAGTGCGTCGCTCTCTATGCAGCTGAGTGGCACTTCCGCTTTGCTGGCCACATGCTGTCCAAGGGCCACATACTAGAAGATAGGATCAACTTTCAAGAAAAAAAAAGGTGAGCACTTTTTTATCCCCTGCAATCTGGATAGTGCGAGTGTGCAATCCAGAGGGGCCAAACTAAAAGTGGACCAAAAGCGATCGGCCCGGGAATCTATAAGATTGATCGATTCCCTCCCCTGGGACATCCAAAATCGGGATGCCCCACTGTGTCAAACCCCCTGCCCCGTTCACTTACCTTGCTTCCCAGTCCAACGGCACATGCACGAGCCGCATCTCCACTATCCCTATAGCAGGGCGCGTGCCCACGCCAAGCATTTGTGAATGGCCGGCGCAGGCACACTCTGTTAGAAGGCAGAGGGAGATGCGGCCACCGGAGTGCTCGGAGACGCTGATTTGGAGAGCGGCCGCGCATGTGCCATAGGTCCGGGAAGAGGTGAGCTGCGCTCTGCAACTCACACAGCGGGGTGGGGTGCCCTGGGGGAAAGGAACAGAACCCAGGATAGTCAAAATGCCGGGTCTTGGTCCACTTTTTTTTAAAACAAAAATTAGACCTACTGATCTAGCTGAGTCATTCTCTAAACATACATACACACACACACACACACACACTAACATACACACACACACATACATACACACACACATGCACACACACAAACATACACTAACATACACACACACAAACATACATACACACACACACACACATACACTAACATACATACACACACACACATACACACACATACACACACACAAACATACATACACACACATACATACACACACACATACACTAACATACACACACACACAAACATACATACACACACACATACACACACACACACACACACACTAACATACACACACACATACATACACAAATATACATACACACACACATACGCACACCCACACACACAAACATACATACACACACACATACACTAACATACACACACACACGCACATACACACATACACTAACATACACACACACATACGCACACACACATACACACACACACTAACATACACGCACACATACACACACAAACATACATACACACACACACACACACACACACTAACATACACACACAAACATACATACACACACACACATACGCACGCCCACACACACATATACACACAAACATACATGCACACACACACACATACACAAACATACATACACACACAAACATACATACACACACACATACGCACGCCCACACACACATATACACACAAACATACATGCACACACACACACATACACAAACATACATACACACACAAACATACATACACACACACATACGCACGCCCACACACACATATACACACAAACACACATGCACACACACACACATACACAAACATACATACACACACAAACATACATACACACACATACACACACATACACACACACACACACACACACACACACACACACACACACACACACACACTGTGATGCAAGCTCATAGGTCGCACATCCCCAAAGGCCGGCCATGTCTAGAAAAACACAAAGCAGGAAGTAATTATAACCAGACTTTGGTGAACTGAACATCTCCTCCTGATTTACTGCCATGACAGCCGCTTTCACAACACTCCACTAATAAATGTTTTAACAGCTAAATCCAACTTTAGCCAACAGTGTTTACACTAACAAGACACCATCCCGCAGACTTTAAGAGAGCTACTTTATAGCCACAAGCCGTACATCAAACCAGCAGCTGCCCTTGTATCGTAAACAGGCCAGTTATTTGTACACCTCCTCACTGCACAAGGGTGTCATCCACACTCTAATGACCCTGTTACTATTATAGAGGGACTTTTATGGGCTCTAGGCAGCCTTCAAGCTGGTAATGATGCCTGTCTATATAGAAGCCCGCTATTATAACAACTTTAAGTGTAGTATATGCAGTGTCTACTGTGAATATGAAATAAGAAGCATGAAGGGCACACAGATGGTGATGGCTCATAAATTAGCCTACAATAAAAACAAATGTATCATGTCATACATATGTAATGTTAATTATGCTTTTACAGGCATTTTTGGAAGTGTATCATTTTTGAACCATTGGACCAATGTCCTCGGGGTGCTGAGCTGATCTATCTGGGGGGGGTTATTTAAGAAGGGATAGTGCCAGGTAGCGCCTTGTAGCGACAGGCAGTGCCTGGTGAATGCAAGCACTGTACGCAAAACCACATTTATGAAAGCGAATCTGGTGAGCGACTCTAACAGCGCCATGTAGCATCCGATGTATTATTACAGGCGGCTCAGTGTATAGCACCGGCGCTCTAGCTTCCAGAGCGCCAGGTATTACATTTCGCTCAGTGTTGCTCTCCCATACATTTCAATGGGCGTTCATTCGCTTGTGATTAAACAGCGTGTTTGACATTTTTATATTATTTATTTTTTTGCTCAAATCATTGTGTGACCTCTCCTGGCTGCAAACGAACACTTTTAGAAACTTTTTTGACTTTTTATATTTTTATTAATTGTCATTACAAGTCTGGCACGAAAGTATTAAAACAATGTCATTCCATGTATTTTCGCTTTGTTACAGGTGTATATGTGTTCACACAGCTTCTGGTGCTCTATGCTATAGCATTTTTTGATTGTATGATTGTATGGAAGTATGGTGTGGAGCGCCAAGAGTAGGTCGCACTGAGCTGGTGCTACCTTTTGCTCCCTGCAGCGCTGTACTGGTGTTAGAGCGCCCAGCATATATCACATTCATCAATGCGGGCTAGCGACTGAGGCGCTCTGTTACAGCGCCCGATACATGTTTACAGCGTCTACTAGCGGTCGCTTTAAGCGCCGCTATACAGACGTTCATCTGCTGATACCTGGCGTTAGTAATCAATCAGCCTCCAGCCTAAACGTGTGTTTAATGGAATGTGCATATATGACCAATTGATCTTCAGATCATGTGGGGTCGTGCACTTTTTTATTAAAAACCTGCAACAGTCAGATCACAATTTTGTGCTGGGATGGACAGAGGTTCCTGCCAACGGAACTTAAACAGATAATCTTGCACTTTAGATCTTAATTGATCTATAATTTTATCCCACGCATTATATTTCTTAAATTCATGTCCAAAGTCAAAAAGTCCATAAAGGAATTATTAACAATTCATAAACCACCAGGTGGATCTTACCTTTCAAAAATCTTCATCCGTGATTTCCAGCCACCAAAACAAACAATTGCAGAATCATTAAATGAAATACGCCTGTAAATCCTCCTTGATATCAACCGATTGTCAATATAAAAGTGTTCCTTCATTAAATTCTTCCACAAATAACAGATCACATGTGTCAATATAATTTGTAACAAGTTCCAGGGGGAAGCAAGATGTAAGTCAGGCTCCTTGTTTATAAGCTGCTTCTTACATGGCAAGAAAGCACCGCAGGCCTAATCCCCGGCCGTGGGAACTAGCGATGCTCTCAGCAGCGCAGCTTCAACAAAAGTAAAAATTAAAAATGAATAGTACTGCCATATACCCCATATATGACCAATGTATGCTTTGTCACCCACATTTCACCCATCTGTGCCAAGGGATATACGACAAACCAGTGAACCACACCAGTGAACATGCAAGAGGGCTTTTAATGCAAGCGTGTCTGGAGCAGCGGGCTGTCTTATCCACGGCGGCCAGGAATGCACTGACATTTATGCAGGGGTGTAACTATAGGGGGTGCAACTGCACTGGGCCCCAGAAGGTCAGGGATCCCCATCATTGTTGCTCTTTTATCTCATTTAGCAAATTTGATCTCACTCAGCATCCTTTAGAGCAGTAGTTCTCAGCCTTTATATGGCCTTTATATGGCAAGTACCCCCTAGCAACAAGCAGTCATAACCAAGTACCCCCAAGAAGAAGATCAATTACTAATGTTACCAAAGTATGCAGGTCACAGTCCTTGTAGCTCTTTTTTGAAGCAGAAGAGAATAATGTTTTACTGTTAATATAAAATAAATCCAGAGAAGTTGTAGTTCCACACAGCTCCAATGCTTGACCAAATTTAGAGCAGGGTTAGGTTGGTACAAAGAAGGGGCACTGGGATCCCTAAACACATATTTTGCAAATCTTGAGAAAATCCAGCACGGCCAGACCCCGCAGTGAAAAAACGTTAAAACTTAGAGGCCGATTCATTAATAGCGACAGGTAGCGACAGTTGAGCGACTGTAGCGGCATTTTCAGAGCGCCCGCTAGTAGTCGCTGTGCTTGGCCGTTGTTCGGTAGTTGTTCGGTAGTTGATAGCGACTCGTTGGTTTGCCGTAATGTTGAATATTGGGTGAGGAGTCGCTATTTGACAGGTTCCGCGCTGTATGGGAGCGCATGATAGCGACTGGCCCTAGCGACCGGCTCCCACCATATTCATTAAGAAACCACGCTCAAAAATTTCTTGCGCTGTAAAATGCATGTTTAAACCCCAGAGCGCTGGCGGCGATGGGTTAAAAGTAGTTTTTTAACCCCCAAACAACCATATTTTTGGAAACCAAAAAAAACAAGCTTTTAAAATAATTTTGTAATATGAATACATTAATATCAGACCTGTAATATCAATTCTGTACATTTTTTTTTTTTTTTTACCTTAAACAAATTATCTAAAATGGCAGAAGTGGTCACAGAATTTTTCACATTTAAAAAAAAAAAAAAAAAAAATAATTAATAACAATTAATTATGAATATTTAAAGATTGTTCCATTGAAATGCATTGGAGAGCACCAGGTAGCAAGAGGTCATACCTGTCGCTGTTCAAGGTCGGACGCTGGCGCTGTGGGCTGAGGCTGGAATAATGATGAATGAGTCGCTATCTGGCGCTATCTCAGTCGCTAAGCAGGATTTGCTTGATAAATGTGTGATTGTGGTGGGGAGCCGGCGTTCTCGTGGCGGGGCCCGTCATTACCGGTCGCTCACCAGTCGCTACCTGTCGCTATTCCTTCATAAATAAGGGCCTTAGCTTTTACTAAGCTAAAATCAGTAGATAAAGTGCTTATATGGGGACATAAGGTCAAATTTCCCCTTTGTCAAGCAGTGAACCAGAAACAAAGCCACACACTTGCTGCCCATAGTCCCAGAGAGAGACAAGTGCACCCAGCGGCTGGATTGCACTGCCAGATTGCAGCCTGATGGCTGGCAAGATTGCAGGTCGTGGCTTTGATGTAAATCCCCGCCCCTATGATGATGTAGTAGGGAAGTACTTCCCCCTGTGGTTGGCAAATGCAACTGCCAACCAGGCTGCTGTCCTCCTCTACACAGGATGACGTCAAGCCATCTGAGCCCAAGAGTGGCCGTGAAAAAAGACTGTGTGAACTAAAGGAAGGCAGAGAACCCTATCCCAACCCATCATGGGAAAGTGGCATGCTGCATTAAAGAGGACTAGCCACAAACTTGGCTGGCTCTGAAGTCTTAAAGACTTTGGGGTGGCCAATTAAAGTGGACCAAAGGCAGCCCTAGAGTCTATAAGACTCCAGAGCTGCCTGATCCTCACTACCTGGGGCATCCCAAATGGCTTTTGGATAGACATTTTTTTTAATAAATATCAAGGTTGGCCCACATCACTGTCCAAGTTTATAATTTTGGCCCACTGTATTTAAGTTTCACACCCCTGATTTAGAGAAAGGAAGCACCATGTGTCTCTGCTTTTATTCTGCCTTTAGTTGTCTAGTTGCATTCAGTTGAGTTAAAAAACAGAAAAAGGTTTACTGAATGAGCTATGACAGGGCCCTATTTGATGTTGAGATCAGGGCCCCGTCACATCTAGTTATGCTACTGATATTGTCTGACCTGATTTAGCAATGCAGCGTCCCTCCTTAGGTTTAGGTTTACTTAAATGATGACATCACCAATTTATTTATATTATTGCACGGAATTTCGCAACCAAACATACACCAACAAACCGGGATTGTTCTTCTCTCTAAATTGCGCAGCAGTCAGAAGGTCGCCAGTGTAAATAATAGCCATTTCCCTTGCAGACTTCAGCTGATCTAAGTGTTGCTGCATGTGCGCAATTCCCTGTGGTCGGAGGACCTCACCGGCAGCTCCAGCGTGGCTGGATTGAGGAAAACATACTTCATCTGTTTTGTATTTCCTGTAGCCATCCCGCTTCAAGCTGTCGCACCCGCACCCACCGAGTGATGAAAATCCCGCTGGAATTTCTCTTTCCTCAAAGCCTGGATGTGCCTGCGGGGCAACACTATGGCCACTCGTAATCATTCCACACCCAGGGCTGCCATGTCTTTGTTTAGGCTATTTCAGCTCATTGTCTATATACTGACCTACCAGAAACAACAAAGCTTACCACATTTAAAGCAGACCTAAAGTCAAAAATGGTCATAAGCACACCTGAACCCCCACCTCCAGAAATGCCAATTTGGGGTGCCTCACCAAGTAAAACCATATACAAAGCTTGAAAACCAGGCAGAATACTCACCGGTTTGCATCCCTGTGGTCAAGGCAGCTGCATTGTTCTTTGCTCTGTCGGCTGCCAGTTAGGTTTGCCATGGTCTTTCCCCATATGTCCAGGGATCCCCATTGGCCATCAGCTAGAAGTTCCTAAGGAGTCCTCCTGAGAGACTAAGGGGTAATAAGTGGACAATCATTTGCAAAATCTAATTGTCTAGGGTTAACGCTAGCATTGGCTGCTGCGGAATTTCCTGGCTGGAGGTCCACTTTAAAATGATAGTCCAGCCAGGTAACTGATTGGTGGTTGTCTGGCACCCGCCTACTTACTGGAACATCAGATCCAGTCCCTTGTGCCAGCCTTATGCAGGTGTGTGCTGCTTGGAACTCCTGCTTTGCCATTCTGGGTGGGGTGTAGTGTAGTCGCCCACCAAGTCCAGCAGAAAACAGTTCCCTGCATTGAGCTGCCAGCGACTGTGCTTGGTGGCTTCTGTGCAGTGAGCGGCCGCCGATTGACAGCTCTGCCCCCACCCATCTCTGTAGCGTTGCTGACGGCGGATTTGCTGCTCTAGACTCTTCATCCTGCCCGGTAGTGGCTTTGGCTGCAGGTTTGCAAAAAAAGGTTTGCGCAGGTGCGGGACACTGCCGCCGATAGCTTTGTTGCTGGACCATCAGTCCGAAGACTGAAAAGCCTCCTGAAAGAGACCATAACCCAAAGGTTGGTGGAGGTGCCCTTTGCAGGGCAAGTCATGGAGACGCCCAGAGTTTGCGCCTCTTGCGCCCCCTCATGATCTGGCCCTCATTGTTCTTCTGGTTCTTTGCATATCCCCACACCTAGTGCAGGGGCCCTCCTTGCTCACAGGTGGTCACTGACTGCAGTGGCCTGCAATTTGTAATCCACAGAGATATGTCATCATCAAAAGCACAGTTCTTATAATCCATTGGGCATGTGTCACGGCCCAGCACTTGAATTTAAAAAAACAGGAGTCACAGTTATAGCAATGCAACAGATTTATATATCTGTATGTCACGGTACTCTCACATTTGGCAGATAAACTTGCACACCACTCCATGTTTCCTTAACCTGTTTAGTTCCTCTTTATTTACTTGTTAGCAAGACAAAAGTTTATATTACATCCACAAAATAAAGCAGGTTTTAACTCTAATCCAAGGAACAGATCTCAGCACAACCCAAAATATTCAGTTAATCTAAATCAGGCTCCGTTAATCTTTGTTCACAGTAAAGATGGGAGCAATATGGGCATAGACCACCCCACCTTGATGGAACTACTCCCTCCTGATCGACTCTTTAATTGCACAGGACAATATTTACTTTAGGGCTATGGCTTACTTGGTTCAGTTCCAGTTCTGCTACTGTCAGCAGAATGTCCAGGGACAATGTTCTCAACCGGGTTCCACACTCCGGGGCTTAAGGGTCTCAAACAGGGACAGTCGCACCTTACCAGAGTTCAGGCACCTCTCGCAGGCCTTACACGTGCCTGGTTCCCGATGGTTTGACTTCCACACCACAGACACCTAAGGGGCTCTCTAGCCCTCCCAAACAGGTCCTCTGCAGACACCCCGAAACCTGTATGTCCTCCTGCATTGTGTTAGCTGTTCCTGACACTCTCTAGTGAAACTGAGCTTTTAGGGGTGACCTACCACGGGCCCCACCCATTAAACCCCCCTAGTATATATAGGGACTCCATCCACCTTATATTGCCATGGCTAGACTCCACCCCCTTCACTCTAGTCTGAAGTCTAACTCCTCCCACTCTGATCTCTTTTTGGGGGAAACCCAACCCCTGATATCTAGTTAAACAGGACCAACAGCCTGGCACAGTTGGAAAAGAAATGTAGCGGCCATTTTGGAGCTTCCTCTCCCAGCATCTCAGCCATGCTGCTGCCCAAATACAACTGACATAACTGATGAGTGCACAGTAACAGGAAGCCCAGCAGCACTTCCTGTTTGCAGGTGGCCTGTAGATGCATTAGCCACCATTTTGTTTCTAAAATTTACTAAAAGCAAAAGCTAGAAAATGTAAATTTATTTTTATGTTCAGCAATCTAAATTGCCCTGGGGAGGGATGCATATGAGCACTATTTGTTGTGTTGGTCTGCTTTAAATTCATTTATGACTGCTGGTCTGCTTTAAATACTAACTCCAGCCACTTACCTGTCAGATATAAGATAACTATGCCCAATTGTTTCCCTTCTATAGAGTAGCTCCTCCAATCCCCTCTCTCCCACCAGTCACAATGGCCTTCTAATGTGGACCTGGAAACACAGAGGGGCATCCCAAACTGGGAAAAGCCAGAGGATCCCAGCCCTCCCAGCCAGGAGCACAGCATCCAGCTGGGCATGACCCAAACCCCAACATCAAAGACCACCAAGGACCAGGGCTACCAGGATTAGAATGTTAGTTGCACACTCCTTGTCTCACCCTCCTAGGCCTGAGAACCCCCTATACCCTCCCCTACTAACCATTCCTGCCTATAGAGGTCCTGGATGGACTCACCGGGCTGATCAGGTATGGCACGGGGGCCTCCTGAGAGACCACAGCTGATCCTTATCCCTGGAGCCCCCATTATCGGGTTATACAGCTTCTCTGTGTGGGCACACCCAAATCTACATTTACCTACCTGGTAAGTGGACCCCAATTAATTTTTTGGGATGCCCCTTAGATGGGAATCAGACCCACTTCTCTTCAGCAACTGAATCCTTTGTTTTCCCACTAAAAGGACTTTGCTTTTCCTATGTAATTTATTTTCCTACTACACTAGCTGTGGCTGTGCCTGGATTTCAAGGTGCCTGGGCTCCTGGAAGAGGGGAGTGGATTGGACGATCCAGGGGGTTTCACACAGCAGGGCATCCCCATTCAGATGTTGCAAAAAGAGGTAGACCAAGCCCCAAGAGTCTTTTAGCTTTGAGAGGGGTGTTGCTGCCCTTTAAAAATAAAAGACACACACAATGTGATATTTCATGTTTTATTCATCGGTGAATGGTTTCAACACATTAAAGCTACAAAGGAATTAAACCACAACACCATAATTTTAAATGGGTGCTGTTCCAAGGGCAGGCGGTCCCCCAAAGCAATCCAGCATTCTGATGGTCAGTGCACTGTATTGGATGTATTGTTTGACTTGCACCATGTCTTTGAAGGAGATCAATGGGGTTTGCCATCTCAACCCCGAGAGTCCAGCCTGCTTTAGTCCAGGAGAGCCTCGGCGACCGCAGTGAGTGCCAACGAGCACCACACCGAGGCTGGAGGACAGTGGCAGGGGCTTGAGAGCTTAGGCGAGTGGTGGAAGACAGTGGTAGGGGCTGGAGAGGTTAAGTAAATGGTAGAAGACTGTGGCAGGGAGTGGAGGGGCTAGATGAGCAGTAGAGGACAGTGGCAGGGGGTGGAGAGGTTAGGTAAGCAGTAGAGGACATCAGCAGGGGGTGGAGAGGATGGGCGAGTGGCATGGGTGGAGAGTTTAGGCAACTGGTTACAGTGCACAGCATACAGCATTAATTGGACAGGAGCTTGTGTGTGTGTGTGCTGTAGAACTGCCAGAAAAGTGATTTTTTATGTCGATCGGGCCTTAATGAAGAGGTAGATCTCGGCTTATGTATCTAATTATCATCCCCTAATCGGGGATAGTAAGTGATGGCGATAATGTATGTGAATAGGCAGTCTGCCTCTGCATTAGGGACTTTGTATTGTCCCCTAAACAAAAAATTGGAGTGGACGTGCCCTAGGCACACCTTTCTCCCATAAGGAAGCACCACAACAACTGTCAATAATACAATACAATACTTTATTGATAAAAGAGGCTAAAAAACATATAACACAAGACGTATTAAAAACAACCGTTATGACCAAAAATATAGAATACATGATGCCCATATAACACAAGACGTATTAAAAACAACCGTTATGACCAAAAATATAGAATACATGATGCCCAAAAATGGATATCCAATTCATATCACGTGGGTACAGGACTTCAAGTATTAATGCCCTAAATCAATTGTTTTTGTGCCGGCACAAAAATGTAAATACCCCAAAAGCCACTAAGGAATATGAAATAAAGTGCTGTAGTGCAATACAACTAAATAGTCATGCTGTCTAACAATCAATATAATCCATAATCCCAATACATATAAATACACACAATGAAAATGTGTTGATACAAAGTGCAAGCGCATGTGTATACAAACATCACACACAACTACATCTACAACTATTATTGCACAAGAAATCCATCCCCAACAGGAATCAATAAAATCACACCAAACCTCAATGAATATGTAAAAATAAATACAGGTGCCGGCAGACAATACACACAGAAATCTCACGTCATATAGGGCCACCCAGGGTATACAAAAAGAGGCCAACCACGGATTTAACCACCCGCGCACGCAGCTCCCATGCTGCTTCAAGGGTGAGGGTCAGGAGCCTGTGTGTGTGTGCTGTGGAACTGCCAGAAAAGTGAGTTTTTATGGCGATCGGGCCTTAATGAAGGGGTAGATCTCGGCTTATGTATCTAATTATCATCCCCTAATCGGGGATAGTAAGTGATGGCGATAATGTATGGGAATAGGCAGTCTACCTCTGCATTAGGGACTTTGTATTGTCCCTGCATATTGCTCATTATTTAACCGTGATGGGGTCAAATGGTGCAGTTGTTAATTAATATTGGCAGGCTGATTCATTACTAGCGCCAGCTATCGGCAGATGAGCGTCTGTACTGAGGCGCTAAGAGCAAACGCTACTATACGTTGTGATTGGCTATTGGGGCCCTGTGACAGAGTGCCTCAGCCGCTGTAGTAACCTGGCCGGCATTGATGAATGAGATGGGTCAACATTATCAAGATGTCGGTGTTGCCTAGGCTGCTGTTCCAGGCCCTCCCAATCAGACTCCCGATGCACATCTTTAGGGAACTGAACAGAGCATTCACGAGATTCATCTGGCAAAAAGAAACGGCAAGGTTGAGGAAACAGGTCCTTTGCAGGCCAAAGCACCAGGGAGGGATGGCGATGGCAGATGTTAGACTCTACTGGGCCGCATCCCCAGGCCCGGATTAACGTAGGGGCGGACGGAGCTGCCGCTCCAGGCCCCTACGTTAAAACAGGCCCAGCAGCCTGCAAACGCGGCCCGCATAGGCCGCCCGCTATACAAAGGAAAAGGGCCAGCCACAGGGGCGGACTGACAGGCAGGTCCAATCGGACGTCGTCTAAGGCCCGGGCCTGGAAAAGGGCCCGCAGTCCGCCGCGGGCCCTTAATCTACTGCCAGCAACGTGAGTCTCACGTAGCTGCCTCTCCAACCGTTAAGTGCCAGCTACGTGAGACTCACGTAGCTGACTTTAGAGCCCCATAAAAAAAAAGTAAAAAACATACAGACTTACCTGACCCCTTGTGTGAAAGTTCCAGCGATTCTCTACAAGCATCACCTGCTCGATTCCCCCCCCCAGGCCTCTGATCTTCAGGAAGGGGCCCGGAATAGGCCCCCCCGCTTCCGCCGCCGACATCTGCAAGAAAAAAAAAGTGTAAATGTCAGTACTCACCTCGCAGCGCGATCGCTCTCCCCGGGTCTTCTCTTCACCAGGGGGGGCTCCGATCCCCCCCGGGCTTTCCAAGCTGCTATTGAGGACCCAGAAACCGGCCCTCACCATCCTCTTCGGGCGGCGCTGGCCCCGACCCTAGCCCCGCCCACTTGTGGGAGGAGCGGGATGACGTCACCCGGCTCCGATCTGTCAGTTGTCAGTAGCGATTGGAGCAGGGAGGGTGGGAGGCAGGGAGGCTCTGATCTCCCTGCCTTCCACCCTCCCTGCTCCGATCACTACCGACAAGTGACATCTGCAGCGGCGCGGGACACGGGATCAGAGGTAAGTATAAGTGAAAAAGAATATATAAAGAATTTTGTGTCTGTGTCTTTTTTTTACTTAACCCTTTGTGAACTGGTAAGGGGTCCATGAGACCCCTTATACCAGTTCACAAGGCTCCGGGGCTGGCAATCACCTGCGGCTAGCGGGTGACTTGCCAAAACCCCCAGCCCCCCATTACCTGCCTCCCCAACGACCAGGGGGGGGGGAAGAAGGGCCCGGGCCACTTAGTGGCTATGTGCGCTAGTAGCCTGCAGGGCCAGGGGCCACCAACGCTGGCCCCTGCGCCCTGTTCTACAAGCCCCCATAGCTGGTCCGGGTCGGTAATGCTGGGTAAGGGGGACCCTACATCATTTTTGGGGGGGATTTTAAGGGTTTTTAACCCTTAAAATTCCCCAAAAAATGAGGTCCCCCCCCCCCCCCCCAGGATGCTGCGGGTGTGACGTCACATCGGATAGGTGTTACAGTCTGGGGGCATAGCGAACCCTCTACAACCCCTCTTTGACACTCTGGGCCCCCCCCAAAATCGAGTTGATTCTTTTTTTTTTTAGCTAAAGAACAAACTCTATGAAGATATGCACATTTTTCATACACTAACATGTATTCAGCTATCCTGGTAATTTAATGTACATTAGACATGTGACAAATGCACTTTGTCTTAAACAAAATTGCTTTGTGTTGCGTTTTCATTTTATATACTTCGATAAATAGGCCCGTCAAAATCTACAGCACCAGGACCGGGATGCTCTTAATCCAGCCCTGCGCATCCCACTTACAGAGGGTATGCGAATGGCATCTGTGCCACAGTGCCAGGGAACGAAACAATGGGTCCAGCTGGATAGGGCAATAGCAAAGGTACCCTTAGAAAACATGCCGTGGAATAGAGAGGTGTACATAACGGAGACCAAGACGCACCCCATGATAACAGCAACTCTAGGAGTATTCCAGAGCTATAAAGAGCATGGGGAAATATCACCCTGGCCGTCCCCTATGACATCACTATTAAACAATTCTTTGCTGTCCTTGACCGGCTCTAGGGCTGGACTAAAGGGGTGGGGAGGTATACCATTCCTAAGAATTGGGGACCTGATAACCCTGGGTGGCTGGAACTCCCACGGAGAATTAGTGGTTGTTCATCTTTAAATTCCAGGGTTGGCTGCAGGTCTTTCTCTGGGACATCCCAAATTAGGATGCCCCGCTGAGTGACACTCCTCCAGTTTGCATGTAACCTGTTTACCTATGATCCGGTCTAACGTCATATGTGCGGGCTCTCGTCCAATCAGAACCGATTGCCATGCCTATCTCATTCAGCAAACAGCTCTGATCTTCAGCACTAGGGAGAGAGAGCAGCCACATTCCCAGCAGCGTGTATGCTCTCGTTCCTGAATGGCTAGGGCAGGAGCGCGCACAGCCCAAAGATGCGGGATGCGGACACTCTTGCTCCCCATTGCAGAGGGGCAGAGCCCTTTGACGAATGATATAGGCAAGGCAAACAGCGCTGATTGGACAAGAGCCCATACATGTGGCGTAGAACTGGAAAGAAGTGAGTTTTACTAGGGGGTTTCACACAGTGGGGTACCCCAAATTGGGATGCCCCCAGAGCATGGAACAAAACCCGGGATAGTCAAAATCCCTGCTTTTGTTCTGTTTTAGGAGTACCCATATTCACTGCCCATGATCTGTCCTTACAAAAGTAATAATAATCTTTATTTATATAGCACCAACATATTGTGCAGCGCTTTACAACCAGGGGGTGCAAATAAAGTAATAAAATACAAAAAGGTTAAGTGATTAAAAATAAAGGAATATGGGCCCTGATCCCAATCTAAGCCTCTGTTGAGAAACACACTGGTAGACCAGCTGGGAAGCACATTACAGGCAGGGCTCAATGGCTCGTTGCCATTGGATAGCTGGGGGCCAGTAAAACCTCCTGGGCTGATTTTTGGCCCCGGTCTGCCCCCTTTTTAGCATTTACCCCAGAAGAATTCGCAGTACATTCAGGAACTTGTTCATTAGCTTGCCATGTCTGGAAAATGAAACAGCCCCTATGAGCTTCGCCCTTGCACTTAGCTCGAGTGGCCATTAAACTCTGGAACATTATTAACTTGCAGAACAAGACAGGAAGAAATATACTTTTATGAGTGAATAAAAGGAACATTGTAAATTCCATTCTGCTTTTACCTTTCGTCTTCCAGTGAGAAATTGCAATCACGGGTTGCAGACCGGCTCTTGTAACAGTGGTCGAGTTTCTAGTAATAATGCCATTCCAGTGCCTTTCTGGGGATTTGTAAGCCTGCGGCACCTACTATGTTTCCTGGTATGGCATTCAGATGCTACGCGTCTCTTATAACCTGGCCTGGGTTCTCTCCGCCGCACAATATCCCGGCCTTTTTTATGATGGGCATTAAGTACAGTTGTAGAGAAGAGGCTCTGCTTTATTCTCGGCTCACCTATACAACAAGCACTTAAATAGAAATCAGCACTTTTAAAAAGGAACAGGTGCCTTCCAAATCTTCTTTTATGGCCTCGAAAGTCTCCGGGAGATTTAGGATGATAAATAAAGACTTCATTTATATTTCAGCATGCTGGGGCACTAACAATGCCGCATTTTATTATCGCTTACATTTTACAGATGTCACTGCCAGGAATGTGCTGGTGGCAAGCGTGTTTTCCAACAAATACGGATTGGGGCCTCTAGGAAATAAAAACCTCAAATCTAAAGGAAAGTGGTCATTAGAAAAGAACTGCAGGCAAACATAAAAATACCATTTTGTGAATACTCACCTTGTAAAATGGGTATTATGAGTATGTCACACACCCCGCTTCAAGAATCCATAACATGTGGGTAATATCGTCCTGAAGAGGGCGTTCCTGCAGAGATGATAGCAAAAGAAAGCCCCTCCCTGATCCATAAATACCTGGGACCTCCCACTCACTACCCAGTATACAGAAGCAGTAAGGTAAGGGACCAGGAAGAGGCAAAAATAAACAACAACCACGCAAAGTTCGCAATAAAGAGGATCCTGAATACAAAAGGGCGGGTTGAAGCGGGGTGTGTGACATACTCATAATACCCATTTTACAAGGTGAGTATTCACAAAATGGTATTATTCTTAGTATGTCACACACCCCGCTTCAAGAATCCATAACATGTGGGACATCCAACAGCAGTGTCCATAACAAGGGCGGGGATCCAAAACTAGGCAACAATGCACAACTTTAAACCACTACAGCTTGCAAAACTTTGCGGCCAAAAACAGCATCCGCTGAAGCCCGAACATCAACCTTGTAAAACTTGGAAAAGGTGTGAACAGAAGACCAGGTAGCGGCCTTACAAACTTGCTCAACAGAAGCCTGGTGCTGAAAAGCCCAGGACGCACCAACTGCACGAGTAGAATGAGCAGTAACACGAAAAGGGGGACTCCTCCCCTTGGCAGAATAGGCCCCAATGATGGCCTGACGAATCCATTTACTAATGGAAGAATTGGCAGGAGCCAAACCTTTCCTAGGCCCGCAGGGCACCACAAAGAAAGCATCAGTCTTACGAAAGGAAGACGTAACCTCCAGATAATGTTCCACAACACGAACTACATCCAAGGAATGCAATGCCCTTTCCTTGTCGTCGCTGGGATTTGGGCATAGAGAAGGCAACACAATGTCCTGATTCAGATGAAACTCCGAGACCACTTTAGGAAGAAAATCCTGCTTGAAACGAAAGACAACCTTGTCCTGATGTTTCTCGAAGTACGGAGCTGTAATGGATAAAGCTGCCAACTCAGAAACACGCCTAACCGAAGTGATAGCCACCAAAAAGGCCACCTTTTGCGTAAGAGAAGACAAAGCTATCTCATTCAAGGGCTCAAACGGAGGGCCCTGGAGAGCAGAAAGAACCAGGTTCAAATCCCAAACTGGAACAAAAGGCTTCCTAGGAGGCCGAACATGTGTAACACCTTGGAAAAAGGTCTTGACTAAGGGATGAAGTGCAAAAGACCTTTGGAAGAACACCGCCAGGGCAGAAACCTGCCCTTTCAATGTACTAAGCTGGAGCCCCAGATCTAGACCATGTTGGAGAAACTCCAAAATTCTAGGAATGGAGAACTCTCGACAAGAGAAAGACCTACTTTCACACCAATCAATATAGGCCCTCCAAGTCCTGTAGTAAATAGAAGAGGAAGAGCGCTTTCTGGCACGGATAAGAGTCTGAATCACCGCGTCAGAAAGACCTTCTTCCTTCAAGATGGCGGTTTCAGCAGCCATGCCGTCAAAGCCAGCGATGGTAAATTGGGATAGCGCAGCCGACCCTGGGTGAGCAGGTCCGGCAGCAGAGGCAGGGCGAACTGATCCTCTGCCAGTCTTACGAGGTCTGCGAACCAAACTCGCCTTGGCCACCTTGGGGCTACCAGAATCGCCGACGCACCATCCAAGGCCAGTTTGCGCAGCACTCTGGCTAGCATTGGGAACGGAGGAAACAGGTAAAGGAAACCCAGATCCCTCCAGTTTAGAGACATGGCATCCACTGTCAGAGCCAGAGGATCCTGCGAGAGAGACACAAAGACTGGAAGCTTGTGATTGTGACGAGAAGCAAAGAGGTCCACCGCTGGGAACCCCCACCTGAGACATATCGAACGAAACATCTTGGGACTGAGAGACCACTCCCCCTGACGAGAGGAGGCCCTGCTCAGCAAGTCCGCCTCCGTGTTCTCCACTCCCGGAATGTAGACTGCTGAGATACACGGGACGTGGTTCTCTGCCCAGTCCAGAATCAAAGACACTTCCCTGAGGGCACTCCTGCTGCGAGTCCCTCCTTGGTGATTGATGTAAGCAACCGCCGTTCTGTTGTCCGACCGGACCTGAACTGGCAGGCCTCTCAACTGATGAGTCAAGCGAAACAGAACCAACCTGATGGCTCTCAACTCCAGAACATTGATGGGCTCGTGAGCCTCCCGCGGGCCCCACAGACCCTGAAACTGGAGGTCCTTCCAAACACCCCCCCAACCTGACAGACTGGCATCCGTGGTAACTGTTTCCCAACGCGGAGCCAGAAAAGATCTGCCCTTCAACAGATTGACCGACCCCAACCACCATTGCAGGGATCGACGAACTCGGGGAGTCATCAGGAAGGACTGATCCAACGATAGAGGAGACTTGTCCCAAACCTTCAACAGATGAAGCTGAAGCGTCCTTGTGTGAAACTGCGCAAAGGGAACTGCCTCGAATGAGGCCACCATTAACCCCACCAGCCTCATCCCTAACCGGATGATCGGATGAGGGGTTGACAAGAGAAGCCGAACTAACTCCTGAATCAAAAGACTCTTGGCCTGGGGTAGAAACACCCTGGCCTGTGAAGTGTCCAGAGACATTCCCAGAAAGGTCAGAATTCTGGACGGGGAAAGAGAAGACTTGGGGTGGTTGATCACCCAACCGAACCTCTCCAGACTGGACACCACCGCTCTGGTGTCCAACTCCGCTTGGTTGAAGGAAGAGGCCATGATCAGTAGATCGTCCAAATAGGGCACGATGCGGATACCCTGACCTCTGAGCAGAGCCATCACCCCCGCTAGCACCTTGGTGAACACCCGAGGCGCTGAGGTGAGACCGAAAGGAAGTGCCACAAACTGAAAGTGCCGATCCTCCACCACGAACCTGAGAAACCTCTGGTGTGCTGGAAAAACCGGAACGTGTAGATAAGCATCCTTGATGTCTATGGACGTCAGAAAGTCTCCCTGACGAAGAGAGTGAATGGCCGAACGCAGCGTTTCCATGCGGAATTTCCTCGGCCGGATGAACCGGTTGAGAAACTTCAGATCCAAGATGGGACGGACCAACCCATCCTTCTTGGGAACCGTGAACAGATTGGAATAAAAGCCCCTGCCCCGATCTGAAGGGGGCACTGGGCAAATGACAGCCATGTCCAGAAGATTCTCCACTGCCACCAGGAGCCCCTGCGCCGCTAGAGGCTCCGACGGCATCCGAGACCTGACAAATCTGGAAGGGGGGCGGAGCTCGAACTCCAGCTTGTAGCCGGAAGACACCACTTCCCGGATCCATCTGTCCGAGACCTCTTGATCCCAGATCTGAGAGAAGTGCTGCAGCCGTCCCCCCACCCGCATGGGTGAGGGCGCCCCCTCATTGCTGAGCCGGCTTAGCAGCCGGTTTGGGCTTAGAGCCCCAACTGTATCCAGAACGGGCACGTCCTCTGCCCCTGTTTCCGAAATCTCCTCTGGAAGAGGGAAATGCAGAACCCCTGCCAGATCTGGCCCCCCGAAAGGAGGGGTTAAAGGCAGGCGCCCCCCGAAAGGGGCGGCGTTGTTTCTTACGTTGAGGTAACCTACCACCCTTGGTGACAGAGTCCAATGTCTCTCCAAAGAGCCGTAGACCAACAAAGGGTAAAGCCGTCAGTGATTTTTTGGACATAAAATCGGCCGCCCACTGGCGCAGCCACACCGACCGCCGAATAGCCACAAGCAGAGCCGAAGTCCTACCACACATCATCAAAGTATCATCCAAGGTGGTCAACACAAAGGATAGAAACAACTCGCACCGTTTAAGGCTAAGGAACTCGTTACTACCAGGACGAAGCCCGGAAGAAGTCAACAGGTCCCTGACCACAGACCTGGTGGCCAACACCATTAGCTCCGAAGCGCACACAGGCCGGATGGCCGACCCAATGCTAGTAAAGCCATGAGAAGCCATCTGATCAATACGTTTATCCTCTCCATCTTTGAGAGAGGAACAATCAGGTCTGTTTAACACCGAGGAGTTAGACAACCCCAAAACCGGTGCATCCACCTCGGGGGGAGATGCCCAGCGCTTGATCGCCTCAGAAGGAAAGGGATATTTCCTATCCCACCCCTGAGGTATGCCAGGGAGCCGAGCCGGCCTATCCCATTCCTTGTCAATGATTCTATCAAAATGGCGTTGCGTAGGAAACTCCAGGCGCGGCCTGGATTCCTCAAACAATTCACCTTTCTGCTGAGACGCCTCCTCGGGAGGGGAAATATTCAGAACTTCCAGCATGAGAGACAGAGCGTGAGGAGAGTCCAAGGATCTCCCTAAATCAGAAAGCTCGGCATCAGCGCCAGCAGACTGCTCATCATCCGAAAATTCTGAACCCTCATCAACTTCCCCCTCCTCTAGCTGGGGATAATCAGACCAATCCAGATTATCTCTGTCATCAAGATCATCCACCGGCGGAGCCGGCGACAAATGCTTTCTCTTAGACGGAGCCTTACGGGCGACCGAGCTAGAGAGCATTTTCTCAAGGCTAGCCAATCTGGCACACATCTCGGATTGCAGATCCCTGCCCATGACCACGTCACACGGGGCACGAGTCAAGGCGGGAGGGGGAGTTGAGGTGGCCGGCTGTGCTGACCCCGACGCTTGGGGTTCGGACTGCCGCGTAATAGTTTGCTGTGCACATGGTATACACAGTAACACATCATCCCCAGTAATGGAAATCCCACACAACATACACTTTTTGGGATGCCCCGAAGGGGTCCCAGTCCCAGTATCCGGGGATGCCTCCATAAGGTGAATTTTGAGTGGTCGCTATGACCCAGGGAATTACGCCAGTTAGGCAACCCGGGATGCCCCTTTAATGTCCCGAGTGGGAGGATTTGTGATGCTAAAATGGACCCAGGGACCCAGGATCAGGAGAGACCTTCCAATACTACAGAAGATCCTCCTGGATAACTTTCACCTAAAAGACAGAGAGAGACCCATAAGACCCTACAATAAAACTTAACAGATAAAGAAATAAATGAGGCCCACAGGGCCACTCACAGACGCTGCGGTGAACGATCCGCCTCAGAACAATTGTGTGGCGATCTCTGAGGTGAAGTGAAGAGAAGAAGCACGGCCGTGCCAGGGGCGTGGTCTGCGCAGCCCGCGCAAAGCTGATCTGTGCCCCCTTCTGCCTAGTAACAGGGAGCTGCCTAGTGACAGGGAGCTCAGCTCCGCAGCGGCGCCAGTACAGAGGAGGGCGGAGCCGCGGCGACGCCCCGAAAGCCCGGCTCCGCCCCCCCTTCCAGTGTGAATGAAGCGTGAGGGAAGAAGTCCCTCACACACCAGCCCAGAGACCGGCGCCGCCGACAACCGCGGCGCCGGCTGCATGACAACGGGTGCATCCGCTATCACTAGCGGAGCACCCGCCCCGCTCGCTGCGGCGAGGAGTGAAGGAGAGAACGGGGGCTGGCCGCGGCAGAGCGCCGAGTGCCAGCCCCGCCCCCCCAACGCGCGTGAGGTGAAAAATCACCTCACAGAATGAAAAACCCCAGCACCCGGCTGCAATGACAGCCGCGGTGCTGGAACATAGTAACAAGAGAAAAACACATTGAGGGACTACTCTAGATACACACATCAATAAAGAGACAGTAATAAAGAGAAAGTGAATAAGCTAACCCCTATGAGAGGAACCCCCAGCCCCCATAATTGGTAAAGGGAAGGGCCCCCCCCCAGGGGAAAGGTCAAGGGACGGGGCATCCCAAACCGGGATCACCTACCCGGTATGACCGCCTACCCTCTCTTTTAGGGTCTCACGGTGGAGCTCTGCTCCTCAGCACCAGAGGTGCCAATGTACCCTCGCTCGGGCCAGCAGCCAAGACTGTGGAGGCATGTAATATGAGGTAAATTTTTGGGACAAAAGGGGTCCGAGCGGAAATAAACAACATAAGAGGCCGGGAGTTACCCCGGCTACCTGAAATCCCCCTGTGCAAGGAGGAGCCATCATCTTCTGACTTGCTCGCCGTCTGCAGAGATGGAAAACTGGGTAGTGAGTGGGAGGTCCCAGGTATTTATGGATCAGGGAGGGGCTTTCTTTTGCTATCATCTCTGCAGGAACGCCCTCTTCAGGACGATATTACCCACATGTTATGGATTCTTGAAGCGGGGTGTGTGACATACTAAGAATAAATCTATATGTAAATACCTTAGAAAGATGTCCTCTCTTCTCCTTCTTCTTCTCTTTTCTAAGGAAAATCGGTCCTGATTATTCCCTGGAGAAGTATTATTACATTACTTGCTGTTTATGGGTGATAACCCTCACAGCAGAAGCGTCCTTTGTCACCCAGTGCTCACTCAACCCTGCTGGGCTAAAGCCAAACATGACCAGCAGCTTCAGAGGATCTTAAGAACAGGGCCGGATTAAGTGTGGTGGAGGCCCCTGGGCACAAAATCTGGTGGAGGCTCCAGATACTGTATTTTTTTCCTTTAAAATAATAGTCCGGCCAAGTAACTTATTGGTGGTTGTCTGGCACCCGCCTACTTATAGGAATGTCATTGAGTCCCTTGTGCCACCCTTGTGCGGGTGGGTGCTGCTCGGGAACTACTGCTTTCCCATTCTGTGCGGGGGTGTTGTTGCCCAGCAGAAAACAGTTCCCTGCTTTGAGCTACCAGCGGCTGTTCTTGGTGGCTTATGTGCAGTGGCAGCTCTGCACGCACCCATCACTGTAGCACTGCTGACGGCGGCTTTGCTGCTCTAGACTCTCCATCCTGCCCTGTGGCGACTTTGACTGCAGGTTTGCAAAAACAAAAAAGGCTTGCCCAGGCCTCACTGCCGCTGATAGCTTTGTTTCTGGCCCCCCGTGGCCTGTCAGACCAAAGATTTTAAAGTCTCCTGGACCAGACTATAACCCAAAGTTGGTGGAGGCCCCCTTTGCAGAGCAAGTGGTAGATGCCCCGGGGTTCACCCCCCTTGCGCCCCCTCATAATCCATCCCTGCTTAGGAAGAACAAATTAAAGCTAAGGTCCAGTCTGTCCCCTGACCTACACCCTGTCCTCCCTCCCCCAGTGCTGAAACAAAGCAGGGAGGGGGTCCTGGGTTTCCAATGTTGTGTCCAGTGCAGGGCAGTTTCTAGGCAAAATATCGCTTATCGTGTTAAGGGTAAAAATTCTACCCCCTTCTCACCCATCCTATGGTGCTGCCGCTGTCCCATACCAGTATGTGCCATGCTGTGCTTCTACCTTAGCAGCAAGCAGTGCACCCTACCATAACTGAGCCCAATATGGGGGGATGAGGGGCCTGTCTTATGGCCACCAGTATTAACTGTGGCCCTCACTCATCTGCAGAAACCAGGATGGCTGGGATAAAAGTGCCCCCAATGGCCTTGGTGCACAGGGCAATTGCCCTGCTCCAGTGATACAGATGGCAGCCATACCGCGCACACACAGAGGGGTGGAATTCTGCTCTGTGCAGCTTGTCCAAGGTGGCCGCACCCAGCGCTGGGGGAACTGTGCTAGGTACCAGGGTCCATGTAATGCATTTTATTCTTTTAACCCCCTGTTCTGTCCATAAGAGGTAATTATGCTCATTTAGCAGGTAGCATATAAATTGGTTGTACAACCATGTTTCTCAAAGGGTTGCCAGGTTTTTAAGGATCATTTGGTGGTCTGCACGGGGCTCTGAAAGTCCCTGTCCAGGCTGTTACAAAAATAAACTAAAGGCACTTACCTCCCAGCCCACAGACTCAATCCTACAGGCTGCAGCCCTCCAGTTTCATCTCTGTGGGCTCCTGTGCCAGCCTGGCAGTGCTCCCTACTGCTGGTCACATGGGAGCAATAGGTCACGCTGATAGGCAGTAGGAGACACACATCATTTTAAACTTCACTAGTGTCGTTCACTGATTTAAATTGGCACCAGAGCCGACATTGCTGATAGTCTACAGGACTCTGTGGGATCAAGTAGGCTGGGAGGTAAGTAGCAAGTCTGGACTGTACCTTTAAATCAAATGCATACCATGTCCCTCCTCTGCTTATTGTAAGCTTATTGTATTTTCATATATTTTCCCCCTGGCTTGAGTTTTTATGGATTTTATTTTATTTTTTTTTTCCTTCTTATTTGACTTTATTCCATATTTTATTTTACCTTTCCTCCCGGCTATTTTTTCTTGGCTTTCCTGAAATAACCATATAACCAGTTAGCAGACCATAAGAAAAAGAAATTGAAAAAATATATATGTAAACCACATATTAGTGCTGCAGAGACGCCAACCTGACCCATTCAAGGTGATTTATCAGTCCTGTACTTAGCACTGAGCATTTACCTCAGCACACCTGGGCTCAGCCAATTAATTGGCTTGAGTAACAGTTGGAATTATCTAGACGTGTTCGGGGAAATGGTCAGGCTGGTTTCCCACCAGTGCGATTGTGAGGAACTTGTGCTTTTGGGCGAGCGCCCTGCAACTGCTGGTGTACAGAGTGTGGAGGGTGCCCTCAGGACGCTGCTCGCAGGGCTTTTGCGAAGCGTTCCGAGTGCTCCGCAAACGCCAAAATGATATGTAAAAGTGCCCACAGATTACTAGTGTGACTTCACCGCAATCGTGCTGGTGTGAAACCAGCTTGCAGGACTGGATCAGGCTGGCATCCCTAGGGCCGATTCAGAACCCTGAGAATTTTGTTCTCTCACATGTTTTTGGGAGAAATGTTTTCTTTCCTTAGTGCAGTTCGGTATAATTTTTAGCTGAGCAAATTATTTAAAAATGTGCGCAGCTAAAAATGGTGCTGGATTGCTCAATTGCAAGGATAAAAAACATTTCCCAGGGTTCTGGTTAAGAAAAAATTCCCAGGGTTCTGCCCTTTAATCTTGCTTTATCTCACTCCCTCACTACACATTATATTATATATATATAGAGCTTCATTTACCATTAGGCAACCCTAGGCCTGTGCCTAGGGTGGCCACTTGCAAGGGGGGTGCTATGGAGAGTGCTGGTACTGCTATAGTTATATAATACATTTCTAATACATTTTATAAGACATAAAAAATCAAAACCCTTGCTGACACCTTGATGCCCCTTTGTCCCTCATCCACAGAGGAGTGTGTGCAAGGAGTTAAACGCAGTCTGCAGCCGGAGTCCCTCTCAGCTATTAACAGAACCTGATTTCCCTGCCTCCAGGCTCTGGTCATGTGACTTCTGTGTCTCAGCCTGGGAAGACCGTAAAAAGTATAGGGCTCTGCATTTAATCCCCTGCACCCCTCCCACATACACTGTTTGAATTTAACCGGTTGCACCTCTCCCGCTTCCACATACACTGTCTGCATTTAACCCCTTGCACCCTCTCCCTCCTCCACACATACTGTCTGCATTTAACCACTTGCAGCCTCACCCCCACAATCACACGGTCTTCACTGCATTTAAAGTGGACCAAAACCCAGGATTTTGACTATCCTGGGTTTTGATCCTTTCCCCCGGGGCACCCCGATCAGGGATGCCCTGCTGCGTGACACCCCCCAGATTGCTGAAGCTAACTCACCTCTTCCTGGTCCTATGGCGCATGCATGGCCGCTCGTCCAATCAGCGCGCTCGGAGACACTGATGTCACTCCATCTAAGGATTTGTCTAAGAGCAGCGGCTCCGAGTGCGCTGATGGCCACATCCCACGCAACCCTCCTATAGATTCCCGGGCCAATCGTGGTGGGTTTTGGTCCACTTTAAACCTCTTGCACCCCCTGCCCCCCACCTGCAAGTGAGGTGCAAGCATGCAATTGTCTAGGGCAACCTGGACACCAAATACGGCCCTGTATATATATATATATATATATATATATATATATATATATACCGTATATATATATATATATATATATATATACTGTAAGTTTCTGGCAGTGAATTAGTCAGTGCATATTAATAATATTCCCTCAAACTTTTTATTATGTATCCAGTCCAAGTAGCGAGATGCTGCCTGTTTGGTCTCACTTGGATGCTGCATGCATATTAATGAGATGCTGCTGAAGTAAATAATTCATGGAAACCAGTAGCATTGGACAACGAAAATCTGCTTGTGGCTTTTTTGGTTTGTTATTTTTACCCTGAAAATTAACACGCTACACTGATTTTTCATGTACTATTCCACAGGGAAAACTGTCAGAGTAACAAACACCAAGCTGAGAAAAAAAATAGGCCAGTATGGATGTGATGACGAGGAAACTTTACTTTAAAATGTGCACTCAAAAGTTCTGCTTTTGATTATTTAAATATCTGGGCGAGACTGAACTACTTTCTGCTTTATGAAACTGTAAGGCTGTAAGTTTGGAAATTCACATAAAGTGAAGCTAAAAACCCTAATCAGTCACATGTACCGGCCCTCATATTGCTGGGTCCCACCTGTGTTGGTGTTTCACTTGTGTGTAGGGTCCATGGAGACACCTCCTGGTCTTCACCAGCAAGGCCAGTATTTAGCTAAATGTCGCCATGTGCAAGATTTCCGGATGCTGCCCCTAAACACATTCGCACTCAGAGAAAGAGATGGAAGGAATGAAAAAAACAAAGATGAGGTAACACCAGCAAAAGAGAGACAAATAAAACATGAAAAGAAGGAGAAAGATAAATATAGGGGGGGGTGGTGGCAGAAAAAAAAGAGGTTGACAAAGGATCATGCAAAAAGGGATAATGGAGGAGATGAATGATGAATGGAAAACAATGGGGAAAGAGAAGAAGGGAACACAGAATAAGACTGATATAATATGAAAAGGAGAAGGATGGAATCTTAAAAAGATTGAGGAGGTAGGAAGGTGTGAGAAAGATATAGAGAAGATGAAAAAATGGTATCAACCCATTAAAAGACTCCAGGGCCATCGGCGTTCCACTTCTTGGGGCATCCCAAATTGGTAAACCCCCCCCCCCCCATAAGCCCCGTTTCACTCACCTTGGGTTTCCCTAAAAAAAGAAAAGAAAGCAGAAGCAAAACCACATTTTCCTAATAAAACAATATGCAAAGAAGAAAAAACAAGATAAATCTGAAACAGCTAGGCCCCTCAAACAGAACAATACCCAACATGCATAGGTCCTGTCAAAGAAAGAGTTGCCAAACACCCCAAAGTAAAGCATACGCGTAACGGTCATTTTACTGTGTGCACCTTGCCTTTTTTCTACCAAAACAACCCTTTACATTTGAAATACCCCAAACTATATATTGCCTGAAAGTACGCATGATAAGCTTTCTAGGTGTACCCAGGGTGCATCTTTCTGCAAGTAATTTCCTAAAATCTCAATATGCAAACAAGAAAAAATACAATTCTGTGAGTACTCACATGTAGACTTGATCTTGTAGTATACAGCACGTCCTGTTCCAGTAATTCCTTACGTCTGGGTTATTCCGCCACAAGGTGGCGCAGTGGACTGCAGAAAGACTTGTGGCCACTCCCGGCCCCATAAATAGCCAGGACCCTCCCACCAATTTCCATTGTTGACAAGCAGTTATACAAGAAGCCGGGAGAATCAAAAAATGGATAAGAACCCAAAAAGAACTTTAGAACAATCACCATACAGAGGTAACCAGGAAAAATGATAACAATGGAGGGATGGAACAGGATGTGCTGTATACTACAAAATCAATTCTACAGGTGAGTACTCACAGAATTGTATTTTTCCAAGTATACTGCACGTCCTGTTCCAGTAATTCCTTACGGCTGGGACATCCAAAAGCAGTGTCCGTAAGGTAGGGTGGGATCCCCAAAGAGCAAAGGCGTGCAGTTTAAACCACTGCCGCCTGCAGGAACTTTGCGGCCAAAAGCAGCATCAGCTGAGGCCCTAACATTAACCTTGTAAAACTTTAGAAAAAGTATGAACAGAAGATCAAGTTGCGGCCTTACAAACTTGTTCAACAGAAGCCTGGTGCTGAAAGGCCCAAGAGGCACCAATAGCATGAGTGGATGGAGCAGTAAGGCGGAAGGGAGGTTCCTTCCCCTTAACAGAATAGGCCTGAATCACAGCCTGACGAATCCACTTGCTGATAGTGGACTTAGCCGGAGGCTAACCCTTCTTAGGACCAGAAGGAAGAACAAAAAGAGCATCAGTCTTCCTGAAAGATTTAGTAGCTACCAAGTAAAACTTCAGAACCCTGACCACATCTAAAGAATGCAGAGTCCTCTCCTTGGAATAAGCAGGATTAGGACACAAGGAAGGCAAGACAATGTCCTGATTGAGATGAAAAGCAGACACAACTTTAGGCAAGAAATCTGGCTTGAACCGAAACACCACCTTGTTCTGGTGTCGCTTAAAATAAGGAGGTTTGATGGAAAGTGCCGCCAACTCAGAAACACGCCTGACAGAAGTAATAGCCACCAAAAAGGCTACCTTAAGAGTCAAAATGGGCAAAGCAGTCTCACGGAGAGGCTCAAAAGGATGACCCTGCAGAGCACCAGATTCAGACCCCAAACTGGTAACATAGGGACGCACGTGAGAAACCCCCTGGAAAAAAGTCTTAACCAAACGGTGATTGGCAAAAGATCTTTGGAAAAAATAATTGCCAGAGCTGAAACATGACCTTTGAGAGTACTAAGTTGAAGGCCCAAATCCAAACCATGTTGCAAAATTTCCAGAATGCTGGGAATAGAAAACACCCAACAGGGAAGAGATTTTGACTCACACCAGGCAATGTAAGTGTCATGAATGACTTGCCTTCAGCCCGTGCCTGTGGTGTCCCTAGGCAACTGGCCAGGGTTTCTCCTGCCCAGCAGCCGCTTCTGCCTCAGATGCCAGCTCCAGCGGCGCGTGTGTCGCCGAGCGTGCCCTCCTCCCTCGTCATTCTACCCGTGCTTACGCTCGAGTACAGTCAGCTTATGTCCTCCGGTGGTGCTATACACAGAGTGCCCACTGGAGGCTGTTTAAAAGAGCTAAACCTAGGAGGTGCAGTTCTGGGCAGTATGACTTTGTAGTTCAGCTGGGGCAATCAGCCCAGAGCTCTCTAAGTGCACCAATCAAACCACAGATCCGAAGTGCACCAATCAGCACACAGATCCAAAGTGCACCAATCATAGTCACTGCCTCCCTGTCCAATCCAGCCGGGTTCAGTCCTATAAAGGGATTACCTCTTCAGTGTGTCAGTACCTGTGATAGCATTTAGCTGGCTTGTGATTGTTCCTGTGATTGCCTGTTTATATCGTTATTGACCATCTGCTTGAATCTCGACCACGGCTTCATCTCATCCCTTCTGCGCAGCTCTCTGACCTCCTGGCTTGATGTCTGACTTCGCTTGAATTCTCCTGAGCACCCGAACTGTTTCCAGTACTTACCCAACATTGCCCAGTCTGGCCTCTGGTTCATCTGCCTTCAACCCCTGTAAGCTCACATCCTTTGTGCTATTGAGTCCTGGGGGCAACCGTGTCCGGCGAGGCGTATAAAGCGCCCCAGCAAACGGGGGCTTGTCTAAAAGTGAAGCTAGCAGCGGAGATTGGGGGTTGTGGGCTTACTCTGAAGGCGGGTGTCCCACGGGCCTGACAGTAAGCATGTCAGACCCTGTAGTAGATAAAGGACGAGGATTTCTTCCTAGCCCTAATCATGGTATCAACAACAGAGGCAGGCAACCCCTTTTCCCTTAAGATGGAGGTTTCAACAGCCAAGCCGTCAAAGCCAGCGTTTGTAAATTGGGATGGCGCAGCTGCCCCTGAGTGAGCAGGTCTGGATCCTTGGGCAGGACTTACAGATCTACTGCCAATTGCATGATGTCTGCGAACCACACCCTTCTTGGCCAACAGGGAGCCACCAGAATGGTTGACACCCCTTCCTGGGCTATCTTGCGCAGCACCCTGCCCAACAGAGGGAACACATAGAGGAGCCGAAACTCCTTCCAAGGCATTGCTAGCGCATCAGTGGCAAAGGCCAGAGGGTCCTGTGACAGAGAGACAAAGAATGGAAGCTTGTGATTGTGACGGGATGCAAACAGGTCCACATGCGGCAGACCCCAGCGACGGCACAGGGAGCAAAACACCCTGTTGCTGAGGGACCACTCCCCCAGCCGATACAGCCCTCTGCTCAAGGAGTCTGCCTCCAGGTTTTCCACTCCAGGGATGTAAACTGCCGATATACAGGGGACATTCTCTTCTGCCCAGGACAGTATCAGGGACACTTCCTTGAGGGCTCGCTTCCTCCGAGTCCCTCCCTGATGATTAATGTAGGCAACCGCCGTCTGGTTGTCCGGGCGGATCTGAACAGCCTGACCCCGAAGGTGTGGGGTCAATTGGGCGAGAACCAACCTTACCGCCCTCAGTTCCAGAATGTTGATAGGAGTATGGGCCTCCTGGGGGCCCCACTGACCCTGGAATTTCAAGGACTTCCAGAAGCCCCCCCAACCTGTCAGACTGGCATCTGTGGTGACAGTCTCCCAGCAAGGGGACAGAAAGGTCCTGCCCACCAAGAGGTTCCTTGAGTCCAGCCACCACGAGAGGGACCGTCTGGCCAGGGGGGACAGAACAAATACCTGATCCAGGGACACAGGGTCCCGATCCCACACTGATAAGAGGTGTAGCTGAAGAGGTCTCATGTGAAACTGAGCATAGGGTACTGCCTCAAAGCAAGACACCATCAGGCCCACCAGTTGCATCCCCTGCCGGATGGAGGGATGAGGACAAGAAAGAAGAAACTGGGCCTGAGCTTGAAGACTCTCCACCTTCTGTTGAGGGAGAAAAACCTTGACCTGACATGTATCCAGAGTCATGCCCAGAAAGGACCTCACCAGTGACGGGGACAGAAAAGACTTTGGATGGTTGATCACCCAGCCGAAGGACTCTAGTGTGGACAACATCTGTGTATCCAGTTCTGCCTGATGGAAGGACTGAGACGCGATCAGAATGTCGTCCAAATAAGAAAGGATGCGAATGCCCGCCAGCACCTTGGTGAATACCCTGGCAGCCAAGGTGATAACCAAAAGGCAAGGCCACACATTGGTAGTGCTGATCCTCCAGAGCGAACCTGAGAAATTTCTGATGACCTAGGAAGATTGGTACATGAAGGTAAGTGTCCTTGATGTCTACAGAGGTCATGAAGTCGCCCGGGCGCAGTGTATTGACTGCTGAGTGTAGGGTCTCCATACGAAAATGCTTGAATCTGACAAACTTGTTGAGGCTCTTTAAATCCAGGATGGGCCTGAGGGACCCATCCTTTGTGGGAACCGTGAATAGATTGGAGTAGAAGCCTCCCAAGAAAAGGATCATCCATTGAAATGTATGGAAGAGCGACAGGTAGCGAGAGGTCATACCTGGCGCTGTGCAAGGTTGAACGCCGGTGCTGTTCGCTGAGACTGTGAAAATGATGAATCAGGCGCTACATGTCGCTATCCCAGTCGCTAAACAGATTCTGCTTCTGTGGTGCGTTCACCAGTCGCTACCTGTCGCTATCTCTCATTAACCAGCCACTACCTGACGCTATCCCTTCTTAAATTAGGGCCTAAATCTGAAAGCGCAGGGTCCCGCGAACAGAAACAATACCCAACATGCATAGGTAATTTTAACCCTTTTACTGCCAGTCTACTTGAGATTTTGTCACCCTCTGTTAACAGGTCATCTTTCATCATTTTTCACTTTGTTTAACTGTGATATTTCCAGGAATTTCAAGAAAAATTGTTTATTTCGGAAAAGGTTGTGCTTTAACATGAAATGTCTTGTTTGTGATTTTTTTTTCATGCTTGTATAATACATTTGTGTAAACCATATTGCGGGTAAACACCCAATTATTCGGATTACAACAGTACTTCATATGTATCAATAGATCCCTTTACTGCCCAGGAAACTGAAAAAAGCGCTTTATGACATTTACAAATAAAATATGGGCCTTATTCATGAAGGGATAGTGCCAGGTAGTGCCTGTACAGTGGCAGGTGAACGCCGGACACGGCACGCAATTACACATTTATAAAGCCGAATCTGGTGAGCGACTGGAACAACGCCATGTAGCGTACGATTCATCATTATCCCAGGCTCAGCGTACAGCGCAGGTGTTCAGCCTTGCAGAGCGCCGCATCTTACCTGTCGCTACCTGGCACTCTCCCATTTTTTTATGCAGAATTGTCCTTACATGTCTGGTATTAAAGTGTTCATGTTACAATGTTATAACAATGTAATTCCAAATGTTATCGCTTTGTTACTAGTGGATACATGTTCATAAACAGACTTTAATCACACAGCTTCTGGCGCTATGGGATACAACTACATGATTCTGAGTGCCGGCGATGTTTGTGGCTGATTTTTGGATGAATGTGGTGTGAGTCAGTCGCACTGAGCTGGCACTACCATTCGCTCCCATACAGCGTAGTACTGCGACAAATACATCATATTCATCAATGCCGGCCAGCGACTGAGGCGCTCTGAAACAAAGAACCATGGCCGAGCACAGCGACTACTAGCCGTCACTCTGAAATCCGCGCTACAGATGCTCATCTGTCGCTATCTGGCGTTAGTAATGAATCAGCCTGCCCAACTACTATCTGCACTATCAAGGGTTACAAAGGGCCCGTTGGGGGGTGCAACTCTGTCTTTTTTTTATTTTAAGGGTTAAAAACCCTTAAAAATGAAAAAAATTGGGTGGGTTCCACTCTTCCCAGTAAAACCAGCCCGGCAACAGCTATGAGGGGCCTGTAGACAAGGGCGTGGGGGCCAGCCTGGGTGGCCCCTGGCCCTGAAGGCTACAAGCCCCCATAATCCTTGCAGGACGTGGGTTCTTCTGCCCCCCCAACTGTTTGCCGCAGGTGACTTACCGGCCCCTCATGCCTGTGAACTGGTATGGGGGAACCCTTACCAGTTTACAAAGGGTTAAATAAAAAAAACACAGAGAATAAAATTGTATTACTTTATTTTGTAATACTTACCTCTGATCTATCCCCGAGCACTGTGTCCTACACCAATCACTTTGGCACTTCTGGGCCAGAAGTGCCAGGCATTTGTGGTACACAGAGGAGCGGGAGTATGGCCAATGGCATGCGCTCCATTCACACATCCTAGCCGAACTGACTTGCACATGCACCATGGGATTGCGGCAGGTGAGTATCCCGATTTGGGATGCCCCACCGGAGAGGAACAACACCCAAGAGAGTAAAGATCCAGTCATTGCTCATGAATTACATTTTCTTCTTATTTTTTTAGCTGAATTTGGAGTAAAAAACTACTAAGACTGAAGCAGTGAATCGTATTTCCTTCATTTACAGGATTCCATGTGACCACAAGTCTGACAAAGAAGATAGACGAGCAATGATAGGGGGTCCCTGGCCTTACTGGCCCTGATTCGGTCATTCCCTGTGCACCCCCTGTAGTTCTGCCCCTGGAAATGGAGACAATGTGGAAAACAAGAGACTGATGTGCCAGTTGTGAGCTTTCTCTGGCATCTCCTGGTGCCCCCTTACAGAACAGATAGGAATGGCACCCTGTGTGGAGCTCTATCTGATGGGGGACAGGACACAGCTGCACCCACCCACACGCACCAGCCACACCTCACCAATAGGAGGCAGGCATAACTGCAATGTGCAGCTATTTCTTTAAACATTTGCACAGCATTTTAAAAATGAAGAAATCTTTATTAAATGAAAAATAATAAAACCAGATTTTTATAGATAACCACAAATCTAACAGAAACATCTCCCGACAAACATCAGCAAAACTTTCTTCCGGAATGTATGTTTTTGTTTCCAACCTTAAAAAAATAATACTTGCATTGTCTGATTTGATGCTGAAAAAGAATCCAGCTGGAGGAAGTGTGAGCAAAGTTTTGGCATCAAGAAGAGAACAAGCTGAACTGAAGGTTGGTTTTTATGTTATGAAAGTGTTGGGCAATGGGGATGCCGAGTCCTGCGCAATGAGCAAAGCCTTATCTGACCATTTGTTGGGGAAATATATAATGTAACTGCTCAAGACTGACCTCCTGCATGGGGACAACAAGCTGCCTACTGCATCAGAATCTGTACTCACCCCGTGTTATATATAGATCAAGCTCCTTACGGACAGGGCTTGTGACAGTTTGCAACTGCTAGTTAGAGGTAGTGTAGGAAGGTTTATAGTACTTCTGTGAGTACTGCTAAAGGGGTTACGTTCCCTCTAAGCCGGAGCAGCTGCTGGGCAGAGTAGCGAGGGAGCTGGGCAATGCGAGATTAAAGGTGGGCAATAGAAAAAAACTGAGAGAAATACACTGGAACAAACTACTACTAAAAAAAGCAAAGCGCATTCAACAGAAAGATATAATCTGATATTTATTTTACTTACAAGAATTGTACTTCATATAGGCAACACCAAAATTAATAGGGAGTGTATCCGAAAAAGTGCCTAGAGCAGCATAAATTCTAATTACAGCCTTGGTTACAGGGCGTCCTGGGGGGTTTCACACAGCGGGGCATCCCGATTTTGGATGCCTCGCATTAAGGGATCGGATTGGGAATCTTATAGATTCCCTGGCCGATCAAGGAGGGTATTGGTCCACTTTAAGCTGATTTGATATTTTTCCCCATTTTTCCTACCTCTTTTCTGCATTATTTTTGCCTTTTCCTTTATTGTCACATTGATTTTGTCATTATTTATCTTCTTTACATTCCCTGCTCCTCTGTCTTTTCCTCATCCCCCTTCTCTCTCTCTTTTCCACATCACTTACTTTTTTCTTTGTCCCTCTTTTCTACATTCCTTCCTCTCTCGCTCCCATTTTACCTTGTATTCTAATACCTAAAACTTACCAGCTCCTCAGACCGCTGCTCCTTCCCTCACACAAGACGAATTTGTTGCTCCTTCCCTCACACAAAAATGGCGGGCTCCCTTAAATATGCCGGATGACGTGGTGAGCGCGTCATTTTCGTGTGAGGGACGGAGCAGTGTGAGAGAAGGCCTTGCTGACCAATAGGGGGAAACCTAGGCATGACATCAATGGAGGGGCGGGGTTTAGACACAAAGCCGCAACAACTCACAGCGACAGCAGCTGTGAACGGCGGTGCCGGCGGCGGACTTGACTGAGCAATTTTTTTTTTCTTTGCCGACAGAAATGCGCGGACGGCGCGCTGGGCTGCGGGGAGGAGCGGCCGCGCGCGCGCACAGCTTAGAGGGAACGCTGGTTACAACTTAGCATTAAAATAATTCCAGCTAAGAAGGACAATTTGCAGTAAGGAAACAAAAACAAAACAGTGTAGGAGTGCAGTCAGGTAATAAAGCTAAGGGGTGGGGGGTTCTTTAAGGTGGGAAATCAAGGGATAAGGATTTTGAAGCCCAAAAGGGGGTGAAATAAAGTGAGATTGGGGAGAAAGGGGGAGAGGAAGTGACAAAGGGAGGTATAAGAGGCCAGGGGGCCTCATGACTCCCGATTTTTTCCGGGACACCAGAGAAGTGGCAGCATAAAATCCCACCCCCTCTCCCTAAGGTTTTTTAAAGCTGACCTTCAGCATGATTTAATGAAAAGCCTAAACCCTTAAAAAACTATTCCCCAGTATCTAAAACTAATATATTTTACAGTTTTAGTCACTATTATTCTTTGCCCCACTGGGCTTCAACTCTGTTCAGGACTCTAGCATACGGGCGCCTCCATCTTGCCTCAGAAGCATCACATACTGAGGAAAGCAGGGGGGGGAAGTGCAGGGACGGGGTTATAGCTGTGCTTTGCACAGAAAGAGCAGAGCCAGGGTCAGCGAAAGGTCAGCAATCCCAGAATGCAGAGTAATACAGTCAGAAGGCACTTCCTGTTTGCAGGCTGCCTGATGTCCCATGAGCCGCCATCTTGGATGTTTAAAGGCTCATAACATGCAGTAAATGCAGGTAGGATGATTTTTAATGTGAGCAATCTGTATGTACAGAGTGTGGGATACATATTAGATAGACTTTTATCGAGAGCGAAGGTCTGCTTTAAAGTCGGAGAACAGGCTAGGGTGTAAGTTAAGGGGTTCTTTAACAACAATAATTAAATGGGTGAGGTAAATATATTGTTGTAGGTTGTGTATGGCTGATTGTTTTTGTATTTCACATCAGATGAAATTGGCAAATCGGGGAGGGGGGGGGGGGGGGTTGGCCCAGAGGCATAGCTAGGTTTTCTGGCACCTGGGGCAAAGATTCAAAAAAGCCCCCCCCCCTTTTACGCGAGTGCCCATTTTGGAAAATGAGGTAAAAATAATCACCTTGATCCTGCGGCAGCCAGGAATGCTTGCATGACATAAGAGTATCTAGAACCTGCCATGGCCTCTGCCATTTACAGATGCACCAGGGCAGCTCAAGGAGCGTTGCCCTGAGTTTAGATGACAATCCAGGGGATCTCACACAGCAGGGTATTCCACATAGGGATGCCCTGCTTGAGGGGAACAAAACCTGGGATTGTGGAAATGCTGGTGGTGTTCCTTTTTACCACACATACACACACTACTCACTGCACTCGCAGATATCATAAAACACATACAGCTCATACTATTAAAACCTGTGATGTATTGCAGTGTGCTGCCCAGTGCACATGGATTGCAGATTGGAGTAACAGCTCATACGCTCATGTTACTGGCTGGGTGTGAGCTTCCACTTCTTGTGCTGTGTTGAGGAAGATTCAGCAAGAGGGGCAAAGTTCCCTGGGGTGGTGCATATGAGCACTGTTTGTTGTAAGGGTGTTGGTCCAATTGAAACACTGGGACTAGAACTTGATACTATTCTGTCAGGGCCCCATCTGATACCCCTCACCTAACCCCCTCCCAGCCGCAGACCTTTTACCCCGCACTTAGTGCAGCTCCCCAATCACTGACCAAAATCTTTCACCTAACCCTCCTAACCAGCCACTGTCTGATACCCTCCTCTAACCCCCCTCCGCAGCTGCCGCCCAAACCCTTCACCCACCCCAGTCACTGACCTGTCACATCTCACCTGCTCTCAAGCTCCTAACCCAAAACTCTCACAAACCCACTACACAGTCTCTAACGTGTTGCCCGTCACCAAATACCCCTTTCCAGCTGCTGACCCAAACCTCTCACTGACACCCCAACAGTCACTAACCTTTCATGCCTCACCTAACTCCACTCTCCAGCCACTAACCCAAATGTCCTAGCTAACCCCTCTTCCCAGCCTGTCAACCCTCACCAACCCCCCAACATAGCCACTGACCTGTTACCGATCACCTAGCCACCCTCCCCAACCACTGACCTGTCACTGCTCACCCTATCGTCATCCCAAACTTCTTACCTAACCCCCTCCTCAGTCGCTAACCTATCACCCCTCACCCAATGCCCTATCACAACCACTAACCAGTCTCCCCTTACCTAGCCCTCCCTACCTGCTGACACAAACCCCTTACCTAATTCCCCTCCGCAATTGCTGACCTGTCACCTTTTACCCAACCTGCTGACCTGTCAGCCCTAACCCCCCTCCCCAGCAGCTGACCTGTCACCCCTCACTCAACCCCACACCCCGGCAGCTAACCAGTCTCCCCTCACCTATCCCTTCCTCTCCAACCGCTCACTCTAACCCCTCACCAAACCCCCCTCCTCAGCCACTGATCCCTCCAACATTATGTGGGACTGTGAACTGGCCCAAAACTTTGAGGACCCATGCATTAGACAACTTCGCTATAGAGCTCCTTTTTTTTTTTTTAAGTGAGTAAAGTAAAATGGGAAATTCCACACCGACTTTAACTAGAAATTGTCTATTTGTAAATCAAAGCAGAATTTGCTTCCTGTTTGTTGTGTTGGTCTAACTAAATTCATTTTTGACTGTTGTTCCGCTTTAATTCCATTCAAAAGTAATCAAGAAAATTGTTGATTTACATTTTTTTTTCTTTAGTTCTGATAGATATGGACAGGGCCGGATTATGAGAGGGGTGCAAGGGGCGCGAGCCCCTGATACAGTATTTTTTCCTTTAAAATAACCAAATAGCCAAATAACTGATTGGTGGTTGTCTGGCACCCGCCCACTGCTCTAGACTCTCCCTCCTGCCTGTGATGGCTTTGGCTGCAGAAACAACAAAAAAAGGCTTTCCCAGGCGCGGGGGGCGCTGATAGCTTTGTTGCTGGACCAAGAAAAGCCTCCTGGACCAGGAGAAACCCAAAGGTTGGTGGAGGCCCCCTTTGCAGAGCAAGTGGTGGAGGCCCCGGGGCTAGAGCCCCTTGCACCCCCCTCATAATCCGGCCCTGAAAGGGGGCCTCCACCAACCTTTGCATTATGGTCTGGTCCAGGAGGCTTTTTAGTCTTTAGTTGACAGGCCGCTACTGCAAAGTTGGGGTCTAAAAAGCAGTGGATGAAGATCTCAGCTACATTCCCTGTAAGTTTGGGCTTCCTTGTCCCCATGGTCCAGTAGAACCAGGGCTCAGAAGTGGACCTCCCTTGATGAGGTGCATTGATTCCCAGGGTGACCCACTTTAAAGCTCTGGTTGTTTGGACTTAGGGGGGATAATGAGCAACTGGAGGCGACAGTGGAGAGAGGTGGTGAGGACTGGAGCTAGTGGGAACAACACACAACAGTGATGTCAGTTACCTACCTATCTACACAGTGGCCCACCCACCAATTAACCCACCTAGGAGGTGGCAGTTGCCCACCCACCTACATGCCTTCCCACTTGCCCACCTCCCTACCTGCCCTTCCACAACTTTGCTGCCTGACCTTACATCTGCCTACCCACTCACCTATCTGCCTAACCACCCACCTTCCTACCTAACTATATACCTGCCTACTTACCCACCCATCTACCTACTGACCTATGTATCTTCATGTCTACCCACACACCTGCCTATCTATACTACATTTTTATCTAATAGGAATTCCTATCTAATTTCCCACATACTCCTCTGACTACCCCCTACCTGCCCATCTGAGTACCTACCCATCTATCTGCCTGTCCACCTAAATGTCCACTTACTTACCTACCCCACCCACTCACCTATATGCCTGGCTGTTCACCCACCTACCGCACACAGCACAGATGTACAACACTAGGAAGAGTGGTTTTAAACAGGAGCATGGCTTATCCACTCATGGCAGAAATTGGCTTGTGTTTTGTTTCTTAGTGGTGTTGGTTACTGACATGTGTATGCATTGAATCAAAGCAAAAATAGAGGCCCTACACTAGCCCCAAATCCCCTATTCAACTGGCGCACACCAAAAATTATACTAGAAAATTCATAAAATATATGTTTATTAAATCATACTTAAAAATCACAAACAACACATGAAAGACTCATTAAAAACATACAGACAAAAATAGACGCTGGGGAGGTCCTCCCTATTAATAGCTCTAATTCAATCCCAATAATGTATATAAGTATAGAAGTCCAGTATAGTCTGCTCTGAATGTAAGTGGCGTTTAAAAAAAGTGCTAAGATACTAGAAATACGTCTATAAAGGTGCCTACGTGTCTCAAGTAAACATTTGACTCAAAGTGCATAAGTACCATATACAATTCTAAATATATATCCCACGAGATATTTTAAAAAGTGAAAGACAATGTGCAAAAGATATTATATTAACAATAGCGTGACCGCCATTATACATTCAATTCCTGCAGATAGTAAATTAAATTACATCACCAATATCTATATCAATAACTATCTGCTAGTCTAGGGCCCCTATTTTTGCTTTGATTCATTCGGACTCCTCTCTCTGCCAGCACCCCCTTTCTTGACAACACCCTACAATAGCTGTGCATACCCAAATCCTTTACTTTTATGTGTATGCATTGGTCTAATAGCGCACAGTGTTGTGATCAATAGAGTGATCAATAGAGTGATTGGAGCAAGGGACAATGATTGGTTTTGCGGTTTTACAGGGGAGGAGCATGGTTTATCCACTCAGCGTGTGAAGTGAGGGGGTTGGTAACTTGTTTCTACATACTCACAAACCCCAGCATGCCCCCTCTATCACAGTAAATGGAGTGGGTGTGCCAGCATCACTGTGATGGGGGTGGCCTGGAGACTACACGACAAGGATGGCACAGTGGACTGGATCTGACATTCTGTTTAGTGTGTAAGTAAAGACAAGCATTAATTTTGTTATGTTACTTGGCTGGACAATTATTTAAAATCAGATGTCCCCCGGGTGCTGAGATGGGGGCGTTAGAAAAAAAAAGCCTTACCTCTACTGTAATTTTCAGCACTGTCACCCCCAGCATGGGCAGAGAGTGCACAGAGTGGCACTCCCCAACCGTGCACGCACCTGCCCCCCATGTAAGAATGGGGCCATGCACAAAGTGGGGGAGGCCACTCTGTGCATCCTCTTCAAGATGGCTGTGCCCATGGCCCGAGACTGGGAAACAGCTGCATCATGTTTTTTTAACCCCCTTCCTTGCTCACTGCCAGGGGAAGGAAGCCAGGGTGCGACATTATGAAGACACTGGACATTTTCTTTAATGGAAAAAAAGTACTGCATCAGAGGCCTCCACCAGATTTTCTGCCCAGTGGCCGCCACCACACTTAATCCGGCCGTGCTGACAGGTGACCTGTTCAGGCCTAGCAGACATTTAAAGCAAACCAAACCCAGTTTTTTTTTTTGCCCCCTGGGTTTTGGTCCACTAAACAGAGGCATCCCAAATTGGGCCAGCACCAGATTTATGGGGGTCCTTGGGTGATAAAATCTTATGGGTCCAACACTAAACCTGCCCCCCCCCCCCCCGCATAATAGCACCTTCATTATGCTGGTGGTGAGCACTAAAAAAATCCATCAGGACTGATCTCTGCCCTAATTTGCCATGTGCTGATTTCACCCATGTGAATAAGGCAACTGCGGCAGCCCAAGAATGCTGAAGGGCCAGGATTAAAGAGACCTAAATGTAATCTCCCTCCCTGCCCCTCCTCCTTGGTGCCCAGTCATGTACGGGAAGAGGGGGGTTCTCATTCCTACAGCAGTCCTGGAGGTAACCACCCCTGCTTTTAGACTTTTGGATTCATTAATGCTTTAATTTTTGTGTTCTTTAAATCGGACCAACGACCTTGAAAAAAAAAATCCCCAAATCTCCCTTTCCCCACCTGCAATGTCAGCAATTACATTTGCTCCTGTATCCACTCATAGCTGAAAACCTGCCTCCTCGGTTTTCTTATGGTTGCAGTCATCTGGAAGCACCCTGAGGCTTCCTTTCCCAGTTCCCAGCTCCATAGGATGCTATTTTGGGGGTAAAATCGACCACGTAAGGAGTTACAAAAAGGTAAAATAATTTTTATGTGCAGCATTGCCATGGGGAAGAATTCAAATCAGCACTGTTGGTGTTGGTTCGATAAGCTGAATGCTCTTTCCAAATCAGGTAATCCCAGGGGTGAATTTTAAAGGAGACTTAGAAAAATGTTAAACTTTAAAAGGGGCCAAAACCAGGGATTCTCACTACCCCCGAGTTTCGGTCCATCCCCCTGCATGCACCGCTGTGTGAAACCCCAAAGATCGGCCAGTGTCCTTACCTGTCCAACGAGCCCATGGTGCAGACGCAGTTCACCTCCAATCACCTTCTCCGACCACATATTACTGTACGGCTGGAGAAGATAAATGGAATCCCAGCCACACACACGAGCATGATTCCGCCACTGGCTACGCATGTGCTGTGGGCTCGTTGGGCACAGCGGAGCATCCCAAATCAGGATGGGATGGCCCAGAGAGGCAATCAGCCGGCACTGGGGTCTCATAGAGTCCAAGGCTGGTTTTGCTTTAAAGGGGACCAAAACCCAGAATAGACTATCCTGGGTTTTGGTCCTTTCCCCCCATCGGAGGTACCCCACTGTGTGAACCCCCACAGGATGCTCAAACGGACTCACCTCTTCCCGGTCTCACGGCATGTCTAAGAGCAGAGACTCTGATGGCTGCATCCTCCGCCTCCCTCTAACAGGGAGCGTGCCAGCGCCGCCCATTCACAAATGCCTGGCGCGGGCACGTGCAATGCTAGAGGGAAGCGGAAGATGCGGCTGTCAGAGCCACTGCTCTTAGATGCGTCGCAGGACCGAGAGGGGTTGGCTGCGGTGAACTGGGGGGGGGGCTCACACAGCAGGCCAACCCCGATCGGGGTACCCCCGGGGAAAGGACCACAACCCAGGATAGTCAAAATCCTGAGTTTTGGTCCACTTTAATGAGAATGGCCGGTGTCATGAGCATGCTGTAACATGTTCCTGTGTTATAGGTTTGATTGATTTGCCATCATTCTGCTCTTTATTAGAAATAATGGTCTAATAAGGAATACTTTTTATCTCTCGTGATTGTATTCCAGTCATATATGTGCAGCAATCAGGTTTCAGGCAGAAATGAGGAGAGATGGAGCTCGCGCTAAATGAGGATGACATGTTTGCCACTTGACATTTTTACATTCAAAGCTTCAGGATAATAAGGGTCAAATGGCTTTTTGCAAGTTATTTTATTTGAATAATATGAGATTGCATTTAAAAGACGTTCTCTGTTCTGCACAATTATTTGGATATTTGAGGTTAGGTTTGGAAAAATAAGCAGGAGGCCTCTCCTGGGAGCACTGGAATGATTTCCTTCTTGGGGTTAATCAGCTGGTGAAGGCATGGCTGAGTCAGGACAAGGCACAGCCATTTATAATATTCTCAACAGGTTCTCCTTTCATGTTATGACTCTGGATTTATACCATGAATGTCCTACAAAAACACAACCAAGATCACAAGTCCTGTCCATTAACTTGGGGGTGGTCAGTAGACGTGAGTCAGGCATGTCCTCTAGTATTCATCTGGTAGATGTCAACTGCTTTCAAGGGTAAACTGTGCTCTCACAGCAAATGGAGCTTGCAGCTTTATTCCCTGCATAAATGGGAATGTGACAAGCACTGCTTCGACATGAAGTGGGAAATGTGTGTGGACCCTGTGACCTGCATCATCTCAATGAGTATAGAAGATGCAGAAGAGGTGCAATCTGTTATAGAGGAGTAAGCGCTCAGATATGGGAGGGAGGAAGCGACACCCGCATTTATCCAGCCCTTACTTTTCTTAACCCTTTTTTTGGGGTTATCAGATGAAGACCAGCAGCCAGCCCAGCTTACCCCACTGGGGATCCCTAAAACTCAGGCGCAAAATCAGAATCACAGGACAATGTCTAACAAGAACCAGCATCATTGGTGTAGGCAGAGTGTCATATCCTGACCATGGTTCTATGATAAATCAGGCCACAGCTTCTGATGAGGTCAGAATAACCCAGCGAAATGCGTCAAGCATTCATCTGGTAGATGTCAACCGTTTGCAAGAGTAAACTGTGCTCTCACAGCAAATGGAGCTTGCAACTTCATTCCCTGCACACACAGGGATGTGACAAACACTGCCTCGACACGCCCCGTCTTTTAGAAGAAGTGGGAAATGTGTGTGACCCTGGGACCTGCATTGTCTCAATGAGTATAGAAGATGCATAAAAGGTGCAATCTGTTAAAGATCTGCAGTGGGACGAAGCGACACCCGCGTTTATCCAGACCCTCAATACTTTCCTCCCCCTTTTGTTTGGGGTTATCAGACGAAGACCAGCAGCCAGCCCAGCTTACTCCACTGGGGATCCCTAAAACTCAGTGGCAAAAGCAGAATCACAGCTGAGAGTGTCATATTCTGACCATGCTTCTATGATAAATCAGGCCACAGCTTCTGAAGAGGTCAGAATAACCCAGCGAAATGCGTCAAGCAACTGTTTAGTTTTGTCACCGATAATCTTGACTTATAAAATATATGAATATGAAATATGCATATATATATATTTGGGCATCAGAGATACAGGTATACCCCGGAAATTAAACTGAAAAAAGTTTATTTGCTTCACAAATCTAACTTAAAGTGGACCAAAACCCAGGATTTTGACTATGCTGGTTTTTGCTCCTTTCCCCCGGGGCACCCCGACCTCTATGTGAAACCCCCAGATTGAGGAAGCCAACCTACCTTTTCCCGGTCCTACGGCACATGCGCAGCTGCTCTTCCAATCAGCACGCTCAGAGCTGCTGAAGTCACGTCAAGTCCAGCAGCTCTAAGCGCGCTGGGGGCCACATCTCCCACTTCCCTCTAACCGGGAGCGTGCCCACGCCGGCCATTCACAAAAGCCTGGAGCGGGCATGTGCCCTGCTAGAGGGATAGCGTGGATGCGGCCACTGCTCGCACATGCACCGTTGGACTGGGAAACAAGGTAAGTGGGGCGACCTGGGGGGTTTCACACAGCGGGCCATCCTGATTTTGGATGCCCCAGGGGGAGGGAATCGATCAGCCGGATGGCCTGTGATTTACTTATCAGCAGCTGTTTCCATGATTCTTATTCCTGGGACTGTTTTGCTACAGTAGGTGTGATTTTCATGGCAAGTCCCACAATTCTTCCAATGCAGGAGGTGAACTCTTTAGCAGCCTAATGACCTATCCAGCTGCGAACCCGGCCATTAACCCTTGCTGCTGGAACACAAGATTGCGATCGTTCCAAACTGAAGTAGTTGAATTTCAGCATAATGGACACCCATGACTTAGCCAATCAGATGATTAGCAAGCTAGAGTGAGGAAGTCTATGATATATACTCAAAATCACCTCCTTGGTGTACATAGCTAAGGTAAACACGTTGTTGCTATGGACTGTTTTCTTTTATTTTAAAAAATAACAGATAAGCTCAGCACATTGAAGACATACATTTGCCAAACAATAATGCCAAACGTATTAGCTTATAAGAATCACTCGCAAGTTCATACGAGCGCACGAGCGTTCGGGAAAAATAGGATGATCGGCACCAAAATCAAAGCTGTTACATGTTTCTTTGAATCGACCCCAAAATCTATACCCACTGATCAGCCGCTGCTGATCCAGCATTTTCTGCATTTCAAAACATACCTAAATCTTGAAGAAGCAGTCTTGCAACGTGCAGATACCTGTGCATCCATCGGAAGGCGATACACTATTTGTAAGCACAAAGGGGTGAACTCTGCTCCTACTGCCAGGGTGGTGCACACCGCTCCATCTCCTGTTAGGGGAAGTGCCAGGCACTCCTTTTGTATGCAGCTATCCCTTTAGCATTTGTGAATGGCTGGTGTGGGCACGCTCCCTGTTAGAAGGTAGCGGGGTATGTGGCCGCCAGTGCGCTCGGATCTGCACCTCATTACACGAGCACGAGCAGATCTGAACGCACTGATTGGATGAGCGGCCGCGCATGTGTCGTAGGACTGGGAAAAGGTGAGTTTGTTTGGGCGATCTGGGGGGTTTCACACAGTGGGGGCAAGGACCAAAACCCAGGATAGTCAAAATCCTGGGATTTGGTCTACCTTAAGGTTCTGTCTTCGAACTTCTTTCGAGACATTTTCAGTTGCAAAAAAGCGATAGCACACACTGGTGACTTTAGTCTAAATATTTTTTTCGATGTTGCTGTTAGATGGGGTAGGGATGAATCGAAAACAATTCTGGGGGGGGGGGGGGGCGCAACTCATCAGGTCATGCAGTGGTTGAGCAATGCGCTCCAGCAGGATGATATTAGCTTGTGCTTCCTGTGCTGAGGGGAGTCAGAGGAATTAGAAGTTCCCTGGAATTCTGTTGTCCGTCAGAGAACAGAGATGTTTTATTGAGAAATTATAGGCTATGGCAAATCTCCACTCGGAGGACCTGTTATGCTACATCCAGATTTTACTGGAAAACTGCCTTAGCCGCAAGATTTTGTTCAAGAGAATAAAAAAAACGATCCTAAAATCTCTCCAAAACCCCTGCTAAACTGTCACAACAAAAATCAGTGTTGCTACAAAGCTGAATAGAAGTGATCATAGTGATCATATCCTGATTAGACTACTGCTTCTTTCTCTTCTGTGGTCTAACAGCGAATACACTGGTATAACAGGGGGCACCTGGATGGGCTTGGGTATGCTTTACAAGGAATGGGAAAGTGACCACCATACAGGGCCCAGTTTTGGGAAGGAGCTTGCGAAAGGGTAGCTGAGGTACTCATTCGGTTCCAGTGGAGGACAGATAGCAAGTCTCAGCAGGATCCAGTTTGATAAAAAAAAAATGTATTGGCTGGAACATTTATTTACACAGCAATTCACAGTGGGCCCTCCTGACACTCGGAGTCTCTCTTTACCCTGTCCCTCCCAACTTGATTGGCCTGCACGTGGCTGCAGCTCGGTGTCCTCCCTTTAAGGCACCTGGAGAGCACTCAACACAGCCTTTCTGCCCCAAACCTTCCACAAGCAGTACAACTCCAGCCCACTCTCCAGGAGTCCAGCTCGGCTGGATGTTCTCCATTCAAGGCACCCGGGAAGCACGCTCAACATAGCCTTTCTGTCCCATTCCTTCCAAAAGCAGTACAACTCCAGCTCACTCTCCAGGAGTCCAGCTCTGCTTGATGTTCTCCATTCAAGGCGCCCGGGAAGAGCGCTCATCACAGCCTTTCTGCCCCAAACCTTCCACAAGCAGTACAACTCCAGCTCACTCTCCAGGAGTCCAGCTCTGCTTGATGTTCCCCATTCAAGGCGCCCGGGAAGCACACTCATCACAGCCTTTCTAGCCCCAAACTTTCCACAAGCAGTACAACTCCAGGCCGCTCTCCAGGAGTCCAGCTCGGCTGGATGTTCTCCATTCAAGGCACCCGGGAAGCACGCTCAACACAGCCTTTCTGTCCCATTCCTTCCAGAAGCAGTACAACTCCAGCCCACTCCCCGGGAGTCCAGCTCTGCTTGATGTTCCCTATTCAAGGCGCCCGGGAAGCGCACTCATCACAGCCTTTCTGCCCCAAACCTTCCACAAGCAGTACAACTCCAGCTCACTCTCCAGGAGTCCAGCTCGGCTTGATGTTCCCCATTCAAGGCACCCGGGAAGCGCACTCATCACAGCCTTTCTGCCCCAAACCTTCCACAAGCAGTACAACTCCAGCCCACTCTCCAGGAGTCCAGCTCGGCTTGATGTTCTCCATTCAAGGCACCCGGGAAGCACGCTCAACATAGCCTTTCTGTCCCATTCCTTCCAGAAGCAGTACAACTCCAGTCCACTCTCCAGGAGTCCAGCTCTGCTTGATGTTCCCCATTCAAGGCGCCCGGGAAGAGCGCTCATCACAGCCTTTCTGCCCCAAACCTTCCAGAAGCAGTATCCAGAGTCCAGCTCTGCTTGATGTTCTCCATTCAAGGCACCCGGGAAGCGCACTCATCACAGCCTTCCTGCCCCAAACCTTCCAGAAGCAGTACAATCCCAGCCTACTCTCCAGGAGTCCAGCTCGGCTGGATGTTCCCCATTCAAGGCGCCCCCGGAAAGCACACTCAACACAGCCTTCCTGCCCCAAACCTTCCAGAAGCAGTAAAACTCCAGCTCACTCTCCAGGAGTCCAGCTCTGCTTGATGTTCTCCATTCAAGGCGCCCAGGAAGCGCACTCATCACAGCCTTTCTGCCCCAACCCTTCCAGGAGCAGTACAACTCCAGCTCACTCTTCGGGACTCGGCTCGGCTCATTGTTTTCCCATCAAGGCACCCGGGTAGAGCACAACACAGCCTTTCACCCCCGTCCCTAACAGAAGGGGTACTATTCCAGCCAACCAGTCCAAAGTATCTCCATGAGATCAGTATGGTGTTATTCTCCAGTCCCACAGCCTGAATATGTCAGAAATCGCACAAACAACCGCACTCCTCTTTCAAATAATGTTATTGGTGCCCAGGCTTCCAGGGGGACCGCAATTCCAAAGTGAAAAAGGACAGACTCCAAAATATGCAGCATCTTCTTATATTAGCAACTTGAAGGAAAATCCAACGTTTCGGGGTAGACATGTCTGACTGCCTTGAGAAAGGGGTACTCTGATTGGATGAGAGCTCATGCATGCGCTGTTAGACTGGGAAAAGGTGAGTTATTACCGGCACCAAATTCTGTATGCTCCATAAAGATGGAGACCATCTGCCCTCCAATCTTATAGACTCTAGGGAGGTGGTTCCTCTTTAAAGTGACATAACTAAAGGAAGCTTAATTTTTGCCCTAAAAATCCCATGATTCAAGGTCTAGGGTTTTTTTTTTACACACTCATGGGAAAATTACAAGAATATACTCACACCTCCTAAGAAAATGGAGTATTTAAATAAAAAGGTTATTTAGGTGCATAAAGTTTCTCTGCATTTCATGTTTGTCTTTTAGTGAAGAGTTTCTTACATCTGAAAGAGGCCATTATGGCGGCACACCAGCTGGATAAGCTGGTAAACTTGAAAGGTGCCAATGTCAGCGCCATCAGCTAATGAAAGTGGGTCTCTCTGGTAACTTTATTCTCTGCTGCCATCTGCTGCCATCCATAATATATAAGGACATGTTTGTACCTGTTTACATTTTAATGTTGCCCTAAGTGATACTCTATCCATCCAGACCCGGCAGCCAGGTCAGATTTTGGGCTTCAGTTAGCACAGTGTGCACGCAAGGCGGTAAACAAAAAAAAATATATAAACACAAAATCACTGCATGATATGTACGATTTTCACAAAACTGTGCAACATTAAACATCTAGAGAAAAAAATATTATATATCCAAATAATGAAATTGTCAAATATTAAAAATCCATAGAAACCAGCTAGATAGTAAGAGGAGGGAAACGATTCCCACCGGATTGGGGTTTTCTTCTGCTGGTAGATATCAAATCAAAGGGAGGCAGGTTTTTAAACATACCATCCCCCATTTAAAGGGGAATACTGCTCACTCCTAACTGCTTGTCTCCAGAACTAACCTGTGGGGAGTATTGCATGATGGTAAAAGCTTCTACACACATAAAAACAACAGCAATAAGCCGGTAATCCAGCACAGGCCGGCTCAGGAGACAACCTGCTAAAGAGTCTCTACAGTGCATGTGTGGCTTTTACCTGGTACATCCCTGCTTTGCACATTCACTGTGTCGGCAGACAGTCAATTGCATGGCATAGGGAGCAGAGGATGCCACGTGGGGGGTTCTAAGTCATGTACCCATGGCATTTATGATGTTTTTTTAGGCCAAACAGAGGGGGTTCACAAAAAAACAAAACCCTTGATTTGGATCCTTCCTGATTGGTGTGAGACAAACTAAAGCTGAGATTCCTTCCCCTTGCTGCTGACCCCCACTGTGCATGCGCAGGCTCTCCTCCAATTAGCTTTCTGTGCCGTGATGAGTGGCATAGAAAGCTGAATGCATGGAGCACAACAGGCATCCATTCAGATATGCCTTGCATGCATCCGCTGGGGGGATGTGTATTACATGGCGTTCCTAGGGATTTCACAAATTCGGGGGTCCCAAAAAAAAGGGGAAACACCAGCCCTAGAGTCTTATAGACTTTAGACTGATGATTGTTTCTCCTAAAGCAGTTTTCAAAGCCTATAACTCTTTTTCCTTCTAGTAAAAGAAAAGGGCAAGCTTGCTGGGAATTATTTTAATGCAGCATAACCCCTCCTATTGCTATCACATTTATGTAACTTTTCAGTCTAGAAAAAGGTTGTCATACTGTTACTTGGTTATAGGAAAGGGCCTAGAAATGAGCAGCAGCACAGCAGGATGGATCAGCTACTCGTGAGATAAGCAAAGAATGTTTTGGTTTTACAAATAGATGGGAACAACAATGTATTTGGAAAGGCAAGATAGTGGTAATGGAGCTGATGAAGAAGTCTTATTATAGCGAGGGGACCTCCAGCCAATTTTGATGGGAGGTCCTCTTACATAAAACATTGACAAAACATATTTTTGGACTAAAAGATGTTCCTCTCTGCTGAACCAGATTGTCGGCAGGTTTGTATCCTGTGAGATTGTTTTGTTAACAGTAAAGCACACATTACATTCCAGTTGGTTTTGTATCTAGGGGACAATCCACCCAACAAGTAATATTTGACCCTCAGGTCCCTTAACACAACGGTGGTGTTTCACGCAATCCCTAGGTAATCTTTTCCCATGCGGTGGAATCCAGCCCCCTGAGCGATGAGGCAGAAATGTTTGCACAGATGATTTAGAAATGGAAAAACAGGCTGGGGGGTGTTTCGTGGAGTCATGAAAACATGTGCAGGTCTGGATTTACAGCTTCTACAAAGCTTTGCCAAGAGAACACCACGAAAACAAGAAGCAATACCAAATAAAAGTGCAACTTTGGAGGTCTTTTAAAGTTGACCCGTGTCTTCACCGTGCAATTAACATCGGCTTCTGTGTCAAGTATCACCGATCCTTGGAAACAACAAGTGTTGAGGTGTTTTGTGTCAACAGGCCCCAAATAAGAAAGATATCTCTTCTCCATCTGGTGGACATCAAAGGGTTTTGATTTAACAAGACTGAGTGTGTCAAGTGATGGTCTCCTGGAGGAGCCATGTGTGGTCCAATCCCCTTTACTGTGGCTTACAAAATAAAACTGCTTTACAGACTTTCAGGTTAAACACCTGCCCCGGCATACATTTCTCTTCACAGATACCTCAGCTATTTAACAAAATACTTTGCTAGATCAAAAGCCTAAAGAATGTCTTTTGGAAAAAAATATATATCCTCCTAATTCCCTGGAATCTTCTTTAGTGATTTCTTACTTACCATAAAGCTGCTGTTCCTTTTTAATGGGGTTCTCAAGCTCATCCCCCATTCCTGACTGGTGCTCACTCACTGGGTTGGTGGGGGTTAGTCAGGGGTGCACCTATAATGATGCCATAAGAGGCAGCCGCCTTAGGTGGCACTGCAGGAGGTGGGTGGAATTTGCAGGACCCGTTTTTCTTTATTATTTTCAGTGGCTCAGCAGCTGTAGCCCTGCCCCCTGCCTCATCAGGTTGCACCATCATTTCTATCTGAAAGAGCAACATCGGACCAAAAATAAAAAGGGGCTGATGGCTGATTCCCCCCCCCCCCCCCCCCCCCCGTCATCAGACCCTAACTTATCTTTTGGATGATGCTGCTGCCTGCTGTGGTGATATCCGGCTGCTTTGGGGTCCAATCCTCACCCACGCTGCCGGCATAGCAGTCTGTAAGTGACAGTGTAAGTGTTTTCAAAGTTCTGTGCCACTCAACAAAATCTCGCAGGATTTTGGGCAGCTCCATTGTATCTCATTCATGGGCACTGCGTGGGCACGAGATCAGGGGCCACACACAATGCCTGATAGGATGCAAGATGGCACCCCCCTTCGAAAGGTCGCCCTATTCATCCCACAATGAGGGGCGTGGCTTAATTTAAACATTTTTCCTCTTTCCCACCCTGAAAAGTTGGAAGGTATGTGGGTGGGGTGCTGTTATTCACTACTTTAAAGATAGTGACGTCTGCAGTAAACTTTTGGTTAAAGAGGAACATCAGAAGAGGTTTAAACCTCCCCCAAATGTCACCAATCCACTTTCTTTAAAGAGATACATCTCTGCAGTTTTCCTGCAAAGCTGCTGTTTGGCCAGATTGCCAGGAGTTATAAATGGCCGTAAAAGAAAGAGTGTTTGAGGTCAAGTGAGGCTCTTACACCATTCATAATTCACGCTGCATTTTCTTCTCTACAGGGCAGCAGGTCAGATCTCAGACTTAACTGCCTGGCTCTATAACAACCCCCCCCCCCCTAGGATTTTCATAGAAAAGCAAAAGAAGAAGGTTATACATGTGAATGCATATACCACTGTGTGACAGAAGAAGGTGGTGGAGGCCCCTGGGCACAAAATCTGGTGGGGGCCCCCGATACAGTATTTTTTTTCCTTAAAAATAATAGTCCAGCCAAGTAACTGATTGGTAGTTGTCTGGCACCCGCCTACTTACTGGAACGTCAGATCGAGTCTCTTGTGCCAGCCAGGTGCGGGTGCGTGGTGCTCGGGAACTCCTGCTTTGCCATTCTGGGTGGTGCAGGGGGTGTAGTCGCCCGGCTGATCCAGCAGAAAACAGTTCTCTGCATTGAGCGGCCAGTGGATGTGCATGGTGTCTTATGTGCAGTGACAGCTCTGCACGCACCCATCACTGTAGCGTTGCTGACGGCTGCAGGTTACAACATAAAAAGGCTTGGCCAGGAGCGGGGGCCCCCACTACCACTGATATCTTCGTTGCAGCCCCGCAGCCCATCAGATCAAAGACTGAAAAGCCTCCTGGACCAGACCACAACCCAGAGGTTGGTGGAGACCCCATTTGAAGGGCAAGTGGTGGAGCCCCCCTTTGAATGCGCCCCCCTCATAATCTGGCCCTGGACAGAAGAAATAGTCAAAGCCCATCTAAGTCTAGAGGGAAACTGTATAATTCTTCTAAGCCCCGAACTGATAAAAATGTAAAACTGCTAGAGGAGCTGAGGAAGTATGATCAGAAATAAAGCAGAACCACCACTAAGGAGGTGCTCCCTAAGCCACAGTCAATATTAAGGGCGTCCCCTCCCCCCTTTATGGGTGCATACCTCCCAAATGTCCCTGATTTGGAGGGTCTGCCCCACTTATGAGTCCATGTCCTCCTGTCCCTCATTGTTCTCAAGTGTCCCTATTTGAGGTGTAACATGCAGATCTGCATCAGTAAATGATTCATTTGCCTATTCAAAATGTTTATATGTTGTAAATGGTACAATCCATATCCAATTCATCCCACAATGAGGGGAGTGGCTTAATTTAAACATTTTTCCTCTTTCCCACCTTGAAAAGTTGGAAGGTATGTGGGTGGGGTGCTGTTATTCACTACTTTAAAGATAGTGACGTCTGCAGTAAACTTTTGGTTAAAAAGGAACATCAGGAGAGGTTTAAACCTCCCCCAAATGTCACCAATCCACTGCCCCCCTCCGGTTTTACATTTGGGTAGTTTCTACTCACTTCCCCAGGGGATTCATATTCTGGGTCCCTTGGATTCCGGCGACCTTGCCGCGTCTGTGAATGGCCAGCGCGGGCATGCTCCTTGTTAGAGGGTAGCGGGGTATGTGACAGTCAGCGCGCTCAGAGCCACTCGCCTTAGAGGGCGCTGATTGGGCGAGCGGTCGCGCATGCTGGAAGAGGTGAGTTGGTTTCAGCTATCTGGGGGGTTTCACAAAGCGGGGCATGCCCGATCAGGGGCAAGGACTGAAACCCAGGATAGTCAAAATCCTGAATTTTGGGCCACTTTCAAGAGGAACTTCGGACATAAAATAAAAAGGGGCTGATTTCCCCCCACATCGACCCCTACTTACCCTTGGGATGACGCCGCTGCCACCGGCTTAGCTGTCTGTAAATCTTAGCTTAGTCTGTAAATGACAGTACGGCTTTAGCCGGCATCTTCAAAGTCCCACACCGCTCCATCACATAACAGCCATTGGCACTGTGTGAGATCAGGGGCCATGTGCAGTGCCTGATGGGATGCAAGATGGTGCCGCCTGTCGAAGTTCGCTGGAATCCGAGGGACCCAGAAGATGGATCCTGCGGGGAGGTTAGTAGAAGCTACCCAAAGGTAAAACCTGAGGGGGGGGGGGCAGCGGATCAGTGAGCTTTGGGGGATTTAACCTCCCCCAATGTGCCTCTTTAATTTTTTTTTTTTTTACGAGATCTGTCTTTACAATGTTCAAACCCAGTGGTAATAAAATAGAAAGATTTCACAAGCTGACTAACTGGAAAAGCAGCTATTGCAGAGCTATTGTGTGGTCACGTAGGATAGTCTCTAAAAGGGGTTTTTCTATGATATTAGAGCCAGCCTCCACTGATAAAACAGCAATGACAATTGCAAGGAAACAGCTGAGAATGTTCACGCTGGTAGAATTTAGAGGTGGCAAACATCTGAAACTCTGATAACATGTCTAGACATCTTGAAGCCAGGCCAGCAAATTGTGAGCAGACCATAAAATGGCTTTTATCATGTCGCAATGAGCATTTCATGCAGTGGAGAAATTCAGAGCTTTATCCAAATTGGTTGTTTTGTGCTACTGACACATTCTTTCCCAGAAGCCTGTGGGACGATTACATAAGATGCCCAGCACTGAGCACCTCGCCATGAACGCCACTTCATTCTTCATTCTGTGAGGAGCTGCAGAAGAATTTGGGATATTCCTAGCGGTTGACCAACATTACTCTTTGCAAATCTAAGGCTAGTTTCACGCCAGGGCAATTTTTGGGAGATCATGATCTACTTGTGATTACTCTAAAATTTACTTGAAAGTGCTGTAATAGGATGACAGCCTTGCCCCATCCATGTTAAGAGAAAGTAGGGCTCCCTGGGTCTGAGGGGAATGCCTGGCTGCCAGGGTTAATGGGATTTACTAGGGAAATTTTACCTCGCTGCAGAGCACCTTGTGAGTGTTGGACCAGTGAATGGCCAGTGGAGGTGACTAACTGTATGGAGCATCGACCTGGGGCCTCAGAGTGGGGTACCACCAGAGAGAAATGGGCCTCTGAGTAGCTGGGATGTACCACGAGGATAGTCGGCCCGCGAGTGGCTGGAGTTTCCCTTGTAGCTAGCGAGGGGAGGAATCTGCTGGTCTGGAGTTGGGGGCTTTGGGAGCAGCCCAGATGCACTTCTTGCTTGTGAGGCCTTGGATGAGGCAGGCTATTAGAACCCCCATGGAACCGGGCAGGGGTGTCTGAGGCAGGGGTCATACAATAGGGTTCCTGTTAGGGAGAGAACCAAGCTAAAGGGTGAGCCCCTGGGACGTGCCAGGGATGAAACTGAACTCTATGCTGACATTTGCAGGATAAATGGGGCATCCCATCCCTTTAATCTGCAACTCATTCCTCATTTCTCTGTGACCCTAAGGAGGAAATAAAACCATTGTGAGTTTCAGCCTCAACATCTGTAAATCTGAGTTCTAAGTACCGCAAACCTTCCCTTCCTGTTCCTCAAGAGACATTGGGGTGAGGACCAGGAATATCCCCTTTCATATGAGCCTGAACTGTATCCCACCTCGGTTGTTTTCTACTGTGCTGCCCATATGGGCCCTTACCCGGGGAAGGGGGGGGGGCATCGCAGGGTAATCTCAGTTGCCCTACCAAAGTGTGCCACTCTGTGATTATTCTGTGTTAGTACCTACAATGGAACCATACTGAATGGCTGGCGCAGCCATGGAGGAGCAATAGATTTGTCTATAAGAGACTAGAATGTGTCTTATTCAGGGGTTCACAGTCCCTTTAAAGCAGATGGAAATCCAAAAATGGGTCCACCGCTGAATCTATGGGGCTCCCCCGCCCTAGCAGCCGGGCGCTGCTGTTGGCTCGGCAATGGGTTTTTCCCCCTCCAAAACCACCACCTTCGGCACTTATTGAGGAAGCCGATTGGCCTTCAGAAGTGCCGCTGTGACAAGGTGTAGCCAGCTAGCCGCATCCCCGGCACGCATTCAGAAAGGCTGGGCGCAGGAGCGAAGCTGGGGATGCGGCACAGGCAGGAACTGCCGGGATTAGGTAAGATCACCGGCACCCCGGGTGGTTTTGACACAGCGGGGCATTCCATTGTAGGATGCCCCTAGGACCCACGAGGGCTTTGAGACGCTTTAACTGGCATAAGTCTGTGCTCTTTCCCTTAGACCAAATTGCTAGATGTCTAAAACCAAACTAAAAAAAACTGCTCATTACAAGAATGAAAAAACAATGCAAAATTCAAATATCTCTGGGTAATGATCCAGCCGTCAGGTCCCTCTTTATGTGAACAATAACATCTATTCTGTTCTTTGTTCTATAGCCGGTTCTTGATCTATTGGGTCGGGTAAAAATGCTGAAAACCTTTTTCCTCCCAAAGATCCTGTACACTCTTCTGAATGCCTTGTATATAGTGCAACAATCACTTGATTAAGATGAATCAGCTTTTTGGTCAATTTCTGAATTTCTTTATATACATTATATTAACCCTATTAACAGATGCTGGACATGTATGAATATTATTTGAAATGACCTTCATCCATGACGGTAGAGTAGACAATGTCTGTGCCACATGGGGGCAGCCATATTAACTACTTTTGAGATCCTTTGTAACATCATACACTGACTTGGGACAGCCACAAATGTGGGCACAAATATAGGGATAATTAGTAGTGATGAGCGAGTAGTATTCGACCGAGCCGGTATTCGATCGAATACTACGCTGTTCGTCATACTCGATTTCGATCGAGTACAGCGGCGATGGCGCACTCACAATTCGTTTCCCCTCCCACCTTCCCTGGCACGTTTTTTACACCAATCACCATGCAGGGGGGGTGGGACAGGTCCTGGGAGGACGCTGGCATCGCGAAAACGGCGTCTACACGCATTGGCTGGAAAAACCATGTGACCTCGAATATACAAAACTCAGCACTTCCTCTTCGTCAGCATTAGCAGCTTGAACTTAGTGAGGGACAGACGCTCACAGCAGGGAAAGACAGGCTGTCGCTGGCAGGGCCCCAGAAGCTCGGAATATCGCTTTTACCACCATCTATACCAGCTACCAGAAGACAAGACAGTCCTTAAGAGCCCATATTAGGGCTGCTACGCTGAACAGTATATAGCTCATTTTCTATTTAGTCAGGCAGGGCCCCAGAAGCTCAGAATATACCTTTTACCACCATATATACCAGCTACCAGAAGACAAGACAGTCCTTAATAGCCCTTATTAGGGCTGCTACGCTGAACAGTATATAGCTCATTTTCTATTTAGTCAGGCAGGGCCCCAGAAGCTCAGAATATACCTTTTACCACCATATATACCAGCTACCAGAAGACAAGACAGTCCTTAATAGCCCTTATTAGGGCTGCTACGCTGAACAGTATATAGCTCAATTTCTACTTAGTCAGGCAGGGCCCCAGAAGCTCAGAATATACCTTTTACCACCATATATACCAGCTACCAGAAGACAAGACAGTCCTTAATCCCTTATTAGTGCTGCTATGTTGAACAGTATATAGCTCATTTTCTATTTAGTCAGGCAGGGCCCCAGAAGCTCAGAATATACCTTTTACCACCATATATACCAGCTACCAGAAGACAAGACAGTCCTTAATCCCTTATTAGTGCTGCTATGTTGAACAGTATATAGCTCATTTTCTATTTAGTCAGGCAGGGCCCCAGAAGCTCAGAATATACCTTTTACCACCATATATACCAGCTACCAGAAGACAAGACAGTCCTTAATCCCTTATTAGTGCTGCTATGTTGAACAGTATATAGCTCATTTTCTATTTAGTCAGGCAGGGCCCCAGAAGCTCAGAATATACCTTTTACCACCATATATGCCAGCTACCAGAAGACAAGACAGTCCTTAATAGCCCTTATTAGTGCTGCTATGTTGAACAGTATATAGCTCATTTTCTATTTAGTCAGGCAGGGCCCCAGAAGCTCAGAATATACCTTTTACCACCATATATACCAGCTACCAGAAGACAAGACAGTCCTTAACCCCTTATTAGTGCTGCTATGTTGAACAGTATATAGCTCATTTTCTATGTAGTCAGGCAGGGCCCCAGAAGCTCAGAATATACCTTTTACCACCATATATACCAGCTACCAGAAGACAAGACAGTCCTTAATCCCTTATTAGTGCTGCTATGTTGAACAGTATATAGCTCATTTTCTATTTAGTCAGGCAGGGCCCCAGAAGCTCATAATATACCTTTTACCACCATATATACCAGCTACCAGAAGACAAGACAGTCCTTAATCCCTTATTAGTGCTGCTATGTTGAACAGTATATAGCTCATTTTCTATTTAGTCAGGCAGGGCCCCAGAAGCTCAGAATATACCTTTTACCACCATATATACCAGCTACCAGAAGACAAGACAGTCCTTAAGAGCCCTTATTAGGGCTGCTACGCTGAACAGTATATAGCTCATTTTCTATTTAGTCAGGCAGGGCCCCAGAAGCTCAGAATATACCTTTTACCACCATATATACCAGCTACCAGAAGACAAGAGAGTCATTGAGAGCCCTTATTAGGGCTACTATGCTGAACAGTATATAGCTCATATGTAGGCAGGCAGGGCCCCAGAAGCTCAGAATATACCTTTTACCACCATATATACCAGCTACCAGAAGACAAGACAGTCCTTAATCCCTTATTAGTGCTGCTATGTTGAACAGTATATATCTCATATCCTATGTAGTCAGGCAGGGCCCCAGAAGCTCAGAATATCGCATTTACCACCATATATACCAGCTACCAGAAGACAAGAGAGTCATTGAGAGCCCTTATTAGGGCTGCTATGTTTTAAAAATTGTGTGGAGGCCCAAGAGCTGAGACCTTTTAAAAATTGTGTGGAGGCCCAAGAGCTGAGACCTTTTAAAAATTGTGTGGAGGCCCAAGAGCTGAGACCTCTCAAACATTGTGTGGAGGCCCAAGAGCTGAGACCTTTTAAAAATTGTGTGGAGGCCGGCGAGCTGAGACCTCTTAAAAATTGTGTGGAGGCCCAAGAGCTGAGACCTTTTAAAAATTGTGTGGAGGCCCAAGAGCTGAGACCTCTCAAACATTGTGTGGAGGCCCAAGAGCTGAGACCTCTTAAAAATTGTGTGGAGGCCCAAGAGCTGAGACCTTTTAAAAATTGTGTGGAGGCCCAAGAGTTGAGACCTCTTAAAAATTGATTGTATTAAGCCTAAGAGGTGAGCCATAATTTTTTTCATTAATACAGCAATTCTACGGCGGTTAAGGAGGAGGAGGAGGAGGAGGATGAGGAGGAGGAGGATGAGGAGGATGAGGAGGAGGAGGAGGAGGAGGAAGAGGAGGGGGGTCTATCAGAACCTGTGCTGGCAATCTTGGGCGGGGGTGGTATGTAGGCCGTCCCTGTTTGCGACCCCGTCCCCGCTTCCACAACATTCACCCAGTGTGCCGTCAAAGAGATGTAGCGTCCTTGGCCGCAAGCGCTTGTCCACGAGTCGGTGGTCAAGTGGACCTTTGCGCTGACTGCGTACCTCAGGGTCCGCCTGATGTTACGCGACACGTGCTGGTGCAGGGCGGGGACGCCACACCGGGAAAAATAGTGGCGGCTAGGGACGGAATAGCGAGGTGCGGCAGCCGCCATCAGGTCGCGGAAGGCCTGCGTCTCCACAAGCCTAAACGGCAACATCTCCAGGGCCAGCAGTTTGGAGATGAGGCAGGTTAAGGCTTGGGCTTGGGGGTGACTGGAGGCGTACTTCCGCCTGCTGTTGAACGCCTGCGAGATGGACAGTTGATGGGACGAGGAGATGGAAGGTGCAGACGAAGATGCGGGGGAAGGTGGGGCTGAAGGAGAAGGCCCCAAAGTAGCCGAGGCAGAGGCAGATGTGGAGGTGTCCTGGCTGGAGGTCTGGACCGCAATGGCAGCACACAACAAAGGGGAAGAGGCAGTGGCAGCAAGACGGGGCGCAGGTTGTATTGCGTTTGCTCTCTCCCACTCAGCCCAGTGCTTGAATTCCAAGTGACGGCGCATGCCTGAGGTGGTCAGATTGCTCTTCTCAGAGCCCCTACTCAGTTTTGAGTGGCAGATTGCGCAAACCGCGCTCAGTTTGTCATCCGCGCAAACGTTAAAAAATCTCCACACCACAGAAGTACGAGGCCTCGATGGGGGAGCTTCGCGCGACTGCCTGCTGCCGGGAAGAGCTTCGGCCCTGCTGGCTGTGGCCTGCCTTCTCTGTCTGGACTGTCCTCTGCCTCTGGACTGTCCTCTGCCTCTTGCTGCCTTATTTGGTGATGCGCAGACCGCATCTCCACTGCTTTCCCCGCTGGACATCACCCCTGTCCAAGTGGGGTCGGTCATTTCGTCGTCCACCACCTCCTCTTCCACTTCCTCTCTCTGCTCCTCCTCCTGCCCACTGGACATTCCAACAGCCTCCCTTGAGACTGTGTGGATGACTGGGTGGTGGACAAGTGACTGGAAGCGTTATCGGCCATCCATTGCACCACCTGTTCACGCTGCTCAGGCCTTAACAGAGGTGTACCCCGCCCCCCGCATAACTGTCCCATAAAGGCAGGGAAGCTGGATGAGCGCAATGCTGGCTGCCCCTCACCAGCACGCATTGTATCCCCACTGGCTTCAACGCGGTTTGTGCCCCCACCAGCATTTCCGCGCCCCCGTCCTCGTCCACGTCCCTTTGCGCTAGCCCTCCGCATTTCAGACGTTTTACTTTTTTGGCCACGCGTTATGCCAAATATAAAAATATTTTTAAGAAGAACACCTGGCTATACAGCCGTATACTGCCAGAAGGTGAAATGGTGCCTATACGCACCGTGTATAAAACAGTGTTTTGTTGGCACAGAGGACACAAAACAGTAGTGCCAAATATAAATATATTTTTAAGAACACCTGGCTATACAGCCGTATACTGCCAGAAGGTGAAATGGTGCCTATATACGCACCGGGTATATAACAAGGTTTTGTTGGTAAAGAGGACACAAAACAGTAGTGCCAAATATAAAAAATATTTTTAAGAAAAACACCTGGCTATACAGCCGTATACTGCCAGAAGGTGAAATGGTGCCTATACGCACCGTGTATAAAACAGTGTTTTGTTGGCACAGAGGACACAAAACAGTAGTGCAAAATATAGTTTTGTATATAGGTGCTAATACACCACTGAAGTCTTTCTGTCCCTATTCCAGCATCAGCAGCTACCCCTGACTAAAGCAGCCGTTTTGGGCAGAGTGTATATAGTTTTGTATATAGGTGGTAATACACCACTGAAGTCTTTCTGTCCCTATTCCAGCAGCAGCAGCTACCCCTCACTAAAGCAGCCGTAGCTGCAGCACTAATAAGTGCTCAGCTCTTGGGCCTCCACACAATGTTTGAGAGGTCTCAGCTCTTGGGCCTCCACACAATGTTTGAGAGGTCTCAGCTCTAGGGCCTCCACACAATTTTTAAAAGGTCTCAGCTCTTGGGCCTCCACACAATGTTTGAGAGGTCTCAGCTCTTGGGCCTCCACACAATTTTTAAAAGGTCTCAGCTCTTGGGCCTCCACACAATGTTTGAGAGGTCTCAGCTCTAGGGCCTCCACACAATTTTTAAAAGGTCTCAGCTCTTGGGCCTCCACACAATGTTTGAGAGGTCTCAGCTCTTGGGCCTCCACACAATTTTTAAAAGGTCTCAGCTCTTGGGCCTCCACACAATTTTTAAAAGGTCTCAGCTCTTGGGCCTCCACACAATTTTTAAAAGGTCTCAGCTCTTGGGCCTCCACACAATTTTTAAAAGGTCTCAGCTCTTGGGCCTCCACACAATGTTTGAGAGGTCTCAGCTCTAGGGCCTCCACACAATTTTTAAAAGGTCTCAGCTCTTGGGCCTCCACACAATGTTTGAGAGGTCTCAGCTCTTGGGCCTCCACACAATTTTTAAAAGGTCTCAGCTCTTGGGCCTCCACACAATGTTTGAGAGGTCTCAGCTCTTGGGCCTCCACACAATTTTTAAAAGGTCTCAGCTCTTGGGCCTCCACACAATTTTTAAAAGGTCTCAGCTCTTGGGCCTCCACACAATTTTTAAAAGGTCTCAGCTCTTGGGCCTCCACACAATTTTTAAAAGGTCTCAGCTCTTGGGCCTCCACACAATGTTTGAGAGGTCTCAGCTCTTGGGCCTCCACACAATTTTTAAAAGGTCTCAGCTCTTGGGCCTTCACACAATTTTTAAAAGGTCTCAGCTCTTGGGCCTCCACACAATGTTTAAGAGGTCTCAGCTCGTGGGACTCCACACAATGTTTGAGAGGTCTCAGCTCTTGGGCCTCCACACAATTTTTAAGAGGTCTCAGCTCTTGGGCCTCCACACAATTTTTAAAAGGTCTCAGCTCTTGGGACTCCACACAATTTTTAAAAGGTCTCAGCTCTTGGGCCTTCACACAATTTTTAAAAGGTCTCAGCTCTTGGGCCTCCACACAATGTTTAAGAGGTCTCAGCTCGTGGGACTCCACACAATGTTTGAGAGGTCTCAGCTCTTGGGCCTCCACACAATTTTTAAGAGGTCTCAGATCTTGGGCCTCCACACAATTTTTAAGAGGTCTCAGCTCTAAGCTTCCCTTACTGCTGGGGTGACACACTGTAACAAACCTCCTCCTGTAAGCTTCCCTGACTGCTGGGGTGACACACTGTAACAAACCTCCTCCTGTAAGCTTCCCTTACTGCTGGGGTGACACACTGTAACAAACCTCCTCCTGTAAGCTTCCCTTACTGCTGGGGTGACACACTGTAACAAACCTCCTCCTTTAAGCTTCCCTTACTGCTGGGGTGACACAATGACACAAGAGGACATGTCTGACCACATCTCACACACACACACACACACACACACACACACAATGACAATTAGGGGTGGGGTATATTTATTTTCCCCCTTGCCTATGCCATCTGTGGTTGTCATTAGGCAACGTGATTTTAAGGGGTGCAGAATTTTGTTCTTCTTTTTTGTACAGTTTGGCTTGGGGTCCATGGCAATGTAGAGGAAAGAAGGTTTCCTTGTCTTGTCTCACTTTACGTAGAAGTAATATTGTGTTTGGAGTGTATTGTTGAGAGGCTGTGATAGTGGCGTAATAGTGCGACTTGGGCGCGTTATATGCACCCAGACATGCTTCCCCTGCTGTCCCAGTTGCATTCCAGCAGTGTTGGCATCATTTTCTGATGTTTCAGGGTGGACTTGGTGACCTCCAAGTGGTCGAATTGAGATTTCCAAGTGTCGAGCATTTTTTTCCCATAGACTATAATGGGATTCGATATTCGGTCGAGTAGTCGAGTAACGCGGTCTATTCGAATCGAAATTCGAAATTTCGAATATTTCACTACTCGCTCATCTCTAATAATTAGCTCATGGTTGATGAATCGCTTTAAAACTCAGTACTTTTTATTTCTGTGGCACTTGAATATCTATTACATGTTGTGAATACCTATCTGTATTCCTGTACACCCTCTGTTGGCAGTTGGGTCGGCATAGAAGTACAGAAGGAGTTGTGGTACAGACTTTTCAGAATAGGCGTCCAAAAGGTCAGGCCTCCACACAATGTTTGAGAGGTCTCAGCTCTTGGGCCTCCACACAATTTTTAAAAGGTCTCAGCTCTTGGGCCTCCACACAATGTTTGAGAGGTCTCAGCTCTTGGGCCTCCACACAATTTTTAAAAGGTCTCAGCTCTTGGGCCTCCACACAATTTTTAAAAGGTCTCAGCTCTTGGGCCTCCACACAATTTTTAAAAGGTCTCAGCTCTTGGGCCTCCACACAATTTTTAAAAGGTCTCAGCTCTTGGGCCTCCACACAATTTTTAAAAGGTCTCAGCTCTTGGGCCTCCACACAATGTTTGAGAGGTCTCAGCTCTTGGGCCTCCACACAATTTTTAAAAGGTCTCAGCTCTTGGGACTCCACACAATTTTTAAAAGGTCTCAGCTCTTGGGCCTTCACACAATTTTTAAAAGGTCTCAGCTCTTGGGCCTCCACACAATGTTTAAGAGGTCTCAGCTCGTGGGACTCCACACAATGTTTGAGAGGTCTCAGCTCTTGGGCCTCCACACAATTTTTAAGAGGTCTCAGATCTTGGGCCTCCACACAATTTTTAAGAGGTCTCAGCTCTAAGCTTCCCTTACTGCTGGGGTGACACACTGTAACAAACCTCCTCCTGTAAGCTTCCCTGACTGCTGGGGTGACACACTGTAACAAACCTCCTCCTGTAAGCTTCCCTTACTGCTGGGGTGACACACTGTAACAAACCTCCTCCTGTAAGCTTCCCTTACTGCTGGGGTGACACACTGTAACAAACCTCCTCCTTTAAGCTTCCCTTACTGCTGGGGTGACACAATGACACAAGAGGACATGTCTGACCACATCTCACACACACACACACACACACACACAATGACAATTAGGGGTGGGGTATATTTATTTTCCCCCTTGCCTATGCCATCTGTGGTTGTCATTAGGCAACGTGATTTTAAGGGGTGCAGAATTTTGTTCTTCTTTTTTGTACAGTTTGGCTTGGGGTCCATGGCAATGTAGAGGAAAGAAGGTTTCCTTGTCTTGTCTCACTTTACGTAGACGTAATATTGTGTTTGGAGTGTATTGTTGAGAGGCTGTGATAGTGGCGTAATAGTGCGACTTGGGCGCGTTATATGCACCCAGACATGCTTCCCCTGCTGTCCCAGTTGCATTCCAGCAGTGTTGGCATCATTTTCTGATGTTTCAGGGTGGACTTGGTGACCTCCAAGTGGTCGAATTGAGATTTCCAAGTGTCGAGCATTTTTTTCCCATAGACTATAATGGGATTCGATATTCGGTCGAGTAGTCGAGTAACGCGGTCTATTCGAATCGAAATTCGAAATTTCGAATATTTCACTACTCGCTCATCTCTAATAATTAGCTCATGGTTGATGAATCGCTTTAAAACTCAGTACTTTTTATTTCTGTGGCACTTGAATATCTATTACATGTTGTGAATACCTATCTGTATTCCTGTACACCCTCTGTTGGCAGTTGGGTCGGCATAGAAGTACAGAAGGAGTTGTGGTACAGACTTTTCAGAATAGGCGTCCAAAAGGTCAGGTTGGTAGGTCGGAGGTGCAAAACAATATGGTTTAAACAGATCTTGGGTAGGGAGAGAGATTTGTCTGCCCATAGTTTGGATTTAACTAAACTACGACACAGTGACACCCTCGTTCTATAACATTTTACAGCACACAGTTGGTTCTGTGGTTTCCCTAGCTCTCCTTCACAAAGACCCCATCTTCTAGAATATAACGCAGCAGCTACAGCCTATTCCACAGTGCTACCTGACCTGTCCACACTATAAAAATGATTTCCTTATTATTCTATGTTGCTGGGATTAGCAATTCCTTGAGGTTAGAAATATATACCAATATTATGAAAGCGACTTGGAATCTAGATGGAGAGTGTGCCAGTTTTCCCCGAGCTCCCAGCTTTGGATAATGTTGTGACATGCTTTGGATCAGTGTTTTGCCTGATGCAGCAGTAGGTTTTAATAAGCTGGCTTTGCACACCGCCATCTGTGACAAGTCACTGCAGTCCCCGGTGCCCAGCAACAAAATCTGCACAGTAATGCAAAAAAAAAAACTTAAGATAGCTAATGTAGGCCAATGTTATATTTAAATAAAGACACCATGAAGATGATTTGCAAACAGGACATCATAAGACATCACTTTCTATTGGGATCTTTTAAAATAAAAATTCAGCCCTTGTCAAATTCTTGGATAGGCAAGTGTTCAGAGGAGGGGTATCCCTCTGCCTTCATCGGGTTTAAAATAAAATAACATTATACTTTTACTTTTTTTTTGTTTCAAAAGGGAAAGCTACTTTGTTATGTTTCTAACTAAATGGTACAAAATAGTAAACAGACTAGGGCTGTTTTGGGGGGGGGGGGGAGGGGGTGATGGTAAACACCCTACTCAAGACAGGCTATGGTGCTCCACTTTGAGGCTGTATATGCAAGTTGCAGCAGCACAGCTTCTGGCAGCAAGCGTGTGCTCAGTTCTCCTAATCATACAGGGAGTCTGTCCTGTATATATAGGCCCTTATTTAACAAGGGATAGCGACAGGTAGCGACTCGTGAGCGGCCGGTAATGACGGGCCCGCCACGAGAACGCCGGCTCCCCACCACAATCACACATTTATCAAGCCAATCCTGCTTAGCGACTGAGATAGCGCCCTATAGCGACTCATTCATCATTATTCCAGCCTCAGCCCACAGCACCAGCGTCCGACCTTGAACAGCGACAGGTATGACCTCTCGCTACGCATTTCAATGGAACAATCTTTAAATATTCATAATTAATTGTTATGAATTTTTTTTTTTTTTTTTTTAATGTGAAAAATTCTGTGACCATTTCTGCCATTTTAAAAGATTGTACAGAATTGACATCACAGGTCTGATATTAATGTATTCATATTACAAAATTATTTAAAAAACTTGTTTTTTTTGGTTTCCAAAAATATGATTGTTTGGGGGTTAAAAAACTACTTTTAACCCATCGCCGCCAGCGCCCTGGGGTTTAAATATGCATTTTACAGCGCGAGAATTTTTTGAGCGTGATTTTTTAATGAATATGGTGGGAGCCGGTCGCTAGGGCCAGTCGCTATCATGCGCTCCCATACTGCGCGGAACCGGTCAAATAGCGACTCCTCACCCAATATTCAACATTACGGCAAACCGAGTCGCTATCAACTACCGAACAACGGCCAAGCACAGCGACTACAAGCGGGCGCTCTGAAAATGCCGCTACAGTCGCTCAACTGTTGCTACCTGCCGCTATTAATGAATCGGCCTCCGCGTCTTTGATATCTCCAGGGGTTGCAAACTCCAACTTGCAGGGTCAGGAAGTGTACCATCATCAGCTAGAAAGAGAGTGATCTGCAGCAAGCCATCTTCTCTATGATACACAGTAGGCCTGTAATGTTTCATTTTCTGTGGTAACCGAGCTCTTCCCCACACTAACACTGAACCCACAAAAAGATACCCTCAAACTCTAGCAGTCAACAACACTGGTTAAAGGTAAATTTTAGTACTTATTGCTGGCTGATAGGGTTTAGTCTGTATGTTCATAGAGGTCTTTGGAGGACACTGTGAACCTGGCCCTATAGTATGTTTATGAGTTTCTTGACCACCACTTGGGCTTCCAATACCCAATTCCAATTCCAATAAGCCCTCTCAGTGCTAGGTCCATGAATGTACCAGCTCTACTCCTCTGGAATGCCACTCACCAACCCAACATGCCAATTCATTCAAAAGCACCCATAAAGCTCATCTATTTAGACAAGCTTACCATCTGGTCTAACCAAACCACTTTACAGTCTTGTCACTCATCAAAACACTTGCTACCATATCTAGTAAATACTCTTTGTCACCCACTTATCCCCGCCCTTATGCTTTAGATTGTAAGCTTGCAAGGGCAGGGCCCTGTCTCCAAACATGCTCCTGTATTAATGTGTTTTGGTGCAATTGACTCATAATACTGTATGTATCAGAAGCATCCGTTCTATTTCTGTTATATATGACTCATAATGCCCTGAAAAGAAATCAGAAGATAGATTATCGAGCAAATTGAGTATATTTAAGGTAAGCTTTCGAGAAAACTCAGTTCTCTTTCATCAGACATGATATTATGCCAGTAACATCATGACAAAGAGAACAGAGTTTTCTCAAAAACTTACCTTTGAAGTGCTACTGTAGGCAAGGGTAATTGTTACACCATTGCGTTAGGCTACGTTTGGCACTGTCCTAAACTGTTTTCCGTTTTTAAATTGAAGAAGAAATGGCTGAGATAAAGGTTTACAGGTTCAGCTTATGATTTCTCTTGTGAAAACAGTGGGTGCAGCCTTTGGAGCTGTGATGCATCATAATAATCAGCATAATGTGGCAGCAACCTCGGGGATTTCACACAGAGGGGCATTCCAATTTTGGATGCCCCGGAGGGAGGGAATTGATCTGCGTGGGTTTTGGTCCACTATAAGTTCAAAAGTGTTAATCAGGAAATTCAAGCTGGTGAATAAAAGATGCAGCCCCCCAACAGGCAGCCCGGTGCCAGCTGTAAGCAGGCTAAAGTAACCCTTTGCCTGAAACACCCCTTTAACATTGTGCCCATCAATTAATAGGATTGAACAGTGTAGCTTTAAAATCAGTTGCCTGGCAGTTTACCTGCCGCAGTGTCAGTCCCATGCTGTTGCTTTGCTCTGGTCACCGAGAGGAGAATTTCTTCCTCCTGCCTCCCCATAGTCCGCTTGCATCATTCAGCCCTGACACTTATATATAATTACTCTGACAATATAGCTACAAGGGAAAAAGAGAAAATTGTCTGATGTAGCCCTACACAATGAGAATACTTTTCAGTAAGCCTGGACAATGAATTCTGTTGCAAAGCCCAAGTACTTTATCAGCCCACTTCTTAACAGTTCTTATTGTGTTTTTATTGTATTCTTCTATACAAACTGCTGAAAAGAATTCCCTGTAAACACTTGTATATAAAGCTAATCCATTCTAATATTAGACTGATTGATCTGAAGGCAAAAAATACATAATAGATCTTACCCTCAGCTCCGCCATAGCATATCTACTGTGTTTCCACAAAAATAAGACAGGTCTTATATTCATTTTGGACCCAAAAATAGATAAGAAGATGGCGGCGGCAGTACAATATGTGCACAGAGCCAAATGGCAGCAGTAGGGGGCAAGTGCCCAGCCCTGGGATAGGGCCAGCAGGATCAGACATTCCACTCCCAACAGACAAGCTTACCTGTGTGACTTGATGTGTCCTGACCCTCCTTTACAGCCATGATGTGTCCCCACTCTCCTTTGCAGCCATGATGTATCTCCACCCTCCTTTACAGACATGATGTGTCCCCACCATCCTTTAAAGCCATTATGTGTCCCCACCCTCCTTTGCAGCTGCTCTCGTCCCTCTGCTTAAGGCTGGCAGCAGGACTATGAATTGTAACCAGGAATTATTTCCGGGGTAGAGCTTATATTTCACGCATTAGCAAAAATGCTGAAAAATCATACTAGGGCCTATATCCGGGTCCTTTTTTTTGGGGGGGGGGGACGTTTTTTTATTACCAAAGCTGTAACTTACTGATACTAAAGATCTATTATACAGTCACATATACATTTACGTCAAAGCTATTGTGTCTTATTTGTCTTTTCAAGGGTGAATATATTTACTGTAGCAGCTTTAGTCTCTCCCTATAATCATAATTGGTGTTAGGGCGAGCGCCGTGCACCCATCTCGCGGCGCTCCCCGTTCTCCCTCCTTACCGGCTTTGGGCGGCGGGTCCCCGGCTTCCGGCGCGGCGGTTGGCCGCGTGCCGACTGCTCTCGGCCATCCTCCACCTCGCCCTGTCCCCTGCCTGGTGCGCGCACGTCCCCGTCCACTAGGGGGCGTGCGCGACGTTTTTTTTTTAATTTAAAGGGCCAGTTCATCTTTGATTGGTGGCCGCTCATTCCACTTCCCCTATTTAAAGGGGCACTTCCTTCCTTCTAGTGCCGTATCTTGGTCTTCCTATGGTTACTGAACGTTAGTTGTTTCCTGTATTGCTCACCCGTGTAATGACCTTTGCCTGTCCTCGACTTTGAACCTTCTCTGCCCGTCCCGACCTTGGCTACTTACCTTTAACCTCATGATTGTGCTGCCAGCCCTGACCTCCGCTTGAACTTGACTTCGCCTTTTTGCCTGCCTCCTCGGTACCACGCATTACCTCGGCTGACTGTGTGTCTGAGCCGCTGTTGGGGGATAGCGACCTGGGGGTCATTTGCCGCTACAAGTCCAACCTGCCTTGCGGAGGGCTCTGGTGAATACCGGTGGCCTCTTAGACTCCGCTTCCCTGACACGGCACTAGCTATCAGTACACAGCCAAAGCGGATCCACACCTGTGCCACCACATCCTGCTCGCGACAATTGGTCACTAATATAATTCTCCAAGTGGACCCGGGGGTTGAACCATTTATCACCATGCTCCCATGTTTTTAATTTACACATGGATTATATATTTTATGAGATCCAGACAGACCAATTTTTCATTATTCCTGTCTGGCAGCTGTTCCTGCTTTAGAATGTGTCTCAGTGTTGATACGTGTCACATGAATCACACATTTTTTAAAGCAGGCCAAAAGTCTGAAAATACTTCTGGTCCACTCAAAAAGGTTCTGTCAATACAGGATGATAATTGGGATGGAGCTGTCACCAAAAGCTCTCTTGTCTATGTACACACTGTAGGGCATCCCAAGTCAGGAACTATGTATACGAGGGTAAACAGCTTTTAATTTAACTAAACCTCTGAGTAACCAGTCCATCTGAGGAGAGCCCAGGCCACCCTATCTTGCTAGTTTGGCAACAAACGAAGTGAAATATATGACATCAGTGTTCTGAAAACCTAGTTTGGCAGGATAGCGGATTCATGTGTTTAGCATCTTAATTAATAAAGTCCCTCTGTGGTGGGGGGGTTTAGGGGGATTTCAGGGAGGATGGGGATGGTGTTGAGAGATGGGGAGGAAAAACTTTTTTTAAAAACTGCTGGGGGGAATGGGGGCCATAGGAGGGATAGGTTGATTTCCCCGGAAGTGTGATCCAAGGGGGAGGACGGGAGGGAACACCATAACAAATAGGGTTCCCCTACTCACACCCCCTTTGGATCCATTGGGGTTCTTTTTTTTAGAACTGGGGCGGAGAACATGTATAAAGATAAGGGATTAGGGTGATGGGGATCACTGGAGGGGAGGTGGGCTCCAGGAGATAATCCCAGGTTAATTGGTGGGGTAGAGTGATTGACCATGAAGAATAAGAAGAACATGGGAGTGAATAAGAGAGTGTAATGCTGGTTAAGGGGAGTTTACATTAAGTAGTTAACAGGGGATGGGGAAGACACTTGAGTGTCATACTATCTTAACCCCCATCTGGTGTCTTGGTTTATTCGGATCAAAAAAGGAAGAATCTAATCTAAAACTGTTAACATATATATTAGCTCTATGACTTGGCGGGGATGGTCCACCCGCACTAGGTGGGCTTTGTCCTTGAATGATTCCTGGGCCAATTGATTCCCCCCCCCCCCCCCCCCCCCGGGGCATCCAAAATCGGGATGGGCCGCTGTGTGAAACACCCCAGGTCGCCCATAAACTCACCTTTGTTCCTGGTCCAGGCATTTGTGAATAGCCAGCGCGGGCACACTCCCGGTTAGAGGGTAGCAATGAATGCGTCTGCCAGCATGCTTGGATCCGCTTCCATTAGATGAAGGCTTAGACGAGCTGACGTGAGTGAATCCGAGTGCGCTGATTGGACGAGAGGCTGCGCATGCGCCGTAGGATCAAGGAAGGGTGAGTGCGATCGGGCGACCTGGGGGGTTTCACACAGTGAGTCACCCCAGGGTGAAGGACCAAAACCCAGGATAGTCAATCCCCTCGATTCAAAGAGCAAAAGTTAATTGATTTCGGATCGAGAATCGTAAGTTTGGGTGGGTGTTAGTCATTTTTTCCTGTTTTTTTGGCCATTTACGACTCGCACGAGCCTACGTTCGAATGCGTATATGCTCTTACGATCATCGCAAGTTCGTTCCTAAATTTTAGGATCAAAACGTAAAACTTAGGATCAAATCCTAAAACTTAGGATGAAAACGTAAAACTTAGGATAATTGGATGTGTTTCGGTGTGATTCAGAGAACAGTTTTCAAACCTCTAAATACGTTTTAAAAGAAAGCCACTGCCGACACCTTTTAGCAGTCGTATTGCTGTTCTTGAACAGGTTTTTTGGCTATGTGGAGGAGTCTGCGCGTCTTGAGCTGCAATGAACTGCATATATCAGCATGGCCGAGCCCATAAATTGTATTGCAATGCATACCTGATTCATGTATGCCTTATAAAAGCATTTTAATGTGGACCTTAATTAGTCCTTTGCATGTAAACCTTTATTTGGCAATATATTTGCGTTAATTAAAGAAACTTATGTCCTTTGTTATTTATTTTTAAATTGATGTACTAGAATAATATTTTTAGATTGCATTTATTGGTGTAGTTGTTTACCTTTGCTTTGTTTAATTATTTAAGCACATCTTTGGTCAGATGCATCACACTTACTGAGGAGAGGAGAGCGGGATAAAGTGCAGGATGTGGGTTACTGCTGTATTTTGCACAGACACAGCAGAGCTGGGGGCACGGAAAGGTCAGAAATCAAAGAATCCAGAGCAACACAGTCACAAGGCCCTTTCTGTTTGCAGGCTGCCCGATAATACTTGAGCCGCCATCTTGGCTGTTTCTAGGCTCATAACATGCAGAAGTTGCTGGGTGTTTTTTAATATTTGAGAGCAATCTGTATGTAGAGGGTGTGGGTAACCACACCAAAAATTTAAAGTTGTACCATTTGAAGCATAAATATTAAAATTAAATCCACAAGTAAAAAATGCAAGTTAAGTAAAAATTAAACAAAGTAAGATTTACTTATGCAAATGCATTCATTAATGGTTGGTTACTACAAAATGAATGAAATAAAGAAAAATAAAAGACCAAATATTTAGAATGCACTTTAATGAGGTAAGTTTGTAGTGCGGAGCCGCAAGATCAGAAGGATTTACGTCCAGACAAAAAAGGAAAAAGGGCAAAACCAATGTTGCAACCTGAGAAATGAAACGGAAAAATCAGGATGGAAACTGACATAGGTCTGATTCCCGAACTGCCATACGAACGGACGTATATTTTAGGATAGAAACGTATTTGCTTATAGAATCACTCGCAAGTTCATACAAACGCACGAGCGGACGTGAAAAATAGGATGATCGGCACCAAAATCCAAGCTGTTACATGTTTCTTTGAATCGACCCTAATGGGTTTAGAGGTGGGGCGGGGGTGAAAAGATTAAGGCAATGGTCCCCTCTATTGATATTCATAAGGTATTTGATGCCTCAAACGTGGGTCTTGTTTACGATGGGTTTTGGCCCCGAGTTCCTGAGAATTTTGTGAGGAATGTATTCAGTGTCAAAAGTGGCAATCTGATTGCATGGTTTCAAGTCAGCTTTACTGAATATCCAGCGAGGGAGCATGCATGGATGTCCCCTGTACCTGGGCCAGTTTGTACTGGCAATGGAACCCCTCGCAGAGCTCCTGCAGTTGGACAAGACACTGAAAGGTCTGAGCAATGGGAAGGTCGAGAATAGAGATGAGCGAACTTTTGAAAAATTCGATTCGACTGATTCCGACAAAAATCGTTTCGACCCGAATTTATTCGCGACGAATCGCTATTAAAAACGGCTATTTCTGAGCCTCCTAGAGCCTCAATAGGGTTGTAAACCATTTTGCCTTGCTGTAACACGCATAGGATGCGTGCTGGGTTAGTTAAATAATACTGTAAATAAATATCACATGCAGATCAGAGGCATCGCTAATAGAATCGCAGAGCGGCACAATTGCAGAGAATTGAAGTGGCATCACTATGAGGGGCAGGAGCCCAAACATTGCTTTAAAGAAACACTGGAGTTGGCAGCAGCAGGAGCCCAAAAATTGGATGAATCACACCCTGGAGTTGCAAGCAGCAGCAGGAGCCCAAACATTGGCTGAAAGAGACACTGGAGTTGGCAGCAGCAGGAGCCCAAAAATTGACTGACACACCCTGGAGTTTCAAGCAGCAGCAGCAGCAGCAGCAGCAGCAGGAGCCCAAACATAGCTTGAAAGAGACACTGGAGTTGGCTGCAGGAGCCCAAAGATTGGATAAATCAAACCCTGGAGTTGCAAGCAGCAGCAGCAGGAGCCCAAACATAGCTCGAAAGAGACACTGGGGTTGGCTTCAGGAGCCCAAAAATTGGATGAATCACACCCTGGAGTTGGCAGCAGCAGCAGCAGGAGCCCAAACATTACTTTAAAGAGACACTGGGGTTGGCTTCAGGAGCCCAAAAATTGGATGAATCACACCCTGGAGTTGGCAGCAGCAGCAGCAGGAGCCCAAACATTACTTTAAAGAGACACTGGAGTTGGCAGCAGGAGCCCAAAGGTTGCATGAATCACACCCTGGAGTTGGCAGCAGCAGCAGCAGCAGGAGCCCAAACATTACTTTAAAGAGACACTGGAGTTGGCTTCAGGAGCCCAAAAATTGGATTATTCACACCCTGGAGTTGGCAGCAGCAGCAGCAGGAGCCAAAACATTACTTTAAAGAGACACTGGGGTTGGCTTCAGGAGCCCAACAATTGGATGAATCACATCCTGGAGTTGGCAGCAGCAGCAGCAGGAGCCCAAATATTACTTTAAAGAGACACTGGAGTTGGCTTCAGGAGCCCAAAAATTGGATGATTCACACCCTGGAGTTGGCAGCAGCAGCAGCAGCAGGAGCCCAAGCATTACTTTAAAGAGACACTGGGGTTGGCTTCAGGAGCCCAAAAATTGGATGAATCACACCCTGGAGTTGGCAGCAGCAGCAGCAGCAGGAGCCCAAACATTACTTTAAAGAGACACTGGGTTTGCTTCAGGAGCCCAAAAATTGGATGAATCACACCCTGGAGTTGGCAGCAGCAGCAGCAGGAGCCAAATCATTACTTTAAAGAGACACTAAGGTTGGCTTCAGGAGCCCAAAAATTGGATGAATCACACCCTGGAGTTGGCAGCAGCAGCAGCAGGAGCCAAAACATTACTTTAAAGAGACACTGGGGTTGGCTTCAGGAGCCCAAAAATTGGATGAATCACACCCTGTGGAGAGTCATGTGGAGAAAAGGTAGCTTAGTTAGTAATATTTACATAAAATTATGAATAAACAAATGCAAAAGTATTGCCAAAGTGAAGTTTTGTTTGAGGGTGTGTTTCCACCTTTTAATTAAATCAGAAACAACAAGATATCATTGCCTCTGACTAATTAGCCCTCAAAAATTCTTGGAATTTTTAATCTGGATGTCTGATCCGTCTTATCCAAAGAATATTAATAAAAAGTAAGAGTAACGTAAAGGATTTTTTTATCAATACTTACTTGTGGTCCGATGTGGAGGAATGTCTGTAACTGGAGAGCAGCGCCTTAAATCTGTTTTGCACGATCCATCTTTCTTTAGTGTTGGTCTGGCCCCGTCATCAATCTACTGGAATACATCAGGCATTGTTGGGAGGAAAGCTTGGCTGATCCATGCGCCATTCATTTCCAAGCAGGGCAGTCTCTGGAAAAAAGAAAAGTATGTATAAACCAGGGTCTTTTTCATATTAAAACAAATGGTTATTCTTGCTTTGTCTGGAAGTGCTGCAAAAGCAGTCCACTGCATCACAAGTGGCATCTGACACCCCCAGTCAACTGTCTGTTGTCTGTTGTTATGCTTTGGGTTCAGCTCCACTATCCATTGATGAAGATCTGATAATCATAAAATTCAGCAGCTACTGCCCAGCCAAGAAGTGGAGGAGACACTCACCTCTTCTTCCACTAGCCAGGCAATTAGTGATGAGGAGAGTGTCGTGGGAGGAGGTGTTGCAAGCGGAGGTAGTGGAAGAGGGTCCCTGGAGTCTGCGGCGGCGGTGGCGGCGGCAGCAGCAGCAGCAGCAGCAGTGAATTATTGGGGACTGTTGGTAGGAAAAATCAGCTACTCAGCGATGTGGCAGTTTTTCATGTAGCATCCACAATCCTGTGGAGAAAAAGTAGGTTAGTTAGTATATATACATAAAATTATGAATAAAGAAATGCAATAGTATTGCCAAAGTGAAGTTTTGTTTGAGGGTGTGTTTCCACCTTGTAATTAAATCAGAAACAACTGGGTATCATTGCCTCTGAATAATTAGCCCTCAAAAATTCTTGGAATTTTTAATCTTGATGTCTGAGGGATTTCTCCTCTCAGACAGCGTCACCATAAGTCCAGCCTGCTGCATTACCCAGTGGTGGACCTTTCAGAGAACTGATGGCTTGTGCCGAGCCGAGGTGGAGAGTCCCATGTATCATTGCTTTGCAAAGATGGCAGTACCTGCCCTGTAAAATGTTGTTGAACAGAAGGTGGGCCAGTCCTTTAGCCTGTCAATGTGTACCAAAGTGCACAGTGTTGTCTACGTCTGGAGCTGTAACTATGGACTCATGGTGGACAATATATAACCCTTTTAGGCCCCCTTGGTGATTGTGGTTTCACGCTGTTCTTCACATGGTTTTCCTTGAGTCACACATGGGATGAACTACTAAAAATGAGAACTCAATCCATGAAATCATTGCTTAATCCACGAAAACAGCAAATTTGGACCCATGGTGACTGATACGTGGAAGAACATCTTGTTTGCGCTGCGACAAGGAAGCCAGAGTCATGCGTCCTGACATGGCACACCTGTTCAGTCTAGTTGTCAAGCGTTTTCTGAAGTCTTGCCCCCATCTGAAAGACATCCGAACAACAGGAAAGAAAGTTAGCATGCACTTCTGGCACTCCTACACCACCAAGCACAACCTTATTGAGCCTCAGCGTCAGAACGGTGTACCCCAACATAGTCTGATTGCGATGTTTCCACCCGTTGGAATTCCACCCTCCATATGCAGGATCCACTATAGCAGTGGTCCCCAACCCTGTCCTCAAGGCCCACCAACAGGCCAGGTTTTGCAGATCTCCACAAAGATGCACAGGTGGAGTAATTAGTGCAGCTGCAGAGCAATAGAGCTGGCTATTTGGAGATCCAAAAAACATGACATGTTGGTGGGCCTTGAGGACAGGGTTGAGGACCACTGCACTATAGGAACAGAGAAAAGCCATCACGGATTTCTGGATGATCCAAACGGATAGGGGGACACCCCTGTGTAAATTCAATGTAAACCATTGGCAGCTCATACGTGACACCGACCGTTTGCTCAGGCCCTTTGAGGAAGCTACTTTATTAGTCAGTTGCCAGGACTATGAGATGAACGATGAGATTCCACTGCTTCATGTACTACAACACATGTTGGAAACCATGGCTGGTCAGGGCATTGGAGACATGGCACATACATTTCACAGCCACATGAAGCCTGTGGGGGCTGAAGTGGAGGAGGAGGAGGGGGTGGGGCACAGCAAACCACAGATTAGGTTTCACAAAATGACCATTTTACCTAGTCATCTGACAGGAGAGGAGGAGCAGGATCAGCCACAGGAGCTAGAGGGTTGGGAGGAAGGCGAGACAGAGGACCCAGACACACCGTGGCAGTTTACAGTGGAGATGGAGACAGGTAGTCCCTCCAAGTCATTTGCACAAATGGCACGATGCATGCTCACATGCTTGCGTACTAGTGAGCGCAGAATTGTCTCCATTTGTCAGCGGGAAGACTTCTGGCTCTCCAACTTATTGGACCCTCGCTTCCGGCACAAAATGGGGGCATTTTTTACGCCCACTGAGAGGGAGGAAAAACTGACCTACTACAGAGACATCCCATGTAGCCAGTTGGGCGATGTCTATCTGCGCCATGGCCCATACTCCCGCAGGTCTGACTCGGGGGGACCTCTGCAATCACCTTCCACTGCCATGGCTGCTGGGGGGGTGGAAGGAGCAGCAGCAGCAGCTCCATCAGCAGCAGCCTCAGTCTTCAGTCGCTAGTGAGTAGCTTTCTACACCCGCATAGTGAGTCTACTCATGAGCAGCAGGAAGACCTGGAGCTGGACCTCAAACAGCAGGTCATGTCATACCTTGACATGACCATGCCAACACACCTTCAGGATCCACTGGATTTGCTGGGAAGCCAAACTTGACTTGTGTCCGCAACTAGTAGAGTTTGCCCTGGAAAAGCTGTACTGGCCGGACAGTAGTTGATTTAGATGGCAACTGGGCTGCTCTATATAATGAACCAAAATGGCAAATTTACCTCACAATATAAGCTATTGCCCCTCAGATTTACACAGGGGCTGCTCCATATAATGGTGCAAAACCATGAATTTACCTCATAATATAAACTATTGCCCCTCAGATTTACACAGGGGCTGCTCTATATAATGAAGCAAAATGGCAAATTTACCTCACAATATAAGCTATTGCCCCTCAGATTTACACAGGGGCTGCTCCATATAATGGTGCAAAACCATGAATTTACCTCATAATATAATCTATTGCCCCTCAGATTTACACAGGCGCTGCTCTATATAATGAAGCAAAATGGCAAATTTACCTCACTATATAAGCTAATGTCCCTCAGATTTACACAGGGGGTGCTCTATATAATGAAGCAAAATGGCAAATTTACCTCACTATATAAGCTATTACAGCTCTATATAAATAAAAATAAATAAATAAAAAAAATGGCCTGTAGAAGCTTATTTAGTATAACAGATAGGGTGACATGTGCTGGTTTGGGATGCCCATATGGGCTAGTGTTTTGGCAGCAGTACAAAATCAGCTGATGCTGATCAACGCTTATTTAGTATAACAGATGGGGTGCAACATGCAGGTTTGGGATACACTGCGGCCTGGTGTATTTAAAGCAGACCAAAACCATTTCAAAATGCAATAACTTAATAAAGCTGAGGCTGTAGATGCTTATTTAGTATAAACAGATAGGGTGCAACGTGCAGCTTTGGGGTGCCCTGCGGCATGGTTAAATGAAAGCAGTCAAAAAGGAAGTGCAAACTGAAGTAGCTTAACCCTTTAACCGCCAGCCTACCTTGAGATTTTGTCACCCTTTGTTGCCAGACCATTTTGCACTATTTTGCGCTCCCCTTGTTCAACTGTGATTTTTGAGGGGATTTCCAGGGATTTCCCAGGAAAATGATATATTGTTTTTTTCAGCAGAGTCTGGGCTTTAACATGAAATGTCTTGTTTGTCATTTGTTAGGTGTATTTGTTAGGTGTATTCTTAATATTTTTGGGTGAAATATGTGCAAAAAAAAAAAAATGTTTACATATTGTAGTTTTTTTTGGAATAAAAAATGTAAGTTTGTCAATAAAATCTTATTGCGTGTGAAATCCCAATTTCTCCCGGTTACAGCGGTACCACATATGTATAGGTAGACACCCTTTCCTGCCCAGGAGACTCCCCCAAACTGAAACAGCGCTTTAGGAGATTTTCAGATAAAATACAACTATGCTATGCAATATGCGCACCTTGCGGTTTTTCCAGAAAAACAACCCTTTACATTTAAAATACCCCCAACAAACTATATATTCTCTGGAAGTACACACCTCAGGCTTTCTAGGCGTACCAGGCTTGTGGATGTGGCCATAGTTTTCTGGAAGTAATCCCTCAACGTAATCTTTGGTTGCAAAGAGTTTCCCTAAAAAAAGGATAAAAAAGCAGAATCAAAGCCACATTTTCCTAAAAAAACTATATACAAACAAGAAAAATCAAGTTTAATCTGAAAAAGCAACATCTCCCGAACAGAACGATACCCAACATGCATAGGTTCTGTCAAGGGAAGAGTTGCCAAACACCCCAAAGTAAAGCATGCGCATAACGGTAATTTTACTTGAAAATTTCAGCTCTGCAGACAAAGTGCGCACCTTGCGATTTTTCAACCAAAACAACCCTTTACATTTGGAATATCCCCCATAAACCATATATTCCCTGAAAGTACACACGTTAAGCTTTCTAAGGGTACCCAGCTTGCTGTAGTGGGCTCATCTTTCTGGAATTAATTCCTCAAAGAATTCTTTGGTTGCGCAGGGTTTCCCTAAAAAATTTATAAAAAAGCTGAATAAAAAACACCTTTTCCTAAAATATAAATATGCAAACCAGAAAAAACAAGCTAAGTCTGAAAGCACAAGGTCCCCCGAACAGAACAATACCCAACATGCATAGGTACTATTAACCCTTTTAATTGCCAGCCTACTTGAGATTTTGTCACCCTCTGTTGACAGGCCATTTTTCCCCATTTTGCGTCATGTTTTGCGACATGTTTTGCGCCATTTTTGCTGGAACTTTCAGAAAAATTATATTTTTTTTTTTTTTGCAGCAGAGTTTAGACTTTAACATGAAATGTCTTGTTTGTAATTTTTTTTTTTTTTTACAATATTATTAAGTGAAAAAAAAAATAAATAAATAAAAAATTTTTTTTAGAAAATTGACTCCTTTATTTTAAATAAAAAATGTATTTTATTAAGGAAAATCATATTGCATGTGAAAGCCCCATTTCTACCGATTAGAACGGTACCACATATTTATCGGTAGCCCCCCGTTCCTGCCCAGGAGACCCCCCCTAACTGAAACAAGTATTTTATAACATTCACAAAAAAAACACAAAAACCATCCACACTACAAAGGGTTAAATCGAGAAAAAAAATGACATAGGGTCCCCCCTCCCAGGGGAGGGAGACCCCATTTTTTTTTTTGATTTTTAAGGGTTAAAAACCCTTAAAAATCAAAAAAAAAATTGACGTGGGGTCCCCCTTACCCGAAGTAACCAGCCCGGGACCAGCTATGGGGGCTTGTAGGCACAGAGTGGGGGGGCCAGCTTTTGTGGCCCCCCCACCCTGCAGCCTACGAGCCCACATAGCCCATGTGGGCCCGGGCTCTTCTGCCCCCCCCTGGCCTTTGGGGAGGCAGGTAATGGGGGTGCCGGGGGTTAATGGCAAGCCACCCGCTAGCGCAGGTGGCTTGCCATCCCCCCAGCCTTGTGAACTGGTATAGTGGTCATGGACCCCTTACCAGTTCACAAGGGGTTAAAAGTAAATAATCACACAGACACACAAAAGAGAAAAAATATTTTATTAATTTTTATTTTTTTTTACACTGTACTCACCTCCCATCCATCCTGGAGCACTCTGTCCCTCGGCGATCACTGGCTTCTGCTCACTTGCTAGAAGCCTTTTATAGCTGCTGGATGACAGAACACAAAGAGTTAATAAAAAAAAAAAATGACATAGGGTCCCCTCTCCCAGGGGGGGCGGACCCCATTTTTTTTTTATTTTTAAGGGTTAAAAACCCTTAAAAATCAAAAAAAAAATTGACGTGGGGTCCCCCTTACCCACAGTAACCAGCCCGGGACCAGCTATGGGGGCTTGTAGGCACAGAGTGGGGGGGCCAGCTTTTGTGGCCCCCCCACCCTGCAGCCTACGAGCCCACATAGCCCATGTGGGCCCGGGCTCTTCTGCCCCCCCCTGGCCTTTGGGGAGGCAGGTAATGGGGGTGCCGGGGGTTAATGGCAAGCCACCCGCTAGCGCAGGTGGCTTGCCATCCCCCCAGCCTTGTGAACTGGTATAGGGGTCATGAACCCCTTACCAGTTCACAAGAGGTTAAAAGTAAAAAATGACACAGACACACAAAAGAGAAAAAATATTTTATTAATTTTTTTTTTTTTTTTTTTACACTGTACTCACCTCCCATCCATCCTGGAGCACTCTGTCCCTCGGCGATCACTGGCTTCTGCTCACTTGCTAGAAGCCTTTTATAGCTGCTGGATGACAGAACACAAAGGGTTAATCAAAAAAAAAAAATGACATAGGGTCCCCCCTCCCAGGGGGGGCGGACCCCATTTTTTTTTTTATTTTTAAGGGTTAAAAACCCTTAAAAATCAAAAAAAAATTGACGTGGGGTCCCCCTTACCCACAGTAACCAGCCCGGGACCAGCTATGGGGGCTTGTAGGCACAGAGTGGGGGGGCCAGCTTTTGTGGCCCCCCCACCCTGCAGCCTACGAGCCCACATAGCCCATGTGGGCCCGGGCTCTTCTGCCCCCCCTGGCCTTTGGGGAGGCAGGTAATGGGGGTGTCAGGGGTTAATGGCAAGCCACCCGCTAGCGCAGGTGACTTGCCAGACCCCCGAGCCCTGTGAACTGGTATAAGGGGTCACATGGACCCCTTACCAGTTCACAAAGGGTTAAAAGGTAAAAAAAAAAAAGACAAGACACGTTTTTTTAAAAAAGTTTATTAAAAAAAAAACTTTTACTTTACTCACCTCCGATCTTCATCTTCTGTGTCCCGCGGCGATCTGCTGTCAGTGACGGCTGGGCAGAGAAGGGGGGAGGCAGGCGATCGGAGGATCGCCTACCTCCCTCCTTCCCCGCCCAGCCGTCACCGGCATCTGAGAGACGAACTGCCGGGTGCCCCGAGGACACCCGGCGGTGACGTCATCTGGCCCCGCCCCGTGACGTCACCAAAGATGGCGGCCGCCATCGGAAGAGAGCAAGGGAGGAGGGCTGTTATGCCCCCTCCAGAAGACAGAAGAGCGGGGGGGGGATCGGAGCCCCCCCCCCCCCGTGAAGAGGAGAGCCTGCGGGAGCCGGCGGGGACAAAGGTAGGTGACTGTTTTTTTTTTTTTTTTGTTTTTTTTTTATAGTAAACCGGGTGGCTGCTGAAACGGGGGGGGGCACCCTGTTCCGGGCCCTCCCCTGCAGCCGGAGGAGCCCCGATGGGCGATCGGAGCCCCTCTGGCTGAAGAGGAGACCCGACCGGATCGAACGAGGGGTCAGGTAAGTGTCTTTTATTTTTACTTTTTTTTTTTTTCTGGGGAAAGTCAGGCACGTAAATTTTACGTGGCTGGCGTTTAACTGTTGGAGAGGCAGCCACGTAAAATTTACGTGGCTGGCGTTTAAAGGGTTAATGAAGCTGATGCTGATCAACGCTTATGTTGTATACCAGATAGGGTGCAAGGTGCAGCTTTGGGGTGCCCTGCGGCCTGGTTTATTAAAAGCAGTCAAAAACAAGTGCAAACAGAAGTAGCTTAATAAAGCAGCTGATGCTGATCAACGCTTATGTTGTATAACAGATAGGGTTAAAATAGCATGTGCCTTGGGATGCCCGTGTGGCCTGGTATATTTCAAGCTGAACAAAAAGTAACAATAATCCAAGTATGAGAAATGCTTGTGCTTAACAAATAGGGTTAAACAGCATGTGCCTTGGGATGCCCATGTGGCCTGGTATATTTTAAGCTGAACAAAAAGTAACAATAATACAAGTATGAGAAATAGTTTAGACCTTCTTTACAGCGCCATACTTTGAAAAAATATCCTTAATTTCATGCCGATCAATCCAAAGGTCAATGCCCCTAACAAAAATAGTGTTCGGCAAGTTTTCCTTCTGGAAGGACGTAACCTTTAGTTTACATGGTTGGGGTAGGTTATCTTACAAATTGGGATACCCCAGGCAGCAGTGTCATTGAAAGAGACAGATTGTAATGCAGGCCATACGCAAGCAGAGAAACTCAGGCTGCAACAGGCCTCTTTAGTTTACATGGTAGGGTAGGTTATCTTACAAATTGGGATACCCCACTGTATATGAAACCGAATATAAATGCACACCCAAAAGTGGACAATCAGCCTCCAAGAGGCCTGCTTAGTTTAAATAAGAGAGCTGCTTAGCTTAAATAAGAGAGCTGCTTAGTGTAAATAAGAGGCCTGCTTAGTTTAAATAAGAGAGCTGCTTAGTGTAAATAAGAGAGGTAGGTTATGTGATGTTACAGAATGGGATGCCTCAAAGCAGACTTGAGATCAGTATATATGCACACAGCAACAGTGTGTAAGCAGGCTGAAACAGCCCAAATTACTTGAAATAACTGTGCAACTTACAGTAAATGCAGAGGCTAATGGTATGTTACAGAATGGGATGCCCACAGCAGACTTGAGATCAGTATATATGCACACAGCAACAGTGTGTAAGCAGGCTGAAACAGGCCAAATTACTTGAAATAACTGTGCAGCTTACAGTGAATACAGAGGCTAATGGTATGTTACAGAATGGGATGCCCACAGCAGACTTGAGATCAGTATATATGCACACAGCAACAGTGTGTAAGCAGGCTGAAACAGGCCAAATTACTTTAAATAACTGTGCAGCTTACAGTGAATGCAGAGGCTAATGGTATGTTACAGAATGGGATGCCCCAAGCAGACTTGAGATCAGTATATATGCGCACAGCAGCAGTGTGTAAGCAGTCTGCAACAGGCCAAATTACTTGAAATAACTATGCAGCTTAGAGTAAAGACAGAGGCTAATGGTATGTTACAGAATGGGATGCCCCAAGCAGACTTGAGATTAGTATATATGCACACAGCAGCAGTGTGTAAGCAGCCTCATACAGGCCAAATTACTTGAAATAAGTGTGCAGCTTAGAGTAATGACAGAGGCAAATGGTATGTTACAGAATGGGATGCCCCAACCAGACTTGAGATCAGTAATATATGCACACAGCAACAGTGTGTAAGCAGGCTGAAACAGGCCAAATCACTTGAAATAACTGTGCAGCTTAGAGTAAAGACAGAGGCTAATGGTATGTTACAGAATGGGATGCCCCAAGCAGACTTGAGATCAGTAATATATGCGCACAGCAGCAGTGTGTAAGCAGGCTGCAACAGGCCAAATCACTTGAAATAACTGTGCAGCTTACAGTGAATACAGATGCTAATGGTATGTTACAGAATGGGATGCCCACAGCAGACTTGAGATCAGTATATATGCACACAGCAACAGTGTGTAAGCAGGCTGAAACAGGCCAAATTACTTGAAATAAGTGTGCAGCTTAGAGTAAAGACAGAGGCAAATGGTATGTTACAGAATGGGATGCCACAACCGCAGTGCACCTGGGAGCAGTAGTACTATGCACAGCAAAAGTGTCTTTATCAGGCCAAATTACTTTTAGAATAAGTGCAAAGGGTTATAGTAAATAGAGGCTGGTGTAGTCACAGAATGGGATGCCCCAACCACAGTGCACCTGGGAGCAGTAGTACTATGCACAGCAAAAGTGTCTTTATCAGGCCAAATTACTTTTAGAATAACTGCAAAGGGTTATAGTAAATAGAGGCTGGTGTAGTCACAGAATGGGATGCCACAACCGCAGTGCACCTGGGAGCAGTAGTACTATGCACAGCAAAAGTGTCTTTATCAGGCCAAATTACTTTTAGAATAAGTGCAAAGGGTTATAGTAAATAGAGGCTGGTGTAGTCACAGAATGGGATGCCCCAACCGCAGTGCACCTGGGAGCAGTAGTACTATGCACAGCAAAAGTCTCTTTATCAGGCCAAATTACTTTTAGAATAAGTGCAAAGGGTTATAGTAAATAGAGGCTGGTGTAGTCACAGAATGGGATGCCACAACCGCAGTGCACCTGGGAGCAGTAGTACTATGCACAGCAAAAGTGTCTTTATCAGGCCAAATTACTTTTAGAATAAGTGCAAAGGGTTATAGTAAATAGAGGCTGGTGTAGTCACAGAATGGGATGCCCCAACCGGAGTGCACCTGGGAGCAGTAGTACTATGCACAGCAAAAGTGTCTTTATCAGGCCAAATTACTTTTAGAATAAGTGCAAAGGGTTATAGTAAATAGAGGCTGGTGTAGTCACAGAATGGGATGCCCCAACCGCAGTGCACCTGGGAGCAGTAGTACTATGTACAGCAAAAGTGTCTTTATCAGGCCAAATTACTTTTAGAATAAGTGCAAAGGGTTATAGTAAATAGAGGCTGGTGTAGTCACAGAATGGGATGCCACAACCGCAGTGCACCTGGGAGCAGTAGTACTATGCAAAGCAAAAGTGTCTTTATCAGGCCAAATTACTTTTAGAATAAGTGCAAAGGGTTATAGTAAATAGAGGCTGGTGTAGTCACAGAATGGGATGCCCCAACCGGAGTGCACCTGGGAGCAGTAGTACTATGCACAACAAAAGTTTCTTTATCAGGCCAAATTACTTTTAGAATAAGTGCAAAGGGTTATAGTAAATAGAGGCTGGTGTAGTCACAGAATGGGATGCCACAACCGCAGTGCACCTGGGAGCAGTAGTACTATGCACAGCAAAAGTGTCTTTATTAGGCCAAATTACTTTTAGAATAAGTGCAAAGGGTTATAGTAAATAGAGGCTGGTGTAGTCACAGAATGGGATGCCACAACCGCAGTGCACCTGGGAGCAGTAGTACTATGCACAGCAAAAGTGTCTTTATCAGGCCAAATTACGTTTAGAATAAGTGCAAAGGGTTATAGTAAATAGAGGCTGGTGTAGTCACAGAATGGGATGCCCCAACCGGAGTGCACCTGGGAGCAGTAGTACTATGCACAGCAAAAGTGTCTTTATCAGGCCAAATTACTTTTAGAATAAGTGCAAAGGGTTATAGTAAATAGAGGCTGGTGTAGTCACAGAATGGGATGCCTCACAGCAGACTTGAGATCAGTTCAGTATATATGCACAGTAAGTGTATAAGCAGCCTGAAAACGCTAACAAAGCCAGTCAGCCAGCCAGTAACACTCAGGCTGGATGAAAAAAAAAAAAAATCTCCCTGTGACTGCCTCCGATTTTTCCTAACTTTCCCTGCTTCTCGCTGACTTCCTGCCTGTCTCCTGCCTGTCCCTGGCTCTCTGTCTCTCTGTCTCTCCCTGACTACAGCAGTGTCCTGTCTCTCACGAATGCAATAGAGAAATGAGGAAAAGCAAGATGTCCGCCGCCTTAACCCTTCTATTGCCAGCCACGTAAATTTTACGTGGCTGCCTCTCCAACTGTTAAACGCCAGCCACGTAAAATTTACGTGCCTGACTTTCCCCAGCAATAAAGTAAAAAGTATTTAAAAAAAACACTTACCTGACCCCTTGTTTGATCCGGCCGGGTCTCCTCTTCAGCCAGAGGGGCTCCGATTGCTGATTGGGGCTCCTCCGGCTGCAGGGGAGGGCCCGGAATAGGGTGCCCCCCCCCATTTCAGCAGCCGCCGGCATTTGCCTGTAAAAAAAAAAAAAAAAAAAAAAATGACAGTTACTCACCTCCACTCCCGCCGGCTCCCGCCGCCTCTCCTCTTCATGGGGGGGGGCTCCGATCACCCCCCCCGCTCTTCCGTCTTCTGGAGGGGGCATAACAGCCCTCCTCCCTTTCTGTCCTCCGATGGCGGCCGCCATCTTGGTGACGTCACGGGGCGGGGCCAGATGACGTCACCGTCGGGTGTCATCGGGGCACCCGGCAGTTGAACTCTCAGATGCCGGTGACGGCTGGGCGGGGAAGGAGGGAGGTAGGCGATCCTCCGATCGCCTGCCTCCCCCCTTCTCTGCCCAGCCGTCACTGACAGCAGATCGCCGCGGGACACAGAAGATGAAGATCGGAGGTGAGTAAAGTAAAAAAAATTTTTTTTTTTTTTAATAAAATGTTTTGAAATAAAGTGTGTGTGTCTTTTTTTAACTTTTAACCCTTTGTGAACTGGTAAGGGGTCCATGTGACCCCTTATACCAGTTCACAGGGCTCGGGGTCTGGCAAGTCACCTGCGCAAGCGGGTGACTTGCCATTAACCCCTGGCCCCCCCAAATTACCTGCCTCCCCAAAGCCCAGGGGGGGGCAGAAGAGCCGTGGCCCTAGGCTATGACAGCTTGTAGCCGCAGGGCCAGGGGCCACTAAAGCTGGCCCCTGCGCCCTGTTCTACAAGCCCCCATAGCTGGTCACAGGCTGGTTACGCTGGGTAGGGGGGACCTCACGCCATTTTTTTTTTGGATTTTTAAGGGTTTTAACCCTTAAAAATCCAAAAAAAAAATGGGGTCCCCCTCCCTTCGAGGGGGGACCCTATGTCATTTTTTTTTAAATTAACCATTTGCTACCTGTAACCCAGTAGGTATAAAAGGCTTCCAGCAGCAGCAGGAGAGCAGAAGCCTAAGTGATCAGCGTGGGACACAGGGATGGATGGGAGGTAAGTATTAAAAAAAAATATTAAAAAAAGTTTATTTTTTTTTAATAAAGATATTTTTAAAAAGTGTGTCTTTGTCTTTTTTTTAACTTTTAACCCTTTGTGAACTGGTAAGGGGTCCATGTGACCCCTTATACCAGTTCACAGGGCTCGGGGGTCTGGCAAGTCACCTGCGCAAGTGGGTGACTTGCCATTAACCCCTGGCCCCCCAAATTACCTGCCTCCCCAAAGCCCAGGGGGGGGCAGAAGAGCCGTGGCCCTAGGCTATGACGGCTTGTAGCCGCAGGGCCAGGGGCCACTAAAGCTGGCCCCTGCGCCCTGTTCTACAAGCCCCCATAGCTGGTCACAGGCTGGTTACGCTGGGTAGGGGGGACCTCACGCCATTTTTTTTTTGGATTTTTAAGGGTTTTAACCCTTAAAAATCCAAAAAAAAAATGGGGTCCCCCTCCCTTCGAGGGGGGACCCTATGTCATTTTTTTTTTAATTAACCATTTGCTACCTGTAACCCAGTAGGTATAAAAGGCTTCCAGCAGCAGCAGGAGAGCAGAAGCCTAAGTGATCAGCGTGGGACACAGGGATGGATGGGAGGTAAGTATTAAAAAAAAATATTAAAAAAAGTTTATTTTTTTTTAATAAAGATATTTTTAAAAAGTGTGTCTTTGTCTTTTTTTTAACTTTTAACCCTTTGTGAACTGGTAAGGGGTCCATGTGACCCCTTATACCAGTTCACAGGGCTCGGGGGTCTGGCAAGTCACCTGCGCAAGTGGGTGACTTGCCATTAACCCCTGGCCCCCCAAATTACCTGCCTCCCCAAAGCCCAGGGGGGGGGCAGAAGAGCCGTGGCCCTAGGCTATGACGGCTTGTAGCCGCAGGGCCAGGGGCCACTAAAGCTGGCCCCTGCGCCCTGTTCTACAAGCCCCCATAGCTGGTCACAGGCTGGTTACGCTGGGTAGGGGGGACCTCACGCCATTTTTTTTTTTTTTTTTTTAGGGTTTTAACCCTTAAAAATCCAAAAAAAAAATGGGGTCCCCCTCCCTTCGAGGGGGGACCCTATGTCATTTTTTTTTTAATTAACCCTTTGCTACCTGTAACCCAGTAGGTATAAAAGGCTTCCAGCAGCAGCAGGAGAGCAGAAGCCTGATTAGCGTGGGACACAGGGATTGATGGGAGGTAAGTATTAAAAAAAAATAATTAAAAAAAGTATTATTTTTTAATAAAGTTATTTTTAAAGTGTGTCTCTGTGTGTGTGTGTTTTTTTTAACTTTTAACCCTTTGTGAACTGGTAAGGGATCTACGAGACCCCTATACCAGTTCACAAGGCTCTGGGTCTGGCAAGTCACCTGCGGCTAGTGGGTGACTTGTCATTAACCCGAGACCTCCCCAAAAAAACCTTAAAATTCCCCCAAGAAATGGTGCCCCCCCCCCCCCCCCCGTGCAAGGCGACCCCGCACCAATTTTTTTTTATTTAACCCTTTATTATGTGGATAGTAGTTGTATTTTATTTGTAAATGTTATAAAGTGCTCTTTTCAGTTTATGGGATCACCTGGACAGGAACGGGGGGCTACCGATACATATGTGGTATCATTGTAATCGGGAGAAATGGGGCTTTCACATGCAATATGGTTTTCTTTAATAAAATAAATGTTTTTGTTAAAAAAAAGGAGACAATTTAAAAAATATATATATTTTTTTTATTTTTTTTACTTATTTACTTAACAATATATAAAAAAAGTAGAAAAAATACAAACAAGACATTTCATGTTAAAGCCTAAACTCTGCCACAAAAAGAAAATATGCCATTTTCTTGGAAATTTCTGCAAAAATCACAGTTAAACATCACGCAAAATGGTGAAAAATATCCTGTCAGCAGCGGGTGACAAAATCTCAAGTAGGCTGGCAGTTAAAAGGTTACAGGTACCTATGCATGTTGGGTATTGTTCTGCTCGGGGGACCTTGCGCTTTCAGATTTACCTTGTTTTTTCTTATTTGCATATTGATATTTTAGGAAAAAGGTGTTTTTTATTCTGCTTTTTTATACATTTTTTTGTGAAACCCTGTGCAACCTAAGAATTCTTCGAGATATTACTTCCAGAAAGATGATCCCACTATAACAAGCTGTGTATGCTTAGAAAGCTTAACATGTATACTTTCAGGGAATATATGGTTTATCGGGGATATTCCAAATGTAAAGGGTTGTTTTGGTAGAAAAAGCACAAGGTGCGCACTTTGTCTGCAGAGCTGAAATTTTGAAGTAAAACTACCGCTATGCGCATGCTTTACTTTGGTGTGTTTGGCCACTCTTTCCTTGACAGAACCTATGCATGTTGGGTATCGTTCTGTTTGGGGGATGTTGCTTTTTCAGAATTTTTGGTTTGCATATAGTTTTTTTTAGGAAAATGTGGTTTTGATTCTGCTTTTTTATTCATTTTTAAGGAAACCCTGTGCAACCAAAGAATACATTGAGGGATTACTTTCAGAAAACTGCACCCATGTCAACAAGCCTGGTACGCCTAGAAAGCCTGAGGTGTGTACTTCTAGGGAATATATAGTTTGTGGGGGGTATTTCAAATGTAAAGGGTTGTTTTTCTTGAAAAACTGCAAGGTGCGCATATTGCATAGCATAGTTGTATTTTTATCTCAAAATCTCCTAAAGCTCGGTTTCAGTTTGGGGGAGTTTCCTGGGCAGGAAAGGGTGTCTACCTATACATATGTGGTACCACTGTAACCGGGAGAAATTGGGGTTTCACACGCAATAAGATTTTATTGACAAACTTACATTTTTTGTTACAAAAAAACACTACAAATTGTAAAAAATAGTTTTTTTTTTATTTTGTTGTACAATTTTCACCCAAAAATATTGAGAATACACTTAGAAAATGACAAACAAGACATTTCATGTTAACGCCCAGGCTCTGCTGGAAAAAACAATATATCACTTTCCTGGGAAATCCCTGGAAATCCCTTCAAAAATCACAGTTGAACATGGGGAGCGCAAAATAGTGCAAAATGGTCTGGCAACAAAGGGTGACAAAAACTCCAGGTAGGCTGGCAGTTAAAGGGTTAAATAGCGCTGTGACGTCACCGGGCTTGCTGGCTGCTGATAGGCTGCATGTGACTGCCCCAGTATGCAATGGAGCGGGGTAGATGTCTGGACATGTCCCGTCCGCCATCTTAGAATGCCTGTAATGTAAATGAATGGATGTTAAAGGAAAACTTCGAGCGATCGAAGCACGGGGAAATTCGGATTCGATCCGAATCGAATTGTTCATGAAATTCGGATCGAATCCGGGTTCGTCCGGATCGATTCGCTCATCCCTAGTTGAGAACAAATGTGCTCTTTTTGCAGATGATCTTCTGGTATTCATAACTGATCTCAGAACATCACTACCTGAATGCTCTCTGCAATTACTCTGAGATCTAAGGCCTCAAGATTATCCAGCTCAAATCCTCTTGAATTAGCTTCTTGAATGTAAATCTGGACCCTGAAACCACTGAGGGCCTTAAAGCAAAATATGGGTTCCAGTGGTCGAATTCGGAAATAAAATGCCTGGGTGGTCAGGTTGACATCACACTGGAAAGATCTCTGTAAAGCCAACTTCCATTTGCTATTTAAGAGAATATGCTTGCAAAAAGGTTCTGCTTCCCAGCATTTTTATTTCTTTAGAGTACTTTCCAGTGGATGTTAATGTAAAGTAGTTGGATAAAATCCAGAGAGTAATGGTGGGATTTATTTGGTATAACAAGTAGAGGAGGTTTTGTAAAAAGGTCTTATTAACACCGAAAGGGAGGGCTGAGATTCCCGAATCTAAGGCATGAATATTTTTCTGCCAAACCATCCCAATTATCAGAGAAATTTAAACCGTATGACAAGCCTTGTGGCTCACAATAGAACAGACAACCTCCCCAAATTATTCCATGGAACTCTTCTTCACGGGTAAAAGGAAATAGAGACATAAGCAAAATATGCCCAGTACTAACAGAGACTAAAGGAATGTTTTATTAGGCTAATAAAATTTGTAGAATGTGTACTCACCAATCTCTATTAACCCTGATTTTGGGAAATGGTAGATTTAATAAGGTTTCAACTAGTGGTTGGAGAAAGGCCTAGTGAGAACAGTCTGTTTTTATCCTATATCACACTTCTTACCCTGTTACAAATTGATAGAAAAGAAGGGACTAGGTACTATAGGGCCATTCAAATATATCACTTTTTGAAGAAAGTGGGTCATGGAAAAGGAAATAAAAGGGACTGGTCGGAATTTGAGCCATACTGATTAAAATCCCCAGGAAGAGCAGAGGCACTTCTATTATCTATAATGCTATTTCCCTGACTAACCTCAAACTCCCATATATGGTAAAATGGGAAAGAGATATTGGAGCAGAGTTTGTGGTTGAGTGGTGAGGGGCTCCTTTCGAATCGGCAGGGAAATGCTTAATGAATAACTCATTAATTCAAGCAAGCCTAAAGACTATCATGAGGTGGTACTTGGTACCAACTAGAGTAGCGAAAATACATTCAATTTACCCAGGACTTGTTTTAGAGGTTGTAAAGTCCCCGGGGATATTCTACATACTTGATGGCTATTCCCTAGAGCCAACACTTTTTGGCACATGGTCTTTAGGTTTATTAAGAAAATCATGAATGTGCACTTGCAGTGTGAAGTCAAATTTGTCCTTTTAGGCTGGAGACCACAGAAAATAACAGGAATTCAGTGGAAAATGATACCATGCATATTGAACATTGCAAGATTGACCTTACTTATTGCCTGGAAAAAGAGGACAAATCCTTATGGCCATTTGAAGTGGAAGATAAATTGGATTCAAGCCAATGAGAATTTGAGTAGTCTTGTAAGGCATCAACAAGGCCTATATATGAAAGTCTGGCAGCCTTGGTCCAGCTATGAGGCGGAGAGGGGAAAAAACTATTTGCAGCAGATTTTTTTTCTTTTCCCCTCTTTTTCTTTTCTTTTCGATTAAATTGTATCTATTTTTTTTTATTGAATACATGTAAGGAAGTCTTAAGGGCTCAAACAATAAGCAGGCTCATAGTTAAAAGGAGCATAAGAGTTACATACCCAGAGGTTAATTTTACATTTGGAGCTATATCTTTAATCTGAGATGGTGTAAGGAGCTTAAAATGCCCAATAGTCTTAAAATATGTGGATATTATATATATTTGTTAGCAAGGAATTTGAAATTTATTGTACTGATATGATGTAAAAAGATACTTTCTGTTAATACAAAAGTTAATGTATGTACCTTTATCTTTTACTTGAGAAACATAAGTAAGGCCTACATTTTGCGTCAGGAATTCTGTTTTGCGCTTGCATTTTTCACTGTCTGTGTTATAATATCCCTGTTTCAAGCGATGCGTTTGCGGCCAGGACGTAACAGGCAGGAGTTATTGCGGCCGTGTTTTTCTGCTCTTTGCTGCACTGGTTAGGTGTGAAAGGGGCCATAGAGGTGTGATTGATGGATATTTTTACGGCACCGCTGCTTCTGCTGCGAATGCAGAAACGCATGCGGTACCGGAAAGGTGTGAACAAGGGCTAAAAAGGCTTTATAACACTGTACCTCTCTTTTCTCTTTCTGACGTCGAAAATTCCTCTACATCCAGAACTGATAAAAGGACCTAAATATTCACACCTCAGGGACTTGAACTGTAAGTTCTGTCAAATTGTAAATAACTTGATCCCACTCACTTGTATCTCCTTAAATGCCTTCTTTTTAAGATGCTTTTTCATGTTCTTTTTTAACATCTATAGATATGGTAGTAGATATGGTCTACTATAAAGTCTACTGTAGAGTTTATGCAATTTTTGTTCATTGTATGTAACATCATGTCTGACGAAAAGGATCCTCGAAAGCTCACCTAAAAATATATTCAGTTAGCCTTCAAAGGGTATCAACCTATTTCTTCACTGTTACCTCTGCTACTAGTCTCAATGGCTAACATAGTTTAATGCAGCATAATTATGCAGCGAAATTATGATACACATTCTAATGACAAGAACCAGGGCGGTGGGAAACAGCTGCTGAGTCTGCATTTTGCACACACTGCTTTGAATACATATTATAGGTACCTTGGAAAAAATTGACCATTTGTGCCAATTCATTTCTTTTTCTCTATACGGGCAGGCTGATTCATTAATAGCGGCAGGTAGCGACAGATGAGCGACAGTAGCGTTATTTTCACAGCGCCCGCTAGTATTCGCTGTGCTTGGCCGTTGTTCGGCTGTTGACAGCGACTCAGTCGGTGTGCGGTAATGTTGAATACGGGGTTAGGAGTCGCTGTTTGACAGGTTCCGCACTGTATGGGAGCGCATGACAACGAACGGCCATAGCGAACGGCACCCAGCATATTCATTAACAAATCACGCTCCAAAAATTCTCACGCTGTGAAATGCTTGTTTAAACCCCAGAGCGCTGGCGGCGATGGGTTAAAAGTAGTTTTTTAACCCCCAAACAACCATATTTTTTGAAAAAAACAAAAAAACATGTTTTTCAAAACATTTTGTAATATGAATACATTAATATCAGACCTGTAATATCAATTCTGCACAAATTTTTTTTTTTTTTTTAGCTTAAAAAAAATATCTAACATTGCAGAAGTGGTCACAGAATTTTTGACATTCAAAAAAAAAAAAAATAAATAATAATAGCAATTAATTATGAATATTTAAAGATTGCTCCATTGAAATGCATTGGAGAGCGCCAGGTAGCGAGAGGTCATACCTGTCGCTGTTGAAGGTCGCTCGCTGGCGCTGTGGGGTGATGCTGGAATAATGATGAATGATTCGCTATCTGGCGCTCTGTCAGTCGCTAAGCAGGATCGGCTTGATAAATGTGTGATTGCGGAGGGGAGCCGGCGTTCTCGTGGCGGTGAGCGGCATTACCGTTCGCTCACTATTCGCTACCTGGCGCTATCCCTTGTTAAATAAGGGCCTAATTATACTGTATATGTCTACAACATCCAGAGGGGTTTTGAAACTAGAACCCCCTTTTTAAAAGTTTTAGGAGCAATCACTGGCTTAGAGTCTATAAAACTATCTATATGACCAGTGGTTTCCCTCTTTGTGGGGCATACCGATTTGAGATGCCATGCGGTGTGAAACACCCGGGATTGCCCATAAACTTACCTCGCCAGCGATCCCACAGTTCATCCTCATTATATAAGTGAAGTGCTTACCTGTGCAAGGCGTTTCTGAATGGCTGCTGTGGATAATGGGGGAGTGGGGTGTGACAGCAGGATGTGCTCTATAAAAGGGGGCCAAAAGTGGCCCTGGAGCCTATAAGACTCCATGGCTACCTTATTCCCTCACCCCGGGGCACCCAGATTCGGGATGCCTGCTGTGTAAAAACCCCCAGGTCGCCCAGTAAACTCACCTTCTCCCCAATGCAATGCATGCACAAGCCGTTGCCGCCACCTGCTATACCTTTAGCAGGGCGCTCGCCCACACCAGGCATTTGTGATTGGCCGGCACAGGCACTCACTCTGTTACAGGGTAGCAGGAAATACAGTCCTAGACGATTTTCTAGATGTTGTGAGTGCAGCTGAGCACGTTGAGGCCATGCATTCGCCTTAGGACCAGGGCGACCTAGGAGGTTTCACACAGTGGGCCAGCCCAAATCGGGGTGCCCCAAGGAGCAAAGACCAGAACCAGGGTTAGTCAAAATCCCAGGTTTTGTTCCACTTTAAGCATTTGTTGTCTCTCAGCAGCCCACACATGTGCCATGGGATGGAAGGAAAGGTGAGTTTGTGGGCGATCCCTTCTTTATTGGTAGGTTATGGCAGAAGTCCCCTTTATTCAACTGATTCTTCCAGAAAAAGGGAGAAAAAATTTTAGCTCTAATTTTACTCTAAAGCTTGTTTCGACAAGTTTTGGGACCCCCTTATGATGGAATTCTACTGTCATGTGGTGAGCTGATGTTTTTACTTATTACAGGAATAAAAGTAACATTGTAGTTTACACTGCTGGCAACGTACATAAGGTCAGGGTTCAAGCTGGCTCAACTGCTCCGAGAAATGTGTTTTGGTTCTTTTAAAGCAAAATGTCTTTTTTTTTTTTTTACTTTAAAAGTGATAAATAAGAATGGTCATTAAAGTGGACCAAAACCCAGCTGGATTGGCCGAACCATTTCCTCCCCGCTGTGTGAAACCCCCCAGGTCGCCCGCTACACTTACCTTAATTCCGGTCCAAGGGCGCATGCGCGGGCCGCATCCCCGCTATCCCTCTAGCAGGGCGCTTGCCCACGCCGGCCATTCACAAATGCGCATGCCCTGTTAGAGGGAGGAACGAGATGCGGTCACCAGCGCGCTAGGTAAGACGTCACTCAGACGTGCATAGCTCAGCGGCTCGGAGCACGCTGATTGGACGAGCGGCCATGCATGTGCCGTGGGACCACGGTGAGGTGAGTTGATGCGGGCGATCTGGGGGGTTTCACAGAGCGGCGTGGGAGTGGACCAAAACCCAGGATAGTCAAAATCCTGGGTTTTGGTCCACTTTAATAAGCACGCAAACCATTGCATGTTAGCTATTATCTATTCACTTTACCAAGCCGCTGGTTCCCGGACCTCTCGCTCCTGCGCTGCCATCTTGCTACACCTGGGAGTATGTATCCCACAATCCTCCCGGATGTGCCCTTCACCTCATGCCTGGGAGCTTCTCTCCTAGGGTGCAGGTGCGGCAGCGATAGGAACAAGGACAAGGAAGCGGAGGACCTCCGGGAACCTAGCTGTGGACAACAGCTTCAAACTGGGGTTATGTAGCACTAGTTACCGCACTACATGAACCTGGAAGTGGCAGGCAAAAGCAGCAGTCAGCTGCGTGCTGCAGGAGCATCTGGACCTGCGCCCGGAAGGTTAGGAAGTCCTCTGAACTTTTTTCTATTTCTTCGCTTTTGCTCCGCTTGAAGGTTCAGTTACTGTAATAATAAATGGATTTTTTTGTTGTTATTCTTTCTTATTTTAGACTGGAGAAATACCCTTTTGCCCCCCCCCCCCCTCAATCAACTCTCTGCAATCTTACCTAAATCTTACCTGTTGCCGCGCTCCCCCGGCGAAAAAGTACGATTTAGAGAGTTTGCAGGGAGTTGATTGAGAAGGGGACCCCTGGCAACGGAGATGGCTCCGGAGTAGACCAATACTCATTTTTTGAGAATGGATGTTGGCCCAGTTTAACACCTTTACAGATCAGCCCTGCACTATGTCATTTCTTTATGGTGAATTGGAGGTTGTTGTCTTGTTGAACCTGACAAGATATAAACCACTAACACTTTTAAAAGATAAGTCATAGAAAGTATAGATATTACTAATAATTGGTAAACAATTAAGCAAAACATGCTAATCCAATTAACTAAATAAACAAGTCATTTTAATTAAACCGGACCTTCACCCTGAATTAGAGCATATCTTGTATGTTTCCCCCACCCTGTACATACAGATTGCTCACATTAAAAATCATCCTACCTGCACCTACTGCTTTTTATGAGCCTTGAAACATCCAAGATGGAGGCCCATGGAGTCTCAGGCTGTTTGCAAACAGAAAGTGTCTTCTGGCGGTGCTGCTCTGAATTCTGTGATTGCTGTCCTTTTCCTGACCCCAGCTCTGCTCTATCTGCAAGACAGCTATAAACCGCCCCCTGTACTCTTGCCCCCTCCCCTCCTCTGCTCAGTATGTGATACTTCTGAGGCAAGATGGCAGTGCCCGTATCCTAGAGTCCTGAACAGAGTTGCAGCCCAGTGGGGGAAAGGCTAATAAGTAAGCGACTAAAAATGTAAAATAAATTAATTTTAGATGCTGGGGAATAGTATTTTAAGGGTTTGGGTTTTTTATTAAATGATTCTGAAGGTCCAGTTTAACCATTTAAGCAACTGGCTTAATGCTTAAATCAATATATATATATATATATATATATATATATATATATATATATATATATATATATATAATTATTGTTAATATTGTTATATATTGTATTATTGTTAATTATTATTATTATTATTATTATTATTATTAATATTAATAATAATAATGTATATAGTGGCATCTTCTTCCGTTGCTCTGTACAAGGTATGCTTACAGACAAGGTAAAGAATACAGTACGGGAAGGCCGATTCATTAATAGCGGCAGGTAGCGACAGTTGAGCGACTGTAGCGGTATTTTCACAGCGCCCGCTAGTAGTCGCTGTGCTTGTCCATTGTTCGGTTGTTGATAGCGACTGAGTCGGTGTGCAGTAATGTTGAATACGGGGTGACGAGTCGCTATTTGACAGGTTCCGCGATGTATGGGTGCGCATGATAGCGACTGGTCAGAGCGACCGGCTCCCACCATATTCATCAAAAAATCACGCTCAAAAAATTCTCGCGCTGTGAAATGCATGTTTAAACCCCAGACCGCTGGCGGCGATGTGTTAAAAGTAGTTTTTTAACCCCCAAACCACCATATTTTTGGAAACCAAAAAAAAAAAAATTTTTAAAGAATTTAGTAATATGAATACAATAATATCAGACCTGTAATATCAATTCTGCACAATTTTTTTTTTTTTTTTTTACCTTAAAAAAATTATCTAACATGGCAGAAGTGGTCACAGAATTTTTCACATTAAAAAAAAAAAAAAAACATTAGTAACAATTAATTAATAATATTTAAAGATTGTTCCATTGAAATGCATTGGAGAGCGCCAGGTAGCGAGAGGTCATACCTGTCGCTGTTCAAGGTCGGATGTTGGCGCTGTGGGCTGAGGCTGGAATAATGATGAATGAGTCGCTATATGGCATCTCAGTCGCTAAGCAGGATTGGCTTGATAAATGTGTGATTGTGGTGGGGAGCCGGCGTTCTCGTGGCGGTGACCGTCATTACCGGCCGCTCACCAGTCACTACCTGTCGCTATTCCTTCATAAATAAGGGCCAGAGACTATTACAACCTAGATGGCACAAAATTCAAAAGAAATGTAATAAAACAGGGTACAAAAGGAAAGTGAAACCTGTCCTGATGAGCTTACTGCCTTTGTACAAGATAATTCATTACAGAGAGCTCAAATTTAGCAGAATCACCACACAACCTCTTGTAAATATCCTTTATGTCCCTAATGATTCTTAGGAAGTGAAAATCAGACATCAGAGTGTCTCCAATTGGTGCCGCATGAGTTTTCTGCGCCCTGTTCTCCACTGAGAAAATGTTAGCATACCTCCCAAATGTCCCCCTCAGGGACTGTCACTCTTTTGAGTTCATGTCCCCCTGTCCCTCGTTGTTCTTCTTTGCCCGCCTTTGAGGTGTAACATGCAGATCTGCATCAATCAATTATTCATTTGTCTACTTAAAGTGTTATATTGTTGTAACTGTTACAATGTATCTCCTAGCCATCCCCAATGAGGGGGTGTGGCCTAATTTAGCAAATGTCCCTCTTTCCCACCCTGAAAAAGTTGGGAGGTATGGGTTAGTATCTCTCTAGGACTTCCTGTTGGTGTGAGGGGGTAGGTTAGGTTGGTCCAGTGTCCCTGTGTATTAGGACCTTCTCCGGCACAGATTAACCAGGGAGTGTGGAGCAGATAGGATTTCCTCCTCAATCCCATGACGCATGTGCCGGCCTCCATCTATAATCATTCATCGCACAAATAAATAAAGACATTTTAATAAATAAATAATTAATTTTAATAAATAATTATTGCTGTGCTCCTTCTGATAGCCGCTCCCTCTCTGGGGAGGGCAGTCCTGGAAATAGCATTCCGAATTGGTATGTCCAGGGGTCAAGTTGTAACCAGGGCCTGGGGTCTTTTGGACTTGAGAGCCAGTTTACAGGTGTTTTGGTCTTCTTTAAAGTGGACCAAAACCCAGAATTTTGACTATCCTGGGTTTTGGTCCTTTCCCCCAGGGCACCCCAATCGGGTCCGCTGACGTCATGTTGTGTGATGGGTTTATTCATCAAGCCATAGCGAAAGGTAACGACTGGCAGCGACAGGTAGCGCGAGGTAGAGAACGGTGAACGCGGGGCGCTGTACGCAATGCCACATTTATCAAAGCGATTCCGGTGAGTGACTCTAACAGCGACATATTCACCATAACAGACGGCTCTGTATATCGCTCTCCCATACATTTCAATGGAAGTTCCTTTTCGTCTCTTTAAACTGGGTTTTATTTTATTTATTTATTTTTTATCATTATCAAATATTTGTGTGACCTCCCCTGGCCTATAAAAAGTCATTTTTGAAAACCGTTTTTTAGTTTTAATATTTTTATGTAGAATTGTCTTCACAGGTCTGGTATTAAAGTGTTCATGTCACAATGTTACAGCAATGTCATTCCATGTGTTTTCGCTTTGCTACTGGTGGATACATGTTCAAAGACAGACTTTACTCACACAGCCTCTGGCTCTCTATGCTATAGCGACTAGATTTTGAGTGCTGGCGCTATGTGAGGCGTTTTTTTTGATGAGTATGGTTTGAGTCGGTCACACTGAGCAGTCGCTACCATACAGCACTGTACTGGGGTTAGAGCAACTCACATACAACATATTCATCAATGCCAGCCAGCGACTGAGGCGCTCTGTAACAGCAACCCATAGCCCATCACAGCGACTACTAGTGGTCGCTCTAAGCGCCTCACTACAGACGCTCATCTGCTGGTACCTGGCGCTAGTAATGAATCAGCCTGCCCGTCTTCGTCTAAGGGGAACGGCTCCTAGCGTGCTGATGGGTGCATCCCCCGCTACCCTCTAACAGGGAGCATGCCAGTGCCGGCCACTCACAAATGCCTGGTGTGGGCACGTGCCCTGCTAAAGGGTAAATGGGGATGCGACAGTGGCTCGCACATGTGCCGTTGGACTGGGAAAGAAGGTAAGTGTATGGGCGACCGGAGGGGTTTCACACAGCGGGGCATCCCAATTTTGGATGGCCAGGGGGGAGGAAATGGATGGGGCTGGGTATCATATATATATATATATATATATATATATATATATATATAGATTCCTGGGTCAATTGAAAAGGTTTCTACCTTTGGAATCTAGGCTGGGAGGTTTAAAAAGGAGCTAAGCTGCACACCACTGTAAAGCGCACAACTGTGCATGGTGCCTAAGGTCTCCTCTAGTCCTGTAGGCTTCCATATCGTTTGCCTGTTACTGTGGCAACTCGGCAAGGATCAGCAGCGGGAACATGAAGGATGACATGTTTGAGCATATCAATAAATAACGTACCATAAAAAATGTTTAATCATCCCTCTGCCCCTGAAAAATAAACAAGCACTTGCAGACGCCACCACGCGATTCAAGAAGCAAGAGGAGAAAATAGTGAATAATAGAAAAATCATTATTTTGTCTAAAAGGAGCCAAATCATAAGCGTACAGCTGTGCTTCATGCCGATCCATTTGGATAAATACCAGGCTTTTCGCCAGCAGCTGGGATTTCCTGAAGCAGAGAGCTTAACATAAAATTAGCATGATCTAATTAACGCTTAGGCGGTGTTGTGCCAAGCCAAATATACAACGGAAGCCGAGAAGAAGTAATAGCGCAATAAAATGCGCAGATCATATCCGCGAAAAAAAAAAAAAGGGGTCTGTAATTAAATTTGATTTGCACAATCAGGGAGACGGTATTATTCATTGTATTGTTGTAGATTTCAGGAAATAAGAAGGGGGGGTTACTTCATACTGCCACCTGCGCGACAGCTGTTACCATGCTGATTAATTCATTACAGGAGCGCCAACTCCAATACCAGCTGGGCCGGTCAATGCAGCGGGCAGGTCTACAGGCAGCCAACTGCACTCTATTACCATGCGTAATGCAGCGCGCCCGCCGAATACTGATGGCTGAGCCGTCTTGAAAGGGGATCTGCTGAATCATAATGAAAGCACAGAAAGGGTTTGTATTTGTTTGAGATGTCTGGTTGTATTTATATTATGTGTTGTATTTATATTATGTTTATGTAGTTATTTTATTAAACAGACAACCCTGGCTAAAAAAAAACAACACAATATTAACCTTTTCTCCCCTGCAGCTGTTGAAAACATCCAGCGGCTTCATCTTTAGGTTGTAAGCGCGCTCCCGCCCCCAGGCATTCAGATGGGCTTGCCTGTTTGCCGAAACTCTGCATGTAAACAGGGCAAATGGCTCTGATTGGACGAATCCAGGATGCCCCTGGACTACAGAACAAAACCCGGGATATTCAAAATACCAGGTTTTGTTCTGCTTTATGGTATTTGTATAGCCGATTTTTGCTTCCACGCGTCATGGTTTAAAGTGGACCATAACCGGGTGCGATCAGTCCGGGAATCTATAAGATCCCTGGGCCGATCTATTCCCTCTATTCGCCGATCTATTCCCGATCTATTCGGGATGCCCCACTGTGTGAAACCCCCCCCCCCCCAGGTCACCCTGTTCACTTACCTTGCTTCCTGGTGCAACGACACATGCGCAAGCTGCGGCAACCCGCTATCCCTCTAGCAGGGCGCGTGGCTGTGTCGGCCATTCACAAGTGGCCAGTGAGGGCATGCTCCCTGTTAGAGGGAAGCCGGGGATGCGGCCGCCAGTGCGCTTTAGAGCCACAGGCCTTAGAAGCAGTATTAGATGGCATGAAGTCAGCGGCTCCAAGTGCGCTGATTGGACAAGCGGCCGTGCATGCCCGGTAGGACCGGGAAGAGGTGAATTAGATTGGGCAATCTGGGGGGTTTCAAACAGCAGGGCACCTCCGATTGGGGTGCCCCCGGGGAAAGGACCAAAACCCAGCATAGTTAAAATCCTGGGTTTTGGTCCACTTTAAACCCTGAACGAGAAATTTGATGTCAGCCAAAACGATACAATGCTCGACCAACCAGTAAATCCTTGTTGATCACTTGATTTCAGCGGCATTTTCATGGATCAATGATCGCTTGATTGCAGAGAGCATTTCCACGGATCAATTATTGCTTGATTGCATTTGCTTAGCGATTATACGTTCGCTAATTGTTCTGTGGAAATGGCCCATTAGGTTGAGTGGTTCTCTGTGCACGATTTTAGACACACTATTATTACCACTATAAAATAGCACAACAATAATGTACGGTAAATATTGTAGTTTTTTTAAACGGGTTTCCAACCAATAAAAACATACTCACCTTTTCTCACCCGAAGCTGTGTCATCGTAGTCCAGCTTTATAACATTTATTGGATCAAGTCTCCCAGTGTGTAAGCCTGTCCTCCATTCTCTCCAGGATTAACCCAGTGTAGCAAGGTGGCCATTTGTCCTGGAGCTTGCCGGGGAATGGCGTATTTGTTGCGTGCCTATTCCTCATTCAGCTGAACTAGGATGAATCAGCTGTAGGAGACAAATGTATGTTTTTTATTTATTTATCTATGCCTGGACATACTCTTTTAAACATCACAATGTTTTGAACCCTCACTTGAAAGATGCGGCATGGGCAGCCGCGAGCCTAGGTGGTGATGAGCTTGGGTGCCTCCCTCCCCCTCCTTCTTCTATGGTCGTAGATGCTGGCACATGGACTCGATGATATCATTATCTTTAGTAACAATGTATCTCTAAATGTATCTTTACTTATGAAGTTTCTCTTTGTATCCACAGTGATTCACAGTTGTGGTTAAGTTGTAACTATCTAAGAGGCCGATTCATCAATAGCGCCAGGTAGCGACAGATGAGCGACTGTAGCGTGATTTTTTCAGCGCCAGCCAGTATTCGCTGTGCTTTGCCGGCGTTAGCTTGATGACAGCGACTCAGTCGGTGTGCGGTAATGTTGAATACGGGCTGGGGGGTCGCTGTTTCACAGGTCCAGCGTTGTATGTGAGCGCCTGACAACGAATGGCCAGAGCGAACGGCTAGCTTCATATTCATCAAAAAATCACGCTCCGAATGTGCTGTCGCTGTCCATTCCTTGTTTAAACCCCAGAGCGCTGGCGGCGATCTGTATTAACTAGTTTTTAACCCCTAAACAACCATATTTTTTTAATGTAACATTATACATGTTTTTAGAATCATTTTGTTATATGAATACATTAATCTCAGACCTGTTAGATCAATTCTGCACTTTTTTTTTGTTTTTTTTTTTTTTACTTAAAAATAATTCCTAACATTGCAGAAGTGTTCTCCGATTTTTTGACATTAAAAAAAAAATTTAAAAAAATAATACCAATTAATTATGATTAATTATAGCTTGCTCCATTGAAATGCATTGGACATCGCCAGGGAGCGACAGCTCATACCTGGCGCTGTGAGGGAATTTGCAGCGGCGCTGTTCGGTCCAGGCGGCTTCATGATGAATGCCGCGCTAGCCGTCGCTCTCGCCGGCGCTAGCCTCATTTTGCTTGATAAATGCGTCATTGTGACCGCCGCGGGCGTACTTGAGTCGGTAGTCGCCGTTAGCTGCCGCTACCTGGCGCTCGTCAGACACTACCTGGCGCTATCGCTTGATGAATAAGGGCATAGGTTTAGCATTGCTCATTTGCAGTCACATTTATTTGGTGATATTCCCCATTGGATGTCAAAATGTTTACCTTGGAAAAATAAAATAGTTTTTGGATATATTTTCTAGCACAAGACTGTTGATTCACTCTCCTGCTCATTAGTTTGTATGGTTTCACGATTGTGGTTTGGATTTCATTATTAGACAGATTAGATAGAATAAAATAATTAATTCATTATATAAATATATAATTTTTTTTTCTTGTTTTGTGTCGGCACATAAATACATAATTCTTGGTCCTTTCGGATTATTAAAGGGCCCACGTCCAAATGTTCTTGTAGTACACATAAGATGACTTTCTTTTTTTCTGCACCAATTTATATGAAGGATTTGAAGGTAGGGAGACTCTGGTTTTAACCTGTGCTTTTGTGTTTTATGTGTTTTAATCGCACTTCATGTATCAATTGTTTCTCTTGAAATAACGTTTTTTGCCATTTTTTCATACTGGATTGTGGTGCTCCTCTTTCGTTGGGGTGAGTTTAGAGACATTCCTCTTACCACCCCTTTCTTTTTGTCCTTATGTATTGTGAGTGAGCACACGATTAGTTATTTGGTGGTGCATTCCCTTGGTAGCTATGTTTTGAACATCAGATAGAAATATTGCAGAAATGATTGCTTTATATCAATGTAATATAATAACTGACAACAGTGACAGAGCAATTCTGACCTTACACAATTCCCCTCACTATCACAGTAATAGAAAGTACTTCTTCTGATAGTAGATAAGCTGTGCTTCCTGCTGTAGAAAAGCAACACCAATAATTCCTGCTGCTCGTATCACAAAAACAACGTCATCATTACCAACAAACATCTACCACCTGACCACCTTTTCTAAGATCAGATGCCTCGCTGCTGCAATTTGTGCCTGTGTCCAGATCTATATGTCTATACCTACCACCTTTTCAGAGTGGGAAAGAGGGACATTTGTTAAATTAGGCCACACCCCCTCATTGACTGATGGATAGGTGATAGGGTGTAACAGTTAAAACAATCTAAACACTTTAAATAGGCAAATGAATCATTTATTGGGGCAGATCTGCATGTTACACCTCAAAGAGGGGACAAATGAGAACAATGAGAGACAGGGGGACATGGACTCAAAAGAGGGACAGTACCTCCAAATCAGGGACACTTGGGAGGTATGATCTGTCTATACCCACAGACCCCACAGTCGGTGAATCCCCAACCCTAAGCTTAAAAAAGCAAAGTTCAAAAAGCCCCCCCCCCAAATGAATAGGCTGATTACAAACAAATCACAGGCCCATAAATGAATACAGACTGAAGGCTCAATTCAGCACCTTGCACAGTGCATTCTCGTACGGTTTCAGGCAAGAAAAAAGTGTTCTCACTTGATTCAGCAGACATTTTGCCTGGTGTGAGATTTTTTGGCAGAGAATTTTCACTGTGTACGAGAAATCACATGAAAATTCTCTCAAAAAGTGTAAACTCATGTAGTTTAATAGGACCATTCACCGTCTGCAGGGCGCCGTTAATCTTACTTGATCCCGCTGCTCCGCGGACACTGTCTTTGCTGGTGGCCATATCCCCGGCTTCTCTGCAACTATGCACGGTCCCCACGCCCAGCCATTCAGTCAGGCCAGGTGTACAGGAACGGGGAGCCAGGGATGTGGAAGAGTTCAAATCAGCAGCTTTATGCCATATCAACGGAGGGGCTGTCTGCTGACCGAGAGTGAAACACGGGGGGAACTTCACTTCCTCAGGCATCTTGGTCCTATGGTACCCCACCACGAGGGATTCTCCCTCACACAACAGTCACTAGAGAGCAGAGTTCTCAGACAGGAGCAGCCACACCTTACCGGAGTCTCATAGCCGCTGCTCCATCACAGCCTGTCAGACCATTTGGATCCTCTCTACTCCCAAGGGGCGCCTTCTCTATCACATCTGGGCCAGGACCCCACTAGGTTTCTTCCTGAATGGACCTCAACTCTCTCTGTGTAGACCTTAGCTCTCTCTCTCTCTCTCTGTAACTTAATGCAACACTGCTTGCACTATAGATATGTCTTCTTACTCGCTTCCAACTGCCCCCGGCTCGTCTCTGTAGTAACCCCACCAGCCATGTTACACAGGGAATCTACACTAGTCTTCCCCTTAGCATGGTCATGAACGATCTCTCTGTCTATCCCTCTGGCTTCACCTTATAATACTTCTGTTCTATACAGTGTTGCTTGTAGTTTTCCCTCCAAAAACCTCCCAACCAATCTCAGCAATATCCTATTGTTCCCCAGATATATCTTATGCATCCTAAAGGGAAACTCTGAGTTATAACTCTTAGAGTCTGAATTAAATTCTCTTTTCATTTGTGGTCTTTTAATCCCATTTAGTGACTAAAGTGGGAATAGCAACCCCATTTTCACATTAATGGATAATTCCCCAAATAATACTTACCCATTGCTTTTAATCAATCCCTTTACAAGCACATTCATGTGCTTTACCCTTTACCCGTTCACCCCAAGTAAAGTTAAAAAAGACACAACACACAAAAAAGTTTGTAATACTATAAATGTGACTGTGAAGGAACGATCCAGCTAAATTGCAGAAAACTCACATATACAAGTCTGAAGTTCCCCTTTATTTCCCTCACCCTTTAAGGTTCTCTGTTCTTAGAAAATGTCTGCCATTACAAGGCCAGCAGGAAAAGGAAGTCCATATATGGGCATGGGGTCCTGACACTCAGGAAAGGCAGTTTGAGCTTCAAAGCCCCCCCCCCCCCCCCCCGCTGCTCTCCTGCTGACTCTCACACCTCTAGCCTGAGAAGACTCCACTGGGTATGCAGCTAGCTGGACCCTTGACTTGAATTTGTAGATTAAAGATGGGAGCCGCAGACAAGCGGCACCAACACAAATTGGACCATAGCGGCGCCACCATGTGTCCCAGCACCAAGCCAGGTACAGAATCAGAACCGGCACACAAAACTGCACACGGGGGTAGGTTACTGCGGGCTCAGCAATAAAGGAAAACCAGGTAAATGGAGATCTAAGGTTCTGACCCACTTAGGGACCCCATTTCTCATCGGACTCATCGGATGCCCGGCATCCTGCCCAATTGTTTGGTGCCATTTCCAAAGCCATACGAGCCCCCTACCCAAAGTTATAACCCCTAAAGGGTTTTAGGGGCTAAGGCACGCTCCAGAACAGTGGGTGGTGACAACCCGTCCCACAGATGGGAGGGGTGGAGGGTAGACACCTGCTTAAAAGTAAGCCAAGGGGATGAGAACAGCGTCATTCTCTGGATAGGGGTCTCACTACAGTGTGCTGGAGGTGTCCAAAATCATCTGTAAGCTCTTCACTTACCTCTTATGGGAGCTCCCCATCCCCACTACTCTGCAACTGCATATTAAGGTAACTGACTATTGTTTCTCTGTGTAACTCACTCTATCCTGTAAACTTCTCAGAACGGCATTTGTATAAATTGTATCATTTCATATTCCATCATAGCCAAATGTTTGTTATCACTGCCTAGTGTGCTTATAGCATTAAAACTTAAATTTTAACTTGTGTGATCTGTTTGCCTTAAACCAAGAATCTGTGTGTCCGCAGGCTTTGGGCCTGGTATTCCTGATAGGAGGACTCGGGACAAGGGTTTCTTGGGAACGCGGTCTGTGTGTTCGGAGGTCCCTGCTTGATAGTGGGATCACGTGACCCGCGGTTCCCTGACAGTGACTACTTAATGATCCGTGTCTTCTTTCTCCTCTCCCTTGCTGGGCTATGTCACCCTCCAAGTCCAGCTGATAGTATTTAAGCCATGCTTAGTGTTCAGTTTTTATTTTCCGAGTCTGCCAGGTACAGAATCAGAACCGGCACACAAAACTGCACCTGGGGTAGGTTACTGCGGGCTCAGCAATAAAGGAAAACCAGGTAAATGGAGATCTAAGGTTCTGACCCACTTAGGGACCCCATTTCTCATCAGACTCATCGGATGCCCGGCATCCTGCCCAATTGTTTGGTGCCATTTCCAAAGCCATACGAGCCCCCTACCCAAAGTTATAACCCCTAAAGGGTTTTAGGGGCTAAGGCACGCTCCAGAACAGTGGGAGGTGACAACCCGTCCCACAGATGGGAGGGGTGGAGGGTAGACACCTGCTTAAAAGTAAGCCAAGGGGATGAGAACAGCGTCATTCTCTGGATAGGGGTCTCACTGCAGTGTGCTGGAGGTGTCCAAAATCATCTGTAAGCTCTTCACTTACCTCTTATGGGAGCTCCCCATCCCCACTACTCTGCAACTGCATATTAAGGTAACTGACTATTGTTTCTCTGTGTAACTCACTCTATCCTGTAAACTTCTCAGAACGGCATTTGTATAAATTGTATCATTTCATATTCCATCATAGCCAAATGTTTGTTATCACTGCCTAGTGTGCTTATAGCATTAAAACTTAAATTTTAACTTGTGTGATCTGTTTGCCTTAAACCAAGAATCTGTGTGTCCGCAGGCTTTGGGCCTGGTATTCCTGATAGGAGGACTCGGGACAAGGGTTTCTTGGGAACGCGGTCTGTGTGTTCGGAGGTCCCTGCTTGATAGTGGGATCACGTGACCCGCGGTTCCCTGACAGTGACTACTTAATGATCCGTGTCTTCTTTCTCCTCTCCCTTGCTGGGCTATGTCATCCTCCAAGTCCAGCTGATAGTATTTAAGCCATGCTTAGTGTTCAGTTTTTATTTTCCGAGTCTCCGCTTCATCTGGGCTCCTTCGATGTTTCTTTATGTGGCAAGGGAGTTACAAGGTGACGCCACTGCTGTTATCTGGATCATGGGACATAGGTCCCCCCTCCTTCTAGCCTGGCTGCCAGCCAGGAGTGATGAATAGCAAGCTAGATAGAAGGCTTTCATACCTCAGAGGTGGAGCCTCTGATGGTTCTTATCACAACCCACCTGAAGGCTGGCTAAAGGAAAACCAGGGATGTGGAGAAACAGTGCCCCGTGATTTCCTGGGGGAAGGCTACTGGTCGGCCCTGGAGTCTTTTAGACACCAAGCCTGGGCCTCATTGGTTTTGGTCCACTTTAAATATGAATTTAAATGACTTTGATTCTAATCACACCTCCTTGGTACATTTCTGTGTATATTGGGGCTCCTTGAATTGGGGCTGTAAATGGGGAAGGGGGATTGGGGGGATTCCGCGTTGAAGCCTCCACATTTTGGGATAAGCCCACTTTAACAATGCAGTTTCTTGCCCTGCAAAAAAAGAAGTGCTGCCCCCTCCCCCCCCCTTTGCTGGCAAAGAGGATCAATGTAAACAATGTGCCATCTTATCCGCCAAGGCTCCTTTCTAGGCTTAAAGATAGTCACTAAAAAGAGAAATTATTTGAAAACCTTCAAATTCCTGGGAAACATGAACTACATCTATCTTTTTAAAAATAAAATGTTTAGCTGGAATTCCATGAATGATAAGGGCAGGAGGAGGTCTGGTTGTTTAAGGCTATCCCAAAAGAGGTGACCTCTCCCTGTCAGGCTGGAGAACAGCAATGGAATGTCAGAGGAGGAACCTGCTCTGTTTCATGTCCATCATCTCTTTTCTGCCTCCCTCTACAAAAATGACCTGCCCCGATCCATATCTTACCTCTCTGCCTGACCTATTTCACCCACCATGTTTTGTAGACCGTAGCCGTCATAGTATTAGTGCTTGTCGGGAACATACAGGGTAAAATAAAAACAGACCTCCTGAGAGCTGGGGTCCTTAACCATTCATGTTCATAGAAGCCACCTTCAGCACTCAGAGATGTTTGGGAGCCACATTCGACTTAAAGAGGGACAAAAATAGGGATTTTGATTATTGGACTGATTTAGGTTGCCACACAGTGTGAAACCCCCCCAGATCCCACATACAAACTCACCTTTTCCCAGTCCTACGGCGCATGCTCTCGTCCAATCAGAGCCATTTGCCGTGCATATTTAATGCTCACCAAATGGTTCTGTTTACAATTAAGAGTAAAAGCGACCTTATTCTCAGCATTGTGCGTGTTCCTGCCCCTAGCCTATATGAATGGCTGGAGGTAGGAGTGTGCGCACAGCCCAAAAATGATAGGGATGCGTCCACCAATGTTTACATCAGCGAGGAAGCCAGAAAAAAGCAGGTTTTGTTGCAACCCAGGGGGGAGGTTTACACATCGTGATTTGGGATGCCCAGAGTCTTTTAGAGCCCAGGGATGGCTGTGCCGGGTTTTGTTCTACTTTGAAGAAGAAAAAAAATATTGATTCAATATAATCATATTAGATATGAAATAACTGCAAATGGTTTTAAAGTGGACCAAAACCCAGGAATTTGACTATCCTGGATTTTGATCCTTTCCCCCCGGTGCCCCGCTGTGTAAAACCCCCCAGATCGGGCGGCCGCTCGTCCAATCAGCTTGCTTGGACGTGCTGATGGCTGCTTCCCCTGCTACTTACTAACAGTGAGTGTAAACGTGACAGCCATTCACAAATGCCTGGCATGGGCAAGCACCCTACTAGAGGGATAGCGGAGATGTGGCCACGGCTTGCGAATGCACCGTTGGACCGGAAAAGAAGGTAAGTGCATGGGGCAACCTGGAAGGTTTCACACAGTGGGGCATCCTGATTTTGGATGCTCGGGGGGTGGAGGAATCGAGCGGTCTAGGAATCTTAGATTCCCGGGCTTATCGCCATGGGTTTTGGTCCACTTTAAATAAATAACAATACAGAATCAAACTTGAAAGTTTCTTGCAGGCCAATAAAATTGCAAGCAATTTGTGGGATGGTTTGTGTGCAAAATGCTTTTTGCTGGGGGGGGGGGGGGGTATAGGGATGCTTGGGACCTCTTACCAGTCTACAAGTCTTCTTCTAGCTCTGGCATGTGGCATGAATGGCTTGATCGAAGGCCTCTGATGACTTGTGGCTTAACCCAGCATCAAGGTTTGCCACCTGGCTGGTGTTTTTTTTCTACTTTACTGGCCACTGGCCTGGCGGTGCTGGAATTGTTTTTTTGTTACTGGTAATTTTAATTGCAGATATACTTTTCCCATTCTCAGTTACCAGTAAAAAAACAAATACCATACCATACATACACCACCAGGCCAGTGGCCAGTAAAGTAAAAAAATAATATCGACCAGATGGCAACCTTATCAGGAACGCATAGAAAAAGAACAGGACCTTTGCTTAAGGATATAGGGGCTTGTAGGATGGCAGGGCCGGAGGCTAACATGGCACCCCCCAAGACAAAGCTAAATCTAAGCAGGTGAAGCCCCCTCCCCTGCCAGCTCCAGGTTAACGTGGGCCTTTGGGTGCAGCATCTCAGTGGGACCCTTGCATACCTCCCAAGTGTCCCTGATTTGGAGGGACTGCCACTCTTTTGAGTCCATGTCCATCTGTCCCTCGCTGTTCTTCTCTGTCCCTCTTTGAGGTTTAACCTTAAGGTCTGCATCAATAAATGATTCAGTTGCCTATTCAAAGTGTTTATATTGTTGTAACTGTTACACCCTGTCTCCTATCCATCCCTCAATGAGGGACGTGGCCTAATTTAACAATTGTCCCTCTTTCCTACCCTGAAAAGTTGGGAGGTATGCCCTTGTGGTATGTTACATCACATATGACAGTAAAGCTATGATGGATATTGGCATGAAGAAAAAAAATATATATAATAAGAAAGGATATAAAGAAGGAACGAACAAAATGAAAGAAAGATAGACAGAATAAATGGTTTAACTTAAAGAAAGTTGGAAGGAGAATAGAATTAGGAAGGAGACTAGAATAACTGAATAACTGAAAGAAAAAGAAAGTACACTAGTAGGAATAAAATAAAGATAATAAATAATATATATATAATATAATAAAAGCGAAAGATAGAAAGAGATCCAGAAAGAAGGAAAAGAAGGTATAAAATGAAGAGAGAACAGAATAATTAAAAAAAAAGTCAGAAAAAGAGAATAGAAGGAGTGAAACAGAAAGAAGGAAGTTAAGGAGAAAAACAAGATAGAGAAGAATAAAATGGAGAATATTGGATGAAAGAGATAATAGAAGGAATGACAGAAAGAATCGAAAGGAAAGATCTCCTGGCGGCTAAGATCCGTAGGGGCTGCCCAGTGCAGAGAGAATGAGCCCACCCACCACTGGGAAGAAGTGTGTCACATTACCACGATTTGGGGTGAGTCCTTGCAAGGTACAGGGGCCCTGGCTTCAGCCTCAGTAAGCCCAGTGCTGACACCAGCCCTGCCTCCCTGGATCTTGCACTTAGGAAGTCTGTTTACAAGGTGTCTGTATGTGACCCCCCCCCTTTGCTTACCTAGATCTACACTCCCATGGCGCATGAACAGGATCTCATCTAATCAGAACCACCCAGCAATGAGGTCTGAATGGAGAAATTGCCGCGCACCTCATCAGGAGTGTTGGGGATGCTGCTGGAGGACCGCGCATGCGCTGGGGGATCAATTCCAAACGTAAATAACTGGTGAATCTTGGGGGTTTAACAAAGTGGGGCATCCCAAAATAGGGCAATATGTAAAGCCAGTTAGGGATTTGGTCCACTTTAAAGCCAAGCTATGCCCTGGTCCAACCCGTTCCTGTAAAAAAAATAACCCCCCCCCCCCTCTCCTGGTGCTGAGACGGGGGAGTAGTGCTGGACCTTGGGTGAGGTAAAATTTTTTTTATTATAACCCCCTCCCCCGTCCTTGACTGGACTTCCACTTTAAAGCAAACCAAAACCCACGTTGATCAATTGCCCCCCCCGGGCATCCAAAATCAGGATGCCCCACTGTGTGAAACCCCCCAGGTTGTCCCATTCACTTATCTCGTTTCCCGATCCCGCTATCCCTCTAGCAGGGCGCGTACCCGCGCCAGGCATTTGTGAATGGCCGGCGCGGGCACGCTCCCTGTTAGAAGGAAGGGGGGATGCGGCCATCTGGGCGCTCAGAGCCGCTCCTCTTAGATGCGCTGTGGGATCGGGAAGAGGTGAGCTGGTCTTGGCGTCCTGGGGGGGGGTTTCACGCAGTGGGGCACCCCCGATCGGGGTGCCCCGGGGGAAAGAACCAAAACCCAGGATAGTCAAAATCCTGGGTTTTGGTCCTCTAAGCTAAGAAAAAAGCTTAAACTCAAAACGGGGAGGCCGATTCATTAATAGCGCCAGGTAGCGACAGATGAGCGGCTGTAGCGTGATTTTTTCAGCGCCAGCCAGTATTCGCTGTGCTTTGCCGGCATTAGCTTGATGACAGCGACTCAGTCGGTGTGGGGTAATGTTGAATACGGGCTGGGGGGTCGCTGTTTCACAGGTCCAGCGCTGTATGTGAGCGCCTGACAACGAATGGCCAGAGCGAACGGCTAGCTTCATATTCATCAACAAATCACGCTCCGAATGTGCTGTCGCTGTCCATTCCTTGTTTAAACCCCAGAGCGCTGGCGGCGATGTGTATTAACTAGTTTTTAACCCCTAAACAACCATATTTTTTGAATGTAACATTATACATGTTTTTAGAATCATTTTGTAATATGAATACATTAATCTCAGACCTGTTAGATCAATTCTGCACATATTTTTTTTAATTTTTTTTTTTACTTAAAAATAAATCCTAACATTGCAGAAGTGTTCTCCGATTTTTTGACATTAAAAAAAAAAAAAAAAAAAAATACCAATTAATTATGAATAATTGCTCCATTGAAATGCATTGGACATCGCCAGGGAGCGACAGCTCATACCTGGCGCTGTGAGGGAATTTGCAGCGGCGCTGTTCGGTCCAGGCGGCTTCATGATGAATGCCGCGCTAGCCGTCGCTCTCGCCGGCGCTAGCCTCATTTTGCTTGATAAATGCGTCATTGTGACCGCCGCCGGGCGTACTTGAGTCGGTAGTCGCCGTTAGCTGCCGCTACCTGGCGCTCGTCAGACACTACCTGGCGCTATCGCTTGATGAATAAGGGCCTTAGGCATTTCAATGGAGCAATCTATAATTATTCATAATTAATTGGTATTAATTTTTTTTTTTTTTTTTAATGTCAAAAAATCGGAGAACACTTCTGCAATGTTAGGATTTATTTTTAAGTAAAAAAAAAAATTAAAAAAAATATGTGCAGAATTGATCTAACAGGTCTGAGATTAATGTATTCATATTACAAAATGATTCTAAAAACATGTATAATGTTACATTCAAAAAATATGGTTGTTTAGGGGTTAAAAACTAGTTAATACACATCGCCGCCAGCGCTCTGGGGTTTAAACAAGGAATGGACAGCGACAGCACATTCGGAGCGTGATTTGTTGATGAATATGAAGCTAGCCGTTCGCTCTGGCCATTCGTTGTCAGGCGCTCACATACAACGCTGGACCCGTGAAACAGCGACCCCCCAGCCCGTATTCAACATTACCCCACACCGACTGAGTCGCTGTCATCAAGCTAATGCCGGCCAAGCACAGCGAATACTGGCTGGCGCTGAAAAAATCACGCTACAGTCGCTCATCTGTCGCTACCTGGCGCTATTAATGAATCGGCCTCTTAGTCTTGGATAGAGTAATGGTGTTTTAGATATCAGCCAGTCTTTTTCATCCTATTGTAAAGATTTAGAATACACCAGATTCTCCATATCACCTCAGTTTCCAGCATTCACTAAAGTTTGGCGTGTTCCACAACTTAACACTAAGAAAATATCTATCCTCATTGGAGTAATCACTAAAGTGTAGAATAGGTGATGAGCTCTCATACAAGGTGAAGAGCTCGCCACATTTTAGTGGATTCCCCCCGGCCTCAGCTTCGCTTCTTTCCTGCAGTGACCTAATATAATATCCGTGTCAACAGGAAAATAAGTGGAGTCATCAACACAAATAATAGGGTTCCTGTGCAGATGACAACTTATTTTGTGAAAGTAATTTGTTTTTTATTGCAGGAACTCCCTGATCACTTTAGATGAAGAGGAAGTGAAGCTGAAGGAGGTGCAGAAAATGACACAGCAGAGGATTTTACTGTGCCTTAAAGTGGGCCTACCTAATACTTACCTCTGTAGGCCTCTGTGTGGTGAGGAACCAGAAGCCACAATACACGCTAAAGCCAGAGCCTCCTATTGGAGGTTGGTTTGTGTGTTGTGGCTTTAAAGTGGACCAAAACCCACCCTGATTGGCCCAGGAATCTATAAGATTTCAGGGCCGATCGATTGCTCCCCCGGGCATCCAAAATTGGGATGCCCTGCTGCGTGAAACCCCCCCCAGGTCGCCCTATACACTTACCCTGTTTCCTGGTCCAAAGGCGCATGCGTGAGCCGTGGCCGTATCCCTTCTATCCCTCTAGCTGGGTTTGTGCCCACACCAGGCATTTGTGAATGGCGGACGCAGGCACGCTCCCTGTTAAAGGGTAGTGGGGGATGCGGTTGTCAGCGCGCTGATCGGATGAGCAGCTGCGCATGTGCCGTAGGACCTGGAAGAGGTGAGTTCTCTTCGGCAATCTGGGGGGTTTCACACAGCGGGGCAAGGGTCCGGGGGAAACGACCAAAACCCAGGATAGTCAAAATCCTGGGTTTTGGTCCACTTTAACCACAGCACACTAGGGCCTTGATTCAATAAAAGTTGAGAAAAATTCTTATAGTAGTAGAAAATAATTCTGAGAATGTCACTGTTGTTGAATCACCAGATAAAAAGACAATGAAAGTCAATGGCAGCTTTTACTACAGCGTAGAAAGGAGTAAACAGTGGAGTAAACAACTTTTCTTAGGAGTAAAAAAAATGCCATTGACTTTCATTGATTTCCTATCTGGTGATTCAGCAACAGTGAAATTCTCAAGCTTTTTTTTCTCATAAAATGAATTTTTTACTACCGTGAAATTTTTTTTTCAAATCTTGTTGAATCAAGGCCTAGATGTTGAAAGCAAGGAGCATGCCTAACAGCAGGAGCGGGGTTGCTTAGGAGGAAAGTGTTGCTGCTCTCTGTCCCACGGCAATAGGCTTCCATTAAGGAGTCAGTCCTCTTTAATCAGAAACAACATTTGCCCATAAGTGAGCTTTAGGAAATTCTGACAAATGTATAGCATGCTGCAGTCTTACACAGCAAACGATATGCAGCAGATTCCTCGGGGGTGGTACGCTAATATGAAGGGGTGTGTCCAACCCTGAACATCTGGGAGTGGAGTGTATAGAAAGCCAGAAAGTTTTATCGAAAAATCTTTTGTAAGTTACCATGTGTAGTTAATATTTTCTCTGTCTATACCCCATATATTCCTCACTGCCTTCAACAGAATTTCCCTCTCGCCCGTTCATCTCTCCATTACATACTCCTCAGCTCTATGTATCCCCCAATTTACACCTGTGTATGCTATTTATGCCCCTTCTTCCACTGTACTTCTCTTTATGACCTACAGCCTGGCCTCCCTGTAATGTTCAGTGTCCAACATGACAACTGGTATTACCTGAACCAAGGACTGATTGGGGTGCCCTGCTTTGTGAAATCCTGCCTTTTACCAAATCTATTTATCTCTTCTTGGTCCAATGGCACGACCGCGACCGCTCATGCACTCAGCTTCTCCAACAATGCATAATGTGCGGCTGAAGAAGCTGAATGGAATCCCCAGCCCCTCAAATCGGCGGCGCACAGCATCACTCACAACCCTTCGGCTGGGTACGGCCATGCAAAGCCATTCAGTTGTGGTGGGTGTGGCAGCGCACAGCCGAGAAGGGATGTCAGTGATGCCGGCCGCGCATGCACCGTGGGCTTGGCGGAAAGGTAAGAATTGCGGGCAAACCAGGGGGTTTCACACAGCAGGGCATCCCAGTTCAGGATGTCCCGGGGGAAGGAAACAGGGAATGGTTTTGGTCCACATTAAAGAAGAAGTCCTAGTCAAATTTTACTTGGATTTCCTCTTTAACTTATGTCTACTCTATTTAGTATATGTCCCAGGGGCATCCCGATGGGATGTGTTGAAGGGTACACTGGCATTTCCTTGATACTTGTTTTGTATCCTTCAATAAGCACAGTGTTTCTCGGATGTTTGCTGCTCTATTCATACAGTTTGTAGGTATTTGGCTGATTTCATGGCTTTTAAGAGATCAATGCTCACCAGAAATTCCCCCCATAGACTTGAATGGCATTGGGTGACCAGTGAACCAGAATATTCACAAAACTTGTACCATCGCATCTGAAAAAAGTTAGTAAGAGTTATATTCCAGCACCACTACTTTCTATAAAGGATAATAACAGTTTTTGATTAGATGATGTAATCCCATCTGAATAAAATCATCCTCTCTAAGATTAAAGAATATATTAATGGTAATTACAAGGTGAACCACACCTCCCAACACAGCAGAACAGATGCATGCCAGTCTCGAGTGTTACTATAAAAGTTAGTAATATTGGGTATCACTAATTACCATGCCACTCTTACTTGGGTTGTGCAATCAGGGTGGTGAGGGCAGCTCAGGAATGCTCTCTGGGCAGGTGTGATGGCTATAAACTGGGCTGACAAACGTTAAGCCCAGTCCCGATTCCTCCCATGTGGTTTTCATTTATGGTAATAACATGATTTCACTCATTGCAATTAGAAGGTGACTCAGCTTCCTGAGCTCATATTAACAAGCATGCATACCATGACTTGGAATGCGGTGATACAGGTAAAGCACCAGGGTGGGACTACAAGGACTTCAGCAGTTGAGGCAAGCTGGAGAATAACTCTACATAGGGAACACTGGCAACTGTAGGTCTAAGAGGCTGATAGGACCAAGGAGCTCTTTTTACAGAAGATTCAGGCTTGCCTTGCTGCATCCCAAGGGTCATATCGTAACTACTAACCATCCTAATCTAGGAGATAGACTACATACCTCCCAAATGTCCCTGATTTGGAGGGAAAAGTGGGACCTCTTTTGAGTCTGTGTCCCCCTGTCCCTCGTTGTTCTCATTTGTCCGTCTTGAGGTATAAAATTCAGATCTGCAGGAATGAATGATTCATTTGCCTATTTAAAGTGTTTATATTGTTTTAACTGTATTTCCTATCCATTCCTCAATGAGGAGACGTGGCCTAATTTAACAAATGTCCCTTTTTCCACGCTGAAAAGTTGGTAGGTATGAGACTAGCTAGTAGCATCTAGCTAGAATTCTAGTCATCAGCTGTGATATCTTGGGATGTACTCGCTTTTCCATGTCCCTTCTTTAGCTTTTACTACCTTTTGATAGGCATCATCTCTACAGCTCTTTCTGAGTCTTTTCAGTGCATTTTAGCCTCCTCTAGAGTCATCTCTAGAGGTGCTTTCTGGTTGCTGTAAGGTTCTTACTTTGTGGCTCAAATAATAAAGCATTCAGAGCTTCTGATTCCCTTTCCACCTTGGAGATGTTCCCTGCCTTATAGAGGTGTTGACACCTATGAGTATGGATGTAGAGTTTTGGGGGTTGCAATTTGTATTTTGGGATTGGAACTTATGTCTAAGCACATGGATTCCAGACCCTCAGACAGATAACCCCAAGATGGGGACCCCAAGTTGTCTTTTTTTTAAGGAAAACTGCATTTTACATGCATGCAGGCTTTGGAGCCTGATATGGCTTCTTCACTGTACTGCAGAAAACTGAGAAGTGGCACAAATATCCGGTGAGCCGCTGCCTCAATTTTGCTGTTGGGATTACAGTGCCTTTAACAGCATTCAATGCCAGTCTGCTGCTTCTAAAGCTAACAAAATTCTATCTTGTATTAAAAGAGATGTTGATTACAGAGAGCGAGAAGAAAAGATTATTTCACTTCTTTATTGATCATTAATAAGGAACACATGTGGTAAGGGTGTGAGGGGGGGGGGGTAAACACTTGCGTGCAGCATGAGGACTAAGGAAACTTGGAGACTCACAGATAAGGAAAGATTTTTTAGATCATAAACTTAAAGCGGACCAAAACCCACATTTTTAAGTTACATCCCCTGAATTGCACCCCCCCCCCCATGAGGAGTATCTTTTGCTCCTGTTTCACTCTAATCCCAGGTACTGCTGCCTGTTTTAACTGTAAAGCTCCTCCATTCATTGCAACTGTTGTGTGTGGCAATGATGTTGTTGCCACACCTATGTAATGGCTGATCACCTGCCATCTTACAGCAAAGAACAGCAAAAAGATCAGTGTTCCAGGATGTTTCGAAAAACAGAAATATCCATTTCTTGTTCCCTAAGAAGCAAGTATTGGCAGGGGCTTTGACCAAATATATTTCACAAGTTGCGTGGGTTTTGGTCCACTTGAACAGCATTCAATATCAGTCTGCTGCTTCTAAAGCTAAAAAATCTGTTGATTACTGAAAGAGAAAGAGATTGTTTTACCTTTTAATTAATCATTAGTAAGCCCCCCACTTTCAATATGAATGCTGGTTTTGGGCTCCATTTTCTAAAAAAGCTAAAAAAATGTAAACTTATTTAGGGCTTTATTCATGATAAGTGCCATTTAACATCTTTCTGGTGGCTATAGCGCCAGCTTTGCAGCATTTTAATCTTGTCTGGCACTGTGTTGTGGACTTGGTATTGGCCGGCCTGTGTCAGTGCCTGTTGGACCCAACTGCCGATCATCACAGTCAGTGGGCGCCACTTTGAACCGCCGTCTTTTTGCCGCTGCACAGCATATTTATGACGTTTTTCCTCCTTGAAAAGATTGGCGCTGTACTTTTCTGGTGCTGGTTGGCAAACTCATTACAGTTACAAAAAATCACAGCTGGGGACAAACTTTACAGTACATTTGCTGGGTTTTAGTTGTTGTTGTCCAAATTACAAAAAGGCATTTTGCAACATCTAGGTCCTGCATTTCCATTAATCATACCTACCAACTTTTCAGGGTGGGAAAGAGGGACATTTGGTAAATGAGGCCAAGCCCCCTCATAGGGATGGATAGGAGATGAATTATAACAGTTAAAACAATATAAACACTTTAAATAGGGGAATGAATCATTTATTGATGAAGATCTGCATGTTAAACCTCAAAAAGGGACAAAGGGGACAGAGAGACATGGACTCAAAAGAGGGACACTTGGGAGGTATGCCATTAATGACAAGTCACAATGCAAGTTCTGTATAAATAAATGTGTGCAATATGATTTAGAAGCATAAAACACTTCAATCCAGTTCTGCCCATTGTGCTCTATGCTCTTGACCTACAGCTCCATGTTTAATCTGGAGCTGCATCAATCAAAGTGCCCGGCGCTGTAAGCATTTGGGCGCTAGTGTTAAACAAGATGCTAGCTGGCGGCCACATTGGCGCTAAAGGTTTTTTGTCTCTTAAATGGAACGCTGAGTGCCACTAAGGCAAAAAAGTGGCGCTGTGTGGAGCTAACGCTTCTTTAGAGAGGAACATTGGGAGAGGTTAAAACCTCCCCCAAACCTCACCTATCCATTGCTCTCCCCTCCGATTTTACCTTTGGGTAGCTTCTACTCACCAAACCGGGGGATCCATCTTCTGGGTCCCTCGGATTCCGGCGAGCTTCTGACGGGTGGCGCCATCTTGCATCCCATCAGGCACTGCGCACGGCCCCCGATCTCGTGCCTGCGCAGTGCCAATGGCTGGGACTTTGAAGAGGCATTTACAGAAGGCTAAGCTGGCGGTGGGGGCGAGGGGGGAAATCAGCCTCTTTTTATTTTATGTCCGAAGTTCCTCTTTAATAAGGCTCCTTGTCTTGCTTTAGACTTAGGCCCTTATTTAACAAGGGATAGCGCCAGGTAGCGAATGGTGAGTGAACGGTAATGACGGTCACCGCCACGAGAACGCCGGCTCCCCACCACAATCACACATTTATCAAGCCGATCCTGCTTAGCGACTGACAGAGCGCCAGATAGCGACTCATTCATCATTATTCCAGCCTCAGCCCACAGCGCCAGCGTCCGACCTTGAACAGCGACAGGTATGACCTCTCGCTACCTGGCGCTCTCCAATGCATTTCAATTGAGCAATCTTTAAATATTAATAATTAATTGTTATTAATGTCTTTTTTTTTTTTTTTTTTTTAAATGTCAAAAATTCTGTGACCACTTCTGCAATGTTAGTTATTTTTTTTAAGGTTAAAAAAAAAAAAAAATTTGTGCAGAATTGATATTACAGGTCTGATATTAATGTATTCATATTACAAAATGTTGTGAAAAACTTGTATTTTTTTTTCCCAAAAAATATGGTTGTTTGGGGGTTAAAAAACTACTTTTAACCCATCGCCGCCAGCGCTCTGGGGTTTAAACAAGCATTTCACTGCGCGAGAATTTTTGGAGCGTGATTTGTTAATGAATATGCTGGGAGCCGTTCGCTATGGCCATTCGCTGTCATGCGCTCCCATACAGCGCGGAACCTGTCAAATAGCGACTCCTCACCCAATATTCAACATTACGGCAAACCGACTGAGTCGCTATCAACTACAGAACAACGGCCAAGCACAGCGACTACTAGCGGGCGCTCTGAAAATGCAGCTACTGTCGCTCATCTGTCGCTACCTGGCGCTATTAATGAATCGGCCTCTAAGCAATTTAGGGAAGTGTCAGATTAGGATGTCATGGGTCCACCGGTGGAGCTAATTCTGGGGGCCCACTCAACAGTTAAATAGTAGCAGATATTACATGCTTATTATTTGTGCTCATAGCAAAGGCATAATGCCAAATAGTACTGTGTGTATGTGCACACACAATTCCACAAACCATATTTAGTTCAGGACTGCTACATAAATAATGTAACACCTTACGTGACAGAAAAGTTCTACACAAAGTTCTATAGTATGAAGAGTCAGCACAAATGAGCAAGTCCAGTAAGGTTTCAACAGGAAATGCAAAATGCTGGTAAATGAAGGATGCCACTCCTGACAGCCAGCACATACGAGCATAAAGCTGGCTAATTAAACCCTTTGCCTGGAATGTTCCTTTAAGCTCCAGCTTAAAGGTTTCCATACTGTGTAAAAGGTGACACCTAAATAATCCTCTTTCTGGAGCTGACTCAAGAGGTCCAGGTAAATATCTTGAAACTACAACTTAAAGTGGACCAAAACCTTAGACTTTCCTGGGTTTTGGCATACCGTTCTGGGTTGCCCTACTGTGTGAAACCCCCCAGTCCGCCCAATTAATCTTACCTCTCCTCGGTCCAACCGCGCATGAGCAGGCTCTCAGCCAATGAGGGCTGTTTGCCGTGTTTACATCTTTTGGCAAATGGTTCGCATTCACTATAATGGGGAGCCCGCGCTGCCTCATTAAAGCCAATCTGGAGATATTGTGTCATCGGGAAATCTATTTTAAATGCTGCCAGCCACTTCCTCAGACTGATGAGCACCCTGCAGCTGAAGGGGTGGCTGGGATGTGGCTACGACCTATGCATGCACCAAGGGATAGCCCGTAAGATGAGTGCATATGACAAATAAGCTGGGCATCCCAAATTGTGATTCCCACAGCTGTCTCTGACCACAGCAGAGCATGATTAAAACTCCTAAAGCCATTTCCCACTTAAACCATGACCCAGAAATTAAACATAAGACATCAGCTTCGCTTAGAATACATAAGGTTTTATACATATAAACCAAGACTTTGATATGTTTTGGCTAATGGCTTCTTATACATTGTTCCAATGGGGAATAAGGCAAGAGAAAGTTGGTGTGCACTTAGGCAGTTTAATAAAAATAGAAAGGACATTGAAATCAGATTTCTTTCCCCATGTTTATACATTACGTATATACCAGGAATGTATTGTGCCAGGGAAGCCACTACAATGGTTATGGGAATAAAGTGTAAAATACCAACATTGGTAAAAAAAAGTCCTACCTCCCCCAGGCAGCCAATTCCGAGGTGCCACATGGAGGGCCCCAGTGCAAGGAGCAGTTGAAAGGGTAGATAGATAGTAGATAGGTAGATAGATAGTAAACACCACAGGGAAGAGTAGTGAGAAAGAAGGGCCTCATATCTAGGCAGCCATTTCTGGTTCCAATCCCAGTTATGTGCATGCCCTGGCCGCCACGGGATGTGATTGCATGGCGGCTGGTGAGGTGCGTTTCTGCCTGCCAGCTCGTTGGCCAATGACCATCGCCGGCCTCAGAGCAGCTGGGGCATCCCGATTTAGTATGCCCCAATGTGTGACACCCCATAGGAGGATCAACAAACACGGGGGGGCATGTGAGGTGACACAAGGGGCCCACTGAGACTCTGTCGCCCAGGGGCCCAGAAAACCCTGGAGCCGACCCTGTTGCTGCCTATTGTTGCAGTGGCCGGGACTTCCGGGGGGATCTGGGAAGGAAGCAGTGCTGACTAAGTGGAGAATATGGGCCCATTTTCCGTGTGAGGGGAGGAGAGAGTGGTGGTTTAACGGCAAAAAAAACTACGCACACCACAACACGTCACACAAGCCCTCTTTCCTGTTTTCAAAAGTTGGGAGGTATGCTTCCACTTGTGACAGGTGTGGGGAAAGAGTTGCACCAATTTCAGGGGTTTGGGATTGCCGATCAACCCACGGCAGCCATTCAAAAATGTCTGGTGCGAGTATGTGCATCAGCCGAGGGAAGCCACGGTCCAAGCATGCGTAGTGGGACAGCAAATATGCTGGGTATCCCAAATGCTGTAAATTATGTTCTATGTTATGTGGCTTCTGTGATCTTCCAGCCATCTCTCAGTGCTCATGGTAGGAATGGTTGGTGAGCCCTGATCTCCAATGCACTGCCCCCTCCCCATCCCAGTATGCCTTTACTGACACATTTTACAAAGTGCTTAAGGAAGCGTATTGAATCATTTGCAACAGTCTCTGTCCCTTAAAGCAAACCTGTGACAGATGTGACAGGCAAAGGCCATTATAGTCACATTAGAGCAGACACTTAATAGCTTAACAATCCTATGGTGCTCCATGGCAAGCATTCACTTTCTGATGTTCTTCAGAATGAGGGCCCCCTCCACCAATCCAGACACTTCCAAGGCAGAAAGTTGTCAGCATGGTCAGTATTTGCATTTTAATGAAGCTGGTAGCTTCTTTATAGGAGATGGGTATTTAAGGATTAATATTGATGTCTGGAAATTTAGTTACATCAAACCTGAATTTTCTTTGTCCCTGTAAAGCTGATGGACCTGGGCACTACCCTACGCAGAGTTGCCAGTGGCAGACTGGGGCAAAAAAATCAGCCCTGTATTTTATCAGCCCATGGCCGGCCTGAAGCATCCCTGCTGAGGCTCCAACCATGATGCAGGGGCTATAGCATTCGGGGATGGGGTTCTTTGGCTTGTGCCTACAGTGGGGCTGGGTACAGGGGGGCTGAAAGAAAGTCTAAGGGGGCAGAGATTGAATGTGGGTGTTAAAAGCAGCAGGCCCCAAAGCGGTGTGGCCCATCGGGTATTGTCTCCCTATGGCCAGCCCGCCCTTGGCAGTGGTGGTTTAGGTCCATTTCAACAATTCCAGTATAAGCAAAATAAGGAATTTTAGAGCACAGAAACAGGTATAGAGATCAGAGGAAGTTCCTTCCCAGTTCAGAAGCCTCTGCCCACGCAGGTCATTCTGAGGTGCCACATTGTGGTGGTCACGGGCAGGGGAAGTGAAAGGAAGTAGCATCTAATAGAAGTTCAGAACCAGAGGTTAAATTGAGGAGGAGAGGTTCTCCCAGAACCAGGAGCCTCCTACCCAGATCGCCATTCTAAGGCACCACATACAGGTTCCAGGAAATTAGGAGCAGGAGGTAACAGAGGAGCTTAAAGTGGAACAAAACCCAGGAATTTTACTTTCCTGGGTTTTGTTTCATGCCCCTGGGGCATCCTGATTTGGGCTGTGTAAACCCTCTAGAATGCCCTGTAAAATTCACGTGCGGGTTCTCGTCCAATCAGAGCTGTCTGTCATGACTGCATCATTCGGCAAAGGACTCTGAGGATTCACACAGAGAAAAGCCCAGGAGGATTTACACAGCGATGCTCTGGAGGAAAGTCAGCAGCCGGCCTTTTAGATTTTAGGCTATTCCAACAACCTCACACATGCCCAGCAGCAGTGTTTTTGTCTCACACTCTCTTCTTGGTGTACAGACTTGGTGTACGTTGCCAATAGATTGCGGGTAGTGAAAACTGCTTCCAAAAAAAAAAGGAAAAAACAAAAAATACTAAATCAGTTCAGCACACAAAAACTATACACTTTTAAAAATTCCATTGACAGTAGACTTTCCCTTTAAAGTGGACCAACACCAAGGATTTTGACTATCCTGGGTTTTGGTCCACTTCGGCGGGGCACCCCGATCGGGGGTGCCCCGCTGTGTGAAACCCCTCAGAAACCCTGAAAAACTTACCTCTCCTCGCTCCCACGCGACCGCCGCTGCCAATCCCCACCGACGGACAAGCGGGAGGCAGCGACGGACAAGAGAGCGCGTCCACCGCCGCCTCCCGCGCGTCACTCTTACAGGGTGCGCGCCCGCGCTGGCCATTCACAAACGGCCGGCGCGGGTGCGCATCCTGCTAGAGGGACGCGCGAGAGGCGGCGGCGGCGGCGGGCGCCGCTGGATCGTGGATAAGGTAGGGATTTAGGGGTTTCTGGGGGGTTTCACCCGATCGGGGTGCCCCGCAGTCAGGGGTCTGATCGGTCCGGAAATCTTATAGATTCCCGGGCCGATCATGGGAGGGTGTTGGTCCACTTTAAATACTCTGGAGAGTCATAAACATATGCTTTCTTTAACACATGGCAGACAGGGAACAGTCTTTACAGTAATTTCAGCAGTACATCTGGAGTTTGTCCTAATGGGAGTAAGGTGAGTATGTTTCTAGGTATTACCTTGAAATGCATTTTAACTATAATTGACAAACAATTTGCCTAGATTGCAAATTCTAATTGGCGCACCTCTAGATTTGCCAGACTCGCACCTTCCTAATCTCAGCAAAGCGTTAGTCTTGGGGAACCGCAAACAAATCCTGTCCCTCCTTCCGCTTGTCTGGAGCAGAAATTGATGATACGGGATTGATGCCAGGACGGGGAAACGTCTTCTCTCTTTCAGGGGCTCCATTACAGTCATCGCTATGGCAACTACAACGCGCTAAACCCCAAGGCCGTTCAGCAGAGGCAAAATCATTACAGCTTATCTATGCTGATGGATGGCAAGAGGTGTCACTTGGGATACATACATTAAAGGATACTTAGAATCTTTTGTTAAGAAAATTCTCTCCATGATAGATGCAGCGGCATCGCCCCGAAATTCCATCTAGGAAAAACTCCTTTCTGTTGAATAGATTCACTAGTATTTCTAAAAAAAAAAAAAAAAAAAAACATAAAAAGCAGATAGAGGGATAAAAATATAATGGGAGGATTTCATCGCGGAATGTTAGTGTGATGAAAAACATATGTTTCAGCGATTTCCGAAGTGTGCGTCAATTTAAAACGACATGTCACAACTGTGAACTGCGGCAATGTGTTATAATTGTTCCCCGCAGCAATAATATTCCATCTTCTCCATGCACGCCGAGGACATTTCCCAGCTGCTGAGCCTAACTTCACTGGTGCTCTGTGACAAATGAGTTTGTCAATTAAATGGGAACATTCGAATAACTCTGCAAATATCTCTATGTGTGGCAATAACCACCCTCATCTGTGTACAGGCTAGATTATGAGAGGAATGCAAGGGGCCTCCACCACTTGCCCTGCAAAGGGGGCCTCCACCAACCTTTGGATTATGGTCTGGTTCAGGAGGCTTTTCAGTCTTTGGTCTGATGGGCCATGGGGCCAGTGACAAAGCCAGTTGGGGCCCCCCACGCCTAGTCAATCCATTTTTTTGTTTTTGCTAACCTGCAGCCAAAGCCACCACAGGGCAGGACAAAGAGTCTAGAGCAGCAAAGCCGCCAGTGATGAGTGGGTGCAGAGTTGTCAATCGGCGTCTGCTCACAAGCCGCCAAGCACAGCCACTGGCAGGTTGACTTGACTACCCCCTCTGGCCCAGAATGGCAAAGCAGGAGTTCCGAGTAGCAAGCACCCACACAAGGGTGGCACAAGGGACTCGATCTGATGTCCCAGTAAGTAGGCGGGTGCCAGGCAACCATCAATCAGTTACTTGGCTGGACTACAATATTAAAGGAAAAAAAATACAGTATCTGGGGCCTCCACCAGATTTTATGCCCAGGAGCCTCCACCACACCTAATCCGGCCCTGTCCGTGTACATACAATGTCCAAGGGTTATGCACCCACCCCTTGTTTATTAAAGAGGGACTCCAAGCTTTTTGTAACCCCCAGCCACCCCCTCGTCCCCCTGTGTTTAGGCCTATTTGGGTGTTAAAATAATAAAACAAATCATCTGATTGCCGCAAGCCTCCCAGATGCTCAGAGGATAGAGGTGAGCTAATTTCTTTGATGCATAACAAAACCCAGGACTTTGACTATCCTGAGTTTTGTTATGTGCCCCAGGATTGGGATGCCCTGCTGTGTAAAACCCCTAGAAAAACATACCTCTTCCCAGTCCAACAGGCCATGTGCGGTGTCTCATCAATCATACCCTTTTCCTGTACATTAGTAATGCTTGGCAAATGGCTCAGTGGCCACATCCCCAGCAGCACGCGCAATACTGCCTCCAGCCTATCTGAATGGGGGCAGAATAGTGCTCACAGCTCGAAGATGCGGGGATGCGGCCACTGGATTTTTACTCCGCCAAGGGTGCCACATGAAGCAGGTGAGTTCTGCAGATCCCCTCGGGGTGGCCCTGGGGAAGGCAAGAAGCTGGCCCAGGAATTCTTTAGATTCTTTAGTGTAGAACAGCACCTAGTCCTTTTTATAGCCCGAGGAATGAACTGGCAGAGAAAGCCCTCACACCCTCTGGGGCCTTGGCCCCACAGCTCACTCCTCAGGGTATAAAGATCCCCTCCCTGCAGCAGGGGGTACTGGTGAGAGGGGCAGAAGATCTGTGTCCCCTGCCCGGCGGCAATGGGAAGTGTTGGGGTATCTTTCCTGCGGACCCCTGTTGGTTGAGCGTGGGACACCCATACTGGAGGACAGCCAGGAGGAGGAGGAGGCATTCCGATTCAGTTCTCTCATCTCTACCAGCGGGGCTCTGCATGGCTGCCGGAGACTTGAATGACAGTTAGACTGGTAACTTACCGGTCAGATTTCCCCCCCCCCCATGCATTGTTTTTTTATGTTATTGGACAAATTGGGCTTAGCATAGGGGGAAGGAGGGGTGGGTGGAGATATAAAAAATGTTTAGACTTCTTCTTTAAGATGTTGGGAGCTTTTTTGCCTTTTGTAGTAAATGTTTCTGTTTTATTGGGTCAGTATTTGATGATTGAAGAGAAAACAACCTCACAATGGGTTTAAAAAGGAGATGTTTTCTAATTACAAAGCTCACACAAAATAGTAAACAATAACCACCATTGGGGTATTCAATACACTCTCCACATAAGACAGAAATACTTTTTTGTAAGTTAAAGGACAACTGCAGACAAAATTATAGATCTTGCATTTAAAAAGTCACCTTGCGATTCTCCTTTATAGCTCAATAACTTAATGTATTTGCTTTTCCTTACTTTGGTTTTGGTCTGCTTTAAATGAATACCTTTTGTATGTTAATCCATGCAATAGACATTAAATTGTTAAAGTGGCACAAAACCCTTGAAAGATATTAATTAAAAAATGGAATCCTCTCCAATCAGCATGTCAGAGGGAAGGATTCTGAGCACACCCAGGAGTCAGGTGAGTACGAAATCCCGGCAGCAGCAGCCACACCCTTTTCCTGCTAATTTCATGACATCAGCTTTCATTATCCTCCCGATATAAACTCATAGTCAGCTTGCAAATGGCAGGGCAGGGCGCCAGCACCCAGATCAAACTGTCATTAGAAAAGCACTGCATGCAATGTACCAGAGTTACTAAGAAAAATCCAGTTACAAACTTGCCTGTGTCTGTTGGCTGATTATTACTTGTGTCTTTGCAATGTAATTGCAAAACACGTATAGTAAATATATAAAAGTTAAGATATTTTTGGTAGCCTGACGATAATTTTTCGGTAATTAACAGTATTTTTGTTACTGTTAAAGTGGACCAAAACCCAAGATTTTGGCTATCCTGGGTTTTGTTCCTTTTCCCGGGAACCCACTGTGTGAAACCCCCCCAAACAGCCAATGCCAATTCACCTCTTCCCAGTCCTACAGCGCATGCGCAGCCGCTCGTCCAATCAGTGCGCTCTGAGCCTCTGACGTCACGTCCTCTAAGCTTTGTCTAAGGCCAGAGGCTCCGAGCATGCTGGTGGCAGCATCCCCTGCTTTCCTCTAACAGGGAGGGAGTGTGCCCGCGCCGGCCATTCACAAATGCCTGGCACGGGCACGCGCCCTGCTAGAGGGATAGCAGGGATGCGGCTTGCGCATGTGTCGTTTAGTGTATAGGGTGACCTGGGGGGTTTCACACAGCGAGACATCCTGATTTTGGATACCCCCAGGGGGAGGGAATCGATCGGCCAATTCTGGGCCGATCGGTGTGGGTTTTGGTCCACTTTAAGCAACAGAGCCAAGGGTTGAATCCCAGCGAATCAGTTACTTTAGAGCAGTATAGGGAAGTATGCGGGGAGGCCGATTCATTAATAGCGGCAGGTAGCGACAGTTGAGCGACTGTAGCGGTATTTTCACAGCGCCCGCTAGTAGTCGCTGTGCTTGGCCATTGTTCGGTTGTTGATAGCGACTGAGTCGGTGTGCAGTAATGTTGAATACTAGCTATTTGACAGGTTCCGCGATGTATGGGTGCGTATGATAGCGATTGGTCAGAGCAACCGGCTCCCACCATATTCATCAAAAAGTCATGCTCAAAAAATTCTTGCGCTGTGAAATGCATGTTTAAACCCCAGAGCGCTGGCGGCGATGTGTTAAAAGTAGTTTTTTAACCCCCAAACCACCATATTTTTGGAAACCAAAAAAAAAAAAAAATGTTTAAAGAATTTAGTAATATGAATACAATAATATCAGACCTGTAATATCAATTCTGCACAATTTTTTTTTTTTTTTTACCTTAAAAAAATTAACATGGCAGAAGTGGTCACAGAATTTTTCACATTTAAAAAAAAAAAAAAAGAAAAACATTAATAACAATTAATTATGAATTTTTAAAGATTGTTCCATTGAAATGCATTGGAGAGCGCCAGGTAGTGAGAGGTCATACCTGTCGCTGTTCAAGGTTGGACGCTGGCGCTGTGGGCTGAGGGTGGAATAATGATGAATGAGTGGCTATCTGGCGCTATCTCAGTCACTAAGCAGGATCGGCTTGATAAATGTGTGATTGTGGTGGGGAGCCGGCGTTCTCGTGGCGGGGCCCGTCACGTCATTACCGGTCGCTCACCCGTCGCTACCTGTCGCTATTCCTTCATAAATAAGGGCCTATGTCTGTGTGTTGGCTGTTGCACTTTAGAATGTGGAAAATAAGGTATTTTAAGTGATTAAGATTCTCACTGTACAAGACCACACCCCCACAATACCACACCACCCTACAAGACCATGCCCATTTACCTGTGAAAAGGCCCAGTATTTTTTGTTAGGAAAGGTAGCCCTAATAGAAGCATACCCTCAACTGTCCTGATTTTCACGGGAAAATCCTGCTTTCGGGTGCTTGTCCCATTGTCCCGCAATGCTGTCATCTCACCAGCAATAAATGCAGGCAGGCGGAAAATCCGGGAGGAAGGAGTGTCACCACATGTGCAGCATCTGCGAGTGTCGCCACATGTTTCCCTCTTACCTGTTTTCAAAACTTGAGAGGTATGATAAAGTACAGGTGTAATTATCTAAGCGATTATAAAGTGGTCCAAAACCCAAGCCATCCGGCTCCAGAGTCTAAGAGACTCCAGAACTGGGTTAAAGCCTTCCAGGGACATCCCATGCTGAACAGTGAACTACTGACTGCAAGCGCCAACCCGCACCCCTCAACCAAACAGTTATTTGTTAGAGTCCAAGCCTGTTGTAACCCCCATCCGCCCCCACCTTCCTCTGTGTTGCCCGATTTGGGCGTTAAAGTAATAAAACAACTCGCCCAGTTGATAGTCAAAATCCTGATGATTGGTCCACTTTAAAGCAGACCTCCAGTCAATTTTGCCAATCACCTCCAGGGGATCCTGATTTGGGATGCTCCTACTGTTACAGATACTTAGGAAGCCCAAATCAGTCATGGAATCTGATGGGGGACAGAAAGTAGCTACTGGAATATACATTCCCTCTTATTGCAGGAGGTGCAGCTGACACGTTTGTGCTATAGTTTCACAATAAAAGGTTTTGTTCCACTCCAATTTGTGATGCCACGTTGTATGAAATTCCCCTGGATCGCCGTTGAAAACCACCTCTCTGGCCAACCTGGCTGCTCCCCCGTGTCTTATAAAAAGGCCAGTAGTTCCTCTTTAAGAATAAATGTGTACCGGCTAGCAGAGAGCTGATCAGGGAGTGAAGACTTCGATCTAGGTAGTCCACTTTCTTAGCAACAATAGTTTATTCATATTGCATTAAAATTGTATTTGTAGCCCTTGCTAGGCTGCAGGGAACACCTAGAGGATAACAAAACCTGGGATTTTCACATCCTGGGCATCCGGATTTGGCTTGCCCCACTGTGTGTATTCCCACCAGATTTTCCAGAAACTCACCTTTCCTTTGATCCCAGGGCACAGGCACGGGCCGCTGGCCAAGCAAGCAAAGCTGAATAAAGCCAGTGCCGCTGCCCCTCCCCCCCCCCCCGCTCCTCCGCATACATACCTCCCAACAGTTCCTCATTTAACCCTTTGGTTGCCAAGCCCGTAACACCTACGTGCTGGCTTGGCTGGGCGTTAAGTGCCAAGCACGTAGGTGCTACGGGCTTGACATTCACTCACCTCCTGATGATCGCTGCTTGAGATCTGCCCGGATACCGCCTTCACGTTGTAGCAGGGTCATGGGGGGGTCACCTGGAGGTGACCCTGAGCTCACCCCGGCAACAGGATCGTCGCTGGAGCCAATCAGAGGAGGGCGCACGGCTGCTGTCATCAGCCGGCGCCTCCTCTATATAAACTTCTGGCGGTCTTCTCTTCTCCGGTTTCTTGTTGGCTTGGAGGTAAGTGGCTGTGTGTGCGTGTGTCTGGGGGTGTGAGGGAGTGTGTGGGATCGGGGTTTTTTTTTGGGGGGGGGGGACCAAATGGATCGCCACCCGCCGCCCGCCGATCGCCACCCGCCGATCGCCACCCGCCGCCGATCGCCGCCGATCGCCACCCGCCGATCGGCGGGTGGCGGGCGGCGATCGGGCGGCGGGTGGCGATCGGCGGGTGGCGATCGGTGCTGCCCACCTGACGCCCACCTACCTGCTAGCCGCCACCCGCCGATCGCCACCCGCCGATCGCCACCCGGCGGGCGGCGATCGGGCGGCGGGCGGCGATCGGGCGGCGGGTGGCGATCGGCGGCGGGTGGCGATCGGCGGGTGGCGATCGGCGGGCGGCGGCTAGCAGGTAGGTGGGCGTCAGGTGGGCAGCAGCTGTAGCTGGAGCGGCAGAAGAGCATGGATCCAGGAGTGGCTGTGTGTGCGTGTGTCTGGGGGTGTGAGGGAGTGTGTGAGGGAGTGTGTGAGGGAGTGTGTGAGGGAGTGTGTGAGGGAGTGTGTGAGGGAGTGTGTGAGGGAGTGTGTGAGGGAGTGTGTGGGGGAGTGTGTGGGATCGGGGTTTTTTTTGGGGGGGGGGACCTAATGGATCGCCACCTGCCGCCCGCCGATCGCCACCCGCCGATCGCCACCCGCCGCCGATCGCCACCCGCCGATCGGCGGGTGGCGGGCGGCGGGTGGCGATCGGCGGCGGGTGGCGATCGGCGGGCGGCGGCTAGCAGGTAGGTGGGCGTCAGGTGGGCAGCAGCTGTAGCTGGAGCGGCAGAAGAGCATGGATCCAGGAGTGGCTGTGTGTGCGTGTGTGGGGGAGTGTGTGGGGGAGTGTGTGGGGGAGTGTGTGGGGGAGTGTGTGGGGGAGTGTGTGGGATCGGGGTTTTTTTTGGGGGGGGGGACCTAATGGATCGCCACCTGCCGCCCGCCGATCGCCACCCGCCGATCGCCACCCGCCGCCGATCGCCACCCGCCGATCGGCGGGTGGCGGGCGGCGATCGGGCGGCGGGTGGCGATCGGCGGCGGGTGGCGATCGGCGGGCGGCGGCTAGCAGGTAGGTGGGCGTCAGGTGGGCAGCAGCTGTAGCTGGAGCGGCAGAAGAGCATGGACCCGTCAGGAACATGCCGCCCGCCGATCGCCACCCGCCGCCGATCGCCACCCACCGATCGGCGGGTGGCGGGCGGCGATCGGGCGGCGGGTGGCGATCGGCGGGCGGCGATTGGCGGGTGGTACTGTGTGGGACCGGCTGATGGTGGAGAAGAACTGGGGGTCCCGGGGCTTCCTGATGCCGGTCACAGCCGCCAACGAGACGGTAAGAGAAAGGGGTGGGGTGCACCCCCCACCCCACCCGCGATCGGCGGGTGGCACCCCACACCCCAATATCCTAATGGAGGCAGGGTCAGGGGGAGGTCACTGTGTGCTGTGTGGGGGATCAGGTAGTTATTATCAGGCATTTAGTTCACCCACACTCCCTAATCTTAACTTTTTCCTTTTTTCCTTAGGTGTTTTGGATTTTGGTGAATTGTTGGCCCCTTCCTTCTTTGGAGACGTTGGCCCCTTCTCTGCTTAGCTGGGATCCCGTGACCTGCTGCTCCTGACTCCACCACTTCTCATCGGGTTGTAACTTTTATTTCTATTTTTGTCTGTTTTTTTGCTTTGTTTTATTGTATTGTATTTTTTGTCTGTTTTTTTGCTTTGTTTTATTGTATTGTATTTTTTTGTAATTTGTCTTTAGTTGTAGCCTTTAGTTGTAGCCTTTAGTTGTAGCCTTTAGTTGTAGCCTTTAGTTGTAGCCTTTAGTTGTAGCCTTTAGTAGTAGCCTTTAGTTGTAGCCTTTAGTTTAATTTTTTTTAGATTTTTTCTTGCATTGGGGTATGGCTGGTAAGCGGTACACTGCACAGGAAGCTGCGGCTTACCTGATGGCGTCTGACTCGGAAGATTTTAGTGAGTCAGGGTCCGAGTTCTTCCCATCAGATAGCGAGTCAGACAGTGTATACTCTACTGAGGACACACAGCCGCGCAGTGCTGCCAGTAGTAGCCACCTTAGAAGGGATAGTACCGCACAAAGTGAGGCCACGCTTCAGGCGAGTGTAGTGCAGGGTGAGGCATCGAGTGCTGCAGCTGGTGAAGGAGCGTCTGCGTGGAGGCCTCCTAATAATTTTTCCCCCGAAATTCCCCCTTTTGATTCGGTCCCCGGGGTCAATGTAGACACCACAAATTTTGGTGTCATTGACTTTTTCAAATTGTTCCTCACAGAAGCCATCCTAATGGATATGGTCTTCTTTACCAATCTGTATGCCGAGCAGGTCTTAGCGCAAAACCCCCAGCAGAGGCACGCCCGAGCTCAGGCATGGCATCCCACAAATTTGAGTGAGATAAAGAAATTTTGGGGGCTCACTCTAGCAATGGGTATCCTAAAAAAATTTAGTATTTCGTCCTACTGGGATACCCAAACCATATTGGCAACTCCATTATTTCCGGCCGTAATGTCCAGAAACCGCTACCAAATTTTACTGCGGTTTCTGCATTTTAACGACAATTCCACTGCTATTCCCTGTGGTGAGCCCGGTCACGACAGGCTGCATAAATTACGGCCCCTGCTCAACAGCCTGTCAGATCGCTTCGCAGTAGTGTACACCCCCGGCCAAAAATTATCAATTGACGAGTCACTACTGCTTTTCAAAGGGCGCATTGTTTTTCGGCAATATATCCCTAGCAAGCGTGCCCGCTACGGGATTAAATTTTACCAATTATGCGATAGTGTGACCGGCTACATCAAATATTTTCGAATCTATGAGGGAAAGGACACCTATCTGGACCCCCCTGGTTGTCCCCCTGATTTGTCAATAAGTGGAAAGATCGTTTGGGACCTCATGACTCCATTGTTGGGTAAAGGTTACCACTTATATGTGGACAACTTCTATACCAGCATCCCCTTATTTCGCGCCCTTTATTGGTTGGATACCCCGGCCTGCGGCACCATCAACCGTAAACGCAAAGGGTTGCCCAGGCCACTACTTGAAAAAAAATTAAAAAGGGGGGAGTCTTATGCTCTAAGAAGCGATGAGGTCCTGGCCATGAAATACATGGGCAAAAAACATGTATTCCTTCTGACAACACTCCACGATGAGTCAGTTGTGAATGTAAGGCAACGTGGTCCCCGAGTCCCTTCCCAAAAGCCACGTTGCATAACCGATTATAATAAATTCATGGGTGGCGTTGATAAAACGGACCAAATATTAACTTATTACAACGCCACCCGAAAAACTCGAGCCTGGTACACTAAAGTTGCCATTCATTTGGTCCAAATGGCAACTTACAACAGCTTTGTTGCCTTCAAGGCAGCAGTGCCAGGCTCCAATTTATCGTACATAAAATACCAGCAGCAGTTACTCCCTGCTTTGTTGTTTGGGGATACTGCGGAAGCACCAGATCTGGCTAGCAATGACAACCAGGCCAGATTAGTAGGGAAGCACTTTATAAAGTTGCTTCCCGAAGTTGGTAGAAAGCGGTATCCCCAGAGAGCTTGTAGGGTTTGTAGGAAGCGTGGCATTAGAAGAGATGTGCGGTATTATTGCCCGACCTGTCCCAGCCAACCCGGGTTATGCCTCGAAGATTGTTTTGAGGTATACCATACTCAACTAAATTATTGAGCAATGCATTTTTTTTTTGGTAGGTAGGCCCCTTTTAGGAATTAGGTATCTTGTGTTCCCATTATATTATTTTCTTTTTGTTTGTTTTTGCTGTTCCGATGGGAAATGGTGGAGCAGGAGCAGCTGGTTACTTATGGCATGTGATGATAAAATGTGACCAATTTCAGGTTCTTGATTCCTGATATTGGTCATTGATCACTGCACTGATCTTATAATGGGATTCCTCAGCTATATCCTATAATATGATGTTACGGCTGCAGTAAAGAGTATACAATCAATATAGTCTGAAGAAATGACCCGCTGCAAACAAGCCCAGTAGGCTTCGAAAGCTTGAGGTATGTACTTTCCAAAAATATATAGTTTGTGGGGGGTATTGCTAATGTAAAGGGTTGTAAATTTTGAGAACTGCAAGGTGCGCACTTTGTGTGCGCCGCTGATTTTTGCAAGTAAAATTACCCTCAAACGCATGCTGGACTTTGGGGTGTTTGGCAACTCTACCCTTCAAAGTACCTATGCATGTGGGGTATTGTTTTTTTCAGCAGACCTTGTGCTTTCAGATTTACAGCGTTGGTTCTTGCTTGCTTATTGTTTTTATAGGAAAAAATGTTTTGCAATCTGCTTTTTGCTTATTTTTTTAGGGTAAACCTTTGAAAGATGAGATTCTGCCAATCAAGAGAGTCCCAAGAAATGATGCCCTGCAAACAAGCCCAGTAGGCTTCGAAAGCTTGAGGTATGTACTTTCCAAAAATATATAGTTTGTGGGGGGTATTGCTAATGTAAAGGGTTGTAAATTTGGAGAAACTGCAAGGTGCGCACTTTGTGTGCGGCGCTGATTTTTTCAAGTACAATTACCCTCAAACGCATGCTGGACTTTGTGGTGTTTGGCAACTCTACACTTCAAAGTACCTATGCATGTGGGGTATTGTTTTGTTCAGCAGCCGTTGTGCTTTCAGATTTACTGCGTTACTTCTTGCTTGCTTATTGTTTTTATAGGAAAAAATGTTTTTCAATCTGCTTTTTGCTTATTTTTTTAGCGAAATCCTTTGGAACCAGAGATTCTGCCAATCAATATATTCTGAAGGAAGTCCCAGACGTCAACAAGCCCAGTAGCCTTAGAAACCTTGAGGTATGTACTTTCCAAAAATATATAGTTTGTGGGGGGTATTTCAAATGTAAAGGGTTGTAAATTTGAAGAAACTGCAAGGTGCGCACTTTGTGTGCGGCGCTGATTTTTTCAAGTACAATTACCCTCAAACGCATGCTGGGCTTTGTGGTGCTTGGCAACTCTACACTTCAAAGTACCTATGCATGTGGGGTATTATTTTGTTCAGCAGATGTTGTGCTTTCAGATTTACTGCGTTACTTCTTGCTTGCTTATTGTTTTTATAGGAAAATATGGTTTTGAATCTGCTTTTTGCTTTTTTTTTTAGGGAAATCCTTTGGAACCAGAGATTCTGCCAATCAATATATTCTGAAGGAAGTCCCAGACGTCAACAAGCCCAGTAGCCTTAGAAACCTTGAGGTATGTACTTTCCAAAAATATATAGTTTGGGGGGGGTATTTCAAATGTAAAGGGTTGTAAATTTGGAGAAACTGCAAGGTGCGCACTTTGTGTGCGGCGCTGATTTTTTCAAGTACAATTACCCTCAAACGCATGCTGGACTTTGTGGTGTTTGGCAACTCTACACTTCAAAGTACCTATGCATGTGGGGTATTGTTTTGTTCAGCAGCCGTTGTGCTTTCAGATTTACTGCGTTACTTCTTGCTTGCTTATTGTTTTTATAGGAAAAAATGTTTTTCAATCTGCTTTTTGCTTATTTTTTTAGCGAAATCCTTTGGAACCAGAGATTCTGCCAATCAATATATTCTGAAGGAAGTCCCAGACGTCAACAAGCCCAGTAGGCTTAGAAAACTTGAGGTATGTACTTTCCAAAAATATATAGTTTGTGGGGGGTATTTCAAATGTAAAGGGTTGTAAATTTGGAGAAACTGCAAGGTGCGCACTTTGTGTGCGCCGCTGATTTTTTCAAGTAAAATTACCCTCAAACGCATGCTGGACTTTGGGGTGTTTGGCAACTCTACACTTCAAAGTACCTATGCATGTGGGGTATTATTTTGTTCAGCAGATGTTGTGCTTTCAGATTTACTGCGTTACTTCTTGCTTGCTTATTGTTTTTATAGGAAAATATGGTTTTGAATCTGCTTTTTGCTTTTTTTTTTAGGGAAATCCTTTGGAACCAGAGATTCTGCCAATCAATAGAGTTCAAACCAATGGACCCACGCCAACAAGCCTAGTATGCTTAGAAACCTTGAGGTGTGCACTTTCCAAAAATATATAGTTTGTGGGGGGTATTTCAAATGTAAAGGGTTGTATTTTTTGAAAAACTGCGAGGAGCGCAAAGTATTTGTATTTTATCTGAAAATCTCCTCTAGCGCTCTTTGCAGTTTCTGGGGTCTCCTGGGCAGGAAAGGGTGTCTACTAATACATGTGTGGTACCGTTGTAACCGGGAGAAATGGGGCTTTTACTCTCAATATGTTTTTATTGAAAAACCTTTATTTTCGATTAAAAAAAACCACTGCAAAATGTAAAAACGTGTGTATTTTTTATTTTCTTTCACATATTTTGCCCAAAATAATTATGATAAAACTACAAAATTGATAAACAAGAGATAGGATGTTAAAGCCCAGATTCTGCTGAAAAAAACAATATGTAATTTTTATGGGAAGTCCCAGAAAATCCCTTCAAAAATTACAGTTGAACATGGGGAGCGCAAAATAGTGAAAAATGCTCTGGCAACAGGGAGTGGGAAATGCTGCAGGTAGGCTGGCACTTAAAGGGTTAAAGGCCCCATTTGAGTCCCCCTGTCCCTTGTTGATCTCATTTGTCCCTCTTTGAGATGTAACATTCAGATCAGCATCAATAAATGATTCTTTTGCCTATTCAAAGTGTTCCTATTCATCCCTTAATGAGGGGGCGTGGCTTAATTTACCAATTGTCCCTACCTGCACCTCACATAAAGGTATATTGGGATGCGGCCGTGAGAACGTCTGGCAAGGTGAGTTTATGGACAAGCTTACACATATCGGGCCATACCAAATCGGGAAGCTTCACAGAGAGGGAGACCAATGGCCCTAAATTCCACTTATAATGGATTTTGTTTTAAAGTGGACCAACACCCAGGATTTTGACTATCCTGGGTTTTGGTCCACTTCAGGGGGGCACCCCGATTTAGGGTGCCCCACTGTTTGAAACCCCCCAGAAAGCCCCCAAAACTCACCTCACCACGCTCCCACGTGGCCGCGCTGACCAATCACCGCCGACGGACAAGCGGGTGACAGCGGCGGACAACACAGCGCGTCCGCCGCCGCCTCCCGCACGCCCCTCTGACAGTGGGTGTGCCTGCGCCGGCCATTCACAAACGGCCGGCGCGGGCGCCGCCGATGAGGTACGTGTTTTTGGGGGGGGGGGGTCCCTCACCGCGGGACATCCCGATCTCGGATGTCCCGCGGTGAGGGAGGTAATCGGCCCGGGAATCGTATAGATTCCTGAGCCGATCACCCCTGGGTGACGATCCACTTTAAAGTGGACCAAACCCCAGGATTTTGACTATGGGATTTATTCATCAAGGGATAGCGGCAGGTAGTGCCTCTTAGCGACAGGTAGCGAACGGTGAACCCTGGGCGCTGTGCGCAATACCACATTTATCAAAGCGATTCCGGTGAGCTACTCTAACAGCGCCACGTAGCGTCTGATTCATCATTACTGAAGGCTCGGCGTATACCGCCGGCGCTCTAGCTTCCAGTGCGCCTGATATTACCTGTGGCTACCTGTCCCTCTCCCATGCATTTCAATGGGCATTACTACTTTTTTTTTTTTTTTTTATCAAATCATTGTGTGACCTCTCCTGGCCTATTAAAAGTCATTTTTTAAAACGTTTTTGATTTTTTATATTTTTAGGCAGAATTGTCATTACAGTTCTGGCATTAAAGTATTAATGTCACAATGTTACAACAATGTAATTCCCATGTTTTCACTGGTGAATATGTGTTCAAAAACAGACTTTAATCACACAGCATCTGGCGCTCTATGCTATAGCGACCAGATCCAGAGAGCTGTTTTTTTGTTGAATATGGTTTGAGTCGCTGAGAGTCGGTCGCAATGGGCTGGCGCTACCTTTTCGCTCCCTGCAACGCTGTACTGGTGTTAGAGCGCCCAATATACATCTCATTTATCAATGCCGGCCAGGTTACTACAGCGACTGAGGCGCTCGGTTACAGCGCCCAATAGCCGATCACAGCGTCTACTAGTGGTCGCTCTAAGCGCCTCTGTACAGACGCTTGTCTGCCGATACCTAGCGCTAGTAATGAATCAGCCTTCCCGTCTCATGTCTCTCTTCTTGGAGTACAGCTTGGTGTACAGTTGCCAATAGCAACAGATTGCAGGTAGTGAAAACACACATTAGAAACAATACAAATACTAGATAAGCTCAGCACATTTAGGACATACTATTGGCACAAAAAATATACACTTTCAAAAATTCCCTCCTTGGCATTGCACCCTTAGTGTTTCTAAGTATCTTGGATTGCTCAGAGACATAAATAGATGATTTGCATAGCTCCACCTGCTGCAAGGATTTATGGGTAATGCTATCTTTCCTTGTGTTGGGTAGTGTGCAAATAGTTTCCATTTTCGGAAAGCACCTCTTTTCCATTACCTTTGAGTAGAGGGTTTTTTGGTCTCTTTAGCCCCCTATATTAAGCCTAACATGGGTCTCTCCACAAAACTGGCCTTTCCCTTTAATGACTGTCTACGGGGTCAGACTGGGCCACCAGGTTGCCCCAGTGGGCCCCTGGATCACCAATAGGGATGTTGCACTATGTGATACTAATTATTATACTGCCATTTTTCTATGACATAAGCAGTAGGTAATGCTGGCAGGAGAGCACAGGTTATCCAGTCACACACACAATAATGTCTGTGCATAGATAAAAGGCAGTAATAGTTGTATGTGGGGGCCACAGAGTCCATTCTCCTGCTGGGCCCCCAGACCCCAAGATCGCCACTGTCTTTAATCTCACTGGGGAGATTCTTCCTGCCTGGCTCTGGGTCAGGTTATACAATGTATTTAGATACTTACCTACCCTCTCTTAGCCCACATTCACACCCATTCTGTACTGCATGCGTTTCTGCAGCGGTACTGCAAAAAATATCCATCAATGGCCCCTCTTTGGCCCCTTTCACAGCTCTCCGGTGCGGCATAGAACGAAAAAATGCGGCCGCAGAAATGTCCTGCCTGCTGCATCCTGGCTGTAAACACATCCCTTGAAACAGGGATATTATGCCACACAGACGCAAATGAGGACGCAAATAAAAACGCGGACAAAAACGCGAAAGCAAGGCGTAATTCCTGCCACAAATGCGACAAGGCAGGTGTGAACATAGCCTTAGCCTTGATTCACCATAGTCCAGGGTGCTGTTTTGCCACTGTAAGCTCTAATGAGAATGCATGCTCCTGTGTGGCTGAGACAAGCTGGGCTTTGCTATGAGTGTCCCCTTGTGACAAGTAAGTAGCAGGGACGCGCAGCATTGGCTTCCCAGCTCACCTAACACAGCGCCAGGGCTGATGGTGGCGGAATGGCCCAGTATGCAACACCCCAGATTGGATTGAGGACAGGTAAGTATCCATCTAAAAAAATGTTATCATACACTGCCACGTTAAAGCGAGAACTTACAAAACAGCCTTTCATATTTTATACAATGGTTTTGTTTCAAGAAGTTATTCTTAAAATCAGGGCAGGCGTCAGCACTGGGCTAGCCCGGGCAGGTTCCGGGCCCCTAGCACTTTGGGAGGGTCCACCTCATTCCTTCTACCCTGGGAAACCCCTCAGGAAGTAGGGCCGTGCAGTAAGGACTAAGTGGCCGACTGGCCATTGGGAGAGTCATTTTATTCTTTCCTTCTATTCTATTCTTTCTTTCATCTGTCTCTTCTGACAATTCTTTTCTTTCTTTCCTTCTATTCTATCTGTGACAGTCTTTCCTTCTATGTTGTTTTTTTTCATCTGTTCATTCTGACATTTCTTTTCCTAATCTTTTTCTTCCCCTTTCTCCTTCTATTTTCTATATCTCTCCGTTTTTCTACCATTCCATCTTTTTTAATTTTAATTGCATTCCTTTGTTAAGGTAATACCATTTATTGGCTAACTCATTTAGATTGAAAATGCAAGCTTTCGAAGCTGTTCAAGCTTCTTCTTCAGGCATAATCTTATGCCTGAAGAAGAAGCTTGAACAGCTTCGAAAGCTTGCATTTTCAATCTAAATGAGTTAGCCAATAAATGGTATTACCTTAACCTTGGATTTCCTGCTTATATCGATGGCTAACACGGTACAACAACTTACTACTAATTGCATTCCTTTGAATCTTTGTTTCTGTCGTACATTCATTCTCTTTCATTCATTATATGCTTTTCTCTTTGTTTCTTTCTTTTTAATTATTATATTTATTTCTATATATTTTCCATTTCTGTCTTTGTTATCATTTTATTCCTTTGTCAAGCACTGCTTGACAAAGGGAAGCCCCCCCAAATGCGTCGCAGTTATGGGATACAGGAAATGGGACCTTGTGTCCCCATGTAAGCCCTCTATTACTTATTTCTTCCATACTTATTCTTTCTGTAATTCCTTTTTTTTCTATTCTTTGGCAATGTTCACCATACATCCAACTTTACAACTGTATATGGAGTGTCATACCACACTGCAAGGGGCCCACTGACACTCTATCGCCCAGGGGCTCATGGAAACCTGGAGCCGGCCCTGCTTAAAGAGAAACATTGGAGTCTAATAGACTGCAGGGCCTTCCGAGTTCCACTCCTTTGGGCATCCCGTATTGGGATGCCCCGCTGTGTGAAACCCCCCCCCCCCGATTTCCAGTTTCACTCACCTTCTCCCGGAGCCCTTGTCGCATCTCTGTGCTGCGGCCGTATCCCTCTCATCTCTAGCCGCAGGCACAGCCAAAGGGAGCTGAGTGTAGGTGAGCGTGCTGATTGGCTGAGCACACTGCTTATGGAAATAAGGAATACTTTAGAAATAGGGCTTGCATTAAAAATGAGGCATGATTCAAAAATGTAAGAGCTCAGCGACTGTAACCCATAAGATTTGCTTGGCCCGAGACATCTATGCTGACCCTCCCCCCCAACCATGATGCCAGGGCTATAGCATTGGGGGCTGTGCTTCCTTGTGTGTACGGTGGGGCTGGGTACAGGGGGATGTTAAAAGCAGCAGCCCAACTGGCCCCAAAGCAGTGCGGCCCACCGGGCATTGTCCCGGGTCTCCCTATTATCAGTCACCCCTGCTGGTAAATCTTGCCTGATTTGAAATAAGTAAAGCATAAAACATTCACCACAAGAGGCAAAAATCACTAAAAAGCCACTAAAAATTATGCGACAGGCACCCATAAGACATGGTCCTTATTGCCCTTTCCAGGGGCTAACACCAATATATATGACTTCTGAGATAGGTCTTAAATGCACAGTAATGAAGACCTACAGTTTATTTTGAAAATCGGGCATGTGTCCCCAGCAGCCGAAATGGAATGCTGGGTACCCCCCCCCCCCCCCACACACCAGAATTCACTGGCTTCTAGCGGGCACCTTATGTCTGCTGAGGGAACAAGAACGTGGTAATGAGGGAGTGTGGAAGTGGTAAGCAGTTCTGCCCATTCTGAGGTTTACCCACTGATGAGGGAGTGTGGAAGTGGTAAGCAGTTCTGCCCATTCTGGGGTTTACTCACTGATGAGGGAGTGTGGACGTGGTAAGCAGTTCTGCCCATTCTGGGGTTTACTCACTAATGAGGGAGTGTGGAAGTGGTAAGCAGTTCTGCCCATTCTGGGGTTTACTCACTAATGAGGGAGTGTGGAAGTGGTAAGCAGTTCTGCCCATTCTGGGGTTTACCCACTGATGAGGGAGTGTGGAAGTGGTAAGCAGTTCTGCCCATTCTGAGGTTTACTCACTAATGAGGGAGTGTGGAAGTGGTAAGCAGTTCTGCCCATTCTGGGGTTTACCCACTAATGAGGGAGTGTGGAAGTGGTAAGCAGTTCTGCCCATTCAGGGGTTTACTCACTAATGAGGGAGTGTGGAAGTGGTAAGCAGTTCTGCCCATTCTGGGGTTTACTCACTAATGAGGGAGTGTGGAAGTGGTAAGCAGTTCTGCCCATTCTGGGGTTTACTCACTAATGAGGGAGTGTGGAAGTGGTAAGCAGTTCTGCCCATTCTGGGGTTTACCCACTAATGAGGGAGTGTGGAAGTGGTAAGCAGTTCTGCCCATTCTGAGGTTTACTCACTAATGAGGGAGTGTGGAAGTGGTAAGTAGTTCTGCCCATTCTGGGGTTTACTCACTAATGAGGGAGTGTGGAAGTGGTAAGCAGTTCTGCCCATTCTGAGGTTTACTCACTAATGAGGGAGTGTGGAAGTGGTAAGTAGTTCTGCCCATTCTGAGGTTTACTCACTAATGAGGGAGTGTGGAAGTGGTAAGTAGTTCTGCCCATTCTGAGGTTTACTCACTAATGAGGGAGTGTGGAAGTGGTAAGTAGTTCTGCCCATTCTGAGGTTTACTCACTAATGAGGGAGTGTGGAAGTGGTAAGTAGTTCTGCCCATTCTGGGGCTTAGAATTATTCCCCTGAGCTGCACTGGTTCAGTTCAGGCATTTTGGAATGCAGGACCACTTTAAAGAGGACCAAAACTCATTGCATCCTGGCCCTAGAGTCTGAAAGCTCCCCCAGGGGCATTTGTGTTGTCCCACTGTGGGAAACCACCTGGTTTGCCCTGTACTCACCTTAATCTGGTGATCCCATGGTTCACCTGCGGGCCTCCTACCACACCCCTGCCATGCCCATCACCATGTAAGCTGGTCTCCAAGGTTGGCATATCTGTGCACATCTCCCATCTGTCCCTGATTTGGAGAGACTGTCCCTCTTTTGAGTCCATGTCCCCCTGTGCCTTGTTCTTCTCATTAGTCCCTCTTTGAGGTGTAACATGCAGATCTGCATCAATAAACAACTAATTTGCCTATTTAAAGTGTTTCTGTTGCTGTAACTGATACCAGGGCCGGCGTCAGCACCTGGCAAGCCTGGTCAGCTGCCGAGGGCCCCACCCCCTAGGGGGGCCCACTGACAGCTAGCAAAATGGGGTTAAAGAACTGCACACATTTCCTTTCTTTGTCTCTCTGCTCCATCCATCCCTGTCTCCTCAGCTCTGCCCCATTGGTTGTATGTCACCCCTGCCTCATCCATCCCTATCTCCTGAGCCCTGACCCATCCATTCCTTTCCCTTGAGCCCTGACCCATCTTTCCCTATCTCTTGAGCCCTGACCCATCTATCCTTGTTCTCTTAGCTCTGCAGCATCCATCCATGCCCCTCCAATTCGTCCCCTTTCACCCCTGTCCCCTCCGCTCTGCCCCACAACCCTGTCCCCTCAGTTCTGTCTCATCCCCCCCCACTACCCCCAGCTCTGCCCCATCCCCTCAGCTCTACGTCTCTACATACATCCCTGTCCTCCCGGCTTTGCCCATCTACCCCTCTTCCTTCAGGTTCTGCCAGTCTATCCATCTTTCTTCCAGCTCTGCCCAGCCATTCCTGTCCTTTTCATTTTGCCCATCCATCCCTCTTCCTCCCAGCTATCTCTCCATCCATCCATCCATCCATTCCTGCCCTTCCTGTTTTGTCTATCCCTCTTCCTCAATACTGTGCCCATTCATGTGGGGCCAAACTAACAAAACAGCTCCTTCTTAGTTTTGGCCATGGAATTTATAGACCCCTGACTCGCGACTCTCCACCAGAAAGAGGCCCACTGAGACCATGCCATCCAAGGGCCCACATAAACCTGGAGCCGGCCATGACTGTTACACCCTATTTCTCCTATCCATCGATCAATGAGGGGGCGTGGCTTAACTTAACAATTGTCCCTCTTTCCTACCCGGAAAAGTTGGGAGGTATGTCTGTGCATGTGCAATGGGATAGCCGGATCAAGGTGCCCATAGTTCAAACCCTGTGAACCAAAACCTGGAGGTGGTCTGCTTTAAACCGGACCTTCAGTAGGATTTCATGAAAAGCCCAAACCCTTAAAAAACTATTCCCCAGCGTCTAAAATTAATATATTTTACGTTTTTAGTCGCTTACTTATTATTCTTTCCCCCACCAGACTGCAACTCTGTTCAGGACTCTAGGATACGGGCACCGCCATCTTGCCTCAGAAGCATCACATACTGAAAGGCTCATAACATGCAGTAGATGCAGGTAGGATGATTTTTAATGTGAGCAATCTGTATGTACAGGGTGTGGGAAACATATAAGATAGACTCTTAATCAGGGTGAAGGTCTACTATAAAGCGGACCTTCACCCTGAATAAGAGCCTATCTTATATGTTTCCCACACCCTGTACATACAGATTGCTCACATTAAAAATCATCCTACCTGCATCTACTGCATGTTATGAGCCTTTAAAGTGGACCAACACCCACGGGTGATCGGCCCGGGAATCTATAAGATTCCCGGGCCGATCACCCCCCACCCCGCGGGACATCCGAGATCGGGATGTCCCGCGGGGTGAAACCCCCCCAAACACCCCAACTCACCTACCTTATCTTCGGCGGCGGTCGGCCGCCGCCGCCTCCCTCGCGCCCCTGTAGGCGTGCGCGCCTGACGCGAGGGAGGCGGCGGCGGCGGCCGCCGCTTAGACGTTCCAGATCTTCCCTTGTACGTCGGCGCTGGGAGCGGGGAGAGGTGAGTTTTTCGGGGGGTTAGGGGGGGTTTCACACAGCGGGGCACCCCGATCGGGGGTGCCCCACCGAAGTGGACCAAGACCCAGGATAGTCAAAATCCTGGGTGTTGGTCCACTTTAAACATCCAAGATGGAGGCTCATGGAACATCAGGCAGCCTGCAAACAGGAAGTGTCTTCTGACTGTGTTGCTCTGCATTCTGGGATTGCTGTCCTTTCCCTGACCCCAGCTCTGTCTGTGAAAAGCACAGCTATAACCTGTCCCCCTGTACTTTATCCCCGCTCTCCTCTCCTCAGTAAGTGTGATGCTTCTGAGTCAAGATGGCGGCGCCCGTATCCTAAAGTCCTTAACAGAGTTGCAGCCCGATGGGGGAAAGAATAATAAGTAAGCGACTAAAAGCTTAAAATATATTAGATGCTGGGGAATAATTTAAGCTTTTGGGCTTTTCATTAAATCATGCTGACGGTCCAGTTTAACTTAACAATTGTCCCTCTTTCCTAAAAAGTTGGGAGGTATGTCTGTGCATGTGCAATGGGATTGCCGGATCAAAGGGCCTATAGTTCAAACCCTGTGAACCAAATCCTGGAGGTGAACATCTCAGGTTTAGGTCTGCTTTAATAATCCAGTGCTTGTTTCCTCCTTTCTTTCTGGCATTGCTATGAGCCATGATTTTAGGACAGGGCAGAACATAAGAGGACATTCACATATGGAAAAAATGCTGAATCCCCCTAATAAATGTGACATGGAGCCACCCGTGAGAGTGCAATAACAGGAAGGTGCCCTTGCTTTTCCTCTTGAGCAGCGGTTCTCAACCTGTGGGTCGGGACCCCGGCGGATGCCGAACGACCAAAACACAGGGGTCGCCTAAAGCCATCGGAAAATACATATTTCTGATGGCTTTAGCCGCTGAGAAGTCTCTCTACCGTCTGCAGCAGCGCTATTCAGCTGGAACGCACGCTGTTATGGATGCGCGTTCCAAACCGAATGCCTGTGCGCATGCGCAGACGTGATTGCATCATCCGTCCGGGGCCTAAGGGGCGGGGGAAGCGGGGGGAACGCTCCACAGTCCATAGCAGCGCATTACGTGTGTCTGGCGCTTGCTGATGTCATCAGTGGGTGGACGCAGCAAACGCCGGAGGACAGAAGCCTAGGAGGCGGAGAGGCAAGAGAGCCTGCGAGACGCCTGCTGGTGTAAAAAAGGTTAATAATGTAAAAACAGTGCACACACCATACACACAATACTGTGTAAGTGTAAGGTGCTTTGTGTGTAATCATTACACAGTACACAAAGCAGCTTACACTTACACAAAGCACCATACATTTACACAGTGTGAACTACATTGGTCTTATACTATAAGAGACCACTATAAGATGTAGTTCACACTGTTCCCCAATGTATAATTATCTCCCATATCTCCCACTATTTTCCCATATTCTGAATGAGGAAACTGCTGAAATCAGCTGTTTCCGGCATTGAATCCGCCTCCTATTGATTTCATTGTGAGTGCGGCAGAATTTGTGGAAGAGAGCTCCTGAGAATCTCGAGTTACCACACAATCCGCCACCTCATATTAATTTCAATAAGAGTGGAGAAATGACAGTTTCTGACACATTCTATGCCATGGTGAAATGTTATTTATTGGAATTAGTAATAAATATTTCTCAACATATAATTAAATTTTGTTTTTGTGATTAATCACTATGTATAAATTATGTTTGATTTGTAGCAATGAGAATACATAATGCATATCGGGTATTTACATTCCCAATCATAACTGTAGCAATGAGAGTTTTGAAGTAGCCACCAAAATGATTGTTTGGTTTGGGGTCACCGCAACATGAGGACCAGTATTGCGGGGTCACGACATTAGAAAGGCTGGGAACCACTGGTCTAGTGTGAGGCGGGAGACCTGACTGGAGTCTCCTCAGCAGCTCAGACACACAGCTGCCATTTCCGGCTTCGGCCTGTAGATGTCGCTGTCCCCGCAGCCGGCGTGTGTATGTGTGTGGGGCGGGTGACATGGCCTCCCTAGAAGGAAACAGGGCGGGTGTGAGGAGGGAGGCAGAAGAATAGTGCGGGGAGGCTGGACACATTCATTCCAGTCACAGGAGTGCGGGCGGGAACAAAGCTCAGTCACCTCTCTGCGCTGGATGTGAGAGCAGCTCTTCTCGGGAGGGGCAATTGTGTGTTACGGGGCAACTTGTGCGGTCACCGGGGCAGCAAAGGATAAACTTCACCTCAATGAAGGAGAGAAGAAGCAGCCAGAAACTGGCCAGCAAAGCGATCATGGATCCCAACCAGAACGTCAAGTGTAAGATCGTGGTGGTGGGCGACAGTCAGTGTGGCAAGACCGCCCTGCTGCATGTCTTCGCCAAGGACTCCTTCCCTGAGGTAAGTGCCCCTGTCACCCCCCCCCCCTCCGGGTGGACATCATTTGCCCCATTCTCATTGTCCTGTGACAGGATACTGCGGTGCCTGACGATTGCTAGCTCTGTGGACAACCCCTCCTAACTAACTGCCCATCTTGGGGGCAAATAGAGCCCTATATTTCATCCTCAGGTATATATTGTTTCCAGCTTATCTTCTGATTGCAAGCTCTGCGGACAAGATACTAACCCCTCATGTAACCTTTATATGTGTATGTCAGCGACATTCTGGATTAATTGCCCCTCTCAGGGGCCAAAAAAACAGTATATTTAATCATCAGGGTATTATTGTTCCTTCTGATTGTAGAGCTAGCTGTTGTACCCACTGATTGCAAGCTCTGCAGACAAGATACTAACCCTTCATGTAACCTTTATATGTATATGTCAGCGACATTCTGGATTAATTGCCCCTCTCAGGGGCCAAAAAAACTGTATATTTAATCATCAGGGTATTATTGTTCCTTTTGATTGTAGGGCTAGCTGTTGTGCCCTCTGATTGCAAGCTCTGCAGACAAGATACTAACCCTTCATGTTACCTTTATATGTAAATGAGAGCAATCCACTGGTTTAATTGCCCCTCTGAGGGGCTAATATAATCCTATTATAAATCCTCAGGGATATATAGTTCTGTCTGGATTCTGAGCTAGCTGCATTGCTTCTGATTGCAAGCTCTGTGAACAAGATATGAACCATTCATTTTACCTTTATATGTAAATGAGAGTGACGCACTGGATTAATTGCCCCTCTCAGTGGCAGATCCATATATACACTCCTCAGAGTATTGTTCTCTCTGATTTCAGGGTTAGCTGCTGTGCCTTCCGATTGCAAGCTCTGTGGGCAAGATACTAACCTTTAATTTTACCTTTATATGTAAATGAGAGTAACACACTGGATTAATTGCCCCTCTCAGAGGCAGATTCATATATACACTCCTCAGGGTATTATCATTCCCTCTGATTTCAGGGCTAGCTGCTGTGCCCTCCGATTGCAAGCTCTGTGGACTAGATACTAACCTTTCTTTTTACCCTTATATGTATATGATGGCAGCCCACTGGAATAATTGCCCCTCGCCGGGGCCAATAGAATTAATCATCATGGTATTATTGTTCCCCCTGACTTCAGCGCTAGCTGCCGCGCCTTCTGATTGCAAGCTCTGCGGACAAGATATTACATCACAACCACTTATTCTTTTACGCAAATTCCTTTTATGCTAATGACGGCGACCCAATGGATTAATTGCCCCACTGAGGGGCTAATATAAGCTAAAACCTCAGGGATATATTGTTCCATCTGGTTTCAGGGCCAGCTGCTTCGCCTTCCGATTGCAAGCTCTTTGGACAAGATTTTACATACAGACCTTTTATATTTATATGCTATTTTTCTTTATGGTACTGACAGCAGCCCTCTGGATTTATTGCCCTTCTCAGGGGCTGTTTTCAAAACTCAGGGATATATTGTTCCCTCTGCTTGCCTAGCCTCGGCACATTCCAATCGCAAGCTCTGTGGACAAGATGTTCCATCCCAAACTTTCCTATACTAAGCTGTTCCATGTGTTATGTAAAGAACAATGACCCACTGGATTAATTGCCCCTCTTAGGGACTAACATAACCCCATCTCAAGTCTTCAGGCATATGTTATTCCTTCTGATTGCAGTGCATTCTAATTGCAAGCTCTGTGGGCAAGATGTTATATACCAACCCTTTACATTTCTAGATGTGTAAATGAGTCCCTCTGGATTATTTGCCCCGGTCAGGGGCTACTAGAACCCATGTTCGATTCTTCTACTTGTATATGTGTCACACTTCTGTTTTGGACAGCGCACGCTGCAGTGCGTGTCAATAGCAGTGCTTTATTTTCTTGGACAATGCCCCATCCAGGGGTAATAAGAGATATATGACCGCTTCAAGGCTGTGCCCATCAATTGTGAGCCTTATGGGCAACACTTATATGCTTATGTAATTTTCCTTTTTAATCATGTGCCCCTGTCCTCTTGACTGAACTGCCCCCCTGTCTTGCTCCCCTAGCTAGCTGCAAAGCCACCTTAGCTGCACCGATTGCAAGCTCTGTGGACAAGTCGCAATTATAGTTTTCTTTAGCATTAGTACTGTAGTCCAGTGCAAGCTCTGTGGACAAGAGTTTCCAAGCTAATTTCCATATTCTTGCGTAATGTTAGGTTATATGTGCCTCTTGTACACTGATCTAACTGCCCCCCCCCCACCCCCAGGATTTAAAGGACCCCCCTTCAACTGTCTCACAGTTACCGCTATTAGGTGTTGGTTTGGTAACGCTTCATTTTGGGTCTGCATGATGCCTGCTGATAGTGAGCTCTTCAGACAAGACATACTTCAAAGCATTTTTTAGCTGCAAATTGTACTTTTTATATGGAGCTGACATTATTACATAGAGACATTTACTGTGACCTCCCTTCCTTGCTGGACTGCACCCTCCCCCCTGCCCAGGAGTTAATGGACCATCCCCATTCACATGGATATACTGTTACTTGCACTTTAATCTGCGGTGAATTGTAGATAAAGCACTGCATTATCTGTTGCGACTGCTGATTGTAAGCTCTGTTGGCAAGATTTTATTTTCCGATCCATTATATTCCTCTACTGGACTAACTGCGCTTCTCCAAGGAGTAATGGACTGGCCATTGCCAGGGATGCGCTTTTCCCATAGCTGCAAGGGTGATTGCAAGCTTTGTGGGCAAGACCACCCCCCCCCCCTTATGTTCTAAGTAATCACTGTTTATTCTAGTAGACTGCCAATTCACAGGGACAGCCAATTGCAAGCTCCATGGGCTTTTGTAGCAACACATTCAAATTTCATGGAACGTAGCTTTTTTATGTATCTGCCCCCATCCTGCCGATCAATTCTCCTCCTCTAGGGGATTAATAGACCCTCCTTTTCTCCTTTCTATGGCCTATTTTGCTCACTCTTACCCCCCTGGCTGCTGCTGACTATCAGCTTCAATCTGTGGCAATTGTAAGCTCTGGGGACAATGTTTTTATGGCTCTTTGTACAATAATACTACAGTAATTGCTCTCTGGAATAAATGCCCCACCTTGGGGTAAACATAGCAGCCACCTTGTGCTGCAGTCGCTGTGGTAACTCCCCTATAAAGCTCCTGTAGTGCCTCTGCCCTGCTGTACTAACTGCCCCTCATATGGCGTCCTAACCAGAGGGTTGCATTTTCAATTTACGACCATGGGACATGACTAAAGTGCTCTTGAGCAAGGCAACTAACCCCCAATTGCTCCCCAAACGCTGCTCCTGCCACGGACGGGTTAATTGGAGAGGAGAAATTGTTTACGCGCAAGCACACAATAGGCAAATAATCACAATTTATTATTTTATATATTTTTGATTGTTAGGAGTTTAACAGGCTCCTTTAAGGATTATACTGCAGTCACTTTAGCTACAGGCTAGATTGGCTGCAGTGACAGCAGATTGCAAGCACAGTGGGCGAGAAGTTTTTAATAATCCAATAGCATTCAGAGTATTAGCACCCTTAAGGGCTCGTCGGGGGGGTTACTAGAATGGGAATAAAAACAATCTTTCAACCACGTCTCCCTTCTAATTACCTCCAAGGGTTACAATCCTTTATAGCATGAATGTAGCGAACAATTACTTGTGCATAGTGGCAATTACAGATTGAAAGCTCTGTGGGCAAGATTTTACACAGCATAATGGACTAACTGCCTGCTTCACAGCTTCCCATTGGTTAATAGATCCCCTTGCTATTCTCAGGAGTATATTATTACCTCTCCAGCGCATACCCCCCCCCCCCCCCCCAACACACACACACTCCTTGCCGCTGGCGTGGATTTAGCTATAGGATAGGTTGTGTAGAGCTGCTGTGATTGCAACTCTGGGCAAGATTGAACACGGTGGGGTATCCAGTTATAATATGTTCGTGGCGGTGGCCAGGCAGACAACCCCCCCCCCCCCCCCTCATTCTTAATCTTTCATCTCCTCCTCTGTTCTAAAGGTCTCTACAGTCATACACATCGATTTTGTTTGATTGCAATTATATGATGTATCAGATTGAAGGAAGCTTAAACCATTTGGATGCTTTGTTTCCTATTTGATCTTTTCTTAATCTAAACAGAAATTGAGTGAGTGTAGGCTCTGGGGTAGGATTTTGCATAGTGATCCTTGTAATTCTTATAACTATTATTATTATTATTATTATTACTCAGTAAATCAGGGGTGCCCCATGGTTCCCAACTATCCAGTATCCAGCGCTTGATGCCTTGCTGAAATAATATATAAAGTAAAAAATAAATAAGAAAAACCTGAGGAGCTGCCGGTGCAGTGGCGGCAGTGATTTGGATCACCAGTGGATACATTATTTACAAGGTGTCCTCCTTTTGGCGTAATGGCTTATTATATCATGCCATTGGGATTTACACTTGATCTAATGTACATGGTGTTACCTCTAATAGGAGGAATGCTTAGGTCTGCTCCAGTGAATGTAGCTACAGTGACTGCTGATTGCAAGCCCTGCTGGTGAACTTACTATTCTATACATCATGTCCTCATGCGCCTACAGTAAGTGGCAGTGTCCTGCCAGTGCCATCACTTCTAGAGTACTGCGGCATGTGTACCCCATGGGGTACTCGGCAGTGTTCAAGGGTGCACCAACAAGGAGGGTATAACAGGTCTGGTTTATTATTTTACAGTAAAACATAATTCTTTCTCGCTTCAAGAAGTGCTACAAGCCTCATGACCTACTTATTTTGGTTACATTAGTATTTAACCCCCTCCTTGAGAGTTACCTGGTTGTAACTGCTTGTCACTAGCGGGTACTTGGCATAAAAAGGTTGAGAACCACTGTTCTAAAGGCTCATAAATTACAGCTTTTTGTGATTTCCAAACCTTTTTCCAAGGTTATCTCCTTTCCCTTGACAAGCACAGGTTTTGTGGTTGTAAAGATTGCAAGCTCTGGGGGGGGGCTTTTACATAGAGGTACTTCTCATTATTAAATCACGTTCATCTGTACCTGCTCCCTAGAGGGTCTGTATCTACAAAACCAGTTTTATTGGATTCATGTGATTTACATCTCATTGAACAAGGGACACCTTCATTGATCATTTTTCTTGATCTGAGCAGATCTAAAGAGAATCTAAACCCAACAGAAAAAATAAGGCAGCAAGCAGTTTACCTGATGCCTGTCCCATGCGGCTTCTCTCCATTCCCTGCAGTGGCAGGTACAGGCAATAGCATAGCTCTAAAGTTTGCCCTCCTTTAAAATGTATTTTACCAGGACCATGCAAAAAAGTGATCTAACTGCCCTTGGTTCTCTTAGCGTGAGTGATCACGGAAAGCCACAGTGGCCGCACAGCTGTCTCTGACCATAGCAGAGAATGCACAGGACTCATAAAGCTGCACTATGACATGGCCTTCCCAGCTCAGCTACATCCCAGATATAGAAGCAGCGAAAATGGTATCACTTAAAATACATATGGTATTTAGATTCTATAGACTTCTATAGCCCGCTATCTGAAGCCAAAACCTTCTATGTTCCAGCTGGTAGGTGTGGGCATTCCATGTACAAGGCCAGAACATCTAAGCTGAGTTTCTGAGACCTCTGGCTAGCCAGAACTCGAATGTCCAGCTGTGGGAGAGTGGTCACCACCATGGGACCTTCTGAAGGCAAGCAGGGGAGTTTCATGCCCCTATGGCAGCCCAGAGCTAAGCTCTGTTGAGAAAGTGGCCTTTCCTTTTAAACTTGTCCAAAAGTCATACGGGACTTAAAAGATTCCTAGGGAAATCCTGATTCCGGAATCTGGTTGGAATTATTGCTGAACCCCTGCTCAAGTCCCCTTACTTACTAATGGTGGGACACAAATACAGTGCTGGATCAAGGGTTGGTAATTGCACCAGCTCGGAAAAGGGATCTGCAATGATTCTGACCACAGGGCATCTCAAATCCAAAAGGATGCCCCCTAGGAATTGATTTTGTTTAGGCTGAGGCAGTGGGCCACCTGACTGCAAGCCAGGAAACTTCAACCCACTAATGAATCTATCATGGGTGCCCTGTCATAGTCCAGTGATGTAGCTCGGCATGCGCCTGCCCCCACATCAGGGTGTTCTGGTTGGTGGTCACGTGACCCACCAGCTCATCAATAGTGTTGGTGAAAACTGGATGCAAATAAAGTCCATGGAAATCCTGGCAGAGGAGGCGAGAGAGAAAAATAAATCCCCGATGCCTGGAGCTATAGTGTTAGGGTTTGTAGATACACATTGTGTTTTATTTGCTTTTTGTTTCTATGTTTGAGAAAAGATTTGTGTTTAGGATTATTATGTTCCCTTTCTATGAAATTGGATTGAAATGTCTTGTTAAAATTGATAATAAAAATTGACAAGTGTGTGTGCAACGCTTACATGGCATCAGTAGTGACTGTACACTAACCGACCACCAATTTCCACCAACAATGTTCAGTGAGGTGGGTAAAACTAAAAAAAGACTTACCCTGTCCTGGCTTCTCTCCCACTCCCATGGTGGAAGTGGGGACATGTATCCCAACCAGCCGGGGCTTCTATCTGTCTGGCAGTTGCTGGCCTTCATGTGATGACACTGTCACTCATCTCCGCTGTGCAGCTCAGCAGAGCCGGAGCTTCCGCTACATGGAAAGTGATTTTGTAATATTTGACCTACCTCACTGGGCATCATTGGTGCTCAGAGTTCAGGGAAGAGTTTGTTTTCCAGCTCAGAAAGTCACTTTAAAGTGGACTAATTCAAAGCATGGCCGGGGGTGTTGCTGCCCCTGCTCCCTTTGCTGACTCACAGTCAAAACAATGACTTTATGCCGTGCATTCGTTTTCCACGGCATAAAATGGTGATTGGATGAGAGCCTGCAACGGAAAAATGAGTTAAGTGATCTGGAGGGTTTGACACAATGGGTATCCTAAATCGGGATGCCTCAGGGACAAGAACCAATTATCAACAAGATAGTGGAAATCCTGGCGATTGGTCCACTTTAAAATAGATTTAAACACCCTGGTAACCCTGGAAAGTAGGTTCTCAGTCTGCAAGGACATGATCCCACTGCATATGGGTCCCAGATTTGGGAGATACACGCCTTTTCCTCATGTAGCTCTGTATGATGGGGGACCAGAAAACAGCTACGCACTTCACTCACGTTGGAGAAGGCAGGACTGCTGTTTATCAGGTTAAGGACCGCGACTCTCCAGCTTTTTGATGACACATTTACGAGATGTGACTCATAGTAACAGATTGTTGGCTCACTGACACTGAAACAGAAAATAATAATAACTAAGCAATGACACATTGAAGGGCGCTTGTCGCCAGTTATTTGCCTATTACACTATGGCGTATTATTCCGCTGCTGCGTACTGTTGCATTGAATCGGACCTGTTGCTGTTCAGTTGAGGATGTGCCTGTGATGCCACATAAGTGATATCCTGTTTTTTTCGTCTCTTTAGAACTATGTGCCCACCGTGTTTGAGAATTACACTGCCAGCTTTGAGATCGACACGCAGAGGATAGAGCTGAGTCTCTGGGACACGTCTGGTAAGTAAGGCATTTGCTATTTGTGTATGAGATAGATGCTGGGGCTAAGTGTGGGCCAGAAAACAGTGAGGGGCAGGGGGCTCCTCTGATCTCAAACAAGTAAAGCAGCCTAATATCTGCCTACAACAGGCTACCATGCTGGGATTTGTAGTGCCTTACCACACTCGGCCTTGAACTAATGAGTACACCGAAGAAGCCATTGTTGCTGCACAGCCTATTTAGGAGCAGACAGTTGTGGCTTATTCTTCCTTAGAACCTGCAAGCTTTCTGTGTTTCCCAACCCCCTCGTATTGACGGGCTGCTTTTTATGGCGCAATACGATCGTTAAACTCAGAGCTCCTCTGGGTCCAATTGCCTCTCTGAAGCAGACTGCTCAATCTTCATCTTGTTGTAAATTTCTCTGGGATGAGATTTGAAATGAACTCTGTTGCTGTCTCCAGACAATATTTGTTGGCTTGTACAGGTTGCAGGGCTTTTGGTAGTCATGCATCACCCACATATAAAGGAGACCAGCTTTTTAACTGTGTTTTTTTTTTATTTTTTTGTTTTTTTACCCTAACCCCTACAGCAGTAGTCCTCAAACTTCCTCCTCAAGGGCCGAGACAGGCCAGGTTTTGCAGCTCTCCACGCTACTCCTCAGGTGAATAAGACAGAGCTATAGCCCTAATTATTACATCTGTGCATCAGCATAGAGAGCTGCAAAACCTGGCCTGTCTCGGCCCTTGAGGAGGAAGTTTGAGGACTACTGCCCTACAGGATAAGCTAGATCTCATCTTGAGACACCAGCCTGATCACTGTATGCTACTGGGTACCACTACTCACCCATCCATATGAGAGTTGTGGAACTTAACTTACCTACACTATAACAAGATTTTGTGCCCATTGAACTTGCCTACCACATATCAGGCTTTACTAGAACTCATAACCCAATGATATAATGTGCCGTGGTATCACTGGGTATATAAGTATACCGGGTGATCGCCGAGGTTTCACACAACAGGGTATCCCAAAGTCTTTTAGACTCCGGGAAGGTCGTTGTTCCACTTTAAGACTTTGCAACTATCCTTGTAGTTAATTCAAAACCATTCCCCTGAAACTCCGGTTCCAGCCACCTTTTGTCTAATGAAGTGCCATTAAAGGACACTGTACAATGTTTGGACTCATTTTGGCATCGCAATACAGGTTAGCTTGCACGTGGACTTTCACATGCCTAGTCTATATGGACCTCCACTTTTCTTTTGTTATGAAACTGCTGTTTTCCCGTGTCTATGTGCAATGAACGGGACATATCCCAGGCTATCCTTTCTTTGCTTGGGTCTCTTGTCACTCCACGGAGTAAATTTAGGTTTGGGGTGTAGACAGCACTTGGTAATAGTTTGAGCCCTGCATTTCGGTAAAGCTTGTGGGTACAGTTCCAGGCCAACTTTAAACTTCAGAGTATGTGGAAAGGCAGCATTGAATTCATTCTGAGTCATTTAAACCATGATAGCGGTCTTTTAACAGTCACCTGTAGTATAGCCCCAAGTCTTTGTCACCTGTAGCATAGCAGCAGGCTCCTATAACTTGATGGGGTTTGGGTCGGCTTTCTATCTAATTTTTAACTGGAGATCTGCTTTGAAAAAAGAGAATGTTAATCTGTTCTATGGCTGAACTGGTAATCAACATGTCATCAGATCTGCCGCTGACTGTGTGAGGAGAACAAGTGCTGCTGTTGTCAGTGGTGAATTATAGCGATTTTCTCCAGATTTCTATACATTCCCCTTCCTGGTCAGCAGTGCAGTTCTCATGTACGGCATTCTACCAGAGCCTTTTGGGGGACAAAAAAGTGTGGTTGCATTGAGCCTCTGATGTCTAAGCTGGAATGCCTGTTATATAACGTGTGCTGATGACATGTTACTTGGGAGCTCAGTGGCTTCCTGCAGTTGATCATCTGTGGTGTGGCTTCTGGTGAGATATGTGTGAGCCTCCCGCGTGACACATGCAGGAAGCATGTCGCATGCTTGTGTGATGGCCAGAAGGGAGGCATGTGCTGTGATGTTAGGTGTAGCCCACACTCCACTTATATAGTTAATATGGTTGATAAAAGACGTATGGGCATCAAGGTTATCCAAGGTAGGGAGTTGAGGAAAATTATTTTTATTATTGTTTTGGGTTTTGTCAGAGGTATAATTACAATAGTTTTGGCCCCATAGCCAGTGTTCTACTTATTTATTCTTCCTCTTTAATGCTCCATTTACCCTAAATTAATATTGATGGCAGTGGAATAAATTGCACATCGGCTTCATATGACTCTTGGGAAATCTGCCTTAAACCCATCAGAAAAGCACATCTGCCGCATCACGACCATCCAGTATTTACTGATTACTCCCTATCAGACACATCCAGGCTTCCCATACCACGTGGCTGCTTTATTGATTCGAACTGGAAGCTCTTCTGGGCAGGGCCTTCTTTCTAATGCCAGGTATTGCTAATGTGGAAAATCAGCGGAAATAAAGGGTTAGTGTAGACCTCAATCTCCAGAACAAGAATATTCTGCTATTCAATAATTTGCTGTTAGGTGGAGTGAGAACAGTGAAGGTGCTGCTGCCTAAAGAACTGATCAGACGTGGTTTTCCCATTTACTCACCAATGTTCTCTGATGTTGTCTTTCTCTGGAAACTCTGCAGCAGAGAGGGTCTTGGTTAACAGAGACACTAAACTAACCTATCCAGCCCCCTCACACCGTCAGTGAGCCCTGCATTACAGAAATACTAACTTTTTCTTATTGGAGCTTTATCTAATGGTGGGGAGGGGAGCTGCACACACAAGCAGCATTAGCACTTCCTCCCGCAGGAGGCATGCTATATTGTAATGCACAGCTATTCCCTTCCTATTATAAAGAGTTCTGCAGCTTATGCTTACAATTTGCTTCCTAGCTTTGGCTTTAAAGTGGACCAAAACCCAGGATTTTGACTATCAATTGGGGGTGCCCAGCTGTGTGAAACCCCCCAGATCGCTGATGCCAATTCACCTCTTCCCGATCCTACACCGCATGCGTGGCATGCACGCCGTCTAAGGCCTGCGGCCACATCCCCCCCGCTTCCCTCAAATTTACAAATCCCCTGCTAAAGGGATACCGGGGATGCAGCTCGCACGTGCGCTGTTGGACCGTGGAACAAGGTAAGTGTATGGGTGAACTGGGGGTTTCACACAGCGGGGCATCCCGATTTTGGATGTCCCGGGGGGAGGGAATCGATCGGCCCTGGAATCTTATAGCCAATTGGCGTGGGTTTTGGTCCACTTTAAATTGGACCAGTGACTGGGCAGGGCGGCCCTGGAGTCTAAAAGACCCCAGAGTTGGCCAATTAGGTGCTCCTTAGGACCGTCTGTGTTCCCAAAGTAAACACTCTGAAAAACCTAATGTACAGTTATATTTCTACCTTTTCTTTTTTTAAAATGAGACCCCACCCCTATCACATTTGCATAAATGCCATTTATTGGAAAAAAACAAAACAACCAAATGATTTCTATAGGGTTGATTAATCCTCCTAACTGTTTTGGGTGTGTTTTGCCCTTTTAATAAATTGAGCTTTTATGTTTGTTTGAACAGGCGGCTGTCATTTTCCTGTGAGGGGTGCCAGGACCTCACAACCTGCACTATGTGTCTGGAGCTGCCCCTGATAATTTACACACACATGTTTTAGGAGTTTAGTTTATTTTACTCAGACATTTAGGGGGTTAATGAAGCCTAATCTTAGCGTGTAGTCCTCAGCAGCCAGTATCCGCTCACAGAATACAAAATAGTCCACATTCATTTTGGTAAATAAATCCGATTGCTTTCCTGTGGCCACCGCCTATCGTCCTATTTGCCAGAAAAGGTGGAGCTGATCTTAAACGAGTTAGAGATAAAGCCCCCCCCCCCCCCCCCCCCCGTGTGTGCTAGGGGACACTTTAGATTAATGACCCCCACCGCTGCCATCCATCATGCCTGCGCCAGGCAGGGTTGTGGCCATATCTTAATAAAGTCTTATATCTGTGGTGCTCGCGGTGTTGTCATGCGGCGGAGTGCAGCAGCAATAAGCGTGTGATGGGATCTTTAGTAACATCAGCCAATGATGTCTCGCCACAGCCGCCATTGCTCTGGCATTCATTTCATTTCTATGTCCTGTTTGTATCGGCGTCACAAGCTGAGCGATTACTACTTTTTTATTCATAGATATTCAGCAGCTCAAGCATGCGCCGTTGGACCAGGAAGCTAGTGATGGGATGACCTGGGGGGGTCTCACACATCTTATAGATTCCTGGGCATATCGGCGTGGGTTTTGGCCAACTTTAAAGCAGACCTAGTCTCAAATTCAAATATACTACTTAAGTGGTGCAGACATAAGTCACACGTGATAATGTTACTTAAAAGTACTCTAACATACTTACATGCAACCACTTCAATAGGGGATAATGACCGTGGCCTGCACATGGTTTGGGAATAGGTCCGCTTTACTGGGGATCCGGGGGGGGGGGGGGGTTGCATCGGGAAGTCTGCTTTAAGTCCACTTCAAAAGGGATGTTGATAACATATCACCCCAAGGTATACTTCAAGCAAAAGCAAAAAAAAGTATTTACTGTATTCAGATATTGAAACAAGGAGACTCCATAGGGTCAGTGACCACTTCTGTCCCTCTGAGATTACAGATGACCATGCTGGCCACTGTATTGCCTGGAGGAGCCTGTCTAACCATGGCACTAGATGTCAGCATTAGGCTCAAGGACAGACCATAGATCAATAGATTATTATTATTGTTTGTTTATATAGCGCCATCATCTTCCATCTACCTTTACAAGGTATGATTACAGACAAGGTAAAACATATAGTACAGGGAACAATACAAAATTAGATGCCACAAGGTTACAACCAAGTGTTGTGAGCACAGGAGACAATAGGAAGGAGAGCCTTGCGAGCTTACAGCCTAAAGGATGGGGGTGGGGACAAAAGGTGGGGATCACAAGTGGTAGAGCTAGAGTTGGGCTGCATGTGCCATTCGAAGGTTATAAGATATAGAGCCGCCAACTCTTTGGTTGCCACAGAGGCATTTTGGTATTTTATTCTTCCTTTATATTTAAGAGACCAGACCACCACCCATCGGGTAAGCTCAGGAAACATGGCTGGTACATGAATATCCTCTATTAAAAAGCGAGTTGTGTCCTGTGGTGGCTGCCTGGTATCTGAATGGCTGTCAGTGCGCTGATCTCTATCTCCCTAGGCAAGGATCTCCCGTACTGCGGGCCTCTGCTCGCTCACATGCTGGTTATATTATCCGGGAGCCGGAGACCCCTAAGGGAATAGTTGGAATTCCTGGGATTGCTGGCAGCCAGATCTGCTGACTGAACGCTCTGTAGCGCTACATGGCAGCCGGTGACCCTGCTGCGGACTTCTCTGAAATCGGAAGCGCTACAGTTAAGTGGATGACCCAGATGTTGAAAGTCCTAATTCATCTATTGTCTCGTATATAATTTAAAGCAGACCGACACCCATTTTTCAGCAAATGGGTGCTGGACTGCTCTGGGTTAGGCTGGGGTGGGGGAGACAGGCCAGTGAGCAAAAGTTTCATTCACCTGAACCACGATCCCCCAATGAAACGCAGTTCTGGACAGGTGGAAGCAGCAAATCACAGGGACACATTTCTCTGGGGGATTGTGGTTTAAGTTAGTGGGCTCCAGCAATCTGGAGGCTCCCCCCCTCAAAGCCTGTCCCAATGGGTGTTGGACCTCTTTGCTGCAGCAGGTGGTGGTGCCGCCTGGCACCCGGTGGCAGCGTAACATATAGCACTGCCATTTGTTGCAGCACATCAGAAGCTTTCGGGGTTCCTTTTCAAATAGCTATGGGAGACGTGAGGGATCAAGAAGTTGATTGGAAGCAGCTTGTTCAGAAGCCACCTTCAGGAACATCACAACAATGACTGTACTGTCAGGTTAAGCAGTTGTCCCAGCCATCCCCTGAACACTGAGCTGTTACTTACCTTACTCCACAGACCTTTGTTCCTGACCCTGCTATGCCCTGACTGCATCAGTTGTGCTGCATATCAACATCCTCTGCTACATACATAGTTCTGAGCCAAGCTGAGGTCGGCACTGAACCACAGTTAATGTACTTCATTGGTGACTGTATTGTGCCAACACCATGTGGAAGACCAGATGCCAGCAGGCTGCCCAGTAGGGATCTCATTGTTCATTTCTGTGCCAGGCAGAGGCTTGTAGTTCAGTATAAGCAGTATAGGTCCCTAAAAGACATAATAAAATATAAGAAGGTACCAGAAGAAAAGAGATAAGGGTTATCGCTACAACTCTCTCCTCTATCCTCCCACAGAGCCCAACACTCCTAAATCTCATTACCCAAATATACCACCAAAGGATTACACCCCCTGGAAACATTGGCCGTCTATCCACCAGGATTGCTGCCAGATGTTCATTGACCATGATGCTAGTGATTCTATTTTGAACCTAATGAAACCTCGAGCTAAAAAGCATTGTCATTTATGCCACAAAAACTTTGCCATAGAATAGGCCAGCAAGCGACATGCTTTAAGCATCAGGTGCAATAGCCATGTGGGCGCGGGGGAAGGGGCCAGCCCGTAGCACAGCTCTTTTCTGCACTGGCTTATGGCCATAGCAAATAATCAAGAGGCTTGCAATATGGCATTCTGGGAAACCACAGGATGAAATATTTTTGGGGGCTGTTTATTGTGGTCTGTTTGCTATCGGAACAAAGATCTAAATACACAGGCCTCTCCTGGAATGCCGGGTAATCTAGACGGCCTGTACAGCAGAGATGTTGACAAATGGGGGATGACCTCTGATGACCCTGCGAGGCACATTGCAGAGTAATGGGAGAGGTGGGTCAGCAGTGCTCTGGCTTCAAGGACATCCTTACTGCCTTGTCCAGGCCCTTGTAAGCTGATCTCTGGGGACAGGAGGTGGGGGCATCCAGGGCCCAGCTCAGGCTCCTGAAAGCTGATCTAAGGGCACAGGGTGTGGGGGGAAGGAAAGAAATGGGAAACCAGGATATTTTCATTTCACCGTTCATGTTCTGACCTGTGGCTTCCCTCTAGCTGTTTCTGCTGCTATTTGGGAGTTTCGATGATTCTAAACCGTCAGTCTCAGGGACGCTGTTTTGATTTGTTACTTCTGTTACCACCACTCGCCAACCAGGCAAGATGGGGACCCGAGCTTGTATGTTCATCATAAGCTTTAGCATCTTCCTGAGCTGCTTTCTGCCTAAAGCTGATAACTTTGCAGGGTAGGTGGCCTATTATTGTTTCTTTATAAAGCACCATCATCTTCCATGTTGCTGTACATGATAGACATTGCTGACAGAGTGAAATCAGTAATATTCCTATAATACAAGGGGAGTTATGCATACCTTCCAACTTTTCAGGGTGGGAAAGGGGGACAGTTGTTAAATTAAGCCACACCCCTCATTGATTGATGGATAGGAGATAGTATTTAACAGTTACAACAATATAAACATTTTGAATGGGCAAATGAATCGTTTATTGATGCAGATCTGCATATTAAACCTCAGAGAAGAGCAATGAGGGACACAGGGGCAAGGACTCAAATCAGAGAGATATGCATTATGGGTTGGATGTGACAGAGATAGGACCTGCCCTTGCAAGCTTACAATCTAGAGCACACAACTCGAGGTCCGGGGGTCGGATGCGGCCCTCCCAGTCTTTTTATGTGGCTCTCTGACGGGTGCCAGATGGCAGCAGCTGGGTGGCTTCCATTCTAGGTGTCCCATTTACTTCTAGGTTTGTAACACTAGTAGCACATGCTGGGCTGGTATATGGCCTTCCACAGTAACGCCTCCAGACGTGGTGCCTAACAATTGGGCGTAAAGAGAGTAGTGTCTGCAAATATTCTGATGTATATTGTCAGCCATCTTTCACCAAATAATGAGAGCCCACCTAACGCACTCAACATTTGCTGCAGGGAATATGCCAGCTATTTGCCAGGTAAGGTGGGAACAAATTATTGTAGGGCTGGCCTGGGCACCATAATTCTACATCTGTTCTGAGCAAAATAATTCTGTGGCTGTCTTGGAGAAAATATAGTTCTGCATCTGTCCTGGGCAATATAATTCATCACCTGCATCTTATTCTGTGTCGGTAACCAGATATTTGAATGGTTGTGTTTGCATTTTGTTTTGTGATTGTTATTAACCGCCCTTTGAAGGCGACCAGGATGTGGCCCTCGGTGAAAATGAGTTTGACACCCCTGATCTAGAGGGTAACAGTGGGTCACAAGTAATATGGATTAAACATGGAGACAAGTGCTTTGAAGGTTGTTAAAGTGGACTAAAACCCAGCTCGATCGCCCCGGGAGATTCCCGCGCCAATCGATTTCCACCCTCCTGGGCCTCCAAAATCGGGATGGCCATCTGTGTGAAACCCCCAGGTTGCCCCATTCACTTACCTTGTTTCCCAGTCCCATGGCACGTCTAAGAGCCGCAGACGCATACTGCTATACCTTCATTTGTGAATGGCCAGCGTGGGCATGCTCCCGGTTTGAGGTAAGCGGAGGATGTGGCTGTCAGAGCTGCTCTTAGACGTGCCGTGGGAACGGGAAGAGGTAAGCTGGTCTCGGTGATCTGGGGGGTTTCACACATTTGGGTGTCCCCGGGGAAAGGACTGAAACCCAGGATAGTCAAAATCCTGGGTTTTGGTCCATTTTGGAGCTTTGGAGGTCCTGGAGTTCCCCCTCCTTGGAGCATCCAGAATTGGGATGCCCACTCTGTGAAATCCCCTGTTCCACTCCCCTTCTCCCGGAGCCCTTGTCACATCTCAGAGCTGTGGCTATGTCCTTGTACTCCTTCAGCTGTGTGCAAACCCACATTGGGCATTTCTGTATGGGCGGCGTGGGCACACCACAGGTAGAAGTTGAGTGGGGGATGCGGCTGGCAGTGCATTCGGCTCTGCTTAGCCATTCAGGCGTGCTTGGCTTCAGCCGAGCCTGCGTTATAGGAATGACAGGAAGATGAGTGAATCAGGCAACCTGGGAGGGTTTACACTGCTGGGCATTCTGATGCTAGGGGGTACTTGGCATAAAAAGTTTGAGAGGCACTGCTTTGGATGATAGAGCAGTGGTGGCAGATTGGACTTTTATAAAGGCTTTTCTTTTGTAGCTTTGGTCCCAGCTCTTGGAGTTGGCATGATAAAGCAATATCAGCCAGGATCTTATTAGCATTCCTCTCTCCATTTAAGCTGTTTGCAATTACAGCGGCCCAGACCCAACAAGACGAAATCCCTGTCAGATAGGAGGATTCCAGACTCATGTTCTTGCCGTCGTTTGAGAAACCGCTTTTTGAACCATTTGCCTTTAAAGACTCAGTCAACATTTGATTATTCTCTTTCCAATTGTCGGGCAGCTTTGTGCTGACCATTTTTAGTGTTAAAAAGTCCAAAGCCTTCTATGTGTAGGGGGGAGGGATATTGAGTTTTTAATTAAAAATGTTTGCTATCTCCCAGTGAGGCTTCAGCTTCTTTTTGTTGAGGGTTTAGAAGCTTTGAGCTAGGTCTGAAAATGATTAAGAAGATGTGCCAAAAAATGTCAGGGCCTCCAGAATACCTGGCCGGGTTCCAGGAGGCGATTGCGCAAACTGCCTCTGCTGGGACATGTAGGGCCCCTCTGTCTAGCATGGAGGCAGAGGCTTGGGATTGTTTAGCACATCTATAGATCAGGTCCATTCTGCAATAGCGTGCTTGCTGCATTCCTTCCAGACCATTCCCTGGCCTCTGTGTACACTACTGTGTTTGTGTGCTCCTCACAAGTGTTACACAAGATCTCCACAGGAAGTCCAGGCTGAGATCTACAGATATTTACCCGGATAATAAACATTTAGCAAGATATCAGCTTGTCTGCCATTGTGACTCATCAGAGCAATATGTACGGGGAGGAGGACCCAGCCACAGGCCTTGATGGCAGCCCGGCAACTTTTGACTAGATTAGGGTTTCATCTAGGCATCTGGATCTGACTGGGCCCCACAGCAGCTTTGCTAGGATCATGCTTCAAGTACGAATATTTGTTGTAGATATGTCATTGTCACATATCTAAGATTAACTTCTGGACTGGACTGGGGGGATCCTGACACTGAGGCTGCAGCCCTGGCTATTGGTTTCGGCTATTAGAGCCGAAGATGGTGGATCAGGTAGGTTTTACTGGGGACTTGGGGGGGGGGGGGGGGTGTTTCACACTGTGAGGTATCACAATTTGGGATGCCCCCAGGGCCAGGAACAAGGCCCAGGATAGTAGTCACCCGACTGGCTTTCTCAATTCAGAGGGGCTCCAGCATCTTGAAAGACTAGGACTCTACTAAAAACAGCAAGTCCAGTTGTCCACTGCTACCTCCCCCCACTTGACCTTAAGCAGCCAATCAGGTTTACCAGGCAGGCAGCTTGAGCAGGTGCAGGTGCCAATGCCAAGTGTAGGTACTATCGGATGGGCCAGGGGGAGAGGACAAATATCTATGTGGAATTCTATAAAGTGGACTTTCAACTGCCCCACCCCACTGCACACTTCTGTTTATTTATTTAAAAAATACTTACCTGGTCCAGGTAGAAACCATGAACTATAGAGTCACGTGCAACAGCTTTGACACCAGAGGGATCATGAATTTATTTAATCAGGAAACACTAGTTTGCCTAGGTGACCATCCCTCAAATCCAGCTCCCTTTCTGCCTCTTTCTGCGGGGGGTATGGATGTGGCATCAGCAGGACATGTGATCGTCTGGTCTCCTGCTCGGGGTGTAATGAGCAATGGGAATTTTCCTTCGCCTCTTGTATTTTTAGCACATCATCATGGAACCCGGATACAGATAGAGAGCAGTGTTATCACCATTCTTCTGTAACTGCCCAGCAGCCCCTCTGCCCCCCCCCCCCCCCCCCCCCCCCATTACCATCCATATCTGCCTCCACATCAAAGCATTCCCTTTCTACATGACAGTGATACTAACCAAAGCCGGGATTCATTACCAGCAAATTTCACTTCTGAGAACTGGCTCCCCTCACAGCATGGCAGCTTTCCAAGAGGCAGCTTCCCCGTGAGCCAATGGCCGAGCGTCCCACGGAACATGAGTATGGAATTGATTATTGAGGCACCACATTACAGTGTGGAAGCTGGAAGCCTCATGGATGGAATATTTTCATGTGCCGATTATCTCAGTTCTGAGGTCTGGCCTTACTGTAAAGGCTCCTCCGCTATTGCCAAATGCACATTCCTGCCTAGACAGAACCACGTGTGGCAACTCGTCAGCACCTCCACTAATGGCACCATGTATGGGCAGCAGATGGGCTGCCATCTGCAACGGGGTGCCAGGTGAGCCAGTTGCACAGCCAGGGGCGCTTTATGTACTGACAAAGAAGCATATTGCTTTTTATTGTAGCTAATGCTTCTTGTCTGATCAAGTCAAGCTAAAAAAAAAAGTATGTTTTAAAAAGGACCAAACTGGGACTAAAGTCTATAAGACTGTAGTCTGGGTTTACTCCTTCCCAAAGGTTGAAACTCCCTGGTTTCCCCACATACTCACTCACTCCATCCCACAGTAGATGTGCGGGCTTCTGGTGGCCTCCCCGCCCTGCACACTGGCTGTTGGTGAGGCCACACAGGCCGGTGAGAGCAAAGATGCTGCAGCGTGTGACTGTGCTCAGCTGCGGCTGTGAGATTGAAGATTGAGGTGAGTATACAGAGAAACCAGGAGGTGTCGCGTGACAGGGCATCCCAAAACAAGGTGCCAATTAATTTATATACGTTTTGGTCCACTGACCCCCCCCCCCCCCCCAGGACATCCCAGTTTGGCAAAAACTGGATGACGTTCTCCCGCCCAACATGACTGCCAGTGGGGTTTGAAGGGCAGACATGCAGGGTGTGAATACTCGCTTGGTCACCGGTGGACAAGGATATGCAGTTGTAGCACCTCAGGATCCCGGATGGGTGAGTATCTCAGGCTTCCTAGTATTCAGTAAGCGTAGTGCAGGGTTAAAGCGGACCTTCACCCTGAATAAGTTTCCCACACCCGGTACATACAGATTGTCCACATTAAAAATCATCCTACCTGCATCTACTGCATGTTATGAGCCTTTAAACATCCAAGATGGCGGCTTATGGAAGCCGCCATCTTATCAGGCAGCCTGCAAACAGGAAGTGCCTCCTGACTGTGCTGCTCTGCATTCTGGGATTGCTGACCGTTAACTGACCCCAGCTCTGCTCTGTCTGAGCAAAGCACAGCTATAACCCGCCCCTCTGTACCTTATCCCACTCTCCTCAGTAAGTGTGATGCTTCTGAGTCAAGATGGCGGTGCCCGTATCCTAAATTCATGAACAGAGTTGCAGCCCAGTGGGGGAAAGAATAATAAGTTAGTGACTAAAAACGTAAAATATATTCATTTTAGATGCTGGGGAACCGTTTTTTAAGAGTTTGGGCTTTTCATTAAATCTCGCTGAAGGTCCGGTTTAAATGAGCCTAAAGTTACTTGATTTAAAGTGGACCAAAACCCAGGTTTTGGTCCTTTCTTCCCCCTGGGGCACCCTGGTTTGGGGTGCCCCGCTAGTTTGAAACCCCACCTTTCAGAGAGCTAACTCACCTCTCCTAGAGCCCACAGAGCAGCGGAACAGCTGCTCTGACACAGCCATTCAGTTGCGGCGAGCGGTGACGTGTACAACCAAGAAGGGAGGCGAGTGATGCCGCCTGGGCTGGGGGGGGGAGGTAAGATTTGCAGGCGACTTGGGTTGTTTCACAGAGGGCGGGGGGGGGCAGTTTGGGATGCCCGGTGGGAGGGAGTAAGCCTGTACTGGATTTGGCCCATTTTAAAGCGATCCAACTTTTTTTTGTATAAAATGTTGGATCGCAATAGGATGAGTGGAGGGGGACAACCTGAATTCTGATGCCCCTCCCCCATGAACCTGGATATGCATGGCCAAAGTCCTTTTGGCATCTGGAGTCCCAGAAGAGGACTTCATCCAAGGTCCAATATGATTTGCCAAGGATCACCTGATCAAAACCCCTGTTAAACCCAGAAAATGTTACCATTCTCCTCAGTCCCCCAGTAAAATTGAGCACAGTGGTCACATGGTCCACAGGCTTCTTTGGGTATCCGGAAGGCGGCCAATAACAGTACTCTATTTAAAAGGGGGACCGGGGAGAAAGTAAAAGTGATACATCACACAAGATAATTGTTACATTGTTACACCATTGCGTCTGTAGATTTAGCCAAGATAATCGGGGATTACAGGTTCAGCCAATTTTCATGCCATCCACCAATCATCACAACAGAGCGGGACAGGATTGCTGGCCCCTCCCTCCCCTTCCTTCGCCTCCAGATTCATCGCATTGCTGTCAGCGCAGAGCCCACCCATCGTGCTGATTATTATGCAGCATCACAGATCCAAGAAGAGAAATCATAAGGTTAAACTGCAAACCACAATATCTCGGATATTTCTTCTTCAATTTAAAAATGGAAAACCGTTTAGGACAGCGCCAAATGTAGCCTGATGCAATGATGTAACAATTACCTCTGCCTGCTGTAGCACTTTCTAGATTTCTCTGGTTTAACAATAACATTTGATGCCCCTGCACGAGGAAAAATGCATTTTATAAAAATGGGTGGTGCTCCCATATAAAATTGTATAAAAACCCCATATTATACAGAATGTTGTGTTGGTCTGCTTTAATCTGGTCCTAAACCTGCTGCATGTTCCACGCACTGAACATCCCAGTTTGGGCACCTGACAGCTTAAAAGACCTAAAGTTCCTGAATGCCAGTTCTTCAGGCATTTCTGTGGGATTTACATAGGCCGACCAGATGCTCAGAGGGTGGGAGGTGGACAGGACACATCAGCTGTAAAGTAGATCAGCAGGCTCCTGGCAGGACTTTGGCTGAGCTAAAGGACCAGTCAGTATCCAGGAAATTGCCAGTAGCGCAGTCATGTGACCAAATTAATGAAAACTTAAGGAGATCCCTGGAAGCTGGCTTTATCAGAGAAATGGACATGGAATGCTGGGGGAGGGCTCTTGGCCGGAGTGCAGCTTTAAATTCAAGAGTGTCTTTTTAGGTTGATGGTGACGTCATGGCGGATGGCACTGGCCTCATATAACAGACATGTTACTGGAACAGATCCGGGGGCACATGGAATGTGTGCTGTGCTGCTGGAGACGCCGGCGGCTGTGTGGTGAGCCGGCGCTGTAGCACGTCCGCTGTTTATTCTCTGATATCTTCTGGCGTTTGTGTTTGGAATAAAGATTCCTCCGCTATGGGCTGCTTTAAATAAATGGATTCCATTTGCTGCCCTTTGGCCGATTTGTGTTCACTCTCAGGATGTGATTCCTTGTGGCTTATTGTAAGAGGCCTGTTGTCACCCCCCCCCCCCCCCCATTATCTGATTGCCTCCTTATGGCAGCACTGAGGGGTACTAATCCATTTATCCATTAAACCGGACCTTATGCATCGTTTAGTGAAAAGCCCAAAGCCCAAACCCTTACTTAAAAAACTATTCCGAGCATCTAAAGTTAATGTATTTTACCTTTTCAGGCGCTTACTTATTATTCTTTTCCCCACTGGGCTGCAATTCTGTTCAGGACTTTAGGATACAGGCGCTGCCATCTTGCCTCAGAGGCATCACATACTGAGGAGAGGAGGGGGGCAGGTTATAGCTGTGCTTTGCACAAACAGAGCAGAGCTGGGGTCAGGAAAAGGACAGCAATCCCAGAATGCAGAGCGGCACAGTCAGAACACACTTCCTGTTTGCAGGTAGCCTAAAACTCCACGGGCCTCTATCTTGGATGTTAAAAGATTAAAAGAACACAACAGGCGCAGGTAGGATGATTTTTAATGTTGGCAATCTGTATGTACAGGGTGGGGGAAACATACAAAATAGACTCTTATTCCGGGTGAAGGTCCGCACACATATTGTAGGAATGTACCATCCTATGTCATTGTAATGGCAAATGCCTGTATAGTGGACTTTTGCTGTCAGGTTAGGAACTCCACACTGTGGTGCCGGGACGGGGGCTCCTGTTTTGAGAATTGTTCTTCCTTGAAGACCTCATCCTAACTGATGTATTCCATGGTGGAAGATATTCCCTGTGTGCATGTAATGGATATAGCTGGCGACATGATAGCTGATCATGCTCCATCAAAAGCACCACAAGCCCTGACTACACCTGAGTCCTGGCAGTGGAAGCATCAGAAAGAGCAAATGCAACTAGAGCAGAGGTTCCTAACCAGTGGCACTCAAGCTCTCTTGTGCTACCATGGTACCCAGGGCCCCTGTGGGTGAAGCTAGGACATGTAGTACTGCAGACAAGCTACTAGTGCTGAGCGGCCAACAAGCTGCTGTACTGGAGCAAATGGAGGGACTGCATTGCTGGCAGAAGGGCTTGCATTGTTGGGCCAGTATAGGATATCCACTTTTCAGAGAAGTATAAGTATATTAGTGGTGGTGAGATAACTGTGAAATGGGAGGTGGTCCCGCCATAAAAATAAAGTTTAGAAAACCCTAAACTTGACAATATTGCCTCCAGAATATAGTGGCTCCTGCCAGGACCAGCTTCAGGGTTACGTGGGCTCTTGTGCGATAAGAGTCTCAGTGGGCCCCTTGCCCGTGTGATACTCCATACATGGCGATAAAAGTTGCATGTATGACAGAGACAAAGAAAGAGAATAAAAAGAATGACAGAAAAAAGCAGGAAAGACAGGGAGAATCAGTGGGAATGAAAAACCAGAAGAGAGAGGGGGAAAGAAAGAATAGAAGGACTGACAGAAAAAAATAGAAGGAAATAAAGAGAAAAAAGCGAGAAAAAAAGGAATAGTAGAACAAACAGATGAAAGAAAGAAAGAACCAAAACATAGATGGAAGAAAGAATGAAAAAGAATAGAAGGAAATAAACTAAGGCCCTTATTTATCAAGGGCTAGCGCCAGGTAGTGTCTGACGAGCGCCAGGTACCGCCAGCTAACGGCGGCACCGACTCAAGTATGCCCGGCGGCGGTCACAATGACGCATTTATCACGCTAAATGAGGCTAGCGCCGGCGAGAGCGTCAGCTAGCGCGGGATTCATCATGTAGCCGACTGCAACGAACAGCGCCGCTGCTAATCCCATCACAGCGCCAGGTATGACCTGTCGCTCCCTGGCCATGTCCAATGCATTTCAATGGAGCAATGTTTAATTAATCATAATTAGTTGCTATTAATGTTTTTTTTTTTTTTTTTATGTCAAAAATTCTGTGACCACTTCTGCAATGTTAGGATTTTTTTTAAGGTAAAAAAAAAAAAAAAAAAATGATTTTGTGCAGGTCTGATATTAATGTATTCATATTACAAAATGTTTATACAAACTTGTATAATTTTACAATCAAAAAATATGGTTGTTTGGGGGTTAAAAACTATTTTACACCCATCGCCGCCAGCGCTCTGGGGTTTAAACAAGGAATTCACAGCGCGAATAAATTCGGAGCGTGTTTTGTTAATGAATCTGCAGCAAGCCGTTCGCTCTGGCCATTCGTTGTCAGGCGCACCCATACAACGCTGAACCTGTGAAACAGCGACCCCCCAGCCCGTATTCAACATTACCGCACACCGACTGAGTCGCTGTCAACAAGCAAACAAGCGACTACTAGCTGGCGCTGAGAAAATCACGCTACTGGCGCTCATCTGTCGCTACCTGGCGCTATTAATGAATCGGCCTCTAAGAATAGAATGCCTGACGGAAAGAAAGTCTCTCCCAATGGCCAATCTGCCCCTGCCTGACAGTCCTTAGTCCTGGTTACCGCACTGCCCTGCGTCCTGCATAGGGGCTGCCCAGGGTATAGGGAACGAGGTGGGCCCTCTCAAGGTTCAGGAGCCCCGGCATCTGCCCGGGTATGCCTAGTGCTGACGCCTGCCCTGCATAGGGAATAGGGAACGAGGTGGGCCCTCTCAAGGTGCAGGAGCCCCGGCATCTGCCCGGGTATGCCTAGTGCTGACGCCTGCCCTGGCTCCTGCTGTTAAACATGTCTCTCTCAGTCTGAGCAGTAGTGCTTCTTTTTTTTTTTTCTTTTTGCAGCAAATCATTTAAGAATTCAATCTTGTTTTACATGTTTCATGTAATATTTGGAAACTATGGAGAGAACACGACTGTAGAAACTGGAAAGCTGCCAACAGAATCTGCCGACTTGTTTCTCGGAAGTGTTGGCCATCGGCGCTTCTCTTGTTTTTCAAGTGATGTTAAGTGTTTAAGCAGCTTCGGGAGAAGCAAGGCGTAAGAGCGCAATTTTATTCAACTGAATGCGTTAACCACCAGTGCTGTGGCCCTCACGCCTCTCCCTGGTGGCACGGCTACAATAAGTACATATTAACATCTAGCCATAAGTTTGTGGCCCTCACAGCTTTTTCTGGTGCTTCTGGTAGCTAAGCACATGTGGTACGGCACCACTGGCCCTAATGTTGTAGCCCTCTGGTACTGCTGGTGGCCAAATGCAGATAAAGCTGGTGCTGAGCACCAAGCCCTAAGTTCTGGAATGTTTCGAATATTAGGGGTCTTAGCTGAAGAAGAGCAATTGTGGGAGCAGGGACCATCTTATGCCCCCTTGTTTTCCAATCATAGCTCGGTGCTTCCACTTCAAGTTATTATTTCTTTACCTTCTCTTTTTAGTAAGGAATCCTGTAAAGCAGGATGTTGTATGTGTTGGACATCTTGGGTTATCTATATTTAGATGGCCTACAGAAAAGTGTGGAACACACCTGGCTCCTCAGTATCTCTACTGCACAATGAAAAAATGACTAATGCTGGCACTACTGGAACAGGATGTGGCTATGACATCCCGACAGCATGCCCAATTATGCAAACGCTGTATATTAAAGCAGAACCTGACTGATCGTGGCTAGTACAAGCCAAAGCAGCATTCCTTTTTGTAATGTGAAAAGGTATGGGGTCCCGGGGGCTCCCCAACTGGCTAACTGCAAAGATACCTCCCCCTGTGTAAATGAGGCATGTGCCCACCCTCAGGAGTGATCTCATTTAAAAAATTGCAGCTGCTCAACCAATCTGTGACTGATTTGGGTGCTGCATGTGGGCAAGACAAATGGCCATAGACAACATTTAAAGTGGACCAAAACCCACTGAATCGGCAAATACATTTGGCTGAAGCCCCTGCTGATACCTTCTTCTTAGGGTGTAGAGCTAGAAATGAATATTTTAATTTTTCAGAACTTTTCCTGGAACTCTGTAAGGTGGCAGGTGATCAGTCATTGCATTGGTGTGGCAATGACATCATTGCCACACACAACAGTGGCAATGAATGGAGGAGGCGGAGCTTCACAGCTAAAACAGGCGCCATTATCTGGGATTAGAGTGAAGCGTGAGCAGTGGAAATAGGCAAAAGGTACTCCTCATGGGGGGAGCAATTCAGGAGATGCTAGTTACAAATGTGGATTTTGGTCCACTTTAAAGGAGCCCCAGCAATCAAATCTTGTCAGCCAGCAACAATTTGGTTTGAGTGTAGGGGCACCAGTACCAGAAAGTATAAAAAACGTGATGTCTCATAGTGTAAAAACTGGCAGCCAATGTTGTATACCTACCTCACAACAATACAGCTTTTCAATGGCTCAGAATCCCCGCTTGCATTGCTCTGCATTGTTGGCCATTTCTGCCCTGGTGAAGTGGTGAATCCACGGAACGCGTCGGCGGGCTGTTATATGGGGGACCTCAGGCGTTAGACGTCTTCCTGACTTTATATTGTCATTAGTATACTGTGTGGCCAGTGTCTTGTGGTCTGCTTTGTGCAGACACTTTCACACAGTGTTTTCAATGTATATTTGCAAAATATTCTCTTTATATTGACTGTTTATTGTATACAGCACTTTTTATAGATTAAGTGCCTGGACTGGCACTGGCCCTTAAATATCAGCTACTTGTTTACATTGGGTATTTCCATTATCAGGAAGACATTCCATTGTGAGACATGTATATAAATTCAAAGCCTATATAGGGGCATCCCCCTTTGTTGTGTTATTGTGTATATGTTTTTTAGCATGTTACTTGTTATGTCTATGTGTGTATAATCCCTCATAGGAGTCTTTTTTACTACTAATAAAATTAGATTTTTACCATAGCATATTGTGGTTTTGCTACATTTTTGTGGGCAGAGTGCAGATTATCTGAGGGCCTGTGTGGGGTTTCCAGAAAGCCCCCCTCTAATTAGAATTGCATTGCTCTGCATATCTATATTAGGTCGGGCAGGCACACAGAGCGGTGACGCTGCCTAAATGAAAAGCTACACTGTGGTATTTTGGACAGAGATCGGTATAGAGAACTGGCCAGTGGATCTTACACTGCAGGGTGGCCCAAATCGGGATACCCCTAGGAAAAGTTTTTACCCGACCTATATCTCTTAGAATCCAGGTACATGCGTTGAGCGGCTTTGGATGTTGTTTCTTACTAAAAGGAAAACGGGGAGGGTGATTCATTAATAGCGCCAGGTAGCGACAGATGAGCGACTGTAGCGTGATTTTTTCAGCGCCAGCCAGTATTCGCTGTGCTTGGCCGGCATTAGCTTGATGACAGCGACTCAGTCGGTGTGCGGTAATGTTGAATACGGGCTGGGGTGTCGCTGTTTCACAGGTCCAGCGTTGTATGTGAGCGCCTGACAACGAATGGCCAGAGCGAACGGCTAGCTTCATATTCATCAACAAATCACGCTCCGAATGTGCTGTCGCTGTCCATTCCTTGTTTAAACCCCAGAGCGCTGGCGGCGATGGGTGTTAACTAGTTTTTAACCCCTAAACAACCATATTTTTTGAATGTAACATTATACATGTTTTTAGAATCATTTTGTAATATGAATACATTAATCTCAGACCTGTTAGATCAATTCTGCACATATTTTTTTTAATTTTTTTTTTTGACTTAAAAATAAATCCTAACATTGCAGAAGTGTTCTCCGATTTTTTGACATTAAAAAAAAAAAAATAATACCAATTAATTAGGAATAATTATAGATTGCTCCATTGAAATGCATTGGACATCGCCAGGGAGCGACAGCTCATACCTGGCGCTGTGAGGGAATTTGCAGCGGCGCTGTTCGGTCCAGGCGGCTTCATGATGAATGCCGCGCTAGCCGTCGCTCTCGCCGGCGCTAGCCTCATTTTGCTTGATAAATGCGTCATTGTGACCGCCGCCGGGCGTACTTGAGTCGCCGTTAGCTGCCGCTACCTGGCGCTCGTCAGACACTACCTGGCGCTATCGCTTGATGAATAAGGGCCTAAGTTTGTAAATAGTTTACATCAACTTTTGGAGCAGTTTTGTACTCTGAAAATCAGGGTTGGGTAAAGTATAGATGCTTCAGATGAAGTTGGGGTACAGGCCAGTCTACAGCCTTTCCACCTCTTACCGGGGAGCATAGAGCATATGAAGATATCCAAAGTAAGATGAGCACCGGTAGCCTTGGCTTGCTCCTGATAATCTAAGGCATGTTTCCGAGGAGGATCTACCACCAAACCAGGGGTAAAAGATTTGCCCCGTCCAGTACCTTTGGAATGCCCCTGACATGCATGTGCTCCTCCTTTATCTGGCAGCACAGTATGTCTGTACTAGGTGTAGCTGCACACCTATGAGCCTGTGGTGAATAGAATATGTGATCGGACGCCGGCCGTGTGCTGTACATATGTGGTGCACAAGATCTAGGCTCTGCTGATTTCAGCAGGGAGGCATGCGGGCCTGTGGGGCCGAGGCCTGGGAGAGCCGGACATGGATTTCATTTTTCCTGCTCGGCTCTTTCCAGTTCTGGCCGATGCTTCCCTGGTGCTCTAGTTGCGCAACAGAACTATTCTGACGCCATGAGGAAAGGAGGCCCTCACTGCTCTTTCTGATATTGCTACAAGGAGTCTTCTGATATACACACAAACCATAATAATAATGGAGAAAGGACCTTAATTGAGAACGTAATGTGTACAGTCTGGAGGAAAGAAGAGAGGGGACATGATTGAGACCTTTAAATATGTGAAAGGATTCAATAAGGTTGAGAAAAAACGGGTGTTGGTCCAGTTTAATGACAGAAAGGAAGATCAGGAGCAATGTTAGAAAATATTATTTTACAGAAAGAGTAGTAGATGCTTGGAACAAACTTCCAGCAGAGGTAGCTGAAAAATCGACAGTCACTGAATTTAAAAATGCCTGGGATAAGCACACATCTATCCTAAGAGAAAGAGTACATAATATAAATATATATATTATATATATATATATTAGATGGACCGTATGGTCTCCTTCTGCCGTCAGCCTTCTATGTTTTGATCTGTATTAATTAAAATGTGAGGCGAAATCTCCATAATGGGGTAAACTACCAGTTATTTTAACTAAAGGCAGGGAAGGGTGGTCTCTGTTGCACCTCCAGCTTTCTAACCTGTACTCTCTGATGTTTCCCACTGTTTGATGTTGTCAGACAGGTCCGTAGATACCTACTCCTACTGCCTGTGAGCCCCAAATGTAAAACCTTCTCACTTTTTTATCGTGGAGCGCTGGATGATGGGGACAGCAGTGCATTGCATTGCCCTATGCCTCCTGTTAGAGGAGTTGCAAATAAAGATCCCAGGTTTTGTTCCCCTTTAGGACAGGAAACGGCTGCATACACCTGGCAGACGCAATCTAGGAGCATGCCAGCCATATGGTCTCTTTATGTTGTCTTACTGTTGTGGCTGCCACATGCTCATGCTGAGCTCTTTAAAGTGGACCAAAACCCAGGTCCTTTCCCCGGGGGTATGAAACCCCCCCAGGACGCCGAGACCAACTCGCCTCTTTCCGGTCCCACAGCGCGCCTAAGAGAGTGGCTCTGACGGCCGTATCCTTCGCTTCCCTCTAACAGCGCCTGCCATTCACAAATGCCTGGCATCGGCACGCGCTCTGCTAGAGGTATAGCGGGATGCGGCCACTGCTCTTAGATGCGCAGTGGAACCGGGAAAAAAGTGAATAGGGCGACCTGGGGGTTTCACACAGCCGATTGTGGATGCCCCGAGGGCGGGGGGGGGGGGTTGATCAGGCCGGGAAGCTTATAGATCGAGCTGGGTTTTAGTCCACTTTAAGAGCAACAAAACCCAGGATTTTCACTCTCTTGTGAACTGCTTTAACCAACCCAGTAGCTGAAACGAAATGATGAACGCAGGTTTCTAGGTTAGGTCCGGTGTGGGTGTGTAGAAGGCCGCCTGCATTCATCTCAATTTACTTATCCTATGTCGGTGATCATTTTGTATAAGGTGGGGTTCACACTGCCGCAATTGCGCTGTGATAGCTCCACAATTTGCAGCCATTTTAGGATCGACATGACCTGAGAGTTGGAGGTGTGTGTGTGTGTGTGTGTGTGTGTGTGTGTGTGTGTGTATGTGTGTGTATGTGTGTGTCTGTGTGTGTGTGTGTGTGTGTGTGTGTGTGTGTGTGTGTGTATGTGTGTGTCTGTGTGTGTGTGTGTGTGTGTGTGTGTGTATAGAGGTGAGTGTATATCTAGTAGTAGATAAGGTGAAGTTCTGGCACATTGTGTAATGTTTAGAATAACAATGGCAAGTAGTAAAGTCATGGCTGGAAACATTTGCTGCTGTGCGAGGCTGTGAAGCATTTCAGGAATGTTCCAGAGTGAGATCACCAGAAGCTTCTCTTTACACGTCCCCACCGCCGCAGCGTCACGCTCCATAATAGCCCAAATCTCAAGGACAGGAGGAGAGCTGCCATTCTTTGTGCCATGTGTTGACTTCTCACCATCCCTTCATCCTGTGTGGGTGGTCGCAGCGGAAACCTGCGATTTCTGCGCAAACACTGAGAAAATGACAGTTTAGCTCACAAAGGAGAAACAGGCGAGCGCACGCCCCCGTATCTCCAGAGGCAGCTCATGATCAGACGCCTCTGGTGCGGTACACTTAGGTGCCAGTGTGGTGGGTGACAATTGTGTCAGAAAACGATGGGGAGTGATGTCGTGTGCAACGTGTCCCTGCCCTCGCTTGTCTGTTGTCTTCTCAGCAATCTATGCAGAACTTAATGTGTTACAGCGAACCCAACAGCATTAAATGGCCCAATTTATTCCCAACATCCTCAGTATTACCCAGCGACTTGGTGTAAAGCTTATCTAGTGTATGACCAGCGGACTGAAACCAATCGATCTTGATGCAGGCCGTACACATGGTGGCCTGGCTGACCGTACCCCAGGGACACTGGGCAATCTAGACAATCTCATGGCCTAACTAGGAACAAAGTAGATTGATTTGTTTTGCCTGTATTGCCTTGTGCTTGCTCAAAATATTGGCATGTGTATGACCAGCTTAAATCGGTCCAACACCCATTTTCTACTGAATAAGTGCTGGACCACATTCTGATAGATACCGCAGGGACATATAAAACACCAGTTTAACTCATTTGCACCGCAATCGCATTTAAAAATTAGGCCCCGTGACTGACCGCCGGCGGAATGGCTCCTGCTTCTCTGGCTGTCGGAGGAAACGGGGAACCACGTGACTGCCACTGGCCAATTGCAGGGCCAGATTTCTCTTATTGGCAGGGGGGTTCCAGCAATCTGGAAGCCCCCCCCCCCTCCGCTCCCAGTGCCTGTTACAATGCACTCCAGTGCCCATTTTAGTGGACTGCTTTTAGTCCCTCCAATGAATATGAGTTAAAGGGACAAAAAACAAAAGCTGTATTTATCTTTTACTCCCTGCAGCTGATAGATCCCAAACTAACCAGGTTGTGAGGAAGAACCCAATGCCATTAACACTGTGGACAAATGGACCCCTCTCCTCCAGCACCACCACCATCATCAGTCAGGCAGGCTGATTCATTACTAGCGCCAGGTACCGACAGATGAGCATCTGTAGCGAGACATTGAGCGCGACCTCTAGTAGTCGCTGTGCTCGGCCATGGTTCGCTGTTTCAGAGCGTCTCAGTCGCTGCCCAGCATTGATGAATATATTGTGTGAGTCGCTGTAACACCAGTACAGCGCTGTATGGGAGCGAACGATAGCGTCAGCTCAGTGCGACCGACTCACACCATATTCATCAAAAAAATAGCCTCACACAGCGCCAGTGCTCAAAATCGGGTCGTTGTAGCCCAGAGCGCCAGAAGCTGTGTGTTTAAAGTGGACCATCACCCTCCCGTGATTGGCCCGGAAATCTATAAGATTCCCGGGCCGATCACCTCCCTCCCCGCGGGACATCCGAAATCGGGATGTCCCGCGGGGTGAAACCCCCCCCAAACACCCCAAATCTCCTTACCTTGTCTTCGGCGGCGGCCAGCCGCCGCCGCCTCCCTCGCACCCCTCCAGACGTGCGCGCTGTGAATGGCCGGCGCGGGTGCGCGCGCGTCAAGAGTGACGCGCGGGAGGCGGCGGCGGAGGAGCCGCTTGTCCGCTGCTGTCAAACTGCTTGTCCGTCGGCGCTGGGAGCGGGGAGAGGTGAGTTTTTCGGGTCCACCGAAGTGGACCAAGACCCAGGATAGTCAAAATCCTGGGTGTTGGTCCACTTTAAAGTCGTTTTTGAACATGTATCCACTAGTAACAAAGCAAAAACACATGGAATTACATTATTACATTGTGACATAAACGCTTTAATACCAGACCTGTAATGACAATTCTGCATAAAAATATTATAAATCAAAAAACGTTTCAAAAAAGACTTTTTCTAGGCCATGAGAGGTGACGCTATTATTTGATAATTAAAAAAAAATAAAAACAGCATAAAACCCTGTTTAAAGAGAAGAAAAGGAGTGACAGGTAATACCAGGCGCTCTGCAAGCCAGAGCGCCGGCGGTATAAGGTGAGTCGTCTGTGATGATGAATCGGTCGCTACGTGTCGCTGTTAGAGTTTGCTCACCAGATTCGCTTTGATAAATGTATTGCGTACAGCGCCCGGCGGTCACCGTTCGCTACCGGTTACCTGTTGCTGCCAGTCGTTACCTGGCGCTATGGCTTGATGAATAAACCCCATAGTGACTCATGCGCGCCTGCTACATTAATTTCAGAGTAGAGAGACCAATGCTTCTGCTCTGCAGCGCCATCTGCTGTTGCTACACGTGATCGCTGTGAAAGCTTAAAACAGAGGAGACTATACAGCAGCTGATTTTGCAGTAGTGGTTCCCACTGTGGAGATGCCTGCTAGGAAGTATTGCCAGTGATAATTAAAAGGGACAGTCCAGTCTATGACAATAATAAGGCAGCAAGGAGCTCACCATGTGTCTCCCCCCCCCCCCCATGTTCTGCAGAGTACTGTAGATGCTGTAGCAGGCAAAGTTTGCTCATCCAAATGTAGTCCCTCAGCATGCTCAGCCTGAGCGAGCCCAACAAACTCCTCGCTCACACAGGGAGCTCTGAGGGACAGGGGTGGCTGTGCGACCACATTTGGAGGGGGTCATGGAGAAATGGAAGGGGCACATTCTAGAACTATTATTATTGTTTATTTATAAAGTGCCATCTTCTATGACGCTGTACATTAGTACCAAATCATCTACAGTGCAGTGCAGGAGAGGCACACGGGACAGGCTTCAGGTGAGCCCATTGTTTCCTTGTTATTGTCATTTAAATAGATTGATTAGTTTGTGGTCACACACTAGAAACGTTATTGTGGCAATTATTAAGCAATGTAGGCAAAAGGAATCTCTTTTCAAATGATATTCCGTCTGCAGGGATGGCTGGCGGAGCTGGAGCATATCGGACAAATGGAGGAGCTCATTCTGGACGACAGGGGACTCAGGGACAAGTATATGGCGACCTTGTTGGGAAGACTTGCGCGACTCAGGGAGTTTTAGAGCGATGTTGGGATAGGGCAAGGAGGTTTTAGTTTCAGCAACAAGTAGTAAGCGTAATAGACTCTGGGACCCAGCCCTGAAGTAGGACGCGGATACTGAATCTTACTGGGACAACATCCCTTCCCTCTTCCCCCACCTATCTGTGTGCCACCTTTTTTGTTTCTTAATCCCCGTATAGTTCTAGCGTGGATTTTCTTGGCTTATGCTGGCCAGTGCATCTGAGCAGGCCCTTAGCGTCGAGCGCTCTCTTGCAAGGACACTCTTTGGACCGGTTACAGGCCAGGGGTGGGCATTGCTCGTGTAGATCGGGCTTGGGGGAGTCATCGTGGATGCCCAAGGGGCCTCGTCGTGCGGCCTGAGTTGGTCAGTAAGCGCAGTGTGAGGGAGCTTTGGGTACCCATGATGGCACGGCGAGCTTGTCTTGAAGGTACCCAGTCGGCCTTATGTAGTCGGAATTGCTAACATTCTATAATAATATTCTGTAATGGCATATTGTGGATTAACAAAGTAAGATGGATGTATTGTACTGTTTTGTGGAGTTCCCCCCCTATTCTCTGGTCTTGTTTCCTGATCTTTAATAAAAATAGATTATACAAATTATATTCCAGCATGTGTGGTCATTATATGCCCCTGTGTATGTTATGGCAGCGTGTATAGCACTGGCCTGTTAATAACAATCACCCCTGTATTTTCAGGTTCTCCTTACTACGACAATGTCCGCCCACTCTCCTATCCAGATTCCGATGCCGTCCTAATATGCTTTGACATCAGCCGCCCGGAGACACTGGATAGCGTACTTAAGAAGGTAATGTCCTCCTTCTGTATAATCCTGTAATGAATTCATTTTTTTTATTGTTATTCTATTCTATTGTTATAATATTATTCTATTATTTTTTATTGAGTTTCACTCGGTGCAGCATTATGCTCCTCACCCAACAAACAGCAGACAGTGATGGCGTGTAACCTTCTATCAGCTATACCTCCATGTATCAGGACTGCTTATATAGTGTGCTGTGTGCTCATCCTTTTGGATATCTAGCGCTAGATCCTTTAGCCAGGTTTTGTGCTCATCTCCAGACCTTCCCATCTGATTGTACCATATGGCCACAAGCATGGGATATCAAGAGTAACCAAAGCCCCCATGCTACATGGTTGTAATATGATTGTACAGATTATATTTTGTGTGACCAGGAATTATAGCGGGCATTCTGATACTTACCTAGCTTGTACACCACTGTGCTTTGCCACTTCTGCCCCCAAATTTTAGTCTTAGTAGGTAAACCTGGCAGAACTAGAAGTAGCTGAATATTGTTGAAGACACCCTATGACCATTTAGGCTTATTTTCACTGGACAAAATATTAAAATTGACTTTTGGTCCAGATAGTAGGGTTCCTAGAAAGCATCCTGATTTGGGAGGCCCCACAGTCAAGCCACATACTTACCCCTTTCCTAGATACATCAAATAATGGACACGGCTGCAACACTCCTCTGATAGGAGATGTGCAGCCTTTTCCTAGTCCCCACCATACAGAGCCCAATAGGGGAGAAAATTGCACCTACATTTAATGCTCAAGGGACGCAAGAGTACAGGGTTAAGGTCCTTGTAAAGCTGGGCTGGTTGAGAGTTGCCAGGGGGGGGTTGGGACCTCTCTAATCTAAACTAGCATCCTCTGAATTGCTCCCCCCACAATGAGTATCTTTTGCCTATTTCCACTGCTCATGTGTCACTCTAATCCCAGATAATGGCGCCTGTTTTAGATGTAAAGCTCCGCCTTCTCCATTCATTGCCACTGTTGTGTGTGGCAATGATGTCATTGCAACACTTATGCAATGGCTGATCGCCTGTCATCTTACAGAGATCCAGGAAAATTCAAAAAGCAAAAATATCCATTTCTAGTTCTAAATCCTAAGAAGGAAGTATCAGCAGGGGCTTTGGCCAAATTTATTTTTCAAGGTCAGTGGGTTTTGGGCCACTTTAAGCCATGATAGGCTAAATATAGAGGGCTGTAAAAGACTGCGATGTTTCCTATTTTAGGGTACCAGGCAAAGAGCACCTAAAACATGAAAGTCTTTATATACAAATAAAGAATAACCATGATTCTCAGCAGTATGCAGAACAATTGAGCCTTTTCCAAGTATACAGCACGTCCTGCTTCACAAATATTCTTTACGCTTGGGATATCTATTCTAAATATACAGCTTGTCCTGTTCCAGAATATTCCTTACTCCTGGGTAATACATCCACAAGATGGCGCTGGACTGCAGAAAAACCGCTTGTGGCCTCTCCCGGCCCTATATAAGTCAGGGACCTCCCCCAAAAATCCCCAGTTTATTTCTGCAGTCTGCGCTGAGAAGATAGAAGACAGCTCTCTTGTGGCGCAGGTGAGCGGGGCTTATTGCCTGTGGCCCTGCAGGACTATTCCCACCCGTTCCGTCCTATTGATTGCCTCCCAGCCTCGGCTGATAAGGTTTGGGTGAAGGTAGGCGATAGAAACACTTTGTGCTGAGGAGCTAGGCTCCTACTGCAGTCCCTGCTCTAACAGGGTAGGCGGTTTAGGCTAATGGTGAGCCTTTTTGGGATGCCCTCACTGCCTCATGGGTTTGGCCAGGTTATCCTGTACGGTAAACCCTATTCCCCCTCCACCTCCTCTCTTCATATTGGCCCTGGGCGCCATTTCCCCTGGGGTATTCCGTTGTTATCCTCCCCCACCCTCCCTTCGGGAGATCTCGGGGGGGGGGGGGGGTTTGTCTGGTGTTTTGTGACTTTAGACATATGGGTGCCTGTTACTTTATTAAAACACGTCGTCGCGTGTTTGTACTGCGCTCCGCGGCTGGCAGCCCCATTCATCTCAGAGCTGCCGGGCCGCTACTGGCCGGCCAGATCACGTGGGCGTGCTTCGCGCTCTTCGGGGGGGGGGGTGGTCTCTGTGGATGATGCAATTTACCTCATATCTCCACGGCCCGCCCCTCAAGGTTGCGGACACCATTTTGTCTTCCTCCTGCGCTGCTGTGAGTAACCCCGGCGGGGTGAATTTTTCTCTATTTGTTCTTATGCTTTATTCTTATGGGAATATATTGTTGTGTCTTTCAGGCGGGATAAAGCTTCGGTCCTGTGGTTTCTCCCGGCCCTCTCCCCTCATTATCTCCCACTTCCCTAGAGGTCTATTGGGGCATCCGGGGTAGCTCTTTAGCATTAACCCTTACTGGCCTACTGTGCCTGTTCAAATCACCATATGGAGGCTTCTGGGGATAATGAGCCTGGGATTCCTTCGGGACAAGCCCGGCTATGTGTTGCGTGTGGGGTGTCCCTAATTGGTGATGATGTCAGGGTATCTGTATCCTGCGCCCAGGAGGTACTTGCACTGCAGTCTAGGTTACCTGTTGCTGGGCCTGCACCCCCTTGGGCTTCGCCTACCCCCCCCCCCACGCCTACATCTGACCCCCTATGAGGAGCATACCAGCGGGGAGTCTCAGCCTGATTTGGCTGCACGGGTAGCCAGCATTGAGAAACATTGCTGGGTCCACATTGCGTAAGGCTTCTGCTAAGAAGCGGCATTTGTCTCCCACCGTCTCCCTCTTTCCTGTGGAAACTGAGGAAGTTTTTGACACTACTGGTTATTCCCCCCTGGAGGAGGGGGAATTGTTCTCTGATTCAGAATCATCTGAGGAGCAACCTAGGGTTTATGGTGGTACAGGGTCTCCCTTTGGGGAAGATCTATGGTCCTCAGATGACACCGACAGGCTCTTGCTCTATATCTCCCCTCCTGCCGTGGCTCCGCAGCAGCAGGGTGAGCTCTTTCATACGGTTAAACCACGTTTGGAATTCCCTGAGCAGTCGCACTTTAATAATCTGGTGCTCAAAGAATGGGAGCGGCCTAGCAAGCTGCCAGGGGTGCCCAAGAGTTGGGACAAAAGGTATCCCTTTCCTACCGACGTGATTAAGCATTGGTCATGTCCTCCTGAGGTGGACGCGCCCTTTCTGGGGCTGTCCAATACATCTGTCATGCATTCCCCTGACACTACTACTCTGAGGGATGGTGAGGACCGGCGTATGGACCAACTGGCTTGCCATGCCTTTGCCTGTGTTGGGACCGCGCTACGCCCGGTTTGTGCCTCTGCCATTACAGCTATTGCTATTAAGGGTTTGCTTAAGAGCCTCTTAGAAGGGGCCTCTGATGACGCGGGAGGAGAGGAGTATAGATCTCTCCTGCTTTGCTATGAATTTGTTGCATATGTCCTGTCTGCTATGGATGATGCCATTAGAATGTGTGGTAGAACATCTGCCCTGTTGGTGGCTATACGCCGCTCTGTCTGGCTACGTCAATGGGTAGCTGATAATGCTGCTAAGAAGGCTCTCACTGGTACCTTTCAAGGGCCTGCGTCTTTTTGGTGAATGGTTGGATTTGTTTGCCAAAGGCGGTAGGTTACCTCAACGTAGAAGGCTGTCTCGGTCCTTTCGGGGGATGGGTCCCCTTCTCCCATCCTTCCGTGGTTCCAGACTTGGTCGAGGAGACTCCTTTAGTGGGGCCCGCGGAGATCACTGGGGAAGGGGCAGAGGACGTGGCCGTCCTGGCCTCTCCTGGGGTCCCAAGCCAAAATCCTCACCCAAGGCCCCTCAGGCATGAAGGGGCGCCCTCACCCATCCGGGTGGGGGGGCGGCTTCGGCTCTTTGCTCACGTCTGGAGGCGTCATGTCTCAGACCGGTGGATTCAGGAGGTAGTGTCCTCCGGTTACAAGAGTTTGCAGCCTGGCCGCCCCCAAGATTCATCACATCTCGGATGGCTCAGAACCCCCTGTCAGCTCAGGGTCTGTGCCTTGCTGTCCAAAACCTTCTGGAGTTGGGGGTCATCTGCCAGGTGCCTTTGAGGGAAAGGGGCAGAGACTACTATTCCAATCTTTTCACCGTTCCCAAAAAAGACGGGTCCTTCAGACCTATCCTAGATTTAAAGTGCCTCAACAAATTTGTCAGATTCACTTACACTTTCGCATGGAGACTCTGCGCTCTGCTGTCAATTCACTATGTTCAGGGGACTTCTTGACCTCTATAGACATCAAGGACGCTTACCTTCATGTACCAGTCTTTCCAGGTCATCAAAGATTCCTTAGGTTCGCTCTGGAGGATCAGCACTATCAATTTGTGGCTCTGCCTTTCGGTATCACCTCGGCCCCCAGGGTATTCACCAAGGTACTGGCGGGCGTACTGGCTCTGCTGAGATCTCAGGGCATTCGCATGCTTCTTTACTTAGAAGACATTCTTATCATGTCTCAATCTCTCCAGCAAGCTGAGTTGGATACTCAGCGGGTGGTGTCCACATTGGAGTCTTTCGGCTGGGTGACCAACCACCCCAAGTCTTTCCTTTCACCGTCAATGGTGAGGTCCTTTCTGGGCATGACTCTGGATACGTCTCAGGTCAAGATTTTTCTGCCTCAGCAGAAGGTGGAGAGTATTCAGGCCCAAGCCAGGTTCCTTATGTCTTGCCCTCATCCCTCCATTCGGCAGGGGATGCAGCTGGTGGGCCTGATAGTGTCTTGCTTCGAGGCGGTTCCATACGCTCAGTTTCACATGGGACCTCTTCAACTTCACCTCTTATCAGTTTGGGATCAGGACCCTCGGTCCCTGGATCAGGTGTTGGTTCTGTCCCCTCTGGCCAGACGGTCTCTCTCGTGGTGGCTGGACTCAAGAAACCTGTTGGTGGGCAGATCCTGCTGGGAGACAGTCACCACAGATGCCAGTCTGATGGGGGGGGCTTCTGGAAATCCCTGAAATTCCAGGGTCAGTGGGGCCCTCAGGAGGCCCACACCCCTATCAACATTCTGGAATTGAGGGCAATAAGGTTGGTTCTCGGCCAATTGACTCCACACCTTCGGGGACGGGCGGTTCAGGTCCGCTCGGACAACCAGACGGCGATTGCCTACATCAATCATCAGGGAGGGACCCGGAGCAAGAGGGCCCTCAAGGAAGTGTCCCTGATACTGTTTCAGGCGGAGGAGAATGTTCCCTGCATCTCAGCTGTGTACATCCCGGGGGTGGAGAATCTGGAGGCAGACTCCCTCAGCAGGGGGACCTCTCGTCTGGGAGAATGGTCCCTCAGCAGCAGGGTGTTTCGCTCTCTGTGCCACCGCTGGTGTCAGCCAGATGTGGATCTGTTTGCGTCCCGTCACAATTGCAAGCTTCCAGTCTTGTCTCTCTGTCCCAGGACCCTCTGGCCTTGGCCATGGATGCACTAGCAATGTCTTGTCCTTTTCCTCTGCTGGGCAAGGTGCTGCGCAAGATTGCTCAGGAAGGGGTGCCAACCATACTGGTGGCCCCCCGTTGGCCAAGAAGGGTGTGGTTCGCAGACGTCGTGCAGTTGGCAGTAGATCAGTATGTTCTGCCCAAGAATCCAGACCTGCTCACTCAGGGGCAGCTACGCCATCCCAGTTTATAAACGCTGGCTTTGATGGCCTGGCTGCTGAAACCTTCATCTTGATGGAAAAGGGACTGCCTGCCTCTGTTGTTAATACCATGATTCAGGCTAGGAAGAAGTCCTCATCATCCATCTACTATAGAGTCTGGCATGCTTACATTGACTGGTGTGAGTCTTAAGTCGCTTTCCTGTAGGGTGTTTTCTGTCCCTAGGATTCTGGAATTTCTGCAACACGGTTTGGATTTGGGTCTTCAGCTTAGTACCCTCAAAGGTCATGTTTCTGCTCTGGTCATTTTCTTCTAAAGATCCTTTGCTCACCATCGTATGGTCAAGACTTTCTTCCAAGGGGTTTCTCCCGTGCGTCCTCCACGTAAGCCTATGTTACCAGTATGAGACTTGAACTTGGTCTTATCTGCCTTGCAGGGGTCTCCCTTTGAGCCTCTGCGTGAGGCCCCTTTTGTCCATTTTGACTCTTAAAGTAGTCTTTTTGGTGGCTATCACTTCTGTTAGGCATGTTTCTGAGTTGGCCGCGCTTTCCATCAAACCCCCTTACTTTGAGAGACACCAGGACACGGTGGTGTTTCGTTTTAAGCCAGATTTTATGCCTAAGGTTGTGTCTGCCTTTCATCTCAATCAGGACATTGTTTTGCCTTCTCTATGCCCTAATCCTAGTAACCCTACACTATCTGGATGTGGTCAGGACTCTGAAGTTCTATTTGGTGGCTAATGAATCTTTCAGGAAGACTAATTCTCTATTTGTGCTTCCATCTGGGCCTAGGAAGGGTCTGGCTCCAGATAAGTCCACTATCAGCAAGTGCATTCTCCAGGCTGTGATTCAGGCCTATTCTGAATTTCCTGTGATTCAGGGAAAGGAACCTCCCTTCCGCCTTACTGCTCATTCTACTTCTGCTATTGGTGCCTCTTGGGCCTTTCAGCACCAAGCTTCTGTTGACAAGTTTGCAAGGCTGCTACTTGGTCTTCTGTTCATACCTTTTCTAAGTTTTACAAGGTTGATGTTAAGGCCTCAGCTGATGCTGCTTTTAGTCGCAAAGTTCTGAAGGCGGCAGTGGTTTAAACTGCCCGCTGTTACTTTTTGGGGATCCCACCCTACCTTACGGACACTGCTATTGGATGTCCCATGGGTAAGGAATATTGGAACAGGACGTGCTGTATACTTAGAATAATGCAATTCTGTGATTACTCACCTGTAGAATTGGTATTATATGTATACAGCACGTCCTGTTCCATCCCACCCTTGTTATCATTATTCTTGGTTACCTCTGTATGGCGATTGTTCATATGTTCATTGTTGAATTCTGGTTTTGTTCTCCCGGCCTTTGTTAACTGCTTGTCAATACTGGGGATTTTGTGGGAGGTCCCTGACTTATATAGGTCCGGGAGAGGCCACAAGCTGTTTTTCTGCAGTCCAGCGCCATCTTGTGGATGTATTACCCATGGGTAAGGAATATTCTGGAACAGGACGCGTGCTGTATACGTATAATACCAATTCTACAGGTGAGTAATCACAGAATTGCATTTTTACCTACCTTGGCCCATTACCCAAGCTTTCTAGGGGATCTATATGAAGTCACATGGGAGGGAAGGGGGTTGGGATGTGTATAGAGTTAGATAAGGTCCATTAAGGTTACTGGTGAGCTGTAACAATTGTGTGTCAAGCCCCTTATGTATTGCTATGGAAACAATAAATCTTCCGATCTTAAGATGCATTTGCAGTGATTCTTACTAATGCGCCATGTGTTGCTCTTGCAGTGGAAAGGTGAAATTCAGGAGTTTTGCCCCAATACGAAGATGTTGCTGGTTGGCTGTAAATCCGATCTACGAACAGACCTCACAACGCTTGTGGAGCTCTCCAATCACAGGCAGACCCCAGTGTCGTATGATCAGGTACATTTTTTTTTTCTGCTTTGTACCCATGTAAATAGCTGGCGGCACACGCTCCTGCCGGGGTCGACTTGTGAACAACCAGAAGCGAGATATGCGTCCACACTGCAGTGCTCTACTTGTCCTAAAGCTGGGACTTCATACTGCGCGTGCTGTACACACCAAACAAGCCGCCAATATAACAAAATGTAAAAAACGCACCTAAAATGTCACCTCCCGGGGAGTTAATCATAGATCATGCAATGTGCAGTAATTACATGTTCTCTAAATCCTGCCAAAGGCAGGTTTACCATCCTCGGCTGTTTTCCCGGCACGTTTTCCCTCTGTAATTAATGTTCAGCCACACACAGGCGGGTTTCAGAATGTGACTCAGGAGCTGCCTCTTTAGTCATGGAAATATTAGAACACTGGCAGGTTATGTAACGAACTGTTACCGAGACTTTACGCACAAATCATTAGAAGCAACCGCAATACTGTAAGAGCTGTGATAGGAGCCACAAGTATCCTGAAGTGTGATACTGGGATCCACAGGCAAGGAGCTCCTCGTGTGTGACGCTCACCAGACAATAGTGTAGACACTGGTTATACAGCTCCAGTAAATGGTCCAGTCACTGGTGTTTCTACTGCTCCCTACTTTATTCTCTTCCACATTTCCCCTGACCTTAGACATACAGACATGGTTACAATGGCGCTACACTCCTTTTCCAAGCTACAGTGTCATCAAAGCTCAGAGAGTCATATATTGGGGTGGAATGTTAAAACCTTGGGATGGGCTATCTCTCATTCCTGCTGGGACTATAACAAACAAGATAAGTCATTCTGAAAAGCCTGCCAGCTTCCCCACAGCCTATTCCCACACATCTCCCATTTTAGGTTACCATCATATAAGATGAAGGTCTTAAATCTTATCCTGGAGGAGTCTGTGCTACCTACAGTATATATACACAACTCTTTTTTTATTTTTTGAGCCACTATGGCCTGGAAGTTTGAGTAAATCCCATCAGAAGACTGGCTTGTTTTGCCCTCCATCAAGTGACGGGGGAACGCCAAAGTTGGTTGTGCACATATCCCTTATTTATGCCTAAATTACATCTATGACCTCTCCTTAAAGCAGACCAAAACCCACATTTTTGTTAAAGCTAATTTAGGTATGCACCACAAAACTATAACGTATGCTTTACAGAGGAGCTGGCACCAGCAATATCTATAGAAAACAACTACTGAAAACAAGTGGTTGACAGGCCAGCCCATAGGCAACCCCTGATAGAAAGTGCCGCTCACGCCAAGAAAATTTAAATGAATCAATTTCAATATTTATTGAAAAATAAAGATCAAGATAAAACAAGCCGATCCAAAACCCACATTTTTAACTGGCATCCCCTAAATTGCCCCCCCCCAACCCCCCCGTGTAGAGCACCTTTTGCCAATTTTCACTGCCCCTACTTCAGTCTAATCCCAGATAATGGCACTTGTTTTAGCTGTAAAGCTCCGCCTCCTCCATTTGTTGGCAATGATGTCATTGCCGTACTGATGTAATGACTGATCACCTGCCATCTTACAGAGAGGGACAGTAAAAAAAAAATCATTGTTCCAGAAGGATTCGAAAAGTTAAAATATCCATTTCTAGCTCTACACCCTAAGAAGAGAATATCAGCAGGGGCTTTGGCTAAGGGCTTTATTCAGGAAGGGATAGCGACAGGTAGTGACTGTTAAGCATCAGGTAGCGGCAGGTGAACGCCAGAGACGGCACGCAATTCAACATTTATGAAGCCGAATCTGGTGAACGACTAGAACAACGCCATGTAGCGTACGATTCATCATTATCCCAGGCTCAGCGCCGGCGTACAGCCTTGCAGAGCGCCACATCTTACCTGTCGCTACCTGGCGCTCTCCCATACATTTCTATGGACGATCCTTTCTGATCCCAATTTTTTTTTTTTCTTAAAAAAAATCTCAAAACTTTCTGACATGTTTCCTGGGCAAGAAAATGACATATTCTAAGTATGTCACACACCCCACTTCAAACATTAATAATTACACTAGGGTTAACGCACCGCTAGGTGGCAGTATTGCAGAGAACTCTCCAAAAACTTCAACAGGCCCCTCCCGGTCTATACATACCTGGTACCTCCCAAGAACCTCCCAGTGTTGTTCTCTGCAAGGTGGCGACAAGACAGAAGAAAGAAGTATCCCCCCGGCCCCCCCCCCCCCCCCCCCCCCCCCCCGTGGTCTATTTCTGCCCGGCTCTTTTTTGATAGTATATCTATTTACTGGCAGCCTCCCAGCTTCGGCTGTAGGCTGGGCAAAAAGGTAGCCGGCACCATTGGTGCCTAGGAGATTAGCTCCTCCGCTCGACCCTTCATTGCGGGGCATAGCGGGATTCCCGGAGTGGTGATCCTAATGTGGGATGCCCCCATTTAATATTAGGTTAGCGGTCAGGATGTGCCTAGCCCTGGGATTTTAGCTATTCCACATTCCGGGGTGTGGGGCGCGCTTTGGGACCGGTGACAGGTTTTGTCTGTGCGTGGCTGCTGCGCTGCTGTATGTTGAGGGCTTATGCGCTGTTTGCTGTGGCTATTTTTATTGCGGACCTGCTGTGTGCGTCTTTTTTGTCACTCTGATATGGCGTCTCCCCTCAGGAGCCGGGGGGGGCGGGGCCTCGCGGCGCGCTGCGCCGCGGTCCCGCCTGGGGCTGAGCGCCGTGTTCGGCGCTTGCAGCCTGCGTGTCCGGTCTGCACAGGGGCACAGTGGAGATGAGTGTGTGAGTCTGTTTGTTGGCGCACTTGGGAACCGGCGGGCTGCTCCGCCGGTCACGTCTCAGAGGCTGAGCGCGGTCTCTGCCTGCTCGGTGCTGACGCTGCAAGGGGGCGGGACCGCGCGCGCGCGGGCCGCGCGCTGGTTGGTTGTCCCGGAGGGGCGGGGCCTTCTCGGCTCCCGCGCTCCCGGGGCTCGTCCTCCCCTCCCTCACCTCTCTTAGCGGTGTTGCGGGCCGCCATCTTCTGCGGTGCCCGGCTGCGCTGTGTCTTCTCTCAGGTAGGTTTTTAGTGTTCTTGCGGGGGACGCTCTCATAATGGTGGTCTGGTCCCCTGTATTGCGTCCCCTCCTCCTCCTCCTCCTGCCTCCTCGCTCCTGCACGTCCTTTTAGTGCTGGTGTGCATTTTAACCATTTACTGTGTCTATGGTTAATGAGGGGGGGGGGGTTGTCTGTGTATGTTATGTTGTATGCTTGTTTTGGTACTTTGTGCCTGGATTGACTCCTGTCCCTCTCTCTTTGTGTCTTTCAGATCCTGGGATCCCGTCTGGCAGGGCTCTCCCGGTCTTATATACCTGGCTCGTGGGGGGTGTTTTTTCATTGCAATATATATATATATATATATATTGATATATATTCGTAAGGGTTTTTTATGCTATTCCCCTGGGTCAGGATCTTGTGACAATCTTTAGACAATTGTTAGGTTATTAAGGGGCATCCCGGGTCGCGTACCGCATAAATCCCTGGGTTCTGCGAATACCATAAAATTCACCACATGGAGGCTGCCACAGATACCGGGAATGGTTCTTCGGGACATTCCAAGGTGTGCGGGGGTTGTGGGACTCCGCTCCAGGGAGATGATGTCATTTTGTGTATCCCTTGTGCACAGCAGAACATTGCACGGCAGTCCAGTACGTCGGTGCCTAGCACTTCGTCAGCCGCGCCATCTCCCTCTCCCCCTCGCTTATTCCGGACCCCGTGTGACGTTGTCCTGGGCGGGGATTCGCAGTCTGAGGTATATGCCCGTTTGACCAGCCTTGAGAAGCGGTTTTCTGCTATAGCCGCTCAGAAGGCTTCAGCTAAGCGGAAGCATCTGTCTCCGCCTCCGCCGGATTCAGATGAGGAAGTTGCGGGAGATCTGGATTGGTCGGATCGTCCCCGTGAAGATGATGAGCTCATTGAGGAAGAAGATTCTGATGTTCAGCAGCTGCTGGGTTCTGAGGGGGATCAGGCTGACGGCCTCCCTCTCGATTCCTCTACCATTCTGAGCCAGATGTTTGAGGTTTTGGATTTGGAGCCTCCGGTGGTTGCTCCTAGGCCTAAGGGTCAGCTTTTTGGGGTGTCCAAGCAGCGTTTGGAGTTTCCCAGCCAACAGCATTTTGAAGAAATTGTTTTCAAGCAATGGGAGCAACCTACACGTCTTGTTGGTGTGCCGTCTAGCTGGGATAGGAAGTATCCCTTTCCGGCGGAATTGATGAAGCGTTGGTCTGTTCCCCCTGAGGTAGATACTCCGGTCTTGGGACTGTCAAACACGGCGGTCATGCATTCCCCTGACACGACTTCGCTCAGGGACGGCGAGGATCGCCGGGTTGATCAGCTTGCCCGTCATGGTTTTGTATGTGCGGGTTCGGTGTTAAGGCCTGTCTGTGCTTCGGCTCTTTTGATTTTTGCTGTCAGGTCTATTGTCAGGGACTTGGGGGTGGATCTCGAGCCCACCAGTGATGAGTCCCTTGGGCTCAAGCGCTGCGACTCTTTTTTGTCTTTTATCCTGGCCGCTCAGGAGGATGCCATGTTAATGTGTGGCAGGGCTACTGCCTTGCTGGTAGCTATCCGGCGCTGTGTGTGGTTGAGACAGTGGACGGCTGATTTTAATTCTAAAAGATCGCTCACGGCTCTGCCCTTTTTGGGTTTGAGGCTTTTTGGTGAGAGGCTGGATTCTGTTGCCAAGGGAGGTAAGTTACCTCAGCGCAAGAAATTTCGCCGTTCCTTTCGGGGGACGGTCTCGTTCAATCCGTCCTTTCGGGGAGTCGGAGCCGGTAGGGGTACGGGCTCCTCGGCCCCCAGGGGCGCCAGTTGGAATAGGGGCAGAGGCCGTGGCCGTCCCGCTCGCGTCTGGGGTGCCAAGCCCAAGCCGGTTGCCAAGCCCACCCAGCAATGAGGGGGCGCCCTCACCCGTTCGGGTGGGGGGACGGTTGCAACTTTTCTCCCGGGTGTGGGACCAGGAGGTCCCGGACAGATGGATCCGGGAGGTGGTTTCGGCCGGTTACAAGTTGGAGTTCGAGTCCCGTCCTCCTCCAAGGTTCTTCAGGTCTTGGGTGTCTTTGGATCCTTTGGCCGCGCAGGGGCTCCTGGCGGCAGTAAGGAATCTTCTAGATTTAGCTGTCATTTGCCCGGTTCCTTCTTCAGAGGTAGGGCGCGGGTTTTACTCCAATCTCTTCACGGTTCCCAAAAAGGACGGGTCCTTTCGTCCTATTCTGGATTTGAAGTTTCTCAACAGGTTTATTCGTCCCCGGAAGTTCCGCATGGAAACCCTGCGGTCTGCGATCGGTTCGCTTCGGCAGGGGGACTTTATGACGTCCATAGACATCAAGGATGCGTACCTGCACGTGCCGATCTTTCCTGCTCATCAGCGGTTCCTTCGTTTCGTGGTGGAGGATCGGCATTTTCAGTTTGTGGCTCTTCCATTCGGCCTCACCTCTGCTCCGAGAGTGTTCACCAAGGTGTTGGCGGGGGTGATGGCCCTGCTCAGAGCTCAGGGGATTCGCATTGAGCCTTACCTGGACGATCTTCTCATCATGGCTCCTTCCTTCAGTCAAGCAGAGGGGGACACCAGCACGGTGGTGTCTATGTTGGAGAGGTTCGGCTGGGTGATCAATTACCCAAAGTCCTCGCTGGTTCCGGCCAGGGTGGTGACCTTTCTGGGGATGTCGTTGGACTCCTGCCAGCACAGAGTGTTTCTCCCTCAGGCCAAGGTTCTGATGATTCAGGAATTGGTCCAGTTGCTCCTCTCCCATCATCATCCGTCCATTCGTCTGGGGATGAGACTGGTGGGGTTGATGGTGGCCTCGTTCGAGGCAGTTCCCTTTGCTCAGTTTCATACAAGGACTCTTCAACTTCATCTTTTGGCGTCTTGGAACCGGTGTCCGGGGTCGTTGGATCAGTCCTTCCGGTTGTCCCCTCGGGTTCGGCAGTCCCTTCTGTGGTGGTTGGTCTCGGACAACCTTCTGAAGGGCAGGTCGTTTCTGACCCCGCTTTGGGAAACTGTCACCACGGATGCCAGTTTGTCAGGCTGGGGAGGTTTTTGGAAGGATCTTCGGTTTCAGGGGCAGTGGGACCCTCGGGAGGCCCACTTGCCCATCAATGTTCTGGAATTGCGAGCCATCAGGTTGGTTCTGTCTCGCTTGACGCATCATTTACAAGGTCTGCCGGTTCAGGTTCGCTCAGACAATCAGACGGCGGTTGCTTACATCAATCACCAAGGGGGGACTCGCAGTCTGGGTGCCCACAGGGAGGTGTCTCTGATTTTGGTCTGGGCGGAGACTCATGTCCCTTGCATCTCGGCAGTTTACATTCCGGGAGTGGAAAACACAGAGGCGGATTTTCTGAGCCGGTGTGCGTCCCGTCGGGAGGAGTGGTCTCTCCATCCCCAGGTGTTTCGGTCACTTTGTCTCCGGTGGGGGACGCCGGAGGTGGATCTGTTTGCCTCTCGTCACAATCACAAGCTTCCGTCCTTTGTGTCCCTGTCCCGGGACCCTCTGGCTCTGGCGGTGGATGCCATGACCCTGAGCTGGAGGGACCTGGGGTTTCTTTATCTGTTTCCTCCGATTCCCATGCTAGGCAGGGTTCTGCGAAAGTTGGTTCTGGAGGGAGTTCCCGCCATTCTCGTGGCTCCAAGGTGGCCAAGGCGGGTGTGGTTCGCGGACATCGTTCGTCTGGCCGTAGATCAGTTTGATCTGCCTCTTCGGCCAGATCTTCTCACTCAGGGTCAACTATGTTACCCCAGTTTACAAACGCTGGCTTTGACGGCTTGGCTGCTGAAACCTCCATCTTAAAGGAGGAGGGTCTTTCGGATGCGGTCATTCGGACTCTTATTAGTGCCAGGAAGAGATCTTCTTCTTCCATCTATTACAGGTATTGGAGATCTTATATTGATTGGTGTGAGGCTAGGTCTTTGCCTTGCCGGGTCTTTTCTGTGTCTAGGATTTTGGAGTTTCTCCAGTCGGGGCTGGACTCCGGTCTTCAGCTGAGTACCTTGAAGGGGCAGGTTTCTGCTTTGTCAATTTTTTTCCAGAAGTCTTTTGCTAGTCATTCCTTGGTCAAGACCTTTTTCCAGGGGGTTTCGCATGTGCGACCTCCTAGGAAGCCTTTGCTCCCAGTGTGGGATTTGAATTTGGTTCTTTCTGCTCTTAAGGCTCCTCCTTTTGAGCCTTTGCGGGATATTGCTCTGTCCTTTCTTACTCAGAAGGTTGCCTTCTGGTTGCCATCACTTCGGTTCGGCGTGTTTCAGAGTTGGCAGCTTTGTCTGTTCAGGCTCCTTATTTTGAGGATCATCAGGACAAAGTGGTTTTTCGATACAAGTCTGATTTTCTCCCTAAAGTGGTCTCTGCTTTTCATCTTAACCAGGACATTGTTCTTCCTTCCTTGTGTCCTAAGCCTAAGAATGTCAAGGAGAGTGCTTTGCACTGCTTGGATGTGGTACGTTGTGTCAGGTACTATCTACGTGCTACGTCTTCTTTTCGTAAGACGGATGCCTTTTTCGTTGTGCCATGTGGGCCTAGGAAGGGTTTGGCTCCGGCCAAATCTTCCATTAGCAAATGGATTCGTCAGGCCATTGTTGGTGCTTATTCGGCCAAGGGGAAGGATCCTCCTTTCCGAGTTACTGCTCACTCTACTCGTGCGGTTGGTGCGTCCTGGGCTTTTCAGCACCAGGCTTCGGTTGAACAAGTTTGTAAGGCTGCAACTTGGTCTTCTGTTCATACTTTTTCTAAGTTCTATAAGGTTGATGTGCGGGCCTCAGCGGATGCTGTTTTTGGCCGCAAGGTTTTGCAGGCTGCAGTGGTTTGAGTTTTTTCTGCATTATTGCCTGTTCGGATACCCACCCTTTTTTGGACACTGCTGTTGGATGTCCCTAGTGTAATTATTAATGTTTGAAGTGGGGTGTGTGACATACTTAGAATAATACCATTTTGTGAATACTCACCTGTAAAATGGGTATTATAAGTATGTCACACACCCCACTTCACCCGCCCTTTTCGGTATCCTGGCTCTTTATTTTGTGAAGTTTATTTCTTTACGTTGAGGGTTACATTGTTTGGTTCTGGTACCTTGTCTTACTGCTGTTCTAATACTGGGAGGTTCTTGGGAGGTACCAGGTATGTATAGACCGGGAGGGGCCTGTTGAAGTTTTTGGAGAGTTCTCTGCAATACTGCCACCTAGCGGTGCGTTAACCCTAGTGTAATTATTAATGTTTGAAGTGGGGTGTGTGACATACTTATAATACCCATTTTACAGGTGAGTATTCACAAAATGGTATTTTTTGAAAACTTTTTGATGAATAATATTTTATGCAGAATTGTCCTTACATGTCTGGTATTAAAGCGTTCATGTTACAATGTAATAACAATGTAATTCCATATGTTTTCGCTCTACAGCCTTTAATCACACAGCCTCTGGCGCTATAGGCTGCAACTACATGATTTTGAGCGCCGGCGATGTTTGAGGCTGTTTTTTTTATGAATGTGGTGTGAGTCAGTCGCACTGAGCTGACGCTACCGCTCGCTCCCATACAGCGTAGTACTGCGACTCACACATCATATTCATCAATTCAGGCCAGCGACTGAGGCACTCTGAAACAAAGAACCATGGCCGAGCACAGCGACTACTAGTGGGCGCTCTGAAATCCTCGCTACAGGCGCTCATCTGTCGCTACCTGGCGCTAGTAATGAATCAGCCTGTAAATGTATTTTGCAAGTTCAGTGTGTTTTGGTCCACTTTAGACTGGTCATATTTGACTTTTAGTCCAGTTATCGAGATTCCAAATCAGGTTACACCCTAGGAATCATGATAACTGGACAAAAAGTCAAATATTGAGGCTGTAGAAAGCAAATACAACCAGGCAGGTATTTTCATCATTGTTTGTTTTATCCACATAGAGTGTGTATAATATATATTTATATAGAATTCCTTTTCTTTCTTGTTTTCCAGGGTGCGAATATGGCCAAACAGATCGGAGCAGCCACTTACATCGAATGCTCAGCCTTACAGTCGGAGAACAGCGTGAGGGACATTTTCCACGTGGCCACGCTGGCGTGTGTCAATAAATCCAACAAAAATCTCAAACGAAATAAAACCCAGAGAACCACAAAAAGAATTTCACACATGCCCAGCCGGCCCGAGCTGAGCGCAGTGGCCACGGACTTACGGAAGGATAAAGCCAAAAGCTGCAGTGTCATGTGAGGCCTGTGGGTGGGTCATGAGGTCCCTAATGAAGCTTCATTGAAGGATCGGTGAAGGGAGCAGCCGAAGTGGACTGTTGGGATTCCGGAGAAGTTACGGCTTGTCCTTACTATTGCTACTTAAGACTCAGCATGTTGCCGCTGGGGAGGAAAAGTTAGATTGTTTCTGCAAGCGCTCTTTTGGAAGGAAGTTATGCCAAAAAATGGAAGTGATTGGAATGTTTTGTTGGATGGGGGAAAATGTCTCTTCATCTCTCCGAAATGATCAACCTCCAGTGTCACCCAACTCGTAATCCCTTTCAATTCTTTGGCCAAAAAAAAAAGACCAAGAGTATTCCGGTTACTCAATGACTAGTGACGCTGTTTGCACTCTGGAAAGTGATCCTCTGTTCAGCCTTCTGAAGGCTCCACATCCTGTAGAGGAGGAGACCACGGCTTTCAGTTGTGAAGAGGTTTTCTGGAAAGTTCCCGCTTTCCTGTTTGTATAATGTTCTTGCACAGCTACATAGGCTAGATAGTACATGGTACCTTTTTTTTTTAATAACCTAGCTTTTTACTGTGATAGGTTATTTTCAAGATCTGTTTAGCTGTTCTTTCAACTAGGAATGGGCCCGGCATTGGCTGGCCAGACTTTCTACTCTAATGGATGCCAGATCCACCAAGTAGGTTAAACCCCATTATTAGTGCTAATGGAACTCCATTATTCAGTCCTATCCCCACCCAGCTGTAGTGCTGCTTCGCCATCTCTATTCAGTCATATCTCCACTTAGCTGTAGTGCTGGGCCACCATTAAAGCAGAGCAAAAGCCACCTAGGCCGGATCTTTTAGATTCCGCTGGTCTTCCCCTTGGGTAATCCCGAATCGGAATGCCCCATTGTGTGAAACCCTCCGGTACGGCCGTAAATACTCGCCTTTCTCCACTCCAACTGCGCATGCTTGGACTCTCATCCAATGAGAGCGGTCTGTCGTGTCATTTGGCAAGCTGAATGGCTGGGGCCTGCGCACCCGCACAGTGCGCTCCCCATTGCAGCCAATGAGAGCCTTTTGCTGAATGACATATTCAAGCCTGGTGGCTCTCATTGGATGAGAGCCCATGCTTGCAGAGATGCTTGATTAGCAGCATTCTGTGGGGGTTTGACGCCCCAATTCCCAGGTTTTGTTCCACATTAAATCTTTTCCCACCCAAGTGTAGTGCTGGTCATATGCCCCACCAGTTTGTAAAGCTCCACTTATAAAGTGGGGGAGTGTGAAGGAGAACAATCATAATGTGATAGGATGGGGAGGCAGGCAGACATCTGCTTTAATAGAAAAGGTGCGCGCATTAAAAAAGCTGCTGACCTCCTACAGAGTTTTGGATTGGAAGGAAAAGCGGCGCCAAGCTGGGGGCCTAAATCCCACCATAAGGGAAGTTCTCTTATTAGTGTACTTACACTAAATCTATTACTCTCTTAAAGTGGACCAAAACCCACAGTCAAAGGCCCGCTAATAATCCAGGGTCGCCTGATTCTCTGCCCTCCCCTCTAAGCCAGTATTGACGAGCGCAGCCGCGTTCGCTGATTGGACAAGAGCCTGCACATGCGATGTGGGACCGGGGAAAGGTTTCACACAGCGGGGCATCCCAAATCAGCGTGCCCAGGGGCAATGACCTAAATGGAATAGCCAAAATCCTTGTTTTTGGTCCACATTAATGATTGTAAATGAATGCCTGCCAGCAGCCTCCTTTAGCCATGCAAGGTAGAGAGGTTGCCATTTAGCGTCTTTATTTAGGATTTTTATTTTTGAACCCATTTTTTATGACGCTGCTTTTTAAAAGGGACTTTTTGGGCAGGAAAAAGAAGAAAGGCCTATACTACCTCTCATTGCCCCTGAGCAGCCAGTGCAGTCTCCAGTGAGGTGAGCTGTTTAAGGAGCTGCTCCACCATTTACAAGCTAATTGGTGGGTGAGACACTGCCCCCGGCCCGGTCACAGTGTCAGGAGGGTGCTGCTCCTTGGCTGTGAGGGGAAGTCCTGCCAGGCCTGGTCTTGGTGCTCCCCCCTTCTGTGAAGGACTCCTGTTCCTGACTGTGAGGACTGCTGCAGGGCATAAAATGTGAGTTTAGGCATTCATTTCCCACTTTACACAAACCCACACACAGGGCAGTCTTCCTTTGCCATCCCAGAGCCCCCCTTTCCTCCTGCCACTGATGGGTTACTCTTCACTGGGGGACTGGAAGCCACAGCACACATTGCTGGCTGCTAGTCTCCTTGTTTATTGTGGTTTCTGTCCCTGCACACAGGCCGATTAGGGAGCCTAGGTTTAGCCTTCCCTAAAGCTTCCCCTTGTTGGTTCCATGAGGGTGATACAAAGACATGAGCCCCAAGTCCCCCACTCATTATCTTTACTCTATTAGTCATTTTTTTTGCAAATAACAAATCTAAAAATGGCCGCCTCCATACCCCTGGTGTCTGGGGTTCCATGAGGGTGATACAAAGACATGAGCCCCAAATCCCCCACTCATTATCTTTACCCTATTGGTAATTTTTTTGGAAAATAACAAAGCCAAAAATGGCCGCCTCCATACCCCTGGTGTCTGGCCTTGTGGGTTCCATGAGGGTGATACAAAGACATGAGTCCCAAGTCCCCCGCTCATTATCTTTACTCTATTAGTCATTTTTTTGGCAAATAATGAAGCTAAAAATGGCCGCCTCCATACCCCTGTTGTCTGGCCTTGCATTTGTAGAATTTCAGCCTGGACATGTTGCGGCCTCTCGCTTGCTGGGTGCGAGCATTCTCTTTCATTATTGGCTTCATTATTAGAAGCGTGTGTGTGTTATGGCAGTTTCCTGTGTAGATGAGTGCGGCATCCTGAGCAGCACTCACCTGTCTCAGGGCATCCAGCTGTCTGTCTCCAGCCTTCCTGCCATTGGCGCGTCCAATATTAACCTCTGCAGTACACTTTCCATAACGCCACTACCAGCTTTGGGCAGTATTACCACAACCTCGCTAGCCAGCGCTTCTCTATAGTTAAATATCTCAATGACTGACAGCTGGACAGCATCACCTCATTTTCCATCGTCCGTCTCCTTTGTATGTTTGATTTGTAAATGTTTCTGCCGTATTTATTATATTTCTTTTCCTTTTAAATAATAAAGGCTTCATTAAATGTTCATGGTCTCTTGCGTTGAAATGTGTTGAATTACAATAACAATACCAATGATGGGGCCAATCAAACTTCATACAGTCCTGACACAAGGTCTACTTCTCTAGGTGTGAGATTTGGGGGAGGGGCATCCAGATTGTTGGAGCAATTCTTACCTTCACCTTAATCCCCCAGCGGAATGCTGCTCTGCAATAGGCCCCCAGTGATAATATGGTCTCGACCTGCGTCTGCAAAAAGGTAAAACAAGCCTGGACCACATGACCAGCAGTGGCTAATTGTAGGGCTGCATGTCGCAGGGGGATCGAGGTGCAGGTAAGGATTGTGGTGGGGCATTCCTGCATTTTGGTATACTTAACTACTGAGGTTTTAGGATGCTACAGTGGGGACTGAACAGCTTTAAGAAGGAGCAACCACCTCCCTAAAGACTTTAGGGTCTCTGGTCTCCCTCTTTTTGGGCATTCCGAATTGGGATGCCCTGCTGTGTGTCTCCTGAGAGATCACCTGGTACACTCACCTTGCCGACAATGGCACACCACATCCCTGCTATACCTTTAGCCTACCTTCACCAGCCATTTCTAAATGTCTCTCATAGACATGCCCCACAGCTAGAGGTGAACAGGGATGCAGCTCGACATCTTACAAAATGGGGGTTGCTGATTGGCTCAGTTGCCTGCACATGTTCCATGGGAGCAAAAGAAAGGTGACGTGCAATCTGAACAAAGGCGAGTTTCAAGTGGTGTGCCACAAGGCTCTGTACTGGGCCCCATTCTTTTTAATATGTTTGTAAGTGACATAGAAAAAAGCTTGGTAGGTAAAGTTTGCCTGTTTGCTGATGATACAAATCATGCACTTGAGTAGAATAGAGTACCGTATGGGCAGTACTGTGTTAGCCAGGACCTCGGAGGAAAGAGATATAGGGATACTGAAAGCTGCAAGATGAGTGGACATTGTAGCCAGGCAGTGGGAAAAGCAAGCAGGATGCTCGGCTGCATAGCTCGAGGCATCACCAGTAGGAAGATAGAGGTGGTGATGCCGCTGTATAGAGCCCTGGTGAGGCCACAGCTAGAATACTGTGTGCAGTTCTGGAGACCTTACCTGCAAAAAGACATTATTCAAATAGAACGTGTCCAAAGGCGGGCAACGAAAATGGTGGAAGGACTTAAACTTAAAACTTATCAGGAGAGACTTAAAGAACTTAATTTGTACAGTCTGGAGGAAAGCAGGGAGAGGGGGGACATGATTGAGACCTTTAAATATGTGAAAGGATTGAATAAGGTTCAGGAGGAAAGTGTTTTTAAGAAGAAGCTTAATGATAGAACAAGGGGCCGAACCTGAAGCTAGTCGGGGGGAAGATCAGGAGCAATGTTAGAAAATATTATTTTACAGAAAGAGTAGTAGATGCTTGGAACAAACTCCCAGCAGAGGTAGGTGAAAAATCGCAGTCAGTGAATTAACAAATGCCTGGGCTACGCACATATCTATTCTAAGATAAAGCGTACATACAGTATACACATAAGGGCAGACCAGATGGACCATATGGTCTCCTTCTGCCATCGACTTTCTATGTTTCTATGAGTTTTCAGACAATTCTTTGGAATACACACAGCGGGGCATCCCGAACCAGGATTCCCCAGGCAGGAGGAACAAAGCCCAAGTGAAAATTTGTGTTCCTCCTTAACAGGATGAGCAATACTCAGAAGCAGCGATCAGTCACCAGGCTGAATATTCATGTCCTTCACTGAACAAACACTCATCTCACTGGCAGCGGGTGATGTAACACTTGGCACAGTCATTGCTGGCACGTGGAGGACGGATGATGTGACTCTAGTGACAGCCGCTGCCATCTACGGCATGTTCTGCAAAGGAGGGAAAACTTGTATAGGAGAAAAAAACCCTAAATGTCAAATAATGCCAACTATACTGAAATATACCACAGTCAGTACAGACAAAGCTCGGGACATGCAGCTGAAATACACCACAGCCAGTACAGACAAAGCTCGGGACATGCAGCTGAAATACACCACAGCCGGTACAGACAAAGCTCGGGACATGCCGCTGAAATACACCACAGCCAGTACAGACAAAGCTCGGGACATGCAGCTGAAATGCACCACAGCCAGTACAGACAAAACTCGGGACATGCAGCTGAAATACACCACAGCCGGTACAGACAAAGCTCGGGACATGCATCTGAAATACACCGCAGCCAGTACAGACAAAGCTCGGGGGACATGCAGCTGTAATACACCACAGCCAGTACAGACAAAGCTCGGGACATGCCGCTGAAATACACCACAGCCAGTACAGACAAAGCTCGGGACATGCAGCTGAAATGCACCACAGCCAGTACAGACAAAGCTCGGGACATGCGGCTGAAATACACCACAGCCAGTACAGACAATGCTCGGGACATGCAGCTGAAATACACCGCAGCCAGTACAGACAAAGCTCGGGACATGCAGCTGAAATGCACCACAGCCAGTACAGACAAAGCTCGGGACATGCCGCTGAAATACACCACAGCCGGTACAGACAAAGCTCGGGACATGCAGCTGAAATACACCGCAGCCAGTACAGACAAAGCTCGGGGGACATGCAGCTGTAATACACCACAGCCAGTACAGACAAAACTCGGGACATGCAGCTGAAATACACCACAGCCGGTACAGACAAAGCTCGGGACATGCATCTGAAATACACCGCAGCCAGTACAGACAAAGCTCGGGGGACATGCAGCTGTAATACACCACAGCCAGTACAGACAAAGCTCGGGACATGCCGCTGAAATACACCACAGCCAGTACAGACAAAGCTCGGGACATGCAGCTGAAATGCACCACAGCCAGTACAGACAAAGCTCGGGACATGCGGCTGAAATTCACCACAGCCAGTACAGACAAAGCTCGGGACATGCAGCTGAAATACACCGCAGCCAGTACAGACAAAGCTCGGGACATGCAGCTGAAATGCACCACAGCCAGTACAGACAAAGCTCGGGACATGCCGCTGAAATACACCACAGCCGGTACAGACAAAGCTCGGGACATGCATCTGAAATACACCGCAGCCAGTACAGACAAAGCTCAGGGGACATGCCGCTGAAATACACCACAGCCAGTACAGACAAAGCTCGGGACATGCAGCTGAAATGCACCACAGCCAGTACAGACAAAGCTCGGGACATGCAGCTGAAATGCACCACAGCCAGTACATCAAAGCTCGGGACATGCAGCTGAAATACACCACAGCCAGTACAGACAAAGCTCGGGACATGCAGCTGAAATGCACCACAGCCAGTACAGACAAAGCTCGGGACATGCAGCTGAAATGCACCACAGCCAGTACATCAAAGCTCGGGACATGCAGCTGAAATACACCACAGCCGGTACAGACAAAGCTCGGGACATGCATCTGAAATACACCGCAGCCAGTACAGACAAAGCTCGGGGGACATGCCGCTGAAATACACCACAGCCAGTACAGACAAAGCTCGGGACATGCAGCTGAAATGCACCACAGCCAGCACAGACAAAGCTCGGGACATGCAGCTGAAATACACCACAGCCAGTACAGACAAAGCTCGGGACATGCAGCTGAAATACACCGCAGCCAGTACAGACAAAGCTTGGGACATGCAGCTGAAATGCACCACAGCCAGTACAGACAAAGCTCGGGACATGCCGCTGAAATACACCACAGCCAGTACAGACAAAGCTCGGGACATACCGCTGAAATACACCACAGCCAGTACAGACAAAGCTCGGGACATGCAGCTGAAATGCACCACAGCCAGTACAGACAAAGCTTGGGACATGCCGCTGAAATACACCACAGCCAGTACAGACAAAGCTCGGGACATGCAGCTGAAATACACCGCAGCCAGTACAGACAAAGCTCGGGACATGCAGCTGAAATACACCACAGCCAGTACAGACAAAGCTCGGGACATGCCGCTGAAATACACCACAGCCAGTACAGACAAAGCTCGGGACATGCCGCTGAAATACACCACAGCCAGTACAGACAAAGCTCGGGACATGCCGCTGAAATGCACCACAGCCAGTACAGACAAAGCTCGGGACATGCCGCTGAAATACACCACAGCCGGTACAGACAAAGCTCGGGACATGCATCTGAAATACACCGCAGCCAGTACAGACAAAGCTCGGGGGACATGCAGCTGTAATACACCACAGCCAGTACAAAGCTCGGGACATGCCGCTGAAATACACCACAGCCAGTACAGACAAAGCTCGGGACATGCAGCTGAAATGCACCACAGCCAGTACAGACAAAGCTCGGGACATGCAGCTGAAATACACCGCAGCCAGTACCGACAAAGCTCGGGACATGCAGCTGAAATACACCGCAGCCAGTACAGACAAAGCTCGGGACATGCAGCTGAAATGCACCACAGCCAGTACAGACAAAGCTCGGAACATGCAGCTGAAATACACCACAGCCAGTACAGACAAAGCTCGGGACATGCAGCTGAAATACACCACAGCCAGTACAGACAAAGCTTGGGACATGCAGCTGAAATACACCACAGCCAGTACAGACAAAGCTCGGGACATGCAGCTGAAATACACCACAGCCAGTACAGACAAAGCTCGGGACATGCCGCTGAAATACACCACAGCCAGTACAGACAAAGCTCGGGACATGCCGCTGAAATACACCACAGCCAGTACAGACAAAGCTCGGGACATGCAGCTGAAATGCACCACAGCCAGTACAGACAAAGCTCGGGACATGCAGCTGAAATACACCACAGCCGGTACAGACACAGCTCGGTACATGCATCTGAAATACACCGCAGCCAGTACAGACAAAGCTCGGGGGACATGCAGCTGTAATACACTACAGCCAGTACAGACAAAGCCCGGGACATGCAGCTGAAATACACCGCAGAAAATACAGACAAAGCTCGGGACATGCAGCTGAAAGACACCACAGCCAGTACAGACAAAGCTTGAGACATGCAGCTAAAATATACCACAGCCAGTACAGACAAAGCTCAGGACATGCAGCTGAAATACACCACAGCCGGTACAGACAAAGCTCGGGACATGCAGCTGAAATACAACACAGCCGGTACAGACAAAACTCGGGACATGCAGCTGAAATACACCACAGCCGATACAGACACAGCTCGGGACATGCAGCTGAAATACACCACAGCCAGTAAAGACAAAGCTCGGGACATGCAGCTGAAATACACCACAGCCAGTACAGACAAAACTCGGGACATGCAGCTGAAATACACCACAGCCGGTACAGACACAGCTCGGGACATGCAGCTGAAATACACCACAGCCAGTAAAGACAAAACTCGGACATGCAGCTGAAATACACCACAGCCAGTACAGACAAAGCTCAGGACATGCAGCTGAAATACACCACAGCTGGTACAGACAAAGCTCGGAACATGCAGCTGAAATACACCACAGCCGGTACACACAAAGCTCGGGACATGCAGCTGAAATACACCACAGCCAGTACAGACAAAGCTCGGGACAAGCAGCTGAAATACACCGCAGGAAGTACAGACAAAGCTCGGGACAAGCAGCTGAAATACACCACAGCCAGTACAGACAAAGCTCGGGACAAGCAGCTGAAATACACCACAGGAAGTACAGACAAAGCTTGGGACATGCAGCTGAAATACACCACAGCCAGTACAGACAAAGCTCGGGACATGCAGCTGAAATACACCACAGCCAGTACAGACAAAGCTCGGGACAAGCAGCTGAAATACACCACAGCCGGTACAGACAAAGCTCGGGACAAGCAGCTGAAATACACCACAGCCGGTACAGACAAAGCTCGGGACATGTAGCTGAAATACACCACAGCCGGTACAGACAAAGCTCGGGACAAGCAGCCTGGTCAGTGTCTGGTTACACAGCTGTCCTCCTGCTTCAAATAAACATCTAATACATCTGTTTACTCTGATAACATGATGTAGTGAGCAGGATGAGCTGGAACTGCAGCCTATAGGGTTTGGCTGGCAGTTAGAAACGATGCAGGGCAGTGCTGGGTGGTGTATAAAGCACTTGCATTAGTCTGCATGAGCCACAACCCAGGACCCCAAACCCTACAAGCCACCCACCTTCACTGCAAGAACGTGACCTGCTGCACCAGAAACCTGACCCACAACAAACAGACTGACATTACTTAAGGCAGGGATGCACAACCTGCAGCCCATGGGCTGCATGCACTGACATCAGTTGCAGCCCCCTGAACATCTCCATACCTCTACCTACCTACTGCTCCCCTCACCTTTTCTTATCTCTACCCACACTTTCATCTCATCTAAGCTCTTCCAACCCACATCAAAATCATCTAACCTCTTCCAACCCACATCAAATTTTCCATTCCATACTTCTTCCTGCCTCACCTCTCACCTCTGCACCTCTGTTTTTTTCCACCTCACCTTTTCCCGCCTCACCCCTGCCCACTATTTTCCACCTTGCCTCAGACAACCTCACCACTACCCACCACTGCTCTCCTTACCTCTTGGTGCCTGACCTCAATCAACCTCACCTCTGCTCACATTACCTCTACCCACCTATTCCTACCTAAATGCTGCTCACCTCATCTCGTCTCTGCCCACCTCACCTAAGTTCACCTTTTCCTACCTCACCTCAGATCTGCATACACATAAAAGCAAATTTGATGCTCTCAGTTTACCCACCTCTGCCCTCCTCACCTCACCACTCGTCTCACTTCTGCCCACCTCTGCCTGTCTCACCTCTTCTTAGTTCACCTTTTCCCTCCTCACCTCAGATCTGCATACACATAAAAGCATATTTGATGCTCTCAGGTTACCCACCTCTGCCCTCCTCACCTCTTAGTGCCTCACCTCACCACTTGTCTCACCTCCTGACAAGTCCCCTCCATTATAGTGAAAGGAGGGTCATGGCCACACTCCTGTGACTGATGGCTGGCGCGTGCTTAAGCATATATGCACCAGTCAGAGGTGGGGGACAAAGGTTAAGTACCCTTTTGTTTTTTTGTGCCTGTTGAATGAGTTTAATCAGTAGAGCTAGGTGACGGTGTGGGTAAATGAAGCTGAGGTTGGGTGGCTAAGCTAAGCTAGGAAAGGGGCACATGATCAGCCGCAGTCGCATGATTAACAGGAAACAAAGCTGCTGTGTGGGCGGTCGTTGGGGGTCATAGCTGGGACCCCCCTTTGTGGCTGGGTCCCATAAAGAATTCCTGGCAGCCCTACGTGTGACCCACCAGGAATTCTCCAATATGCCCTGGACCTAAATTGAATCTGAATCTGACCCCAAATTGCAGGTCGTAGGGGGCACCCAAACTACTCCTACGCACTGGGACAATTTTTTAAGCAGACACACCCAAGGGGGCCAGCTCTGGAGTCTAAAGATTCCAAAAAATTCACTTATAACGTGATCCCATGGTGCTGTCGCTGCCCGTGGTCGTATCCCTGGCTTCCCTTTAACTGCTGCCACACCCAGCCATTCAGATAGGCTGGGGATGGGAAAGCTACCCAGACTAGAGGAAAGCCGGGGATGCGACAAGCAGGCAGGACACATCATCTGGCAATTTTGAGAAATAAGGTCGTACGGGCATGGCCATGGCAGTAGAAGACCTGTGCTAAATATGTCACAGCCATGACAGTAAAATGATGTAAAACATGATTATGGGATAAATGAGATGGACAACCAGATAAACATTCAGTGGATCCCAAATGTCCATAATCCCCATTCCGGTTTATACATGGATGTAAATTGCCCTAATTGTGTCACTAAACACTTGAGAGCAAACAATTCGGCCATTGTGTCCATGTCTACCATTCATCATGGAAAGTGACAGAACAATCAGTAATTGTGAGCAATGAAAGTGAAAGGTGTTGAGGCTCTAATGACTGATGGCTGCAGGCTGTGGTCATCTGAGAACCTAATAGAAACAATGTTTGGCTGACTCAAAGGTGGGAAGTCCACGAAAGGATACAGAGGCCAGCAGCCATCTCTGGGTTGTCTCTTCCTGGCTAATTTGCCAGGGGCAGGATGGCTGCTTCACATGGGGAATGAGTTTTGCTAGTGTCGTGTAAGTTGAGTGGTCTTTATTTGGACAATGACATTATGATGGAACGGTCTGGAAACCAGCAGCTTAAAAGGCACGCTGATATTAAATCAACCTGGCAAGTGGAGGCAATGAAGACCTCCAGAGTGTATAGCATGACTACTATCTAGTGTTGGGCGAACCCAACCACAAAGTTCGGGCTCATACAGAACTTCGCGAGTTCGGGTTCCCAAACATGGACTTTAGCCAGAAGTCCGTGTTCGAGTTCGGCATTCGGCCCGGAAAAGCTCAACCTTAAAGTGGACTAAAGCCCAGTAGGATCTTATAGATTCCCGGGCCGATCCATTGCCTCCCCGCGGGGCATCCAAAATCAGGATGCCCCGCTGTTTGAAAACCCCCAGGTCGGCCGCTACACTTACCTTAATCCCGGTCCAACGCTATCCCTCTAGCAGGGCGCGTGCCCACGGCGGTCACTTGTGAATGGAGGGAAGCGCGAGATGCGCCTGCCAGCGCGCTCGGAGCTGCTGAGCTTAGACTTTGGGTTAGACGTTCATAGCTCAGCGGCACCGAGCGCGATGATTGGACGAGCGAACGCGCATGCGCCGTACGGCCGCGGTGAGGTGAGTTGAAGATGGCGATCTGGTGGGTTTCACATAGCGGGGCACCCACGATCGGGTGCCCCGGGGGAATGGACCAAAACCCAGGATAGTCAAAATCCTGGGTTTTGGTCCACTTTAAGTGTACAACTTACTTGAGCCCTGCAATCCCATCGGTAGTCGGAATTCCACTGCATTGTCAAATAGGCTATGAGTGGGGCTACAGAAAGATGGCCACTTCCATGAGTGAGGGCACTGGCAGCTGGCACTAGAAGTTCTAGGACTAAAAGTGTCCTCACTCATGGGAGCGGCGGCCATCTTTCTGTAGCCCCGCCTGTAGCCTTTTTCACAGTGCACGGAAACACTGACCGCTGACAGGATAGCTATGCTCATGTAAGTTTCCTGCTGCATACTCCACAAGTTAAACCCCCACCACCACAATTTTTTTTCATTCACACAGTCGCGATTCTGCCTCTGGGGACCCCTTGACAGACACCCCCCCCCCCCCCCGCCTAGATGTGTGAGGAGTAATGGAGAAGCCCCCAGAGGCAGAATTGGGGACCTTTCATGCCCCCCATGATTTGAAGACTCACTTCCTATTCTTGGTGAATTATTCCTATTTTCAAAATATTCCAAAATGGAATTTAAATAATATCTTACAGGGAATAATGGGCCCTTGGTAGACAGTAATAAGGAGAAGGAATTCAAGATAACCTTGGCATCCTGTGACCTATTTTCCCTGTTCCAAACTAGGCAGCCGGGTGTAATACATAACAATCAGCCAGGCGAGTTATGCAACATTCTGCTGATGTTCCCGCAAGGACAGACCTCTGGATGCGCTCCAGTATCATCCATGGGATAAAATGTTAATATGATTTTTTAGAAGTTGGCACAAGAGCCATCACTTCAATTATTAATCAAATTACATGATTAAAACATTCACCATGAAGGAAAATATAACCGGAGTACAAGGTCTGATGGGTCAGCGGTAATCAGTCCACACCCTTTCCATCTTGCAGACTATCATTCTTCTAGAACATTCAGCTCATCTTTATTTACTGCACAATGTGATATAGCCTGACATTTCAAGGGCACTTTTTTGTTTTTAATAAAAAAGACCCTTTACTGTTCCAAATCATGGGTATGCCTCAATTGCAGTGAATAATAAAAGAAGTAACTTACTGTGAGATGACCAGTCCTTTCCTTCTTTCAGCAGATAGCCTGATAGAAGCCCTTTTAGTGGCACCTTTGCAATTGGGGGGCTGGATTAGGTTGGATTGCAGCTCACACAGGCAGCAAAGGTGGGTGAACTGTTGGGGATAAAAGTGCCAGTGGTCTGCACTTCAGCTACAGATACATGGTGGCGTGTTGTGCCGCCTCATTTTCTACCAGCACAAAGGTGCAACACTATAGGGTTGATTCAGAGAGATATAAAAAGACTTTCGTTTTTGTGTCAATCTGTTTTGATCTGTTTTTTTTTAAATGTTCCCGCTCGCGTATGAGTGTACAAGTGATTCTAAGCATGCATCGCAAGCCTTCAGTAAAGTCTTCGTCCGTTCGTATGCCAATGAGAATGTAATTTTCCAGCTTTCGTTTTCCGTTTATGTTACTCATGTTACAACGTAGGCTTCCGTTTATGCCCTTTTTCCATCGTCTCCTCGAACGAATCATTTACGTTTCCTGCTAAATTCAGATTTCCTTTTTCTATAAATAATCGTCCAGACGAAAATCATTACGACCTTACGCCTGCGCACTACAAACTTAACTCATTAATGTGCTCGCCTACATATTTGGTTCACTCACTTCTGCTACAATGCTTAGCTAAATCACATCGCGCTCAGTATATTCTTCCATTTCCCACCCCTAAAACTTACCGAAATCACTTCGCGGTCAGACGAAACTTCATATATAAATTTTGTTTTTTGCATTCGTTCCGTGGTAACCAACCCTTCATGAATGTATTTATAAAAGGAAATGACACAGAAACAAGTTTTTTTTTTTTTTTTTTTTTTAATCTTAAATGGCATTTTTATATTGCCTTTTTTTTTTTAAATAATTTTTGGAAAAATAGAACAACTTTGAATATTAATTTTTTTTTTTGTTTGTTTTTGGTAAAATGTGTATATACAATTTTAAAAGTAAAAAAAAAATATCAATAACAGGTTTAAAACTATATACACAGCAATGGCAGGCCCCAGATCATTATTCTTCATCTGTGGTCCCCAACAAGTCGCGCAGCTCCTGCACCTCGCCCACCAACTGAAGGACCCTGGCACTCAGATGTGCCACTCTGGCACGTGTGGTCCCTGTATAAAAAAGAAAAATAAATTATTTGTCGGCAAATACATGTTTAACAGCTGTGGGTGGAATGTTTATTAGGTTGCAAGCTAACTCATGAGGCCATATATGTCATTATGCTAAGGAATTAATAAAAGGAAGAGGCGCTCATATTCCTCCACAAAGCCGGAAAACGTGGTCAAAAGCAAGCAAGCCGAGTGCAAAATGGTCCCGTAAGTGGATCGCAAATGAAACGGGTTTATAGGGCGGTGGTCCCTCGGCAATCAGCTCTCTGAATCAGACACAAACCCATCCCAATAACGTAAGTTATCTGAACGAACGCAAAATATCAGATTTTGATGGGAAAATGATCCGAACTAACGCAAATGATCCGATTTAGTTCCGTGCATCGAAAGCGCATATACGCATTAGCGGGAACAAACATATGAATGGAAAAACGAAAGTAAATACCAAAAAAAATGACAAACACACACAAAAACATAAACAGACAGCTACGAAAGTCCAGACGAATGTGTCTCTGAATCGAGCCTTATATTGGTATGCATCCTTCTTGGGTGTTAGCTGTGTTTATGAAGGTTCTTATTTATTCAGGTATTACAATTATGCAGCCAAAACCGTATCGATAATTGTGGATTTCAGGAGGGACCAGTGCCCACCATTCAACCATCAACAGGGTTCAATCAAACCAGTTCCTAGGTGTTAACGTCTTTGACAACCTTGGTTGGGAGAAACACACATTGGCAGTACTGCAGAAAGCCCAGCAGAGAACTATTCATCCTCAGACAGCCAAGGAAAGCAGAGCGGTCTGCTAATGTGTTGGTACTTTTCTATAAGGCAGTAATCGGTTCTGTACTTTGCTTCTCTTTTTCTGTCTGGTTTGAGGAGGCGCCCAAACAGGAAAGACAAACCCAGGCTTTGAAGGACAATCCATCCTCCACATGCATCTATGAAGGAGCTAAACAAAAATAGAACTAAAATGCAAGCATACAAACATCCTTTGAGATCCAACCCACCTGGCTGATACCCTATTCTAGTGACTCCCGTCCAGACGACGCCTTAAAATTCCTTCTTGAGAGACCTCGAGATTAAGGGGGTTATTTAAGAAGGGATTGCGACAGGTAGTGCCTCGTAGCATCAGGTATCATCTCGTAAACGCTAGGTGCTGTACGCAAAACCACATTTATGAAAGTGAATCTGGTGAGCGTCTCTAACAGCGCTATGTAGCATCCGATGTATTATTACAGGCAGCTGAGCGTATAGCGCTGGCGCTCTAGCTTCCAGAGCGCCAGGTATTACCTTTCGCTCAGTGTCGCTCTCCCATACATTTCAATCGGAGTTCATTTGCTTGTGTTTAAACAGCGTGTTTGACATCCCCCCCCCCCCAAATCATTGTGTCACCTCTCCTGGCTGCAAACAAACACTTTTAGAAACTTTTTGGGCTTTTTATATTTTTATGCAGAATTGTCATTACAGGTCTGGCACTAAAGTGTTATTGTCACAATGTTACAACAATGTAATTCCAAGTGTTTTTTCGCTTTGTTACTGGTGGATATGTGTTCAAAAACAGACTTTAATCACACAGCGTCTGGCGCTCTATGCTATAGCGACCAGATTTAGAGCGCCGACACACATGTAAACCGATGTGGCTAAATAAAAAGGTTAAGGGGGCAATAAACAACAAAAAAAAGGCATTTAAACGTTTAAAGCAGGAAGGGACAGCGGAAGCGTTAAAAAACTATAAAGAAGAAAATAAACAATGTAAACAACAGATATGGGCAGCTAAGCTGGAGACAGAAAGACTGGTCGCGAAAGAGAGTAAAACTAACCCCAAATTATTCTTTAGCTACATAAACCGTAAAAGGTACAAACCTGAGGGTGTGGGCCCCCTGAAAAGCAAGGATGGGACCCCTATAGAGGGAAATGAGGAGAAAGCTAATTTGCTTAACAACTTCTTTGCTTCTATATTCACAAAAGAATTTGACATGCCCAGTGAAATGCAGGGGAATAACCGAAACCCTCCATTAAATGTCACTGGTCTAACCAAGGAAGAAGTCCGGCACCGTCTCAAGCAGATGAAAATCGATAAATCGCCGGGACCAGATGACATACATCCTCGTGTTTTAAGGGAGTTATGTACAGTAATAGACAAGCCGTTATTTCTAATATTTGTGGATTCCATAACTACAGGGTTTGTTCCGATGGATTGGCGCTTGGCAAATGTGGTGCCAATATTCAAAAAGGGATCTAGGGGGGAACCTGGGAACTACAGACCGGTAAGCTTAACATCTGTGGTGGGCAAGCTGTTTGAAGGTTTCTTAAGGGATACTATCCTGGAGCACCTTGGGGAAAATGACCTTATTACTCCATATCAGCATGGATTTATGAGGAATCGCTCCTGCCAGACAAACCTGATCGGCTTTTATGAGGAGGTAAGTTCAAGATTGGATCAGGGGGAGTCATTGGATATCATATATCTTGACTTTTCTAAAGCATTTGATACTGTGCCACATAAAAGGCTGGTACAAAAGATGAGAATGCTTGGACTGGGGGAAAACGTGTGCAGATGGGTGGGAAATTGGCTTAGTGATCGGAAGCAGAGGGTGGTTATCAATGGTACACACTCAGATTGGGTCACTGTTACCAGTGGAGTACCACAAGGGTCAGTTCTGGGACCAATTCTCTTCAATATATATATAAATGACATTGGGTATGGATTAAACAGTAAAGTCTCAATCTTTGCAGATGATACTAAGCTGAGTAAAGTAATTAAAACAAAGGAGGACAACAGGCAACTACAAACAGATTTAGATAAATTGGAAGCATGGGCAGTTAAATGGCAAATGAAGTTTAACACAGATAAATGTAAGGTTATGCACATGGGAAGGAGAAATATGTGTCATGATTACACACTAAATAAAGAAACACTTGGTAAAACAACAATGGAAAAGGATCTAGGGGTTTTAGTTGACAATAAGCTCAACTGTAGTAATCAATGCCAGGCAGCTGCTGCCAAGGCAAACAGGATCATGGGGTGCATCAGGAGGGGCATGGGTGCTCATGACCAGAGCATCGTTTTACCCCTGTACAAGTCACTGGTCAGACCCCATATGGAATACTGTGTACAGTTCTGGGCACCTGTGCTTAAGAAGGACATATCAGAACTGGAGCACGTTCAAAGAAGGGCAACAAAGTTAATAAAAGGAGTGCGGGGGCTAGAGTACCCGGAAAGATTGTCCAAGTTAGGCTTATTTAGTCTAGAAAAAAGACGATTGAGGGGTGATCTAATAACTATGTATAAATATATTCGGGGTCAATACAAGGATCTGTCCCACAATCTATTTATACCCCGGAGTGTAACCATAACCCGGGGGCATCCACTAAGGTTAGAGGAAAGGTGCTTTCTCCACCGACATAGGAGGGGATTCTTCTCTGTAAGAGCAGTGAGACTATGGAACTCGCTGCCAGAGGAGGTAGTAATGAGGGATACATTAAAAATGTTCAAAAGTGGCCTTGATGCCTTCCTGGCATGTAATAACATTTCCGGCTATGGCTACTAGACCACTGGAAGGAGTTAAACAGGCTGAACTGGATGGACTAAAGTCTTTATTCAGCCTTACATACTATGTTACTATGTTACTATGTTACTATGACATGATGTGTGTGTGTCCTTTTTTGATAAGTATGGAGTGGAGCGCAGAGAGTCGGTCGCACTGAGCTGGCGCTACCTCTCACTCCCTGCAGCGCTGTACTGGTGTTAGAGCGCCCAACATACATCACATTCATCAATGCCGGCCTGGTTACTACAGCTACTGAGATTCTCTGTTACAGCACCGGATACCCGCTTACAGCGTCTACTAACGGTCGCTCTAAGCAGCGCTATACAGACGCTCATCTGCCGATACCTGGTGTTAGTAATGAATCAGCCTCTTAGATTGTTTGCTGAACAAGAGCCTAGCAAAGTTACATCAGCTAAAGTTTGTGGTTTGCCAGTGATTCACCAGAACCGGCAAAGAGATTATTGACCATCACCATTTAAGATATATTAGCCTTGATTCACAAAGAGTTGGAAAACCTCTCATGATAGTAAAAAATTAAATTCATGAGAAAAAAGCCTGAGAATGTCACTGTTAGTGAATCACCAAATAGGAAAACAATGAAGGCCAATGGCACTTTTTACTACAAGTAAAAAGGGGTAAAAAGTTCAATACTTTTCTCAGGAGTTAAAATGTGCCATTGACTTTCATTATATTTTTATCTAGTGATTCAGTAACAGTGACATTCTCAGGCTTTTTTGTCATGAATTGAATTTTTTACTACCATGAGAATTTTTTTCAACTCTTAGTGAATCAAGGCCAATGTCTTAAGATAAAAATATTTTCTGTATGTGCATATTCAATAAAGGTAGAAAAAAATTCTCATGGTAGTAAAAAATTCAATTCATGAGAAAAAAGCCTGAGAATTTTACTGTTACTGAATCACCAGATAAAAAGATAATGAAAGTCAATGGCAGCTTTTACTACAGTGTAGAAAGGAGAAAATAGTTCTCTACTTTTCTTATGAGTAAAAAAGTGCCATTGACTTTCATTGTTTTCCTATCTAGTGATTCAGTAACAGTAAAATTCTCAGGCTTTTTTCTCATGAATTGAATCTTTTACTACCATGAGAATTTTTTTCTACCTTTATTGAATCGAGGCCAATGTACTGAATGCTTTTTAATCTGTCCTCTTCTTTGCATTTGACACAGGGTCATAAGGAGGTGAGGGGTTCTGCATTAGGGCCTATAAGGTCAGGGCGCTCCATAATTATCTTATCTTTCAGATGTGAGCTCACATGGCATCATGTACAAAAATAAGAAGCACCCTTTACCCTCAATGTTTCACTACACAATGTAACATCGCATCAACAGAGAATACATTATCAATGGATGCTAGGATGCTCTCCATCTGAACAATACAGAATAAGGGAAGTCTTTTGTATATACAGTATAGTTATGTAGGTTGGGTTGGGGACAGTTAGGTCTGCAGCCTTGCCGCATACTGTCTGATAGAATCTGGGGCATGTTCTTTCAAAGAACCAGTTTTACTCTGGTTTGAGCCACTTAGGCCCTTATTTAAGAAAGGATAGCGTAAGGTAGCGCCTGGTTAATGAGAGGTAGCGACAGGTAGCGACTGGTCAACGCCGGACACAGCATGCAATTACACATTTATCAAGCAGAATCTGTTTAGCGACTGGGATAGCGCCATGTAGCGTCCGATTCATCATTTTCATAGCCTCAGAGAACAGCGCCAGCGTTCAGCCTTGCACAGCGCCAGGTATGACCTCTCGCTACCTGACGCTCTCCCATACATTTCAATGGACGATACTTTTCTTCTCTTTAAACGGGTTTTTTTTTTTTTTTTCTAAAAAAATCACAAATAATTCTGTGACCTCTTCTGGCACTGAAATAGCAGGTTTTTCATAATTTTTTTTATATATTTCCTCAGAAATGACATTACAGGTCTGCCATTAAAGTGTTCATGTTACAATGTTGTTACAATGTAATTCCATATGTTTTCACTTTGTTACTAGCTGATAGATGCTTGAAAACAGACTTTAAACACACCGCCTCCTGCGCTCTGGGCTTCAAACAAGTATTTTTCAGCGCCAGAGATTTGTGAGGCTGTTTTTTTGCTGAATATGGTGTGAGTCGGTCGCTATGAGCAGTCGCTAACATGCGCTCCCATACAGCGCTGTACTGGTCAAATAGCGACTCCTCACAATGTATTCAACATTACTGAACAGCGACTGAGTCGCTATAAAGTAGCGACCCACGGCCGAGCACTGCGACTACTAGCGGGCGCTCTGAAAATGCCTGCTACAGACGCTCATCTGTCGCTACCTGCCGCTAATGATGAATCAGCCTGCCCGTGTGCTGTGTCTATTATGCATACATACTAGCGTAGTGGTGTTAAATAGGGCCCGCTGTTGGAATATTAATAAATCAGGCCCGCAGTGTTGTTCTGAGAACCAGTGGGAAATACAGACAAAGCTTTGTAATCTGTATATATATAAATTGATGTATGATCTTACCTGGATTGCCTAGCAACTGCTGGAGAAGAAGATTGCCCAGTGTATGGCCAGCTTTACAGCTAAGTTTAGGAAATAGGTCTTATTTTAGCAGGTTATCCACATTACCCCCATTCAGCTCTCATTTCCACATTCCATCTACCTTGCACTCATTTCCACATTCCCTCCATCTTGCTCTCATTCCCGCATTCCTTCCATCTTGCGCTCATTTCCACATTCCCTCCATCTTGCTCTCATTTCCACATTCCCTCCATCTTGCTCTCATTTCCACATTCCCTCCATCTTGCTCTCATTTCCACATTCCCTCCATCTTGCTCTCATTTCTACATTCCCTCCATCTTGCTCTCATTTCCACATTCCCTCCATTCTGCTCTCATTTACACATTTCATCTTGCTTGCTGTAATTTCCACATTCCCTCCATCTTGCTCTCATTTCCCCATTCCCTCCATCTTGTGCTCATTTCCCCATTCCCTCCATCTTGCTCTCATTCCCGCATTCCCTCCATTCTGCTCTCATTTACACATTTCATCTTGCTTGCTGTAATTTCCACATTCCCTCTATCTTGCTCTCATTTCCACTTTCTTTTCCACCATCCGACTTTCAAATTTGAGAAATTCAGATTTAGCGGGTTATCCACCTTTCTCACATTCTGCTCTCATTTCCACATTCCATTCATCTTGGTCATTTCCACATTCTCTCCATCCTGCGTATTTCCACATTCCCTCTATTCTGCTCCCATTTCCACATTCCATCTCACTTCTAATTTCCACATTTCTTCCATCTTGCTCTCATTTCCACTTGCTTTTTCACCAGGCAACTTTTTTTCAGCTTTGAGAAATCTGCAGTCTGGCTTTAAGCTAGTAAAACAGCGAGCCCCATTGCCTTGATTTATACCTTCCTCTTTCTCCTTTTCATTATCTTCCTTTCTTTACCTCCCCTTTTTATGTTTTCTCTATCTCTTTCTATTTTCCCTTTCCATCTCATATTTCCGCCATTTGTTCTATTCCACATTCTTTACATCCATCTTTTATGCTCCCTCTCTGTTTTTCTCAGTTTTTCCTTTCTATCTTATGCTTTCGCACATTTCTCTATTTCACATTCTATCCATCCCCTTTTATGCCCCCCTTTCTATCTCTGTTTTCCCTTTCCTTTCCATCTCATGCTTTCTCTATTTTCCATTTCACATTCTTTACATCCCTCTTTTATGCTCCCTCTCTGTTTCTCTCTGTTTTTCCTTTCTATCTTATGCTTTCCCCCATTTTTCTATTTCACATTCTCTCCATCCCTCTTTTATGTTTCCTCTGTGTCTGTTTTCCCTTTCCAGCTCACGTTTTATACTTTTTCTATTTCACATTCTCCCCATCCCTATTTTATGTGCCCCCTGTCTCTTTCCGTTTTCCCTTTCCGTCTCATGTTTTCCCCCATTTTTTCTATTTCACATTCTCTCCACTCCTCTTTTATGTTCTTCTGTCTATCTCTGTTTCCCCTTTCCATCTCATGCTTTCTCTATTTTTCTATTTCACATTTTATCCTTCCCACTTTTATGTTTCCTCTGTGTCTTTGTTTTTCCTTTCCATCTCACATTTTATCCTTTTTCTATTTCACATTCTCTCCATCCCTCTTTTATGGTCATCTGTGTCTTTGTTTTCCCTTTCCATCTCATACTTTCTCTATTTTTCTATTTCACATTCTCTCCATCCCACTTATATGCCCCCTCTCTGTTTCTCTCTGTTTTTCCTTTCTATCTCATGCTTTCCTCATTTATCTATTTCAGACCCCTTCTTTATTATTCCCTCCATCTTTCTTCTTCCACTTCCTCTCTATCTGTCTGAGTGTTATATATATATATATATATATATATATATATATATATATATATATATGTGTGTGTGTGTTTGAGTGGCACCATCGTTGGCCCCATATGAACTGTTAGTATGTCAGCTTAAATGCTGTAAAATGTACACAGCTCCCTAAAATAAACTCCCTGTGCAGTATCCCCCCGAGCAATTGTTTATTAACACTTAGATCTGGCTGTGGAATGAAGGCTCTTTAGTCACGCCAAGATGCGCTAAGCTGGCTAAAAATATCTGTTCTTCCGTGAAACGTACTGGAAAGGAGAAGCCAGCGCAGGAAACCCCAATCACCCGGAGGAAGCTGCGTCTCCTTATATGGCTTTCCTAAGGAATCGCTCCCTGATACTAACCTAGACATGCCGCCTGCTTCTAGGGGCACCCTCATCATTGTGACCCAAATTATACTGCGTGATCCATCAAATATATGCAGTTAAAGTGGAACAAAACCCACCAATAATGCAAAAACAAACTAGCCAATGTCTCAGCCGATAGTCCTCTCCCCCGTTTTTTTGCTCACATTTGGAGACGTCTTGTCTCAGACCGGTGGATTCAGGAGGTAGTCTCCTCCGGTTACAAGAGTTTATAGCCTGGCCACTCCCAAGATTCACATATTCACGGATGGCTCAGGACCCTCTGTCAGCTCAGTGTCTGTGCTTGGCTGTCCAAAATCTACTGGAACTGGGGGTCATTTGCCCGGTCCCTCCGTGGGAAAAGGGCAGGGACTATTATTCCAATCTTTTCACTGTTCCAAAAAAGGATGGATCAGTCAGGCCTATCCTGGATTTAAAGCTCCTCAACAAATTTGTCAGATTCAGGCACTTTCGCATGGAGACTCTGCGTTCTGCCATAAATTCCCTTCATCCAGGGGGCTTCCTGGCCTCTATAGACATCAAAGATGCTTACCTTCATGTGCCCATTTTTGCAGGCCATCAAAAATTTCTCAGGTTCGCAGTGGAAGACCAGCATTACCAGTTTGTGGCTCTGCCATTTGATAGAGGCAGGAGTTACGGCTCTGTTGAGATCTCAGGGTATTCGCATTCTTCCTTATCTGGACGACATTCTTATAGTTTCCCAAACTTTGCAACAAGCAGAGTTGGATGTTCAGAAGGTGGTATCCACTCTGGAAATGTTTGGTTGGGTGATCAATCTTCCCAAATCTTCCCTGTCTCCTTCCAGAGTACAGCTTTTTCTGGCATGGGCGAGTGTTTCATTCTCTGTGTCTCCATTGGGGCCAGCCGGATGTGGATCTCTTTGCGTCACGCCACAATCACAAGCTTCCAGCCTTTGTATCCCTGTCACAGGATCCACTGGCCCTGTCAGTGGATGCTCTGGCAATGTCCTGGGAGAGCTTTCAGCTCCTTTATGTTTTTCCCCCGTTTCCTCTGCTGGGCAAGATGTTGTGCAAAATAGCCCATGAGGGAGTGCCAGCCATTCTGGTAGCCCCGTGTTGGCCAAGAAGAATTTGGTTCGCAGAAATCGTACAGTTGGCAGTAGATCAGTTCGTCCTGCCCCTGGTGCTAGACCTGCTCACTCAGGGGTGGCTCGGTCACCCCAATTTACAAACGCTGGCTTTGACGGCCTGGCTGCTGAAACCTCCATCTTGATGGAAAAGGGATTGTCGGCCTCTGTAGTTAATACCATGATCAGAGCTAGGAAGAAGTCTTCCTCTACCATTTACTACAGGGTTTGGCGTGCCTACATTGACTGGTGTGAGTCTAGGTCACTTCCATGTCGGGTGTTCTCTATTCCCAGGATATTGGAATTCTTACAAAATGGCTTGGACATGGGTTTTCAGCTTAGTACTCTGAAAGGTCATGTTTCTGCTCTGGCTGTTTTCTTCCAGAGATCTTTTGCTCAGCATCATCTGGTTAAGACTTTCTTTCAAGGTGTTACTCATTTGTGTCCTCCGCGCAAGCCCATGTTACCTGTTTGGGATTTGAACTTGGTTTTGTCTGCCATGCAAGGGTCTCCCTTTGAGCCCTTGTAGGAGGCGGCTTTGTCCACTCTCACTGTCAAGGTAGCTTTTTTTGGTGGCTATTACCTCAGTCAGGCGTGTTTCTGAATTGGCTGCGCTTTCCATCAAGCCTCCTTATTTGGAAAGACACCAGGACAAGGTGGTGTTTCGCTTTAAAACTGACTTTCTGCCTAGGTTGTGTCTGCTTTTCATCTCAATCAGGACATCGTGTTGCCTTCTTTGTGCCCTAACCCTAGTAACCCCAAGGAAAGGGTGTTACACTCTCTTGATGTTGTTAGGGCTGTGAAATTTTATTTGGTGGCTACTGAACCCTTCAGGAAGACGCTTTCTTTGTGGTCCCTTCTGGTCCTAGGAAGGGTTTGGCTCCTGCTATATCCACTATCAGCAAGTGGATCAGTCAGGCCGTGATTCAGGCCTATTCTGCTAAGGGGAAGAATCCTCCCTTCATCCTTACTGCTCATTCCACTCGTGCTATTGGTGCCTCCTGGGCTTTCCAGCACCAGGCTTCTGTTGAACAAGTTTGTAAGGCCGCTACTTGGTCTTCTGTTCATACTTTTTCTAAGTTTTACAAGGTTGAGGTTAAGGCCTCAGCTGATGCTGCTTTTGGCCGCAAAGTTCTGCAGGTGGCAGTGGTTTAGACTGCTTGCTGTTGGGGGATCCCACCCTACCTTACGGACACTGCTATTGGATGTCCAATGTGTAAGGATATCTTTCGGAACGGGACGGGATGTACACTGAGAATAATACAATTCTGTGATTACTCACCTGTAGAATTGATATTATGAGTATACATCCCGTCCCGTTCCGCCCCACCCTTGTTGTTCTTGTTACCTCTTTATGGTGATTGTTGGTTATTTTCTCCCGGCTTTGTTAAATGCTTTTTAAATACTGGGGTTCTGTGGGAGGTGCCTCGGTATATATAGGCCGGGAGGGGCCACTTTTTCTGCTCTGCAGTCACATGACATCTGAAGATGAATAACTCATGTGTAAGGATATCTTTCGGAACGGGACGGGATGTACACTCATAATATCAATTCTACAGGTGAGTAATCACAGAATTGTATTTTTAGAGCGCTGACGCTGTGTGTGTGTAGTTTTTCCTTGAATATGGGCTTCAGCGCCGAATGCTGGACGCACTTCACTGGCGCTACCTGCAGCGTTGTCCTGTTGTTAGACGTAGTGTAGTCTTGGGCGCTTTGACCTCTGGAAACCACATAGTGTTTGCAATTCTCTCTGCAGTGATTCAGGGAGAGCCCTTCTACAGCGCCCACCAGACATCACATTTATCACTGCTGGACAGGATAGTACAGCGTCACTTGTCCGCCCGCTAAGCTAGGTTATAGTGCCAGACACCAGCTTGCAGCGTCCACTAGCAGTCGCTCTAAGCACCGCTACACAGACGCTCACGTGGCAATACGTGATGCTAGTCTTAAATCAGCTTCCCCATCACTTATTTAGCTCACCCTGATATTGTAAACCCAGTTTTGACGTTCATTCCCAGGCTGCTACATCGTCCGATCACTGCCCTGGGACCGGACATTTAAAGCGGACCTCCAGTGCAAAAGTGTAGTAAATTGCCCCCCTAACCCCATTAGCTGTTTGAGAGAGCCTACCTTCATGCAGATGTTGTTCTCCTGAACTACAGGGCAGCGACCATCTAGCTACACAGCTGCCAGTCCTGCTTACACATGATTAGAAGGAGGGAGCTGTGCCAGCAGCAATTCACACAAAACTGAGAGAGATATATGCCTCAGAAACACGGGGCAGCAAGTCTGTCATTCTACACACAAACACTGAATAAACAGCTAATGTAACAAAGGAAATCTGTGTGTGTGTGGGGGGGGGGGGGAGCTGTTAATATGTCTCTTCATGTATCTTAATCACGTGTCAGCCACAGAGCAATCAGAAACAATGTATCTACAAGCAGGTGAGGGCCAATACCCGGTGGGCCGCACTGCTTTAGGGCAGGATCCAGACTTGCAGTCTAATCCTGAGGTACCCCCTCTGCGCACTGTCAGTCACAGCACACCTCCATCTAATGCTGCAATGCATACAAGGTGCTTGTAGGACTCAGTCCTTCCACTCTTATCACAGAGGACTTGAATAAAATGAGGTTCCATATTAATTTCAAATTACTCTGGCAATATAGCGTGGAGGCTGATTCACTACTAACGCCAGATATCGGCAGATGAGCGTCTGTATAGCGGCGCTTAGAGCGACCGCTACTAAATGTTGTAAGCGGGTATCGGGCGCTGTAACAGAGCGCCTCAGTCGCTGTAGTAACCTGGCCGGCATTGATAAATGTGATGTATGTTGGGCGCTTTAACACCAGTCAATTCGGCATAAAAATATAGACAGTCAAAAAAGTTTCTAAAAGTGTTTGTTTTCAGCCAGGAGAGGTTACACAATGATTAGAGCAAAAAAAAAAAAAAAAAGTCAAACGCTGTTTAAACACAAGCAAATGAATGGCCCATTGAAATGTATGGGAGAGCGACACTGAGCAAAAGTAATACCTGGCGCTCTGGAAGCTAGAGTGCTGACGCTATACGCTGAGCCGCCTGTAATTATACATGTGACGCTACATGGCGCTGAGTCGCTCACCAGATTCGCTTTCATAAATGTGGTTTTGCGTATAGCGCCCGGCGCTCACCAGACGCTGCCTGCCGCTACAAAGCACTATCTGTCGATATCCCTTCTTAAATAACCCCCATAGTTTTTAGAAAGGAAGAAAAATAGACCATGAGCATGTGTAGCCCTACATATGAGAATACTTTTGAGTGTGCCAGGACAATCACTTTAAGTATGAAACAACAGCCTTTGTAAAATATTATGATATTTAGAACTTGAACCTTTTACTATGGGATTCCTTCAAATCCTCTCTACTGTGTTCCCTTCCCCATCCCAGTGCTGAACTTATGGGAATCACCAAGACCCTCTCCCTCCCACTAGGACAGCCTGACTGATGGATGGAAAGGTCAGGAATGTCAGCAGCACATCTCAGGAAATCTTCCGCATTCTGCCTGGAACAGGAAGTGCGCGATTTCATTCATAAAAATGTCACTTTTCCTGGAAACTTCATCCGGACACAATGTTCTCCAGAAGCTTATACACAGAGAGACGGGTCACATGAGCAACCGCGCATGTTCAGGCTGTCTCCTTAGAAAATGATTCTGGAAAATGGGAATGGAATTCCTGGCAAGTGTTTAGGTTAAGAAAAGATTGTCTGTTGGTTATTTGCTGCTGACTGATTATTTAAGAAACGCTAACACTAGGGAGTGCCACGTAGCTCCACATAGCGTTGGGTGAACGCTGGACGCAGTACATGAAAACCATATATATGAAAGTCAATCTGGTGAGCGCCTCTAATAGCGTCATGTAGCGTCACATGTATCACTAGCGGTGGCTCAGTGTATAGCGCCAGCGCTCTAGGTTCAGCAGCGCCACGTAGCACCTGTCGCTCAGTATCGCTCTCCCATACATTTCAATGGGGTTTTATTTGGTTGTGTATAAATAGCATTTTCCTACATGTTCTACATGTTTGGTTCAAATCATTGTGTGGCCTCTCCTGCCCATTTTTTTTTTTAATGCAGAATTGTATGTGCAGGTCGGCCATTGCAGTGTCATTGTTACAGTGTTAGGACAATGTCATTCCATAAGTTTTGGCTCTGGTGCTGGTGGATTTGTGTTTAGAAACAGACTTTTATCACATAGCGTCTGGCTCTCTACGCCGGTTTTAGAGCGCCGTCACTGGTTGTGTGTAGTTTTTCTTAAATATGGGCTTCAGTGCTGAGTGCCGGACGCACTTAACTGGCGCTACCTATCGCTCGCTGCAGCGCTGTCCTGTTGGTAGATGTAGCGTCGTCTTGGACGCTTTGACCTCGGGACACCACCTAGCGTTCTCGATTGGCTCTGCAGTGAATCAGGGAGAACGCTTCTACAGCTCCCACCACACATCACATTTATCAATGCTGGACGGGATACTACAGCGTCACTTGTCCAGCCACTAAGCTAGGTCATAGTGCCAGACACCCGCTTGCAGCTTCTACTAGGGGATGCTCTAAGCGCAATATGTGGCGCTGGTATTAAATTATCCTCTAAATATCCTTCAAGAAGAGAGCCCATCAATCAATCAGTTGCCTAATGCTTGTTTTTCTTTGCTGATATTGGAACTTTATAAACATTCTTGGTTGGTTACACCTGTATATTTTTTGCATAGCACTCTATTCATTAGTGATTTGGAACAGAGGGAGGGTTTTTTTGCATTGACGTATGAATTTATGTGGAGGCTGATTTAAGACTAGCGCCACGTATTGCCATTTGTGCATCTATGAGGCTGATTCATCATTAGCGGCAGGTAGCGACAGATGAGCGTCTGTAGCGGCATTTTCAGAGCGCCCGCTAGTAGTCGCAGTGCTCGGCCGTGAGTCGCGACTCAGTAATGTTGAATACATTGTGAGGAGTCGCTATTTGACCAGTACAGCGCTGTATGGGAGCGCATGTTAGCGACTGCTCATAGCGACCGACTCACACCATATTCAGCAAAAAAACAGCCTCACAAATCTCTGGCACTGAAAAATATTTGTTTGAAGCCCAGAGCGCAGGAGGCGGTGTGTTTAAAGTCTGTTTTCCAGCATCTATCCACTAGTAACAAAGAGAAAACATATGGAATTACATTGTAATAACATTGTAACATGAACACTTTAATGGCAGACCTGTAATGTCATTTCTGAGGAAATATATAAAAAATGAAAAAAATATGAAAAAAATGCTATTTCAATGCCAGAAGAGGTCAAAGAATTATTTGTGATTTTTTTGAAAAAAAAAAAAAAACCCGTTTAAAGAGAAGGAAAGGATCGTCCATTGAAATGTATGGGGGAGCGTCAGGTAGCGAGAGGTCATACCTGGCGCTGTGCAAGGCTGAACGCTGGCGCTGTTCGCTGAGGCTGTGAAAATGATGAATCAGACGCTACATGGCGCTATTCCAGTTGCTAAACAGATTCTGCTTGATAAATGTGTAATTGCGTGCCGTGTCCGGCGTTGACCAGTCGCTATCTGTCGCTACCTCTCATTAACCAGGTGCTACCTGACGCTATCCCTTCTTAAATAAGGGCCTAAGTAGCGGAGCTTAGAGCGTCCACAAGAGTACGCTAAAAACAGAGCTATAATGCAGCTTTGGAGCTGGACAAGTGACGCTGTAGTATCCTGTCCAGCATTGATAAATGAGAACCTCCTCATTTGAATAGGAATAGGAAGACGGGCAGGCTGATTCATTACTAACGCCAGGTAGCGACAGATGAGCGTCTGTAGAGCGGATTTCAGAGCGCCCGCTAGAAATCGCTGTGCTTGCCCATGGATCATTGTTTCAGAGCGTCTCAGTCGCTGTCCGGCATTGATGAATATGATGTGTGAGTCGCAGTACTACGCTATATGGGAGCGAACCGTAATGCCAGCTCAGTGCGACTGACTCACACCACATTCATCAAAAAAACAGCTACAAAGATCGCCGGCACTCAAAATCATGTAGTTGTAGCCCACAGCGCCAGAGGCTGTGTGATTAAAGGCTGTTTTTGTACATGTATCCACTAGTAACAAAGTGAAAACCTATGGAATGACATTGTTATAACATTGTAACATGAACACTTTAATACCAGACCTGTAAGGACAATTCTGCATAAAAATATTATTCATCCAAAAAGTTTTCAAAAATGTTATTTTCTTGCCCAGAATATATGTCAGAAGTTTTGATTTTTTTTAATGGAAAAACAAAAAAAATTGGGATTAGGAAAGAGATTTAAGGATCATCCATGGAAATGTATGGGAGAGCACCAGGTAGCGACAGGTAAGACGTGGCGCTCTGCAAGGCTGAACAGCGGCGCTGTAGCTGAGCCTGGGATAATGATGAATTGGACGCTACATGGAGTTGTTCTAGTCGCTCACCAGATTCTGCTTCATAAATGCGTAATTGCGTGCTGTCTCCAGCGTTCATTTCTTCCAATCAGCTTTTTTGACCATGCATATAAATGAGCGGCTAAAAAAGCTGAATGGGAGCATAGCCGCTTTTCCTGATTGGTGGTGGCACCCCCTGTATCTTTCCCTGGCTGTGCGTGGCTGCGCACAGTGGGTGTGGGCTTGAGGTAGAGGGATGCAGGAGATGCCCCTATCCGGCACATGCGCCCTGGGATTGCTGGTGAGCAGGGACGGTTCCAGGGTTGTGGGGCCCTTGGGCAAAAGAGTATATGTGGGCCCCAAAGTAGTGAGTCACATGATGTCTCCTTTCAGCTCCGCTGCCACAAATAGGTCGTCTCCTGCTGCTGATCGCCCTCCAGTCCTTGTCAGTTGTCACCTGGTTCTCACCACCTTCCGAGATTCCATCCATTGCCCTCCATGCCATGCCACCTTCTCCATTGTTGCTGATCATCCCATGGCTGAGGCCAGCCATGAGAAGGTCTAAAGGCCGTATTTGGTGTTCATGGTGCCCTAGGCACTTTAAGTACTTGCGCCCCTATTTTTTAGGTTAAGTTAGGTCACGGTCCATAAAAAAAAGTGTGTAGGGGGAAAGGGTGCATTGGGCTAGAGGGCACAAAGGCGTTCTGACATACAGGAGTCATATGACCACACCAGTGGAAGGGAGATGCTCTGGCCTGTATTCAACCCATTGCACCCCTCCTTCACACAAATACACTCTGCACCCTTCTGTGGCTGGGGGGTGCTTGTTAGAAGGCATTAATGTTCTGGCTATGGGAGTTTTAATTTCTTTTCTTTACCAGTAGGAAGGGCAGTGCCCTCCCCCCTTCCAGGTTGCCACCCTAGGCACGTGCCTAGGGTTGCCTAATGGTAAATACAGCCCTGGTAGGTCTGCACACAGCACCCAGCATTCTGTGGTTTGGGCCCACTATAAAATAAAACCATGGCCAAGTGTGAGCTTGAGTGGGCCGCTGAAGATGCCAGGGGCCCTGGCAATTGCCCAGGTTTGCCCTGTGCTGGCACCAGCCCTGCTGGTGAGGTATGTATAACAGGCCGTTGGGGGGTTTCAAATAGGGTTTAGGTCCAGTTTTATTCAGGTTTTAGAAACAAAATTAACAAAAGGCAACACAACGCAACCTAAAATTGATCATACACAATGCAAATGCAGCACACAAATGCTTTCAGGCTGGTTCATTACTAGCGGCAGGTAGCGACAGATGAGCGTCTGTAGCAGGCATTTCAGAGCGCCCGCTAGTAGTCGTTGTGCGTGGCCGTGGTTTGTTAGTTCAGAGCGCCTCAGTCGCTGTGCAGCAATGATGAATACGTTGTGGGGAGTCGCTATATGAGCAGTACAGCGCTGTATGGGAGCGAATGGTAGCGACTCACACCATATTCAGAAAAAAAACAGCCTCACACACCGCCGGCGCTCAAAAATGCTTCACTGTAGCCAGAGGCTGTGTGATTAAAGGCTGTTTTTGAACATGTATCCACCAGTAACAAAGCGAAAACATATGGAATTACATTGTAATAACATTTTAACATGAACACATTAATGCCAGACCTGTAATGTCAATTCTGCATAAATATATAAAAAATGAAAAAAAATTTAAAAAAGTGGCCTTTTCAAGGCCAGGAGAGGTCACAACATTATTTGAGAATAAAAAAAGATTAATAATAATAAAAAGCCCCTGTTTAAAGAGAAGTAAAAGAATGTCCATTGAAATGTATGGGAGAGCGCCAGGTAGAGTGAGGTAATACGTGGCGCTCTGCAAGGCAGAACGCCGGCGCTGTACGCTGAGGCTGGGATAATGATGAATCGTACGCTACATGGCGTTATCCCAGTCGCTCAACAGAATCCGCTTGATAAATGTGTAATTGCGTTCAGTGTCCGGCGTTCACCTGCTGCTACCTGTCATTTACAAGGCACTACCTGACGCTATCCCTTCATGAATAAGGGCCATAGTTTCTATGTGTTTATACAATTAAAATAATACCATGGCCAAGTGTGAGCTTGAGTGGGCCCCTGAAGATGCCAGGGGTCCTGGCAGTTGCCCAGGTTTGCCCTGTGCTGGCGCCAGCCCTGCTGGTGAGGTATGTATAACAGGCAACTGGCGGGGTTTCAAATAGGCTTTACCTCCAGTTTTATTCCTGTTTTAGAAAAAAAATTAACAAAAGGCAGTACAACGCAATCAAAAATTGATCATACACAATGCAAATGCAGCACACAAACGCTTTGTTTACTGCAAGGACATAGGTGCCTATTTTAGTTGATCATAATAACATTCTTTTCTAATTAAAGTTAATATGCTCTTATATAATGCGCAATATATAATTGCGTGGCTCAGCGTCAGTATGAGAGTGGTGTCCTTGCCAGCCCGGGTATAGCTGCTATTATATTTAAGTATTAAGCATCAGCACACAGGCAGAATGCTTTAAACAAATACTCAGCTGATCGTCATAGCAACGTGGAATGCATCCTCTAGTGAATTTCCCATTACGATCACCATGGAACCCCTCAGCATCCTGCCTGCAGGGAGAACACAGGCTCTCCTAAATATAACACCTCACCGCCCGCCCGCCCACCACCACCGCGGAGCGTCACAGCCCCACAGCCCGGGAATAACGATGGCCTGCGCCGGAGGCCCCTGGGAAATCTATCCGCTCAGGCCTCACACAAATTGATATTACTGTAACAGCAATTTACAACTCGACCAATGATTGCCGCAGCTCCACTTTCTTATGTAATGAATAAATGTCCCTGTAATAACGTCGCTGCTACTCGCCGGAAGCCATGACAGCAGGCTCGGGCGGGTTCGTGCGCAATGCTATATGTTACTACAAGCTATATTAAAGCAGACCAACAGTCAAAAATGAATTAAATCAGACGGGGAGGCTGATTTATTAATAGCGACATGTAGCGACAGTTGATCGACTGTAGCGGTATTTTCACAGCGCCCGCTAGTAGTCGCTGTGCTTGGCCGTTGTTCGGTTGTTGACAGCGACTCAGTCGGTGTGGCGTAATGTTGAATACAAGGTTACGAGTCGCTATTTGACAGGTTCCGCGATGTATGGGTGCGCATGATAGCGACTGGTCAGAGCGACCGGCTTCCACCATATTCATCAAAAAATCACACTCCAAAAATTCAAGCGCTGTGAAATGCATGTTTAAACCCCAGAGCGCTGGAGGCGATGTGTTAAAAGTAGTTTTTTTAACCCCCAAACCACCATATTTTTGGAAACCAAAAAAAAAAAGTATTTTAAATAATTTAGTAATATGAATACATTAATATCAGACCTGTAATATCAATTCTGTACAATTTTTTCTTCTTCTTTTTTTTCCCTTAAAAAAATTATCTAAAATGGCAGAAGTGGTCACAGAATTTTTCACATTTAAAAAAAAAAAAATTAATAACAGTTAATTATTAATATTTAAAGATTGTTCCAATGAAATGCATTGGAGCGCGCCAGGTAGCGAGAGGTCATACCTGTCGCTGTTCAAGGTCGGAGGCTGGCGCTGTGGGCTGAGGCTGGAATAATGATGAATAAGTCGCTATATGGAGCTATCTCAGTCGCTAAGCAGGATTGGCTTGATAAATGTGTGATTGTGGTGGGGAGCCAGCGTTCTCGTGGCGGGGCCCGTCATTACCGGCCGCTCACCAGTCGCTACCTGTCGCTACTCCTTCATAAATAAGGGCCTAACTCAACAAACAGTCCTCATGCATTCCTCCCCAGAGCAATTTAGATTGCTACACATAAAAAATATAATTTGCCCTTTTCTAACAACTACTGGGATAAATTTTAAAAACAAGATGGCCGCTCGGAGGCTTGCGGGCCACCTGCAAACAGGAAGTCATGCTGGGCTTACTGTTACTGTGCATTTCAGTTATGTCAGTTGGGAGAGGAAGCTCCAAAATGGCCGCTACCTTTCTTTTCCAACTGTGCCAGGCTGCTGGTCCAGTTTAAGCTCTTCTGAGGTATTTATCTTCTCACAGGAAATATTTTGCTAACTCTGGTGTCATGTCATTGCTCACATGATATTTTTTTACTCAAATACGATATTTCCTAATCCATAGTAAATATTACCTCACTCATCGGAGATAAACACATTCACAGTCACAGTTAAACTGGACCTCCACCATCATTTAATGAAAACCCCAAAGCCTTAAGACACTATTCCCTGGCATCTAAAATTAATAGATTTTATGTTTTTAGTCTTCTACTTTTTATTCTTTCCCCCACTAGGCTGCAACTCTAGGATATGGGCGTCGCCATCTTGGCTCAGTAGCATCACATACTAAGGAAGGGGTGGAGGTGGGGAGGCTGATTCATTACTAGCGGCAGGTATCGGCAGATGAGCGTATGTATGGCGACAATCGCTAGTAGACGCTCGTGTGCATGTATCAGACACTGTAACATAGCGCCTCAGTCGCTGTAGTAACCTGGCCGGCATTGATAATTGAAATGTATGTTGGGCGCTCTAACACCAGTACAGCGCTGCAGGGAGCGAAAGGTAGCGCCAGCTCAGTGCGACCGACTCTCAGCGACTCACACCATATTAAAAAAAAACAGACACACAGTGTCGGCGCTCTAGATTTGCTCGCTATAGCATAGAGCACCAGACACTGTGTGATTAAAGTCTGTTTTTGAACACATATCCGCCAGTAACAAAGCGAAAACACATGGAATGACATTGTTGTAACATTGTGACATGAACACTTTAATGCCAGACCTGTAATGACAATTCTGCATAAAAATATAAAAAAATCTAAAAAGTTTTCAAAAATGACTTTTTCTAGTCCAGGAGAGGTGACACAATTATTTGAGAGAAAAAAAATAAATAAAAAACCAAAAAAACCCTGTTTAATCAAAAGAAAAGAAATGACGCTATATGCTGAGCTGCCTGTAATGATGAATCGTACGCTACATGGCACTGTTAGAATCGCTCACCAGAATCGCCTTCATAAATGTGGTATTGTGTACAGCGCTAGGCGTTTACCAGACGCTGCCTGCCGCTACAAGGCACTATCTGCAGCCATCCCTTGATGGATAACCCCCATAGCTGTGCTTCGCTCAGGCAAAGCAGAGCTGGGGGCAGGAAAAAGGCTGCAATCCCAGAATGCAGAGTGGCACAGTCAGAAGTCACTTCCCGTCTGCAGGCAGCCTGATACTCCATGGGCCGCCATCTTGGATGTTTAAAGGCTCAAAAAATGCATTAGATGCAGGTAGGATGATTTTTAATGTGTGCAATCTGTAAGTACAGGGTGGGGGGGGGGACATATAAGATAGGCTCTTATTCAGTGTGAAGGTTGAGTTTAAACTGGACCAACACCCTGGTACAGTTGGAAAAGAAAGGTAGCGGCCATTTTGAAACTTCCTCTACCAACTGACATAACTGAAATGCACAGCAACAGGAAGCCCAGCACGACTTCCTGTTAGCAGGTGGCCTGCAAGCCCATGAGCAGCCATCTTGTTTTTAAAATGTATCCCAGTAGGCGTACTGAATTTTTATGTGCAGCAATCTAAATTGCCCTGGAGAGAAATGCATATGAGGACTGTTTGTTGTGTTCGTCGGACTTAATTCATTTTTGACTGTTGGTCCGCTTTAATGTTGGAGATATAATACTTTGCAACAGCTTACAGCTTGTCTTTATGTGTCTAATGTGATTAGTGACTTTTGCTAGATTTACTGCAGTTTACAGCTATGACATGTTATGACACTAGATGGCGCTGTGACCAATGCTTAAACTGTAGCATCTATGCATTTTACTGCTGTGTTGTACTTCCTGTGTTCATTTCTTTGACTGGTACTTCCTTTTTTCTGGTCTGTGTTTAGCCACCATGTAAGGTGACATTCTCTTACTGCATTCATGTTCCAGTAAAGCCAGTTCCTAATGTCTATCTGGATTACGGCTGCACCCAGCACACTCACACTCACACTCTGCAACAGTTAATATTTACTGACTCTTAGGTGATAAAACTGAACCCACAAGACATGTTTGCTCTGTTACAGCGGACATTTCCTTATGTACCTGAGATATTTGCCAACATCTCACTCAAACAACCTCAAGCTGATAAAAATGCATATAAATATGCTGGATGGCGGGGGAGGGGTCACTTATCTACCCAGCATGAAGATATACCCAGCTAGACTTGCTTTTTATTTTTATTAATGGAAGACTGATAGACGGGGAGGCTGATTCATTAATAGCGCCAGGTAGCGACAGTTGAGCGACTGTAGCAGTATTTTCACAGCGCCCGCTAGTAGTCGCTGTGCTTGGCCGTTGTTCGGTTGTTGATAGCGACTCAGTCGGTGTGCAGTAATGTTGAATACAAGGTGATGAGTCGCTATTTGACAGGTTCCGCGCTGTATGGGAGCGCATGATAGCGACTGGCCCTAGCGACCGGCTCCCACCATATTCATTAACAAATCACGCTCCAAAAATTCTCGCGCTGTGAAATGCATGTTTAAACCCCAGAGCGCTGGAGGCGATGGGTTAAAAGTAGTTTTTTAACCCCCAAACAACCATATTTTGGGAAACAAAAAAAAAACAAGTTTATAAAAACATTTTGGAATATGAATACATTAATATCAGACCTGTAATATCAATTCTGCACAATTTTTTTTTTTATTTTTTTCTTACCTTAAAAAAAATATCTAACATGGCAGAAGTGGTAACAGAAATTTTCACATTTAAAAAAAAAAAATATTAACAATTAATTATGAATATTTAAAGATTGTTCCATTGAAATGCATTGGAGAGCGCCAGGTAGCGAGAGGTCATACCTGGCGCTGTTCAAGGTCGCTCGCTGGCGCTGTGGGGTGAGGCTGGAATAATGTTGAATGAGTGGCTATCTGGCGCTATCTCAGTCGCTAAGCAGGATCGGCTTGATAAATGTGTGATTGTGGTGGGGAGCCGGCGTTCTTGTGGTGGTGACCGTCATTACCGTTCGCTCACCAGTCGCTACCTGGCGCTATCCCTTGTTAAATAAGGGCCTTAGCCTGTCACCCCTGGATTTTATTCCTACCATGAGATAATAAACCACAAGCTTGGCGGGAGTTTTATACAGTTTGGGTGTATAAGTGACCCCTTCTCTCATTAGCCAAGGCAACTCAATATGGGTTTTTAATATTACACAATGTTGTGATAGTGCTCCTTTAACTCACATCCCCCAAATTGTTCCCGTTTTGAAGAGGACCATTTGCTAATTTTATATTGCTCCTGCTTCACTCTAATCCCAGATAATGGCGCCTGGTTTAGCTGTAAAGCTCCGCCTCCTCCATTCACTGCCACTGTTGTGTGTGGCAATGATGTCATTACCACACTGCAATGACTGATCCTCTGCCATCTTACAGAGAGGAAAAGCAAAAAAACAGCGTTACAGATTCGAAAAGAGAAAATATCCATTTTTAATTCTACACCCTCAGAAGGGATTATCGGCAAGGACTGGGGCCAAATGTATTTCACAAGTTTGGTGGGTTTTGGTCTGCTTAAATTGTGATAAAACACAGGATTTTGATTTTGCCTGACTTTGTTCCTTGTCCGGGGGTTATCCCTGATTTGGGAGTGAAACCCCCCAGATTGTTTAGAAAAACTCACCTTTGCTCGGTCCTACGGCGTGTGGTCTCCCATCCAATCAGAGCCTTTTGCTATGCATGTTAAAGGAGCACTATCCCGAAAAAATGGCCCAATGATAAAAATCCATATAAATATGCAGTATGGCGGGAGGAGGGGTCACTTATACACACCACATCAAGAAATACCTAGCCAGGCTTGTTACTTCATCATGGAAATCATGGGTGACAGGCTCTGCCACACCTCATAGACTAGGAGGCCGATTCATTAATAGCGGCAGGTAGCGACAGTTGAGCGACTGTAGCGGCATTTTCAGAGCGCCCGCTAGTAGTCGCTGTGCTTGGCCGTTGTTCGGTTGTAGATAGCGACTCAGTCGGTTTGCCGTAATGTTGAATATTGGGTGAGGAGTCGCTATTTGACAGGTTCCGCGCTGTATGGGAGCGCATGATAGCGACTGGCCCTAGCGACCGGCTCCCACCATATTCATTAAAAAATAACGCTCAAAAAATTCTCGCGCTGTGAAATGCATGTTTAAACCCCAGAGCGCTGACGGCGATGGGTTAAAAGTAGTTTTTTAACCCCCAAACCACCATATTTTGGGAAACCAAAAAAAACAAGTTTTTTAAATAATTTTGTAATATGAATACATTAATATCAGACCTGTAATATCAATTCTGTATATATTTTTTTTTTTTTTACCTTACAATCTAAAATGGCAGAAGTGGTCACAGAATTTTTCACATTTAAAAAAAAAAAAATTAATAACAATTAATTATGAATATTTAAAGATTGCTCCATTGAAATGCATTGGAGAGCGCCAGGTAGCGAGAGGTCATACCTGTCGCTGTTCAAGGTCAGATGCTGGCGCTGTGGGCTGAGGCTGGAATAATGATGAATGAGTCGCTATATGGCGCTATCTCAGTCGCTAAGCAGGATTGGCTTGATAAATGTGTGATTGTGGTGGGGAGCCGGCGTTCTCGTGGCGGTGCCCGTCATTACCGGCCGCTCACCAGTCGCTACCTGTCGCTATTCCTTCATAAATAAGGGCCTCAAACTGTCAATCCTGGATTTTGGCCCTACCATGAGAGAAGAAACCACTAGCTTGGCGGGAGTGTTATTCAGTTCAGGTGTATAAGTGACCCGTCCTCATTAGCCAACGTATTTATTTGGATTTTTAACATTACACAATTTTGCGATCGTGCTCCTTTAATGCTCGGGCAAATGGCTGAGCACTCGGCAAGCGGAAACAAGACATCCCTGCATCCCTGCACCTGGGTGCACTCCCACCCCCAACCTATCTCAGCCGTCAGAAAAGGTGAGTTTTGTGGCAACCGGGGGGGAGGGGGGGTTTAAGACAGTGGGGCATCCCCGGTTTGGGATGTCCCAGGGGAAGGCCACCAATTCCAGGGCCGGCCGTGTTGGGTTTTGTTTCACTACCCTCAAACCCCATGTTAGAGGACAACAAGGATGTGGCCCCCGGTCGCACTCGCCCCCGGTGACTCCTTTTGGCTAGACTCTTGACTGCCCTTAGCCAAGTCTTAGCCAAATATTGATGAGAGCAGCTGAGCGCACTGATTGGATGCGCATGTGCCATAGGACAGATGATTGGTGAAAAATGAGTTTCACTGGACAACCTGGGGGTTTCACACAGCAGGGCATCCCAGGGCAAATCCTGAGTTTATGTGCACTTTTTAAGAGGACCAAAATCCAGAATTTTCTCTATCCTGGGTTTTGGTGTGTCCCGCTTTGTGAAACCCCACCGGTTGCGCAGGAGACTCACCTGTCCCGTCCTTACCTGTCGCTTTAACAAATGAGTTGGTTAATTTCCGATAGCGACAACATTGGTCACACATACAATGATCGCGAATAAACCTAGTGATTTATGAAAGCAGACCAACACCGTTTATTGCCTAATGGGTGTTGGCCTAGGTGTCAGCGCAATAAAGCAAGCTTCCGGAATGCTGGACTCCCCCCCACATATCACCCCCCATGACGCCCATTATTCTTACCTTACCCTTGAGCCTCTGGCGGAATTTGAGCCCCGCAATTGGTCGCCGGGCAGTCACGTGGGTCAGGGTTGCATCCATGGCTCCGGCTGTCAGAAAGCCCCCGACCCGCACAAGTGAGCATCAGCCGCCAATCGGGGAGGCTTGAGGATAAGGTAAGAATAATGGACATTCTGGGGGTGATGTAAGGGGGGCTCCAGCATTCTGTATGCCTCCCAATCTTGTTTTATTGCGCTGGCAGCCAGACCAAAATCTGTTAGGCAAAAAAAAAAGGTTGTTGGTCCGCTTTAAAGTGGACCAACACCCAGGATTTTCACTATCCTGGTTGTTGGTCCACTTCCACGGGGCGCCCCGCTGTGTGAAACCCCCCAGAAAGCCCCAAAAACTCACCTGACCCCGCTCCCACGTGACTCGCTCCACCAATCACTGCCAACGGACAAGCAAGGTCCGTCGATGGACAAGGTGAGAGCGCCCGCCGCCTCCTCTCGTGTGTCCCTCTTACAGGGAGTGCGCCCGCGCCGACCATTCACAAACGGCTGGCGCGGGTGCGCGCTCTGCTAGAGGGATGCGCGAGAGGCTGCGGCGGCCCGCGCATGCGCCGTTGGAACGAGGAACAGGTAGGATTTGCGGGCGTCCTGGGGGGTTTCACACAGCGGGGCACCCCCGATCGGGGTGCCCCGCAGGCAGGGAGCTGATCGGCCCGGGAATCTTATAGATTCCCGGGCCGATCAGCGGTGGGTGTTGGTCCACTTTAAGCAGCCCACTGATAAGCTTACACTACATTATTGCTGTTGCCAAATGTCCTTTTTTTTCTTGTAAAATCATTCTTCGTTGCTTCTTTTGCTTACCAGTGTGTAATTTGGACAACAACAACTAAAACGCAGCCTAAACGCACTGTGAAGTTTTTCCCCAGCAGTGATTTCTTGCTGAAACACCAAGCAGTGCTGGAAAAATATATCGCCAAACTTTTCAGCACGCCAAAAATTATTGGACCCAACTGGTATAACCTGCATTCTGTGTGCCCTTCCATCCAACGGCACAAGCACGAGCCGCGGCCGCATCCCCGCTGTCCCTCTAGCAGGGTGCCTGCCCACACCAGGCATTTGTGAATGGCTAGCGCAGGCACCCTCCCTGTTAGAGGGAAGTGGCGGATGTGGCCCCAGCGCGGGATAAGGATAAGGCCAGAGCCGCTGGCCTTAGACGCTGGCTTAGACGGCGTGATGTCAGCGGCTTTGAGCGCGCTGAATGAACGAGCGGCCGCGCATGCGCCATAGGACCGGGAAGAGGTGAGCTGGCTTCGGCGATCTGGGGTTTCACACAGCGGGGGATCCCCGATCGGGCCCACTGAAACGCTTACACTACATAACTGCTAACCTGTAGGAGATAATGCCTCACACACAGGACATATTTTTTCATGCGTGATATTCCCTTCTTTTTAGGGCAATTTTTTTACACTACCTTACCCACAAGATATTTGCTAACTAACTGGCTATATTTCCTTTAACCCTAATCTCATTGTAACCCTGTAATCCCTGCCTTGCTGCCCTGCACTCCTTCTCCTGGCGCTGAGGCAGGACGAGGGGGGTCCAACAAAACCTCACCTTGCCCAGAATCCAGCACTGGCATCGGCACTTCAGGCGGCAGCCACGTGGATTCTGCTTCACGTGGGCAGGCACTCAGAATGGGGGATGCTGCTCTGTGCATCCTCGCCAAGATGACTACGTCCAGGGCTAAAAACATTGGGGGAACAGCCCTGGATTCCTGGCAAGGTAATCATGTCCACATCTTGCCTCAACGCCATGGAAGCGGGAGATATTAAGATGCAGAGGCATTGGATATCAGGAGAAGTAAGGTTTTTACTTTGTGGTTACCAGGAGACAACCAGAAAAACTATCAATAAAACATGTGAAAATGAAATGCTATTATATAATATAATAGGATATATTATATGATAGGCTGCACAAAAATAAATCTTTGATGAGTATACTCCCCCTCAATTTTCCTCCCACTTGATTCAGGAATTGTCAGGCAATAAATTGAAACATATGATGGATCAGGGTTTGTGATTTGTGTGTCTTAAAGTGGAAGTCTAACCTTTATGTAACCCCCATCATGCCTCCGCACCCCTTTACACTCAGGGCAGGGGGTTGCAAAAAAATATATATCTTAGTATATATCATAATATATACTTAGATTGGGACCTAGGGCTGTTCCCCCAGCATCTCGGGTCCAGGGTGCAGCCATCCTGTGCAGTGACAGGGCTGTCACCCAATCCCATGCAGCAGTGTGACTGTACTGGTCATTCACTCAAGTCCAACTGTCACTCAGGTCTATGGATGCCCCCCCCCCCCCCAACTGGAATCAGGACCAGATTGGCAATCAGGTGATTTGTTTTATTGTTTTAATGCCCAAATTGAGCTTAACACAGGGGGGGGGGGGGGGGGTGGCGGGTTGGCTGCTTGGAGTTCTTCTTTAAAGTGGACCAACACCCAGGATTTTGACTATCCTGGGTCTTGGTCCACTTCGGTGGGGCACCCCGATCGGTGCCCCGCTGTGTGAAACCCCCCGATCACCCTAACAACTCACCTCTCCCCGCTCCCAGCGCCGACGGACAAGAGATTTGACAGGCGCGGACAAGCGGCTCCCCCACCGACGGCCGGCGCAGGCGCGCGCACGTCTATAGGAAGACAAGGTAAGGGGATTTGGGGTGTTTTGGGGGGGTTTCACCCCGCGGGACATCCCGATCTCGGATGTCCCGCGGGGAGGGAGGTGATCGGCCCGGGAATCTTATAGATTCCCGGGCCGATCACCGGAGGGTGATGGTCCACTTTAAGACAAACACAGCAGTGTTTTTTTTCTATAGCCTCATCATATAAAGGTATTTTCATTTCACACGTGTTTAAAGTGGACCAACACCCAGGATTTTGACTATCCTGGGTTTTGGTCCACTTCGGTGGGGCACCCCGATCGGGGGTGCCCCACCATGTGAAACCCCCCAGAACGCCCCATAGCGGCTCTGAGCGCTGGAGACCGCGTCTCGCGCTTCCCTCTAACAGGGAGCAAACGGCCGGCGCGGGTGCGCGCCCTGCTAGAGGGTAGCGCAAGACGAGGCCGCGGAACGGGGCTGAGGTAAGGGTTGTGGGCCTTCTGGGGGGTTCCTCCCCGTGGGACATCCCGATTTCGGATGCCCCGTGGGGAGGGATCTGATCGGTCCGGGAATCTTATAGATTCCCAGGCCGATCCCCCCTGGGTGTTGGTCCACTTTAATGATACTTGTCCTTTAATTACAGATCATTTTGTAATTCAACTTTCCTGACTATAAAACCACAGAAAATATTTCATAACTCATGTGTGATATTTACCCATAGGAGATATTTGCTATTTAACAAGATATGTTTCTTAAAGGGATTAGCCACCCAAACACAAAAGGGTACTCACCTTTTGTCCCTGACTCCGGTGATCAGGGACTCACCTGAACGTTGGATTGAATCCTACCCTACCCAGGCCTGTATTCCAGTCACCGGAGCTTCTGTGCTGTGCTTACGCCTCCCTCCATCAGTCATAGCGGCGCTGCCATTCCTTCTCCATTCATTACTAGTGCCAGGTACCAGGAGATGAGCGTCTGTATAGCAGCACTTAGAGCGACCGTTAGTATACGCTGTGATCGGCTATCAGGCGCTGTAACAGAGAGCTTCAGTCGATGTAGTAACCTGGCCGGCATTGATGAAGGAGATGTAAGTTGGGCGTTCTAACACCAGTACAATGCTGCAGGGAGCGAAAGGTAGCGCCAGCCCAGTGCGACCGACTCTCAGCGACTCACACCATATTCAACAAAAAAACAGACTCACAGAGCGTCGGCGCTCTAAATCTGGTTGCTATAGCATAGAGCGCCAGACGCTGTGTGATTAAAGTCTGTTTTTGAACACATATCCACCAGTAACAAAGCGAAAATACATGGAATTACCTTGTTGTAACATTGTGACATTAACACTTTAGTGCCAGACCTGTATTGACAATTCTGCATAAAAATATAAAATGACTCTTTCTAGTCCAAGAGAAGTGAAACAATTATTTGAGAGAAAAATAAAAAAATAAATAAAACCCTGTTTAAACAGAAGAAAAGGAACGTCCATTGAGAGAGCGACAGGCAGCGACAGGTAATACCTGGCTCTCTGGAAGCTAGTGCGCCGGCGCTATACGCTGAGCCGCCTGTAATAATACATCGGACGCTACATGGCGCTGTTAGAGTTGCTCACCAGATTCGCTTTCATAAATGTGGTATTGCGTACAGTGCCCGACATTCACCAGATGCTGCCTGCCGCTACGAGGCGCTACCTGCCGCTATCCCTTGATGAATAACCTCTATAGAGTTGCCAGGGAGGATTTAGAACTGTTTTGGCTGGGACGGGGTGTAGCGCTTGGCCAAACTGTTCCTCAATGGTGATGTACATAGCACATTTGTTTTGATTTCTTGTTTATCTTTTTTCTCCCTTGGTTTGTCCTCAGGGGTATATATATTAGTGTAGTATAGCACTGTAATTGCACTTTATTATGATATGCATCAATGTATTATATATGGATTGTTAGAGTGTAGATTTGTTTGATATGTGTGCTTATGTAGTATGTATATAGGAGCACTTGTTGTATAAATAATTGGCACAATTTATGGGACACATATGGTTCTAAGAGGAACATTTTTTACCCATAGCGCCCCCGTATGTGATCTTGTCTTTTAATTGTTTTTAATTCATTCTTTTGTATTGGACAAATAATAAAATGATCATATCTTTATTGTAACAAGTGTGGTGGTGCCATAATTTAGGGTAGGCTTCGTGTGTGGGTCATGTGGGATCCCATATTTTTTTAACTGTTTAGGTTAACAGCTGCATTGCTGTGGTACACTAGCATACAGTTGTTTAATCATATTAAATAGTCCTTTACTGTAGATTAGGTGAAGGCTGAATCACACCATAAATGAGAAGTTTCTAGTACTGTCTTTTATAGCTCTGTTACTAAAACCTGCTGTATTACTGACACTAAGCAGCCCCTACACTGAACTGTTACAAGTCATATCAGGTTGTGGAGCCGCCTCTGCCATTAACTGTACGGTGAGCCAAGACATCACGGAAATGAAGCTGATCTCAGAAAGGACCCGTTTCCCTGAGAGCTCAACAACGAGGTTATTAGTTCCAAAACCCGCAGCAGCATCTGCTCTCTCCCAGCTTGGAATCATGTTTAATAACATGAAAATGGTCTACAGCCAAATCCCCCATGGGAGGCAGGAGTCTGAACAAAGGGGACCCGTCTCCCCGCCATTAGCATAACAGATGTACTATCTGAACCATGACAGCCAGCAACCTCTGAGCTAGTCCTCAGCCTCCTCCTCTGCAGAAGCTACTCACAGTCTGCTCTTTGGAAATGTAAGCCACTGAAAACATATATAAAAAGCTTTTTTTTGTATTTAACACTTGCCCCTCCCTTTCTACTTTAAGTATCAGAAAAATTACTTTGACCCTCAGCCCCTCTCCAGCATCCCCTACCTCTCTCTCTGTTGACATGACGCAGCTCTTCTTTATGGACAGATACATAAATGGCAAATCCAAACTCTTTAAAATGGAGAAAAAACTTTACCCAAAGTTGGGTGGTGTGAGAAAATGAGCAACATCAGTGGTGAGTCTCAGTATGTAGTAAAAGAGTGGAATGAGCAGAATGAGAGGTTGTTTGTCTTGGGTTGAGGAAAGTTTGGTTTGGCAGAGTCCTTTAACCAGCTGACTGCTTTGCATGTGTGGAGCTCGGGAAGATAGAATTTGCATCAGCTACCACCATCTCCCCAGCAACAATAAGGTTAATCCAGTACTATGCGAGAATTCAGTCTGGCACGGTTTTAGGAGATAAAAAACTTTTATCGCTTTCCTGATTTAGCAGACCCTTTTTTTGTGAGGGTTTTTTCATGTGGAAACTGAAATCTGGAAATTTGTCACATGTCAAAAAGTTAAACTCATGTTATTCATGGATTTTATTATTTTTCATTGAAATAATACATACATACAATAATAATACATACATACATACATACTCTCCATTTGCCCTGAGGAAGCAACGATCCGTCGCGTAACGCGTAGGCTGGGGGAGGTGTGCGGTGACGGCTGGCACATGTAAGATTTATGGTTGGTTGTCCCTCTTGTTAACCTGCTGTGTCCCCTGGTATGATCATTTTTTCTTACTTTTTATGCATATGTAGGTTTACACTGCTTAAAAATCCTTGCACTTGGTCACTTTAGCACTTATAGTATCATTAGAGTTGTTTATTAATTGTTTATATAGCACATAGCACTTTTTGCTTGAAGCACTAGGATCCATTCGGTTTTCATAGGGACATATGCTTGATATCTGACCTAGTTAATTGTGCATTACCACCAGCGCCCTCGAGTGGAATGTTCATACAATCAGTTTTTAGTGTATTGTAACCTGTGTAATGTTTAGATGAATTAATAAAAGTGATTGTTATCATGTAAACGGAGTGGTGCAGATTGTGTCTTGGGGTTGGGGGCTGTGTGGAAGCCTCCTTGTTGTATACATGTGGGATTCAGGTACCCAAGCCTGCACACTTCTTTGACTAATTGTTGTTGGTTCGGCCATTTGCTTTGTATTTAATCTCATTGAAATAAGTCATGGCGCAAAGCTGTTTTTTACCAGTTCACCAACAGTAGCAGTTAAAAAAAAAATGACCTTACAAAATGTATTAGGCTGAATGTGACTACTTCCGGTCTGCTGTCCCCTGCCAGGTGGCGTCCTAGTCCGGTTTGGCGGATCTTCTACGCCAAGTCTTTCAATCCACCTTCTAGTCTTCTTACAGATTCAGATTACAAGGAATTTTTTAAACGTCATCGTCATCTGTAGAACACAGGTAGACACAGGTTCCCTGTTCCCTCGATCTTCTCATTCCCTTCGATCCTGGCTCCCAGCCAAGTGTAATGGCTGAGAGCCAATGAAGGAGGCTTTTATACCTCAGAGGCAGGATTTCTACCTATGTCACTGGAGTGGTATAGAGGGGGTTTTCCTGGGGAATCGGAATGAAGTCACATGGGAAAGATTCCACAGAGGCTGTACTTCTCTAGTTTAAAAGCCTTGCTCCCCCAGCACCACTCTTTACCCTTGGCTGGAAGCCAAGGCAGGAAGAAAGAACTGTGTCCCAGTTCACTCCAGGTGCTGATGAGCTGTTTTAAATAGACTCCCCACTATCATTATTTTTAGAGCTGTCGCAGGAGAGATGTCGGAAAAAGGAAATTATTGGTTAATTAGGACTATTAAAGATATTTTTGGTCGTCTCTTTATATGTATCTACATACTTTTGTACTGGTAAGGGGTCAAGGAGCATTTCCCACACTCCCAATAGGCAGGGGGGTGCCAAAGGCCCGGTGCCCCACAGCATGGACCCAGTGCACAGGGGCGGTAATAGCTAGGGCCTACTAGTAAGCTAGTAGTTGGCTCTACCCATGAGGCATGTTTCAGGTTTACAGAAAACAGGACACCTTTCAATGAAACAAATATGTGAAAAGGCCTGGACATGTAAATCGCAAGGAATGATATAGTGACATTTTAGTATAATAAAAAAATATCTTGGAGGTCTGGTGCAACTTAAGATTTGGGCTGAAAACTGAGTTAATTTTAAAGATGCATACATTTTTCATGTCACCCTATGCATCCCTTAGCAATAGTACTTATTGTCAAACCTTTCCCATTTTTACAACATGCTACATGACTGACATCATTGAAATGTGAACAGTTGTTGCACAAGTGAGGTGTGAGATACTGTGGAGCTGAAACAAATATCAGAAGCTAAGATGGTAGAGCCCAAAGGGTGGAACCACTGAATGCCCAGATGTACCAGGGTCTATGCGATGCCCTGGTCCTCACTGGAGCCCTCATCAAGGAAGGACAGGCTGGGCTGCAGGACAGTGCGGGTCATCCACCTGGCAGTACTGGGCACCAGGGCCTGAGCATGGTTGTGGATAGATTAAAGGCAAGGTGATAAGCAAAAGCAAAGTCAAAGTCCAGGCCGGGGTCAGATGGCAGGCAGCAAGAATCAAACGCGGGAGTCCAAGCAAGAGGCCAGGGCCAGCAGTGGGAGAGAGGTCAAAGTCAGCCAAAGTCAAATCCAGAGAAGAAGTTCAAGGGTGATCCAGAAATGAAGTCAAAGGTCCAAAGGCAAAGATCAATATGAAAAATCCCATACTGCGAATACCTGTAAGCGGACTACCTGCTGGAGCCAAGACCAAGCGGTCAATTCAGAGCCAGGTGATATTTCGCTCTCCTTATTAAGAGAAAAAACTGCCATTCGCTTTCATTGTCTACCGGGTGTAAATTTACTAGAGATGAGCGAACTTCTTGAAAGTTCGATTCGGGCGATTCGCCGAATTTCCTCAAGAAATTCGGGTTCGCCCGAATCGAACTTTCACGAATCGCTCATCTGAAAAAAAAAAGTGCTCGCTGACAGCGCAGCCGGCCTGCCTGCTCCCACCATGCCGGCATTTTTTTAAAAAGCAAACACTTACCTGCATGGTTGGAGCGTGGAGGCTGGCGCCGCTCTCAGCTGTCATCAGAGGACGCGTCATCAGAGGGCGCCTGAGAGCGGCGTCGGCCTCCATGCTCCGACCATGCAGGTAAGTGTTTGCTTTTTTAAAAAATGCCGGCATGGTGGGAGCGGGCAGGCCGGCTGCGCTGTCAGCGGGCCGGCTTCCACCGCCCGCTGACAGCATAGCCGGCCTGCCCGCTCCCACCATGCCGGCATTTTTTTTTTTTTTATTTCAGGGAAAATTCGATCGGCACGAACCAAAAAAAATTCGGGTTCGTGCCGAATTTTCCCTGAAATTCGGAGCAAATTCCGGTTCGTCCGAACCGGTTCGCTCATCCCTAAAATTTACACCTGGCTCTGAATCATCCCCAGGGTAGACAATGGAAATCAATGGCAGTTTTCTCTCCTGAAAAAGGAGTGAGAATTCTCACCTGGCTCTGAATCAACCCCCAAGTCTTTGTACATTGAACCTGCTTTGCTGGTGATCCAATGTACAGACGCATAAATGGGACCCGAAAGCAGGCAAACACTGGACATGATGAATGCTCCTCATAACCTTTTGGACTGTTGAAGTGCGCGCACGAACCATTGATCGAGCATCCTGCGCGCAAACAATTCTGTGCTCGCACCTGTGAACTGGCAGGGACCTTCTTGTGAGGTTTATAATGTTCTTCTTTATTGTTTTCCTTTGAAATGTAAAATAACAATATGTCTTAGAACTGTACCCTCATACCAACTTATCAACATTCTGTTTCCAGGATTCTCATATACTTGGAGTTTGTTTTGCTATGGTGGGAGTGTTTTTCATGGCCTTGAACAATGGACTAGAAGACCCAGAATTTATCCAATGTAACAGGTAAAGCTAGTGAGCAGCTTTGGCTAAGTCTAAGAGGCCGATTCATTAATAGCGGCAGGTAGCGACAGTTGAGCGACTGTAGCAGTATTTTCACAGCGCCCGCTAGTAGTCGCTGTGCTTGGCCGTTGTTCGGTTGTTGACAGCGACTCAGTCGGTGTGCAGTAATGTTGAATATTGGGTGAGGAGTCGCTATTTGACAGGTTCCGCGCTGTATGGGAGCGCATGATAGTGACTGGCCATAGTGACCGGCTCCCACCATATTCATTAACAAATCACGCTCAAAAAATTAAATTCTCGCGTTGTAAAATGCATGTTTAAACCCCAGAGCGCTGGCGGCGATGGGTTAAAAGTAGTTTTTTAACCCCCAAACAACCATATTTTTGGAAACCAAAAAAAAACAAGTTTTTTAAATAATTTTGTAATATGAATACATTAATATCAGACCTGTAATATCAATTCTGCACAAATGTTTTATTTTTTTTTTAGCTTACAAAAATATCTAACATGGCAGAAGTGGTCACAGAATTTTTCACATTTAAAAAAAAAAAAAATAAATAACAATTAATTATTAATATTTAAAGATTGTTCCATTGAAATGCATTGGAGAGCGCCAGGTAGCGAGAGGTCATACCTGTCGCTGTTCAAGGTCGGACGCTGGCGCTGTGGGCTGAGGCTGGAATAATGATGAATGAGTGGCTATCTGGCGCTATCTCAGTCGCTAAGCAGGATTGCCTTGATAAATGTGTGATTGTGGTGGGGAGCTGGCGTTCTCGTGGCGGTGCCCGTCATTACCGGTCGCTCACCAGTCGCTACCTGTCGCTAAGCCTAAGCCTAAGCAGCATAATGACCTCTCCAGGTGAGAACCCTGCCAGTAACCCATGGAAAACTGTTTTCTTATATAACACATATGCCCTTATTCATCAAGCGATAGCGCCAGGTAGTGTCTGACGAGCGCCAGGTAGCGGCAGCTAACGGCGACTACCGACTCAAGTACGCCCGCGGCGGTCACAATGACGCATTTATCAAGCAAAATGAGGCTAGCGCCGGCGAGAGCTACGGCTAGCGCGGCATTCATCATGAAGCCGCCTGGACCGAACAGCGCCGCTGCAAATTCCCTCACAGCGCCAGGTATGAGCTGTCGCTCCCTGGCGATGTCCAATGCATTTCAATGGAGCAAGCTATAATTAATCATAATTAATTGGTATTAATTTTTTAAATTTTTTTTTTAATGTCAAAAAATCGGAGAACACTTCTGCAATGTTAGGAATTATTTTTAAGTCAAAAAAAAAAAAAAAAAAAAAAAGTGCAGAATTGATCGAACAGGTCTGAGATTAATGTATTCATATAACAAAATGATTCTAAAAACATGTATAATGTTACATTCAAAAAATATGGTTGTTTAGGGGTTAAAAACTAGTTAATACAGATCGCCGCCAGCGCTCTGGGGTTTAAACAAGGAATGGACAGCGACAGCACATTCGGAGCGTGATTTTTTGATGAATATGAAGCTAGCCGTTCGCTCAGGCCATTCGTTGTCAGGCGCTCACATACAACGCTGGACCTGTGAAACAGCGACCCCCCAGCCAGTATTCAACATTACCGCACACCGACTGAGTCGCTGTCATCAAGCTAACGCCGGCCAAGCACAGCGAATACTGGCTGGCGCTGAAAAAATCACGCTACAGTCGCTCATCTGTCGCTACCTGGCGCTATTGATGAATCGGCCTCCCCGTTGCAAACAAATGCAAAATAAAAAATAAATAAGCTTAGCACATTGAAGACATGATTTTGGCACATAATACTGAACCCTCTAAGACCAATAGAGGGCATGAGCACTAAAAGTGCTTAGGGCAGCTTTGTGCTTTCTCTCAAGATGGTGATGCACAGCTGTATTTTATTCTTGGTATTCTATAAAGTTACTTTGTTTTCTCTAAACTTTCTGGTGTAACATTTTGTTCACAGTCCTGCCTTCTAAACCTAATTTGGAATGTACCAGTGCTGTGGAAGAGCATTAAGTGGTGCAGGAGTGGCTGGCAGATAAGGATGGGTGCCATACGGTGAAGTAGTCATTAGTGAATACTGGTCAACTACATTAAAAAGTCATCCTGATGAGTTCAGGAGGCCCACTACATTTTCGTGGTAAATCCCCTTGGTTGGAATAACTCCAATAGGTTACCCCTCATGCACACCTGAAAGGTAGGTAAAGCCACTCTTTAATAATATTTTCCAGTCTCCTGAGGCATGACTGCAGAACAAAACAAAATTAGTTAGCTTCCAAACTCATTTTAAATGAATTGCTCTTAATTACTTGCCAGCGTTCCATAGGCTCCCTGACTAATGTGTCCCATTTTTCAGCTGGCATTTATCTGTCAAATTAATTTATTTTGAAATGATCAATTAATTAATAAAATGTTTTTCTCACATCGCCTTTCAGGAATAAATGCTGCAATGAAACACAGCGCCTTCTAATAAACACAATCTATCAATGTTACATCAGCAGGACAGGATAGAATGTCATCATTTATAAATCCAACTTTTCATACAATGTAATTATTGGGCAAAAAATCAAATTTAGTGTTTCCATACTTTTGGGGCTACTAGCTGAGCTCACCAGACATAAGGGCTGAAATTACCTGGGCTCAGAGGCTCTGAAAGGCGTATGCCCGTAGCGGCATAACAGCTCCTATGCCCTTTGGTGCAGGTCCAATGCTCATTCAGGCATGCCCCAGCAGGTGACTTACAGATCCTGTGTTAGGAATATGATGGAAAATATTATATCACCTCTCTGACCTGCTCATCTGTAAACAAGACCTCATCTAAAATGCCATTTGGTTACAAAGCTGCCCCGATCGGGTCATAATATTACAGATGGCCTTTTTGGGTCGGTAATTAAAAGCACTTACCGTATATACTCGAGTATAAGCCGAGTTTTTCAGCCCACTTTTTGGGCTGAAAAAAGCCGCCTCGGCTTATACTCGAGTCAGTGCCGAAATGGAGGAGAAAAAGGGGCCAGGCGACATGCCCATTCATTTCCCGCTCCCGTGCCGGCTCCCGCACTCACCCTCTCACTTCCAGCTGTTGCTCCGCTGCCGCCCGCACCTCATGTGCCGAGGGCGGGATGCCACTCAGCGTCTCCGGGGGGGCCTCCCTCGGGCCGGCCTGGACGGTGGGGAGGGGGGCGGCGGTGCTCTGCGCCATTGTGCCGGTAGGGCGGGGACCGGAGCACACTATGCAGCCCAGCGCCAAGCGCCGGGCCAGACGCGCAGCGACGGAGGGCAGGGCATGCCGGCCGGGGGCAGTGACGCGTTCTGGGCCGGCCTCTTAAGATGGTTCTACGGACAGGCTGTGCAAACGAGAGGTAAGTGTGTATACCGTATATACTCGAGTATAAGCTGAAAAAAGCTGCCTCGGCTTATACTCGAGTCAATAATTTGTTCCATTTTTTTATGGTAAAATTAGGTGCCTCAGCTTATATTCGGGTCGACCTATACTCGAATATATACGGTAATTTAAATGCATTGCACGCCTGCCAGTGCCCCCCAGACCATGGAGCCTTGGCTTCAAAGGCCCATCTGCTGACCAGAGTAACACCCAAGCAGGGACAGAGATACAAGGTCTGTCACTAGACACACACCCTGCTGAGAGCCTGCTCTGGCAAAGAAAATATCCAGAAACATTGGTGCCAATACGTTATATAGAATTATGAGGTTGCCATGCACAATATTCATATACCATCTTTCGAATCTACAATTTATAATGCTCATATTCGTGGGTTTCCCATTATTACCAGATGTACAGAGACCAAGTTCTGCACAACTCAGGCTAGGAGCCATATATAACAGCAGTGTTTGGACTCAAAGCGTTCCCAGAACACCATTGGATCTATTGACACCAACGCCAACATCCTAGGACTTCCAACAGAAAATTATACCACATATTATTTAGTCAGCATTGCTGAGAGGAGAGTGAAGTGACCAGCCAGGAGTCAAATGTCTGGGTAAGGAACAGACGAGTTATTTGGAGAGAGGTCACGCTGTTCTTGTGCCAGAAAGAACCTAAGGACCAAGACCAGGAACTCCCCATATGCCTCTCTGTGGCTTTCTAGAGATTCTGATTGTAACTCACCTACTTGTAATTGCCCTTCTGACCCGTATTGCATCTACTCATTGTAGGTATATAGTTTTTGTCTAGCGTGCTCTTAGAGTGATTAAATATAGAACCTACTCTTGCTCTATTATCTTGATCCACAAAACCATTTGTCTGTGTTGCTCAGTTATACCACACCCTACCACGCTGGCTTCGGGCTCAATACAATCCCGCTAAAGAACTGGAGTCTATCAAACAAAGTTGGCAGGACTCTTTCACTGGTGGTAGTGAAAGGGCTCCCGACATTGTTCTCTATAAGCTGGGTGCTGGGCAGGCACGCAGGTTCTGGAGCACATGCACTCACTTCTTGCCCACCTAGTGCTTCTCAGTGCCCCAGGCTATTCGTAGGGCTGAGAAATCTGCAGAACTGCAGGTGGGCATGGCTTAGCACCGACCAGAGGACGGGGTTATATTGCAGGCCAATAAGGTGCAGGCTGGCAGGGTTATTGCCAGTATAGTCCCACCCTCCCCAGTGGATGTCATGCTCCCTTGGAAGTTTACAAGCTACTGTACTCATGGTGCACGTGATCGTGGCTGCAGGAGGAAGCCCTGGTAAGTCCCTATTGTGGAGGAAGGGGGGCAGTTGGCCCTATGATGGAGAAACAAACGTGGAAGGGGAGGACACATGCCGATGCAGCTCTGTACTCACCACCTTCTGCACCTACAATACTCCTAGATCTGCCATCCTTCATACATATTGCTTTTATAGACCGTGCTGCTGCTGCTGATGGAGCAGGTGTCACTGAATTGCCATAATATTTGAAATGCTTATGAAGGCCATGGGACATGTTTATGAATTGCAACTGTAGTCACGCACACATACATATACACCTCATCTATCTATCTATTCATTTTTCTATCCTATATTTTCTGTCTATCCATTTGCCTATCTCTCCATCTGTCTCCATCTGATTGTCCTGGGTTTTGTTCCTTGCCCCAGGGGTATCCAATTTTGGGATGCCCCATTGTGTGCAAACCGCCAGATCGCCCATAATAACTCGCCTCCTCTTGTCCAATCAGAGCCGCTTTGCTTTAATGGGGAGTGCAAGTGGTCCCATCCCCAGCGGCTTGTGTGCTCCCACCCCATCCAAATGAAGGTGCAGGAAATAACAATCCGGGTCATTTACTGAATGACCTATTCACAACAAATGGCTCAGAACGGGCGAGAGCCAGCGCATGCGCTTTTGGACCAGGAAGAGGTGAGTTATTATGGGCGATCTGGGGGGTTTCCCGCGTGCCATTTAGGAAAGCCCCAGGGAATTTCACCGGCCAGCACTGGAACCTTTTAGATTCCAGGGCTAACTGTTCAGGGTTTTGTTCCGCTTTAATATTTGTCGGTCTATTTATCTATCTATAGATCCTTCTGTCTGTGCAGGGGACTGTTTGTGAGCTTGTGGACTGTATGTGTTTGTGGGGCACATGGAGGACTGAGATGGCCACCACGATGTCCCTCATGGTGCAATGGGAGCACATTCACCACACTCACCATCAGGGATGTCTGCAGCACCTGATTGATTTGGGATGCCCTGTAGTAGAAAATCCCCCAGGTTACCGTATATTCACCTTGTTCTCATGGTGCATGTGAAGACCTTGTTTGGGCAGAAGGGCTGAAGTGAATGTATGCTGCAGGAGTTTCACAATGCAAGGCATACAAAATGTTTTACAAAAAGTCAACAGAATCTTTAGGATTTGAGTGTTTGTGTGGAAGGGGAAACTCACACCTCAGCAATGCGTGCAACTTGTTTCTCTATACAGAAGATGCCTTAAAACTGTCATTGCAAACAAAAGCTTTTGTACGAAGTATTAAATACATTTCAGTAAGCACGTTCAATACTTTTTTTCCTGTGTCATTTCTCATTATTCCACATAACTAGGTTTCTTTAAATGTGTGGATTGGATAGGCTGCTACCAACATTTAGTAAGATTTTCATGTAAATAGCAGCTTTGACATTACATTTGCTTAGAATATTGGTGATATGTTCCATACATTTTTTTGGGATAGCCATCTGGCTCAACTATTCCTGCAATAAAAAGGCCAATCAGATGAAAAGCGAAATGTCGGGGAAAAGCATAGCATGTCCAGTTGCTTTGACTTATAACTACAGATAGACCATGATCTGGGTGACTGAGGACCTTCACATTTCTGACTTCTCAATGAGTTCCAAAAAGAAGAATGGCAGTAGATGGCAAGGAGCAGATATATGCCTGCCATGATGCAGCTAATTAAATCTGAAGTATGCCGTCAAGAATCTTCCTCCCCTAGGAACGGTCAGAGCCGCGTTTACTGTGCAGTGAGGCAGCCTTTTAATGTTTTGTGGAGAGCGCCCAATCAATAAATCTCCATTAGAAGCGGAAAACAGAGACACGACTTGATGGCTGAAGAGCAGAACCTGACAATGGCTCAACTTTTATCTGCAGCCTCCAGTAACCGCTTCTCCAATCCGCCATTGCTCTATAGGAGCATTTATTTCTAGAAGATAGGTGCTGCGTGGCTTTTCAAATATTTTCAATGTCTTAAAGAGGATCTAACATAAAAAAAAATCTTAAAGTGGATGTTAACTCATCACTCACTCTGGGGCATCCTAATTTTGGATGTCCTAGGACATCCAGAGGACTTCTCTTCTAAGCTCCTGAGCTGAAGCAACCCCATCTATGCATCACTTTCTCCTCTCTTGAGGTCCATCAGGTTTACTGGACTGGTGTGCATGGGCCGTACATGATCCAGCACAAGCATGATGGGTACCCTTATTGGCCCCTTTCCCTCTTTTAGTTGCAAGAGCACAAAATGGGTCTAGAAACCATTGAGAGAAGCACAAAACAACTATTTTTACTATCTTGGGATTTGTATCTCTTGTCTGGGGCATCCCGATCTGGGTTGGCCTGTTGTGTGTCTCCCTCGGGATCAGCCGTAAACTCACCTTTTCTCGTTCCCTTGGCCACATCAGTGGTGCGCACTTCATTTAAACTTTCTTTGCTGCTCTTAGATCAGACCAGTAAGAAGATTTAAATGGAGCTGTGATGAAACCCGTACCTTGTGTGCTTGGCTGACACTGTCACTGAAAGCATGGTGTATGTTTTCATTAATGACCCTGATTGCGGTCCTTCTTTACCACCCATGAACAGAACCATGCTAGCCCCTATTACCAGCTCTGTTTGATACACCCCAGACCAATAACAAGATTATATGGGGCGAGGAGCCAACCCAGTAGCCTATCAATTGACCAAGAAAACATGGACAAATGGATTTGTGGATCAAGATAATAAAGCAGCTCAAGTTAAATATGTAATCGCTTTAAGGGCACACTAGACAAACTATATACATGCAATGAGTAGATGCAATAGAGGTCAGAAGGCAATTACGGGTTGGATGGAGAGGGATGCACTTTTTACTGGAAAATTGTGGGGCACTGGTTCTGATGTAAACTGACTCAGTCGAATGCTGCACACCCAATGGGCCCAGACACTGCCATTTCATATGTCTCCTAACCTGAGTTTAGCAGAACTCAATCCCTAAATATCCCAGGCTTGAAGCGTGTTTAGCATATGATTAATGTTTATGACAACCTCAGGATTCTTTATGAAGAACTGCCACCAGTGTGGCATTAAAGCTGCATAACTACAGCATGCTCTTAGCATGGGAGCGTGTATAGTGCTAGCCCTAATTTTCCATGCATACTTGATTAAGGCCATTATCAGCTGCTGGGTCTTTGAAGCCACGGCCTCCCAGTGGGGGGCCCTGGAAAGTGTGAGGTAGGCTAGCCTTCCAAATAAAGTCTTGTCTGAGTTGAAGCTGTTTACCTACAAGCTATTGTTACTGCCCAGATCTGGGCAGCCATATAACAAATGCCCATTTTGAATGAGGCCCTTTTGTTTACAGATAAGGAGCATGAGGAGGTAATATTATATTTTATGTCATGTATCTGACAGGAATGAGCACTGCCTACTGTATCCCTGCTCGCCTCCAGCGGTGGTTCAGAAATGCTTGTGGCAGGTAAGCATGGGTATGGCGGTACGGGATGTGGCCGTAGCACCAAGATGCAGTGAGGACTTGAGAAAAAGGTAAGTGGATTAGGCAACCCATGAAGTATCATGCATAGAAAGAGGGAGACCCCCCCCCCTAAAGTCTTATAGACTCTAGAATGGTGGTTCCTCTTTAAACTGCACACTCTGCACTTAAACAAAACCACATGTCATTTTAGTTCTGCTTTGAAGTGAACCAAAAGTGGCCCTGGAGTCTATAAGCCTGATTCTGGATACCCCTCTGTGTGCAACCCCGAGTCCCCTGTAAAACGAGTCTCCCTCTCCTGCGAGCCACAGCCGAAGTAAGTTATACTTTCATCTGGGCGCTCCCGTGTCAGGCATTTGTGGATGGCCGGCGCAAACACACATCCTGTTAGAGCGCGGCCACTGGCATCCCTTGGCTGTTTTGGCTAGATTCAGCCCTTAGCTGATTCTTGGCCGAAATTGACATGCACAGTCGAGCCTGCTTATTGGATGACAGTCTGTGCATGTGCCGTAGGACTGGGGATAGGTGAGTTTTACTAGGTGACCGGGGAGGCTTCACACAGCATCTCAGACTACGGTGCCCCGTGGACAAGGACCAAAACCAGGATAGTCAAAGTCTGGGGTTCTGGTCCACTTTAAAACTGGATGCGTGAGACATCACTTAAAATATATATAAATAAATCATTCCTGTTAGAAGGTTATTGCTATTGCTATTGCTTTGTGTAGTTTTCTTTTAAACACATATTGCCGGTCTGAGTTTGGGGAGATTTTCATCAGAAGAATTGGAGCGTTTAGCGCATCTTCATTTTTGTAGCCATTACTGCAAGATTTTCTTGTCAGGAGCTGCAGGATGGGGTCATTTGTTGCCAGTGAATAGACCCCCGCTCCCCCTCCTGATGGCTGTTTCGGTTCTCCCCTGGCTGATAGATGGAAGAATTGTTGATTTTTCATGTCTGGCCTCCTGTTTATACAATGGCTCAGAGCGAGTAATGCAGGCGGCAAAGTGAGGGGGATTTTCAGAGGTCAAAGCAGGTGATCAGCCTGGTATGTATATGACAGGATTTTTTTAGCATTCTTTTTTTAATAGAGATATCTATATTGCTGCTTTTACTGTTGTTATTATCTTACTGTTAGGATTGTTGTTGCTGTTTTGCTTTGTTATCTTGTTATGTGTCTTCATAGCTACAGTGAGTGCAGAGAAATCAACTGTATTGGGGACCCAACAGGGCTGGACCCATCCAACAGCAGTGAGACCATAATATATTGGTATTATTAATATTGTTTTGGCCAAAAATGGTGCTGATTCCGGGAGATCTCAGCTCCACTGGAATGAAAAGACACATTATGCGCACATGATTGGACTTTTAATATGTGAGTTTTCCCTGTATTGGAACTTTTAATGCAGTTTTGATTAAAATTTTGGATGTTTTATAAAAGTGGAAGCCGGATTCCTTGTTTTCATATGAAAGGCACACGGACAGACATGGGCTGTGCTTTACATGTGATTGCGATCATGTGATCGGCAGCAATCTTTAATCACCAGTCATAAGCAAAGTTGCGATCCCCTTGATGTGAACATGGCCTTAGTGTGGGGTTTCATATAGTTGGGCATCCCATATTGCGATGGCCTTGGGGTAGAGAATCATCCGGCTTGGTCCACTTTTACAGAGCAGAACAGAGGTGAGCATGGCACCCCTTCCTTCTGACCCAACCATCCATGCACCTCCAGCAACTCCAACTGACACCTCCCCTCCAAAAAATGTCACCACGCACATGATGCCCCACCCCCAACCCAGGACAAAATAAGTACCACCAGCATGAAAATGCAGTGGCAAAAAAAGGTCAAACGGGTGGGCAAGCAGGGAAGCGATCAAATGGGCAATCAAATGGGTGGCAGTGGAGTGATCAAATGGGCTGGTCGGGTGGGACTGGGTGAGATTGCAAGTGGGCAGATTGGAGCATTGAGCGGGTGGGGGAAACAGTGCGGCACCCCCTGATCATGGCTCCCTGTGTGATGGTACACCCCAAAGGCCGGCCCTGTAGCAATGTCCTAAATTATTAAATAAAGGATGCACACCACAATATTCAATTGCAACAAGTGAGTGTATTAAAAGATTTCATACACTTCATATAAAAAAGTCACAGTACAAATCACATAAAAAAAAAGGATACAATGGGTATTTTCAAATGTATTGTAGACTTGATCCTCAGGAGAATGGTGCCCCTTTAAGACTAGAAAAAAGATATATGTTGTAAACTGTATCCACTATCAGTACAAAAAGAAGCTATAAGTATAGGTAAAAAGTTACCCACCGATTCTATTTAGGGCTAACACCAATGTACTCCTGTGGATGACTGCTACTATGCAAAAAACACCAGTGCTGCACACAGATATGCTGCTAATTTCAGCAGGTCAAGGATTAATCACATATTTCAGAAAAAATGGCAATATATAACCAATATGGCAATCCATGTGTAAATATGTCACATAATGAGAGATTAATCAATCAAATATACACACAAAGTTAGCAAGGCACAGCACATGAACAGAGCAGAGACAAAAAATGCAAGGCTTATACCCTATTATGTACAAGGAAGCGATCGCGTTATACAAGCCGACGTTTCAGGGCATACAGCCCTTTCCTCAAGGCAGCGATAATATGATGATGTGTTCCCCTTCCTTATATACAACCCTCTCACCTGCGTCTCCCCCCTGGCCGGCCAGCTTGACGCACCGAAAACCGCTCGGCGCGTCACATCCGGTGACGCGGTCCCGACCTGTAGCCAATCAGCTGCTGGCTGGCAACACGCTGCCAGCCAGCTTCAATGACGTCAGGCGCACGGGGCCGCAGTCTCCCCGGAGCACGTACAAAACAAGCTTTATTGCACTTAACAAGAACATATCAGCAGATCGTGCTGGGAGTGCTGGAAGGTGAGTTTTCCAATTGCAGGGAAGAAGCTTCAGTGTTTCTATTCCTAGTAGCATTGAAAGTATACCTTGTACAGCACTATGGAAGAAGATAGAAACATAGAAACATAGAAGGTTGACGGCAGAAGGAGACCATACGGTCCATCTAGTCTGCCCTTATGTGTATACTGTATGTGCTCTTTATCTTAGGATACATGTGTGCTTATCCCAGGCATGTTTAAATTCAGTGACTGTTGACTTTTCAACTACCTCTGCTGGAAGTTTGTTCCAAGCATCTACTACTCTTTCTGTAAAATAATATTTTCTAACATTGCTCCTGATCTTCCCCCCGACTAGCTTCAGGTTGTGCCCCCTTGTTCTATCATTAAGTTTCTTCTTAAAAACACTTCCCTCCTGAACCTTATTCAATCCCTTCACATATTTAAAGGCCTCAATCATGTCTCCCCTCTCCCTTCTTTCCTCCAGATTGTACAAATTAAGTTCTTTAAGTCTCTCCTGATAAGTTTTAAGTTTAAGTCCTTCCACCATTTTCGTTGCCCGCCTTTGGACCCGTTCTATTTGAATAATGTCTTTTTGCAGGTAAGGTTTCCAGAACTGCACACAGTATTCTAGCTGGGCTCTATACAGCGGCATCACAACCTCCCTCTTCCTACTGGTGATGCCTCGAGCTATGCAGCCGAGCATCCTACTTGCTTTTCCCACTGCCTGGCTACACTGTCCACTCATATTGCAGCTATCAGTAATCAGTACCCCTAAATCTCTCTCCTCCGAGGTCCTGGCTAACACAGTGCTGCCCATACGGTACTCAAAGCAAGGATTCCTTCTACCCAAGTGCATGATTTTACATTTAGAGACATTAAACTCTAGTTTCCACAGTTTTGACCATCTATCCAGTAAAGCTAAATAATTTTCCATGTTGCAGACACCTCCAGGAATATCCACCCTATTACTAACCTTTGTATCATCAGCAAACAGACAAACTTTTCCTACCAAGCCTTCTCCTATGTCACTTAAGATAGCGCTATATAAACAATAATAATAATATTAATGTAGACTGTAGCTGCAGATTGCAGCTAGGCTTAGCCGCAGCTGTGGGATTGAGGTGAGTACATGAAGAAACTGAGGGGGGGGGGGTGGTTACACAGTGGGACATCTAAAATTGTTTTCCCCTAGGGACATCTCTTTTATATGAGTTTTGGTCCACCTTATGGACCTATTAGTAACTGTTCTGTTTATGTATTTGATGACTAGTTGAAGGAAAGACAGTGTGAGAAAACATGAGACGTGTGAGAAGAGCTGGAGTGTGGATGAAATGAGCTTCAGAGATGATAGTATGTTACCTGTAGACAACAAAGGAGAGGGTTGAAATACTCAAGCTGGGAAATGATGAGGGAAATAATAAAACCATATAATATAATAATAATCAAATAATCCAAGCAATCGGCTTTACAAGGACAAATGAATTCATGCTGGGGTTACAGCGATGGATAGATGACAAGTGTGGGGGGGGGAAGATTCAGTCCCCCCCACACACAAGGATTATAAAGAACGTCCCTCTATAAATGAATCTGATGATGGAGGGAGCTTGACATTTACTAGATCAGCAGCGAGCAACCACAACATAAAAGCCTCATGTTTGATTATGAAAGTAATAAGTAAAAATCATGTGATTAATGGATGAAACATACCTGAAAGGAAGAATCATGGGACTTAATTAACTGTGTAATGATTTTTACTGAGTACTTTGAGGTTCATGAGATCCAGACCACAATGTTATTTCAGTTTAACTTTGATGCTTTTCCATTCGGCTCAATTATCTCTACATCCAGCACACTGATATCTATAAAGTGACCAAACCACCAGGAATCCAGGCATAGGGGCTGATAGCAGAAAGTACAGAACCAAGAAGCCAGCCTCCATCTCTGCAGGTGTACCAGCCAGTCTGTCCATCAGCATAGGCCTGGTGCTTTTCCAGGGGGGCCTGGGGTGCTGGGGATCCCTAAACAAAGGCCAATGCGGATGGTGAGGATGAAAACTAGATCTTTTGGATTCAATGGAAATCCAATAAAATCCTATGTAGTTGATTTAATAAATATTAAAACATCATATCATCATCATGCTTTTCAGGGGTATCTGCCCCTTTTGTCATATATGATGCTGATGGGCACTAGGATAAGGACAGTGCAGGTAATCATGTGGGGTAACAGCAAGCCAACCAATACACCCGTCTAATCAACCAGCCATTGTGCATGCCGTTTTCCAATGTGTGGGATCCCCAGAAAGGTGAGTATACTAGGTATACCGCGTGTTCCACAAATCGGAATGCCGCAGGGACGAAGAACGAAACCCAGGCTAGTGTCAGATGAGATTTAAAATCAGACAATGTGATGCCAGGTCAGAATACTTACCTACAAACATGTATGGACTGGCCTAGAGGAGTAGAGTAGAATCTCATCCTCAAAGGTGACATCTGCTGTGCGTGCCCTTGTGAGCAAAAGGCAATGGGGTGGAATCTGCATACTGTCTGTAATGAGGTGATTGAGGGGATACATTCTGTCTGTAATGGGATGATTGGGAGGATTCTGCACACTGTCTGTGATGGGGTAATTGGGGGGATTCTGCACACTGTCTGTAATGGGGTGAATGGGGGTATTCTGCACACTGTCTGTAATGGGGTGAATGGCAGGGGATTCTGCACACTGTCTGTGATGGGGTAATTGGGGGGGGGGGTTCTGCACACTGTCTGTGATGGGGTAATTGGGGGGGGGGGGGGGGATTCTGCACACTGTCTGTAATGGGATGATTTGGGGGATTCTGCACACTGTCTGTGATGGGGTAATTGGGGGGATTCTGCACACTGTCTGTAATGGGGTAATTGGGGGGGATTCTGCACACTGTCTGTGATGGGGTAATTGGGGGGATTCTGCACACTGTCTGTGATGGGGTAATTGGGGGGGATTCTGCACACTGTCTGTGATGGGGTAATTGGGGGGGGGGGGATTCTGCACACTGTCTGTGATGGGGTAATTGGGGGGGGGGGGATTCTGCACACTGTCTGTGATGGGGTAATTGGGGGGATTCTGCACACTGTCTGTAATGGGGTAATTGGGGGGGATTCTGCACACTGTCTGTGATGGGGTAATTGGGGGGGGGGGGGATTCTGCACACTGTCTGTGATGGGGTAATTGGGGGGGGGGATTCTGCACACTGTCTGTGATGGGGTAATTGGGGGGGGATTCTGCACACTGTCTGTAATGGGGTAATTGGGGGGGGGGGGTTCTGCACACTGTCTGTAATGGGGTAATTGGGGGGATTCTGCACACTGTCTGTGATGGGGTAATTGGGGGGGGGGGATTCTGCACACTGTCTGTTATGGGGTAATTGGGGGGGGGGATTCTGCACACTGTCTGTGATGGGGTAATTGGGGGGGGGGGATTCTGCACACTGTCTGTAATGGGGTGAAAGGCAGGGGATTCTGCACACTGTCTGTGATGGGGTAATTGGGGGGATTCTGCCCACTGTCTGTAATGGGGTAATTGGGGGGATTCTGCACACTGTCTGTAATGGGGTAATTGGGGGGGATTCTGCACACTGTCTGTGATGGGGTAATTGGGGGGATTCTGCACACTGTCTGTAATGGGGTGAATGGCAGGGGATTCTGCATGCTGCCTGTTATGGGGTGATTTGGACGGGGTATTTTAGCACACTATTTGGTCCAGAATATTTTCTTCTTATTTTCCCCCTCTAAACCTTAGGTGCGTTCTATGGGCAGGAGAGTCCTATAGAGTGGAAAATACAGTAAATAAATGCTGATGCGATTTTGCTTGAATAGGCGCTACCCGTGTGGGAGAAAATCGTGCTGGCTGCTCCGCATTGATAAGCTCACCACATTGTTTGTCTCTCTAGGAGAGGCGTTCTCTCCCAATACAACAAACTGGTATTTTAAGGTCAGTGGATATTTACTTTGTGGGGAAGGCAAAACTCCGAAAAGAAATGTGTTTTATATTAGGACCCAGCGAAAAAAGGAATATGATTCACTGTGTCTTGCTAAACACCAGCAACGTCCATCCGATGAAAGAAAGCTTGCCGGGAGGCAGGGGAAAAAAAATAGGAGCGTAAATCAAAAAGGAAAGACAGCTTGTGAATTCCAGTGTAACTGGCTGAAACTAGACTCCAACAGGCTGAACCTGTATCCGGCCATAAACACAGGCACCCGGCTAGTCACATGCACGATGCTAAGTGATGGCCACTATTGCATTGAAATTCTTTCTGTTTATGCAACTGTCTACTGGCATCCAAAGAGGATTCTTCTCACAATTATTTATGGATATTTTATTCCCTATAAATCATGGCTGATGAATTGCAACCTAGAGAAGGTTGTCTTGTATACTCCAGCTCAGGATGGACATTTTCTAAATCCCGGCCCTTCCACCCTCCCCTAGTGCTGAAGAAGGCCGGGGGTTACATAAATAAAAAGTACTTTCCAGCCTAGGAATCCAGCAGCGAATGTCAGGCAGTTGTGATGCTGGTCACCTCCATCTTTGATCCTTCGCTGGGAACTGAGACCTATGGGAGTGTGTGTGCAAGCGCTCCCGGTAGCAATGATCAGGAGGCCGGGGAAGATCAAAGATGGTGGTCACCACAATAGTCTCAACATTTGCCGCTGGATTCCTGGGCAGGTAAGTGCTTTTTATTTATGTAACCCCCCAACCTAAGAAATTAGGATAGGGCGGCACCAACCAAAATCTCAAAATATCTTGGTGTGCACTGCTAAGTCTGGCCTCCCCAATGATAGACACTAAAAGAAAAGATGAAGCCCATAAAACGACCCCCAACTTGGAACTACATTTACACCAAAGACCGACAATTGCACTACTCTCTTATTGTATAAAAGTACATATTTTATTAGGTAAGAGAGACAAACACTACATGTTTAAAATGTTTATTAAAAAACATATAACACACCATAAACAACGTCTGCCACAAGGGGGTGCTGAACCTGCTGTTATCAATACTATTGTAACATGATAAATGTGACACTTAATTCATATCCTAAAAAATCAACTCATCAATTAATCCATAATATATAAAGTGAATGTGCTTCAAAAAAGTGCATCCATTTTTAACAATTCATCCTAATAAAGTGCTTAAATAATACAGCAAAAAGTACATGTCACACAAAAATGACCATCAATCTTACGCATGTATAAGGCTTACCAGCGTCCCAACCACCCCTGACAAAAGCCAACGCGTTTCGTGACAGTGACCCCTGTCACTTTCTCAAGGCAGCATGAGCTCAGTCTTTGGTGTAAGTGCAGTTGGGGAGTTTATGGGCAACCCCCTTCATCTTTTCTTTTAACCCCCCCAACCTGCTTCAGCGCTAGGGGAGAGTGGCAGGGCAAGAGGGTTTTAGAAAATGGCAATCCTGGGCTGGAGTGGTCCTATAAGATGTTTGCATGATGTGTGATGGCAAGGCCAGTGTTAAAGTCCCTGTTCAGGCACACGCTGTCCATTATATGTAAATTGCTTTTGTATTCTAAGCGAAGCCGCTTTCTCCACCTCATGGCTGAGCTGAGAAGGACATGTCATGATGCAGAACATGCTCTGCTGTAGTCTGAGACAGCTGGGAAACCACTGTGTCCACTTGCCATTGTCACTTACATCTTGACCACTTTTTTAACGTAGTCCTGGTGAAATGGAATTGAATGTTGGGCAAACTTTTGAGCCCTGCTTCAGCTTCTACCCAGCACTGCAGGACACATGGCACATGGGACAGGCATCAGATGAGCTGTCTGCTGCCTTATTTGTGCTTTTAGGCTTACAGTTCCATTAAAGCAGTAACAAATCCTCACGGTATAAAACCCTCTCACGGGAGGGCCCTGAAATCTAAGAGGCTCTAAGGTTGGCCACTTGCCTACCCTGTCTGTATCCACTGTGTGAAACCCCCAACATTGCCAGTTTCCTGGGGCTCCCACTGTATTTTTTTGTGGCCCGCTGTCACTTACCTTCATTACTTTTAGCTTAGGTGCGCCCCAGTGCCCAGCCATTTAGATTGATAGCTTGCCTGAGAGATGCGGGCAGTGGGCTTTTCACGGCACCCAGCAGACCTTAGATCAGCACTCGCAAATCTGCCAGATGGATGGTGCTACAGAGGCGAAAAAAACATTTTTGAAAGCAAGGCCCTTATTTAACAAGGGATAGCGCCAGGTAGCGAATGGTGAGCGAACGGTAATGACGCTCACTGCCACGAGAACGCCGGCTCCCCTCCGCAATCACACATTTATCAAGCCGATCCTGCTTAGCGAGTGACAGAGCGCCAGATAGCGAATCATTCATCATTATTCCAGCCTCCCCCCACAGCGCCAGCGAGCGACCTTGAACAGCGACAGGTATGACCTCTCGCTACCTGGCGCTCTCCAATGCATTTCAATGGAACAATCTTTAAATATTCATAATTAATTGCTATTAATTATTTTTTTTTTTTTTAAATGTCAAAAATTCTGTGACCACTTCTGCAATGTTAGGTAAGGTTAAGGTTAGGTAAAAAAAAAAAAAAAATGTGCAGAATTGATATTACAGGTCTGATATTAATGTATTCATACTACAAAATGTTTTGAAAAACATGTTTTTTTTTCCCTAAAAATATGGATGTTTGGGGGTTAAAAAACTACTTTTAACCCATCGCCGCCAGCGCTCTGGGGTTTAAACAAGCATTTCACAGCGCGATAATTTTTGGAGCGTGATTTGTTAATGAATATGCTGGGAGCCGTTCGCTATGGCCGTTCGCTGTCATGCGCTCCCATACAGCGCGGAACCTGTCAAACAGCGACTCCTAACCCCGTATTCAACATTATCGCACACCGACTGAGTCGCTGTCAACAGCCGAACAACGGCCAAGCACAGCGAATACTAGCGGGCGCTGTGAAAATAATGCTACTGTCGCTCATCTGTCGCTACCTGCCGCTATTAATGAATCGGCCTCCCCGTCTCCCATGAGCCCAGAGTAGGAGGGGGGGGGGTGGCATGTTTTAAGGTTGGCAGAAAATACATGACCAAAATGGAAACTGAAGGTCCCCACCACCATAATTAATCTCCATATCATCAAATGCAGTGGTGTTGACATGCATGGTACCATGCAAGGGGCATACCTGCCGCCCCCCCAGCATACTTGCAGGCTGATAGTGTAAAAGGGGACATATGGGCGGCAACTTCCATAGGACAGGAATGCAGAAAGGTAAGTAAAGCTTCAAACTAGCATGCTCCAGGTACTGCCAGCTTATCAGATTAATTGTGTAACTTGGTGCAGGCTTCAGATCCATCCACACATCAAGTCCTACTCAGGCGGGTGGATGGGGCTGAAGCCTGATATATTCCGGTCCAGTGGATCTTCTGCTCCATTCGCCAAATCTTCCAATCTTCCAATCCACCTTCTGGTTTTCTCCGCTCAGCTACTTTGACTAGATTAGTCACTTAGCCGAAATTGACAAGCGCAGCTGAGCGTGCTGATTGGACGAGAGTACGTGCATGCAAGCATGTTTTATTGGGTGACCTGGGGGGTCGCACACAGCAGGGGGTATTAACCAAAACCCAGGATAGTCCAAATCCTGAGTTTTGGCCCACTTTAAGAAAAATATTGCTACCTTCAGCTGACTTGACATATTACTACAGATATACCCTGTCCCGGAGGTAGGTCGGAGATCATTGCCAAGTACTACCAGTAGACCTCAGCACCCTAGGCCGATGGGAATTAAAGTCTCTGCTTTCTCTAGGATTCTTAAATCGGACCAAAACCCCCCAAAACAACCTGATCTATTTTGCTTTTCCACCCCAGGTACATAACCATTTGGATGTTTTCTGCTCTCAATGCTGCTTGGTATTCCCGTTATAGTGATTTTGATTTTCGATTTCCCCAGGTATGCCATTCTATGCTGTTGGTTTCTGATAAGTATACCATTATTCTAAACTAGCTGTTTAAACCCCTATCCTCGCAATCGTGTGCTGGGAGCAATTAGAGCCTATTGGAAATGGTGCTAGAAGATAAGAGCCAAAAGAAGATTTCATTTTCCCCCAATTTTTCCTCCGAAGCCAAAATCGTTGTAAGTATTTTAATCCAATTAATTACCAGGTCACTAAGGGGAGTTGAAACATTTTTTTTCTTATAAATTTAACCTTCCATAGGACGCGTGCCCAGCGTGCCAGGGATGCGGCCAGCCAGCTGCACCTTGTTACGATGGCATGTTTGAGATCAGTCAATCAGCACTCAAAAGTGCTGTGGGGTGTGGCTTCACTGGTGGAAAAACACGATTTTATTTGAAAACTGGGCCACCGACAAGCCAACAGCAGGTACTGGGGCAGGGGGCAGTAAGAGGGGCAAAAAATGGGTTTTAATCCACTTTAAGATATAGTGCGGCCTGGTCCTCATAGAAACCCTCTGTGCAGAGGAGCACCCGGGGCAAACATTTGGAATGGTGCCCCCCACCTGTGCTCAGGCCTCCCTTTGGCGCCCCCCTGACCTGCTGCACCCGGGCACGTGCCCCCCCTGCTACGCCCCTGCCTGTGTAGATGGAGGATAGGCTTGGATTGGATTATGATTGATGGCTAAACTTTTTTTTGGACTATGTAACATCAAGGAGGACAGCTGTAAAGTTCAAGGAAAAGTCAGTGGAATGGGCGGCCCAGACTAAATATGGATCTCATTACTGGTAAAGACAGAGGATCAGGTTCAATGTTTGTCTTGTTAATTGCGATCCAGCACCAACATTCTGCAGCAGTTTAACATTTAACTTATAAAAAACGTGGAGATTACTCCACTTGACATTTTTGGCTGATTAAAAAAGGAAATTGGAGACAGTCATGGCAACTGATGGCGAGAAATTAACTTTGAATGCTCCAGAGAAAATGAGGTATGTAATTGTAATTGGTGCTATTTTATCCAAAATGGGAACAAAATGCAAAAACAACATTGCTTCTAAACCTCCCCATGAAACCAGGGTTATTTTTTGAAGGACATCATGTTGTATGAGCATGTCTGGTATTAAAAAAAGAGGCAGATTTCTATGGAGTGTGGGACCCTCATAGAACAAGCTGGGTCAATTTATCTCTCGATTTCTTTTTTTCTACTAAAAGTGCCTCCTTCCTTCCCCTAGCAACATGGCCGCGGGTTTTGGGGGCTGGTAACTAGTGATGAGCTGAATCTGCCTCTATTGAGTTCTGGGGCAGTTCTTACGAATACATTTCAATATCCTGGTTTTGCATCAACCGAATCCCATTAAAGTCTATGGTGGAACAATTCAGGATCTGTTTTAGGGTCTCTGGAAAGCAGCTAAATGCCCCAAATCGCATGATAGGAAGACCACAAAAGCCAGGGTACATTCTTCTAATAAAAACAAACAAAAAAATCAGAGGCCCCCTTTAGCTACATTTTTTTCTTTTGAGTAGAAGATTTCTCCTTTAATGTGAAAGTAAAGTAAATGTTTTGCTTTAAAGTGGACCAAAACACAGGATTTTGACTATCCTGGGTTTTGTTCCTTGCCCCGAGGCACCCTGATCGGGAGTGCCCCGCTGTGTGAAACCCCCCCAGGTCGCTGACTAACTCACCTCTTCCTGGTCCTATGACGCAGGTGAGGCAGCTCGTCCAATCAGCGTGCTCCGATCCGCTGACGTCATGTCGTCTAAGCCTTCATCTAAGGCGAGCGCCTCTGAGCGCACTGGCGGCCGCAACCCCCTCTACCCTCTAACAGGGAGAATGCCCATGCCGGACATCCACAAATGCCTGGAGCTGGCATGCGTCCTGCTAGAGGGATAGCGGGATGCGGCTGAGGCTCACGCATGCGCTGTTTGAGCGGAAAAGAAGGTAAGTGTATGGGGCGACCTGGGGGTTTTTACACACCAGGGCATCCTGGTTTTGGATGCCCCGGGGGGAGGGAATCAATCGCTGTGGGGTTTTGGTCCACTTTAACAGAACTGTATTTTTCCAGAGAAATAAGAATTGTATGCTGTGCTAAAGGTCACCTTTAACATAATAGTAATGGAATTGAAAGAGTAATCCCTTTAAGTCCTTTTTAAATCTTAGATTTTTTTACTGAACAATGTAATTTTACAGCTATTTAGAACTATTTACATTTATTATTGTATAAAATGTGTATATAAACTAGGGCTCTCTGAATAAAAATGGAAAACAGCTATTCTCAAATAATCTATTTTTAGCTCAATAAATATTGCCCCTTAGTAACTTTCACCCTATTTAACCATCAAAGGCTTCGTTCCCTCCCTTGACACAATTCTTACACTTCCAGTCCAGCCAGATTGCCTGCTTTTCTAAATCCCTCCTCTAGTTCTGAAGCAGGGCAGAGGGGTTACTTACACTTACCTGGCCTGCAATCCAGGCAATTGTGGGGCAATTCCGGTGGGGCAGTCTAGTTGGACCAGCCCTTTAATGATAAAGTGTAACAGTTACATTTTTATCCTTGGCTATATATATAATATATATATATATATTACTTTCTTCTTCCACTTACTAATAAATTAGTTGAGTAATGGCGACCTCTGCCATTATCTACAGACAAACAGAAACAGAGCTGGCCAAATTTGACCTGAATTTTGCCAATATTCTGCAGCGGCACAACAAAATGAATTGGCATAATTCTGGTTGAATTTGACTCTGAATCCCAGCACTACTCGTAAGCCAGATTGAAAGCCAAGTGGTCAGCCTCCATCGCAACAAGTGTAACAGCCCCTATGCCCTTCAGCAAAGACCAGTGATCTTCCAGGTGTGCTGATTAAAAAGGAACATCAGACCAAAAATAAAAAGGGGCCGACCCCCCCCCATCAGACCCTACTTATCTTGTGGATGATGCCGGGGCCTGCTGCGACGACATTCGGCTGCTTCAGGGCCTGATCGCTGCCCTCTGCGCCGGCTTAGCATTTATGGGCACTGCACAGGCCTGAGATCGGGGGCTGCACGCAGTTCCTTATGGGATGCAAAATGGCGCCGCTTGTCAGAAGGTTGCCTGGAAACCGATGGGGCCTAGAAGACGGATCCCTTGGTGAAGTGAGTAAATAGTGTCCAAAGGTAAAATGGGAGGGGGGGGGGCAGATCCCTGAGGCTTAGGGGGAGGTTTTAACCTCCCCCGATGTTCCTCTTTATAGTGGACCAACACACATGTTGGTCTGCAGCAATAAGAACAATCTGGGGGTGGCATTCAGAATGCTGGAGCCCCCTGCTCACAGCACGCCCTAGAACATCTGCAATGCTTATATTTAACAGCGCCCATACTGCTCCTGTAGTGGGCTTGGAGCCAGATGGGCGCCACTGCAGTATGTGCAATGTGAGGAGCACTGTATACTTACAAGTCTTGGGTCCAGCAGGCAGCTGCTCCACAATATGATACAGGCTGACACATGACACCTTAGTAATATTGGCTTGATGGGTTGCTAGCATGCAGGGGTACGTGGAGTCCTGGCAAGAAATGGCCCTGGTGTGGGTCTGGTCTGGGCCCCCCTGGTGATTGCCCTATTTGTCATTGTAACTAGCGCTTATTTTTAGGTTATGGCTTCTATTAATAGCATCCTCAAAAATTACACTAGAGCTTATTTTCGAGGTAGGTCTTATTTCCAGGGAAACCAGGTGTACTTCAAAGGGACGAGGGATCAACAAGCCACTTAGCTGTCATGGACGAGTAACTTTTAGATAACCTAGTCCCAGTACCTGCACCCTTTTCTTGGGCACCAGAGGGCATCAGCATGGGCTTGGTTTTCTTCCAGGAGTCTTGGACACCACTGGAAGTGCACCAAACCTGCGCGAAAGGGCCTAGGGTCTGGAACACTTGCATGGATAAAGGCCAGCCATTCGACCTCTGAGTGCCAGGGGTCAGCTTATATATTCAGTAACCCCCCCAATAAGTGTTTAGTATAATGGTGTTTTGCTCCTGGTGTGCGAAATCCAAGAAGGCCCCTGTCTGTCTCATCACTAGTTATGACAATGATGCCTCTACTTTTCTGACGACAACTTTGCTTCACTATATCAAAAAGGCAAATCAACCTAGACATTACAGTATATTTTCTCGATAACATTGGCTCGACGCAATCCTTGATGCTCATTATCTTCCGCAGACCACTTGCAGCGCTTATAAATCGTGCTGTTGGCATTCCAGTCATGTTTAACGAGGAAAGGTTAACTAAGCTTAAGCCAGTGCGACTTCTAATGAAGTGCAGATAATTTGCAGCCTCATAAAGTAGCTTTAATTGCACTTGGTGGCACCTGCTTCAACCTGCTGAGTTGCTGCTTCTGTGAGATGAGAGATATCGCCCCACTGATGATATACCTTCACCCAGAGTCCAGCAATCTCAAATGAAAAAATGCAAATGATCAAAATCATTAATCCCATCATTAATTTCCGAGCCACAAAATTTGAGAGCAACACCTGTAAAAATAATTGATAATAATCTTGTGGACAAATTATCATGCAGAGCGTAGAAGTTACGATGGAGTTGAACCTCTTTATCAGAATATCTAATTAATCCATCCAGGGAGCGGGAGCAGATAATGAATTCTGCACTGATGGGGTCATTACATTATGGAAATCCCAGAAAGATTGCAGCGACATAAAGCGCTATTCTGGGCCAGAATCCCCCTCCCCCACTAGTAAAGCCAACATTACAGAGTCCTAAAAAAGTTTTGTCAGTATGGAGTTCAAGCCACCGTATATATTCGAGTATAAGCCGAGTTTTTCAGCCCACTTTTTGGGCTGAAAAAAAGCCGCCTCGGCTTATACTCGAGTCCAGGGGTGGACTGCCAGGGAAGGCCGCAACCCTGAACCCAACAGATGCTGGAGGGTGAGGGGCGGCCGCTGCGGGTCCCTGCTGTACCCGCTGCTGCCGCCGCCGCTCTCATACACACAAACACGCACACACATTCACACACTGACCGGCACTTCCAGGCTGCTGCGCGCTGGTCGTCAATGGGCGGCGTCCAATGTTTTCATTGGACGCCGGCCATATGGGGCACGCCCACCGACGACCAGCGCGCAACAGCCAAGTGCTGGTGTGTGTATGAGAACGGCGGCGGCTGGCGGCTGCCAGGCGGAGCTGAATGGAGGGTGTTGTGTGCCGAGCGACTGGCAGGAGGGGGGGGGGACCCCGCTGCCCCTCTGCAGGGTAACCTCGGCCAAACTCTGACCCCCGACACCTGCGCGTCTGAGAGCGGCGGCGGCGGCGGCAGCAGCAGCAGGTACCCACAGTGTGTGTGTGTGTGTCTGTGTGTGTGTGTGTCTCTCTTTCTGTGTGTGTATGTGTGTGTGTCTGTGTCTTTTTCTGTGTGTGTATGTGTGTGTGTCTGTGTCTTTTTCTGTGTGTGTGTCTCTTTCTGTGTGTGTGTCCCTTTCTGTGTGTGTGTGTGTGTCTCTCTTTCTGTGTGTCAACTCCAATTCCAATTGAAAAAAGCCGCCTCGGCTTATACTCGAGACAATACCTTGTTCCATTTTTTTGTGGTAAAATTAGGTGCCTCGGCTTATATTCGGGTCGACCTATACTCGAGTATATACGGTACTTGCAAACAAAGTGGTTGAAGTTACTGTTAGGCACATGTTCCGGGCCACTGTCGGTATATGAAAGAGATGGGGGTTCTTTTGGGACCTAGGGCACCCAATGGTACGCGGTGTGGTATGGAGGTGCACTTACCGTACTGCAGATGTTGTCCAGAGGAAACTAAGTACAGTCTTTATTCTCAGGATCAGCAGACACCTCAGCTTCACAGGTTGCAATCCAACATAAAACACTTAAAGGGTAGTTCCACTTGCGATGGCTTTATTTTAATTCTCTATTATTGAGTGCCAAAATGATGCCCTCAATATGCTGAGCTTATCTGTTGTTTTTTTTCTTTTTGATTTGTTTGCAACTCTGTGTTAAAAAAGAAAATAGTTTTCCCTAGCAACACTGTGTTCACCTTAGCAATGCACATCAACTGTTGCACTGAATTGTGGGTCAGGCTTTCAGTACTCACCACCACCTCCCGTTCCTTATTGTCAGTCTCCCAGTCTTCTTTGCTCTGGTACTTGCTGCTCCTGTCCAGTCCTCCAGTTTTCCCCCTCCTGCTCTGCTGCTGCTGCTGAGCCTTCAGCTAGGTTAAGTCAGAGGCGCGTCTCAGTTGTCAGGGGGAGGGGTTAGGTAAGTGGTAGAAGACAGTGGCAGGGGGTAAGTTGGCTAGGTGTGTCGTAGAGGACGGTGATAAGAGGGGGGCGAGGTTAGGTGAGCAGTAGTGGACAGTGGCAGGGGGTGGAGGAGTTGAGTAAGTGATGGAGGACAGCAGCAGGGGTGAAAGGGTTAGGTGAGCAGTGGAGGGCAGCAGCAGTGGGTGGAGGGGTTTGGTAAGTGGTAAACGGAGTGGAAGAGGACAGCAGCAGGAGGCTTTGGGGTCAGGTAAGTGGAGGAGGAGAGAGGCAGGGGATGGAGGGGTTAGGTGAGAAGTAGAGGACAGCGACAGGAGGTGGGAGGGTAAGGTAAGGGGTGGAGGACAGTAGCAGGGGTTGGGGGTTTATGTGAATTGTAGAGGCAGGGGTGGAGAGGTTAGAAGGTGAGTGGTAAAAGACAGTTTCAGGGGTAGAGGGATTAGGTGAGTGTTAGAAGACAGTGTCAGGGGGTGAAGGGCTTAGGTGAGTGGTAGAGGACAGTGACAGGGGTGGAGGAGTTAGGTGAGTGGTGGAGGACAGCAGCAGGGGGTAAAAGAGTTAGGTGAGTGATAGAGGTCAGTGGCAGAGGAGGAAGGGTTAGGTGAGTGGTACGGAACAGCGGAAGTTGGTGGAAGGGTTAGGCGAGTGTTGGGGGACAGTGGCAGGGGGTGGTGGGGTTAGGTCAGTGGACAGCAGCAGGGGGTAGAGAACATGGCGGGGGGTAGATGACAGTGGCAGGGAGTAGAGGACATGGTAGGGGGTAGATTAAGGGGGGGACAGGGGGTTTCACACAGAAGGGAACAATCAGATAGGGATAGTCAAAATCACAGGATTCTGTCTATTAGAATGCATCCTAGGGGGCATCTTGATTAGGGATGCCCCACAATCCAAAACCCTATGGACCCCCCTCAGTCAGTCAGTTATAGTCATATAATTTTGGGATCCTATGCTGTTCAAATACAATATCAGAGGGAATTTCCTCTGCATCAGTGTCCCTGCTCTCTGCTGGTCTGCCAGAGGGACACATAGTGAAGGGTTTTTATTGTTGAATACAGCGTGACTTCTGTTGTGCATTGCGATGTGGATTGCAACTTGCCTCTCTGTGAGCTTTTCAGTGTTAACACACAAAAAAGTCCCCAAAAAATGTTTTTCCTCCTTTTTCCCCCCAAATCACCTGCACCTGTGATGGGCTACCCATGGGGTTATACTACACAACTTTTATTTTCAGCACCAGTGAAAACAATTGAATTATATGTATTAATATGCCTTATTAGAGCCCAATATGCCTTAACAGAGCCCAATATGCCTTGGTCAAGCCCAATATGCCTTAATAGAGCATAGAGCCCAATATGCCTTGGTAGAACCCAATATGCCTTAACAGAGCCCAATATGCCTTGGTAAAGCCCAGTATGCCTTAATAGAGCCCAATGTGCCTTGGTAAAGCCCAATATGCCTTAATAGAGCCCAATTTGCCTTGGTAGAGCCAGGGGCATAGCTAGGGGGAGCGGGGGGCATTTGCCCCGGTGCAGCAGGTCAGGAGGGTGCCAAAGGAGGGTCTGGGAACAGGTGAGGGGCGCCATTTCGAATCTTTGTCCCGGGTGTCAGAAAGCCTAGATACTCCTCTGGGTAGAGCTCAATATTCCGTAATAGAGCCCAATGATGTTACGTTGCCGGACAGCCAAAGGATAGAAGCTGTTCTTATATCTGGGTGTTCTTGCTGGATGGACCCTATGTACTATCATGGTGCCAGGTAGCAGATTGATGAATCAATCTAGGCGAAAGTGATTCTAGTAACGCAAATACAACAGAAAAAGAAAGGGTAAACAGGTAAGTATGTAATTTTCCCATATCTTTTTTCTATGATTTTCTTTTGGCAGGGGTGATTTTTGTGAGGGCTCCACATATGTAATCTCAATCTTTAGCAAGACATATCTGTAGTAATAAATCAAGGCAATTGCACTGGACTAGCAGTGGCCTTGATTTATTACCACAGATAGACCATGGATGAATGAGAAGCTTTATGGAGGTTAGTGAGACATCAAGCTAGTCCATGTAGACCAGACACAATGCCTACCTGATGTCTTACAGCTTAGGAATGCCATGGCCGCCTTTAGTGAGCACATTCTTGTTTCTGTATACTTGCAATTCTTTCAATCATAAAGGACAGAGACAGAGAGAGCTACATTTGTAACCTGCTATTTCCCAAGACATGGCGACAGGCATCACAGGACAGTACAGCTCCAATTGCCTCCTTCCTATCTGCTAATGCACCATGTTCTCTTTGTTCCACCGCTCTCACCTGCTGTAATGCAAACATACACTGTCTCCTATTGTGGGCTCCCTATAGAAGCAGCGGCGTATTATTCCAGCTGATAGAGGTCGATGCTTAAAATAACTGCTGTGTTTACTCTGCAGATGGCATGGACGTAGAATGTGCTCCTAGATAATGTTATTCTTGACGCAGGAGTTCCTGCATGCGCAGCTCTGTACCAGCAATGCTGAAAGATACTCACTTCCATTGTTACTGAAAATATTAAAAAGCTTAACCCCTTCCTGCTCCATTTATATCCATTCTTTAATCTAGTTGTGTACTCGGATGACCTCTGTGAGGTTGCTAAATTCAGATCATCTGCATTTACGGCAGCAAAAAATACCCTCAGCTTGTTTTCTGTGAGGTCACCCAGAAGTGTGCCGGACATTCTCAGACACAGAAGGGCTCCTACCAGTTGAATGTTGTATGCAAAAAAATGTATTCAAAAGGTGGCAGTTTTTCCCTGAGGAAGGGGGTTGGTTCCCCCAAAACGTTGGATACAAGGAACTGTGCTATGTCACCTCATGTTTTCTACATTCTTCCTTTTGAATATATTTTTTTGCATATGATGACTTGGAGTGCCGGTCTCAGTTACTCATTACATGTACAGCGGGGCCACTGCGGACCTGGCACACACCTCTATAGACAGTAAGTGTGCACCCTCTCTTTGGACTGTTATGTATACCAGTTGAATGTTCCTATTTAGTCCCCCCTATTGTGTCCCCCTCTGTTTGGGTGCCATAGGGGTTGATTCAGAGCCTGGTGAGAAAACGAATTTCTTGTTTAGGAGAGAAAATTGCCATTCGCTTTCATTTTCTACCTTGGGGCTGATTCAGAGCCAGGTGAAGATTTTACACCTGATAGTGAAAGCGAGTGCCAGTTTTCTCTTCTGAAAAGAAGTTAGTTTTCTCACCAGACTCTGAATCAACGCCACTGTCATGCATTAAAAGAGGCACGGAGTCGATGGGGCATAATGGGTCAGAGCCAGGTGAGAATTCTCACTCTTTATTAGGAGAGAAAACTTCCATTCATTTCCATTGTTTACCGGGTGTACATTTTCACAGCTCCATGTTCCCTGTGCGTGTCTGTGATGGATGTTTCTTTACTCCGTAAGGCTTGGCAGATTGCTTACTCGGTTGTTCGAGGATCACGTGGGTAAGTTTCAAAAGTTTTATTTCTGTAGAGAATCTTGCAATACATTTTTACAGCAAGGAATCTTGATGTGTACAATCAATACAGCAGAAAACTTGTTATGTAATCCATACAACAACAACAGGTAAAAAGACTGTAGCTGCAGGAGGGAGCAGCAGGTGTGCACTGCTTGGATGCCAAACTAGAAGGTAGAGTGGAAGAAGGGAGGGGCTACTTGCATTAGAGCAAGACTAAGGGAGCCAGGAAGGGACAAGGGGGATTAAAGGCACACTGCTCAGCCTATGTAAATAAATGTTATGTTGAACAGTTACCCCAGGTAAATAAAACATGCATCATGGGACATGGCAATGGCAGTTTTCTCACCTAAAAAAGAAGTGAGAATTCTCACCAGGCTCTGACTTGACCCCATTGTCTTACATTTGTCTGGGGACCAATGGATGGTACAAGGACTGCCCATCTCTCTAAATCTCAGGTCAAAAGTTACATCCTGTAGGTAGCAGTAGGTGGCTGGATGGACCAAACACCAGTTATAAAAAAGTGAGAGTGGCCCTTTTCCTATATATGGACAGAGTAAAGTCCCACTACAAGTGTCCATTTAGGGGTTGGTTGGGAGTTACATGGTCAGTAACAATACTGGAGGCTTATCTGTCCATTCTGTAGGATTCTAAGCTTTTACCTGTACATATAGGGCCTGATTCAGAGGAGTAGCTAGTCTTTCTGGCACCCAGGGCAAAGATTCAAAATGATGCCCCCATCTGTTCTTAGCCCCCCCTTTGCTGCCCTGACCTGCTGCACCCGGAGAAAGTTCCCCCTGCTCCCCCTAGCTACGCCCCTAGCTTGATTAATTAAAATTTCAACAGTGTGCCCTTTTTAACATCATTATTATTGTGGCGCACTCTGTGGTGTAAAGTGGCTCAGCTTCAATGGGGAATACTTACTGTAGCTGCCAAAATAGTTTAATTTCATTTATGACCTTCTGGTATCTTGTCTTTTAAAAGAGCTACAACACACCCAATTTTGACTCTTTGGGGTGTTGTTACTTTATGCGATGGAATCTCGAATTGAGATGCCCCACTGTGTGTATCCACCCAAGGTTTAAATGACCGGAGCTTAAATTTATTTAAGATCAGTATTTCATAGAAACGTTTTTTTTTATCAGTATTTCATAGAAATGTCTTTTTTTAAGGGACATATTTCCATATATTGCTTGTTGTTTTTAGTTCAAAATATCACAAGTTACACCCTATCCTTTTCCTAGCATGCAAATATTAGGTTACATGCTGTGATCATCAAGAAACTATTTAAAGAAGGGTTTGACTGCTTGTTGGGTTTAAATAGCCATCCGTGTATTGTGTTTCATCAAAACAATGTCCGGCTGCAAAGATACTGAACTTAGGGAGTGTTGGTTCTAGGATATTTTGAATACACTTGGACATGAAGGTAAAATAACAGAACCAGAATTCCATCTCACTAAAGCCCCGTTCCCAAATCCTTGAGCTTGAGAAGGAGGTTGCATGGCAGAAAGTAAGGAACTCAGTATATTGGTCTGGTCATGACCATTCAGTGGTGGTTAAAGTGGACCAACACCCAGGGGGGATTGGCCCGGGAATCTATAAGAATCCCGGGCCGATCAGATCCCTCCCCGCGGGGCATCCGAAATCGGCATGTCCATTGGGGTGAAACCCCCCAGGAAGCCCAGAAACCTTACCTTAACCCCGTTCCAACGGCGCATGCACGGGCCACGGCCGTGCCTCACGCTGCCCTCTAGCAGGGCGCGCACCCGCGCCGGCCGTTTGTGAGTGGCCGGCGCGGGCGTGCTCCCTGTTAGAGGGAAGCGCGAGACGCGGCCTCCAGCACTCAGAGCCGCTGTGGTTGGATGCCGCTTGTACGTGCAGACCACAACGGCTCTGAGCACGCTGATTGGACGAGCGCCCGCGTAGGAGCGTGGTGAGGTGAGTGTTTCTGGGCGTTCTGGGGGGTTTCACACAGCGGGGCACCCCCGATCGGGGTGCCCCACCAAAGTGGACCAAAACCCAGGATAGTCAAAATCCTGGGTGTTGGTCCACTTTAAATACATCAACAAGTAGTTAAAGGGTTAATGTAAGCTGCAACTTTAATAACTTTAGTTACTTTATCCCTTGGTGCAGTACAATACTGGCTTTCCACAAGGTGCTGTTCCCCTGCCTTATTACTCAGGCTACATGTGGGCATCTCCTGCCAGCTTCAGCATGTACTCCTCAAGGGGATAAGCCTAGTTTGTGTAGGAGGACATGCGCTGTGACCAACAGCTCAGCAGGGCACCTGGGGTCTAAGTGAAGATGGAAGAAGAACAAAGCAATTGTTTAAGTGGACCTCTGGCCTAGTATCCCACAGCTTTCAGGACCACTGCATCCTACAGCTGGCAGCATCTCCCGAGCTGCTCAGCCAGGTAGGATTGGCGAGGTAGAGTGGAGGACCCAAAAATGGGTTTCCATCTGCTTTAAAATTGGTCCTAAATCTTCCCAACTCTAGCAAAACTAAAATACAAGTTTTGAGTGGACTTGTCAACTTCTTAGTTTGAGTCACAGAAAACATAGAAGGATCTCATAATAGGTACTGCTAGTATTTAATGATTCTGCCTGATTGGGGTTAATGTCTTTGCATGTTAGGATCCACATCTTATTATTCTATAATTCTCCCTATCTAGAAATATGCAAACAAAATATTTGAGAGCTGAGGGTGGGGGGCTTGATATATTAATCACCGTTTCATCTATATGTTAATCAGAGGCTGGCTGCCCATGGGCTGCCCGTGGATTGATGCTCTGCTCATGCACCATGTAGGAGTCTGCCTGAAATAGAAAGCAGAGATTAATAATACATTGCCTATTTAGTTCTGCCATAACACCTAATTTATCATGTCAGATATGCTTACCGGCGAGCGTGACTACTGAGGGATGGGTTTGGCTCTAGAGGAAATTAAAGCTTTAACAAACTGATTCCCTTCAACTGGAATTCCATCTTGAGAATAGCAGAGACAATTAAAACATTTAGTATACAGCAAACAGTTAAAGAGCAACTCCGAGAAGCCATAAACAGTTATCCATGGAACGGCTAAAGCTGACAAAGAAGCAGGCATGTCCTAAACATCATTGAGGTCTTCACTTGAGGCCTATATTTGTCACATAACTGTATAGCTGCCTAACCCCAGTCTTCTTTTCAGTTTTAAAGGACAAAATTAGAACCACTTAAAGGAAAGTCTATATACGTGGAACCTACCGTCCTCCGATTAGGCCTACTGATGGGACAGGAGGCTTCTTTTGCATACCATCGGTGGCTGTTGCTCTTCCACAGCCCTGGTATTGGTAGCTGGGTGCCATGATGCCTGATTTCAGCCTGTACAATGAGGCACTCCTTATTCTCTAGGGGTTCCTCGGCTGAGCTTCATACATCGACGAACATCTCCGACCAGATGGAAGTAGACTTCAGATACCAGGACTGCCAGACCAGGCCACCACAGGAAATATTTGGGCCCCCTCATATCCTATATGCCGCAACGCAACCAAGCTTGCTTTAAAATTTAAAATCATATAGGGAACTAAAGTTCAAATTAGGGATGCATCCATCACGCATATAGGTTATGGGGCCATGACACAATACAGGCTGTATAGAGTCTGCCCCCTATAACCTAGTTTAAATTGGGCCACACTGACTAACCAGCCTGATTGCCTAAGGTCCAGTTTAAACTAGGAGCCCAGGTTATCGGTGGGGGGGGGGGGACCCTCATTGATCATGCACAACGGCAGAAATAGGAAAGTAGTTATCAGGTCTTAGGTCAGGGATGTTGGGGCCCCCTTTTGCAGCAGGGCCTCCTAGGCACAATACTGGAGTTGTAGCTGACCTGCCCTGATGTTGATCATGACAGCGGAACTCTCTGACGGTAAGCAGTTCATTACACATAATGTTGGTGACTAACACAAAATATGTGGTTCTCTTTTTACTCCAGTAGTTTTTCCCTCTGTAGGGGCTCCTCGTCTGTCCCATCTACACCTGGGCTCCCTGGTTCCGTCCCACCAGAGTCTCCATCCTAGCAGCGTAGACCTATGCTCTCTGCTCCTTGGCACAATTCCTACTGCACCACCACCATGATTTCCTGCCCTACCAGGGCTTATATTGAATGGTCCACCGCCTTGACTTACTACTAATCCTGCCCTCTGCACTGCTATTTTTAAGCAGACTCCGCCCCTCTATACTTAAATTGAGGCTGCACCCCTTTATTCTCTTTTAAAGGTTGGCTCCACCGTCTTCTCTCTGGTTATAAGGAAGCTCCTCCCACTGTCAGCCTGTTAATAGAAAACTCCACCCACTTATCCCATTTTAATAGGCAGCTCCACCCCCTGCTCTCTCCTCTACCACCCAGGTGGTGGATAGCAGAGAACAGGGGAGGGGGCTGTGTCTGAGCATAACCCCTGGTCCGCAGGCCAACCCTTCACTGAGGCCACCTGAACCCCAGATGGGCATACCAAACACGTGAGAGCTGGGAAATCCTTGCCCACCAGGCATGGATGAACCTGTCGCGCTGGACCAACTTGCTGTCCTGGGCCTTCCGTGGTCCTGCTCTGCTGGGACAGCCAGCCCATAGAAGAGTTCCCCAGGGCTTCCCTGGGGAATCCAGCCCGCACTAGACCCGGACCCACGGACATCCTCCACCAAGGTAAGCTACTGTGTCTCTACCCTGCTACTGGCCTAGGGCTCCACTGTACCCCGCTACTGGCCTAGCGCTCCACTGTACCTCCCTACTAACCTTTCTCCCTCTATCCAGTGGGGATGCCTGGGGATCCCTCAAAGCACCCCAGTTTGGTTAGGGCTCTATGTCATTCCAGGACCACCCGCAAGAGGGCTCTACAGCTTCCTGGTGTAAGCCCACCCACCACCTACTATTACAGTAAGACAGGGATGCCACTTTCCACAAACCACTTTCCCAGTAACTAAGTCTCATCCCCCTTCCTTTCAGGCAATTTTCAGAAGATCCAATTGATCCTGCACCTTCTGCCTTCTCAGCCTAACCCTAAGTTGCAGACAATTACCAGTGATTTATAACAATGGGGACCCTACCACTGCAGGTAAAGTATTAACATATGCCTAAAATTGGAGTAAGTATTTTAACTTCAAATTTAAAAGCCTTAGCACATGCATCTGCCTTTTTGTACATTAATGGCAGGAGCAGTTTACTGAATGAATGGGATATGAATTTGCTGATCATGTCCCTGATGCTCAAGATACTGAAATCAGGAAAGGAGGCTCTTAAAGCGGACCAAAACTAGCTTCCCCTGAATTGCTCCCCCCATGAGGAGTACCTTTTGACAATTTTTAGTGCTCCTGCTTCATTCTTATCCCAGATAATGGCCTTTGTTATAGCTGTAAAGCCCCGCCTCCTCCATTCATTGCCATTGCTGTGTGTGGCAATTATGTCATTGCCACATCTATGCAATGACTAATCACTTGCCATCCTATAGAGGACAGCAAAAAAAAAGTGTTCCAGAAGGATTTCTAGTTCTACACCCTAGGAAGGATATATCGGCACAGGCTATGGCTAAATGTATTTCACAAGTTTGGTGGGTTTAAGGTTCTTCTACAAAGCGATATCCTTATACCATGCTCAATGACGGCACTTCAAAGTGGATTTTATGAAGTTAACAGCAATCTATTATCGCTACAAAGGTTTTGGCCTGGGTATTCTCCTAATGTACTGTGATCTCTGGCCAAATCCCGATTCCTTTCCTCAATGCTTCACCAGACACAGCCAGCAAGTCAACTATTATGTGTCACAGCACGGTGTCCAAACCACCGGCTAAAGCTGGGGAATCTACAGCCTTTTACGAGGCACTTCAGCTGAATTTGTCACCCATAGAAAAGTTTTCCTACTCTTCCTGCCCCAAAAGCACAACAAAACTCATTTGTAAATTTTGAACTTGAACTTCTTTAATAGTTATGAGCCAGGCAAATTCTGGTTTGTCACCTTCTGGCCAAATGAGCCAAACTATCCAGGTACACCTGAAACCCAGACACCTATAAGGATACGAGAAGAAATTGCACTTTTGCATCTATTTTTTGCCTATTAAAATAATATAAAAGACAGTACCCTCCTCTTCCAAAGGCTATTAGCCCAACAGGCATGGATGCTGGTAACCCAGAGCTCAAAGACTGTCCCTGCAAGTTTATCGCCCCATATGCCTTTCATCACAAAGGCTGCTGACTTGCTGGCAGGGTGCTTGAGATCTTAAAGGAAGCATTGGCACTGGGAAGAAGGTGGTGGTAAGTAAAGTGCTTTTGTTTGTTTGTGCTTTTTTTTTTATTTGATATGATCAGCATGTGTCAGTGACATGATGATACCAGGGCTGTGAGCTGTGGACTCAGATCTAGTTTTGTCTGCAGTCAGATTCACTGGAATTGTTGCAACTCAGACTCTCTTACTAATGTTGTATTATTTATGTAACCTTCATAGTATGTTTCATAGTATTTAAATGTTAAAGTGACATTTCAGGCAAAGCCAATTGTTATGCTATACTTAGTCCTAAACTGATTTCTGTTTTTATATTGAAGAAGAAATTGCCTGTATATCGAGGTTTACAGTTTTACCTGTGGAGCTTTGATGCTGCATAATAATCAGCATATGTAAAACATAAAAACATAGAAGGTTGACAGCAGAAGGAGACCATACGCTCCATCTAGTCTGCCCTTATTTGTATACTGTATGTGCTCTTTATCTTAGGATAGATGCGTGCTTATCCCAGGCATGTTTATATTCACTTATTGTTGATTTTTTAACTGCCTTTGCTGGCTGGAAGTTTGTTCCAAGCATCTGCTACTACTCCTGTAAAATAATATTTTCTAACAATGCTCCTGATCTTCCCTCCGACTAGCTTCAGGTTGTGCCCCCTTGTTCTATCATTAAGTTTCTTCTTAAAAACACTTTCCTCCTGAACCTTATTTTTGGTGCTGCATAATAATCAGCATATGTAGAACATAGAAACATAGAAGGTTGACGGCAGAAGGCGACCATACGCTCCATCTAGTCTGCCCTTATGTAACTGTATGTACTCTTTATCTTAGGATAGATGTGTGCTTATCCCAGGCATGTTTAAATTCAGTGACTGTTGATTTTTCAACTACCTCTCCTGGTAGTTTGTTCCAAGCATCTACTACTCTTTCTGTAAAATAATATTTTCTAACATTGCTCCTGATCTTCCCCCCGACTAACTTCAGGTTGTGCCCCCTTGTTCTATCATTAAGTTTCTTCTTAAAAGCACTTCCCTCCTGAACCTTATTCAATCCTTTCACATATTTAAAGGTCTCAGTCATGTCCCCCCTCTCCCTTCTTTCCTCCAGACTGTACAAATTAAGTTCTTTAAGTCTCTCCTGATAAGTTTTAAGTTTAAGCCCTTCCACCATTTTCGTTGCCCGCCTTTGGACACGTTCTATTTGAATCATGTCTTTTTGGAGGTAAGGTCTCCAGAACTGCACACAGTATTCTAGCTGTGGCCTCACCAGGGCTCTATACAGCGGCATCACAACCTCCCTCTTCCTACTGGTGATACCTCGAGCTATGCAGCCGAGCATCCTGCTTGCTTTTCCCACTGCCTGGCTACACTGTCCACTCATCTTGCAGTTATCAGTAATCAGTATCCCTAAATCTCTCTCCTCCGAGGTCCTGGCTAACACAGTACTGCCCATACAGTACTCAGAGCAGGGATTCCTTCTACCCAAGTGCATGATTTTACATTTAGAGACATTAAACTCTAGTTTCCACTGTTATTCATCCTGTAAAGCCAAATAGCCAAATCATTTTCCATGTCCCAGACACCTCCAGGAATATCCACTCTATTACTAACCTTTGTATCATCAGCAAACAGACAAACTTTTCCTACTAAGGCTTCTCCTATATCACTTACAAATATATTAAAAAGAATGGGGCCCAGGACAGAGCCTTGTGGCACACTACTTGTAACTCGGTTTTTAGATTGCACACCATTAACAACAACACTCTGATACCAATAATTTAACAAGCTGAAAATCCACTGAACTATCCAGAGATTGAGTCCTATTAACTGTGAGCTCTTTATGTGGTTATGAAAATTATTTATGGTGCCCTGATTTACTAAGCACTTTTACTAGACTATAATATAATATAATTTCACATTTGTTTTACACTGGAGCTTGTTGCTGCATTTTTAAAACACATTTACTACATTAATACACATTAATACATTAGCAGTGCAACAACATGCTGAAAAAATAAGATATTTAGCACTAATCTATTTGTTCTTGGTAAATCAGGCCCTATCACCACTTGAACACATAGTTTCTGATGATCACTGCTTGTTATAAAAAAGGGCCTTAGATTGAAAGGACATAAAATATACATTGTTCAAATAAATAAAGAGAACACCAAATCCTAGATCTCAATGAATGAAATATTCCAGTTGCAGATCGTTATTCATTACATAGTGGAATGCATTGGGAACAATAACACATCAATCAAAATGAATCACCCATGGTGGTCTGGATTTTGAATGATCCTTAAAATCAAAGTGGAAAATCAAATTACAGGCTGATCATTGGAAATGCCTGAAGACAATGAAATGAGGGTCAGTAGTTTGTGTGGCCTCCACATGCCTTTATGACCTCCCTACAACACCTGGGCATGCTCCTGTAGATGTTCTTCTGAGGAATCTTCTCCCAGTTCTGGATTAAAGCAGAACAAAACCCACCAGTGGATGGCCTGGAATCTAAAAGATTCCAGGGCCAGTTGCTGGCTTTCCCCTGTGGAACCCCCAAGGGCGCCTGTACACACTCACCTTTCCCTGGTCCAATGGCGAGAGCCGCCGCTGAACTGACGTAATTAGGCAGGCGGCTCTCATGGTTGAATACATCCTCCATATCCCCAGCATCGTGTATATGCTCACGTCCCAGCCATTTAGGTAGGATGGGAGGGGAGCATGCATGCAGCTGGGGATGCAGCAGCGCACACTCCCTATTATAGTCAATTACAGCCGTTTGCCAAAAGTGGGGAACACAGAAAACAGCTCACATTGTCTAAGCGCCAGTGCATGAGCCTTTGGACCGAGGAGAGGTGAGTTTGGCCCAGCAAACTGGGGGGGCTCACACAGCAGGGCATTCCAAATTCAGGAAATGGAACAAAATGACATGATGTTCCAGATGTGCTCGAATGTATTCAGGTCCGGGGAACAGGCAGGCCAGTCCTTTGCATGAACACCTTCATCATGCAGGACCTGCTGACACACTTCAGCCACATGAGGACTAGCATTGTCGTGCATCAGAAGGAACCCAGGGACCACTGCTCCTGCATATGGTCCCACAGTGTGTGTGAGGATCTCATCTCGGTACCTAATGGCAGTCAGGGTACCTCTAGCTAGCACATTGAGGGCTATTGCTTCCCCCACCATTACTGACCCACCGCCAAACTAGTCATGCTGGAGAATGTTGCAGGCAACAGATCGTCATCCACTAAGTCTCCAGACGCGTCTGTCACATGTGCTCAGTGTGAACCTGCTCTAATCCCTGCTCTAGTGCCACAGGGCGCCAATATCAAATCTGCCAATCTTGGTGTTTTCTGACAAATGCCAGTCGCTCTGCACGGTGTTGGGCAGTAAGGCGCTGCGGCCCCTAGGGACAGGGTAAAAGGAATCCCACCTAACAGTTACTTTGATCTATGCTTCCATGACACATGTGCAAGCGCTCATCCAATGAGATCTCACTGCTGTGAATAGCAGTGAGATACAATACTGTTCCAGAGAATATAATGGTCCACAGAGCTACTAACCAAACCTACCCTTCTTGTGCCATCTGCGAGCCCTGAAATAGTAAGATACTCTTCGATTTCTGTAGACCCAATGGGAACAGAAAGCCCCCTCTAATAGAAAGCATGCAGCAGTACAGTGTGAAACTGTCTCTCTATCTCTCCATCTCATACGGAGCTCCATGAGGAAAACTTGAGTATTTTCCAAATTTGGGGTTTATGGACGGCTGAAGCAGGTACAGTAAGTTAGTCCTTGTGAACCTGGACCCCAAACTAGCACAGAGTTTGCCACAGAGGGTTTAGGTCTGCACTACATGTGTATTCAACTTCATTCTTCACCATTCATCAGCCTGGACCCAATTTAATCTGTTAAAAAGGTTTTTTTGGCTGGGCCAGTCTGGGATGGAGAGATCTATTACAATATATCAACATCAAGCTGGCAACTTTGCTAAGAGCAGAACAAACACTGTAAGCTTCCTAGCCGGATCCTCACACCCATGTCCATTACATAACAAATATAGAAATCATGTCACTGCATCCTCCAACGTGCGACAATGAAATATTCATATGGTGACTCAGGGAACTCTGAAAAGAAAAAGAAGCTGTAACTAGTGCGGGTAATTTCCATGCATCAAGGTCTTTTTTGAGCTGAATTTATTTAATGAGTCCACTAGAATCTGGAAGAAGAGCGAGAGATTAAAGCGATGTTTCTGGTGCGCAGAGCTTTTAGAAGTGCTTATCAGCCGTTTACAGACGAGCGTGGCGCAGATTAATAATGATCTGACCAAAAGGACCGACTGTTAAAGTGGGACTTTGCACTTCCCGCTAATTACAAAGTGCATATTAAACATGAGGCCACGGCTGATAGCAGCTATACAGGTCCCCATACACGGTGCTCCACGCTCCTCCAGCATGAGGCGCTAAATTAGGAGAAGCTCCGATCCCTCTCTCTGTCGGTTGCAAAATAAAATGTAATCATTTTTATATTTCAAAGTACAAGATAAAAGAAAAAGAAACATTGTACTGCTGGTTTTCATATCTTGTTATATTTGTTCAAAGCTTGCCGGCTTATAAAATGATTCATTAGCAAACGCCACGTCCTCGGAAGCCTATAGTTAGTGAGACTATAAAGGTATAAAACACATGGATACACTGCTTTTCTCCCCGGTAGCATCTTCAAGGTACAGTGCTTTGAACATTTCTGATTTTGGGCCCTGCTGCTGCTGCCTGCCATGCCAGTCGCTGCCTTGGGTAACACACCCCTTCATTTGAAGTGAATTGGGTTGTGTAAAACAACAATGGAAAAGGACCTAGGGGTTTTAGTCAACAATAAACTTAACTGTAGTGATCACTGCCAGGCAGAAGCTGCCAAAGCAAGCAGGATCATAGGGTGCATCAAGAGAGACATAGGTGCCCATGAGCAGAGCATTATTTTACCCCTGTACAAGTCACTGGTCAGACCCCATATTGAGTACTGTGTAGAGTTCGGGCACCAATGTGTAAGAAGGACATATCAGAACTGGAGCGTGTTCAAAGGGGGCAACTAAGGTATTAAAAGGGGTGCGGGGACTAGAAAGATTAGATTTATTTAGTTTGGAAAAGAGATGTCTGAGGAGTGATCTAATATATTCGGGGTCAATACAAAGATCTGTCAAGCAATCTATTTATACCCCGTGTAACCATAACCCGAGGGCATCCACTAAGGTTAGAGAAAAGGTGATTCCTCCACCAACATAGGAGACAATTCTTTTCTGTAAGAGCAGTGAGACTATGGAACTCTCTGTCAGAGGAAGTAGTCTTGAGGAACACTCTAAAGGGGATCAAAAGCGGTCTGCATAATTTCCTTGCATGTAAATAACATTACTATCTATAGCTACTGGACCACTGGAAGAAGATTTCAGGAATATAGCGGCTGAACTGTCTTTTGTCAGCCTTATATACTATGTAAATTTCTCCACTGATATTGGAGGGGATTCTTCTGTGGAAGAGCAGTGAGACTATGGAACTCGCTGCCAGAGGAGGTAGTTATGAAGGATACAGTAAAAACGTTCAAAAGTGGCCTGGATGCCTTCCTTGCATGTAATAACATTTCCAGCTATGGCTACTAGACCACTGGGAGGAGATAAACAGGCTGAACTGGAGGCACTAAAGTCTTTATTCAACCTTACATACTATATGTGTGCTCCAGGCACTGTGACTATTGCAGGACTATGGTCCTGATTTATCAAGCTCTTCTGCCAGACAATGCCATTTCAGTGCAAATTAGAGTAGTGCAAAATCTGATTTCCAAATTTCTCAGCATGTTGCTGCACCACTAATGTTTTCGTAAATGTGTTTCTTGCAGTGCAACAACATGCGCATGTATGAAAAAAAATTATACATTATTTTTTTCACTTGCGCTTGATAAATCAGGCCCTTAGACTGGCTTTTCTGTACCAAGAGTTGGTTGGGCACCTAAGGAATTCATGCCAGGTGACTTGATCCTCCAATTTGACACATACAGTATGGACCAAGTTTCACCTGCTATAATCTTTCTGTCATAAAGCTTAGAATCCATGTGCAGATGGGTGCAGATTTTAGGAATTCAGGATCTTCAAGTAGGTCAGGATCAAGCGTTCAAAGGTATTGGCGATCACAGAGGTCAGTGCAACCAATCTGTAATCAGTTCCTCTGACAGCTTTACTTTCTTAGGGATGGGTAAGATGGTGGATTTATTGAAACAGGTAGGTAATATACCTTCTGAGATGGATCTTCTGAACATTATTGTTGGAATGGGGGAAAGTTGTTCAGCAAGTTTTAAGTCAGGTTGGCAAGATACCATTCAAACCAGGAGCTTTTCTGTAAGTTTTTGAATTAGGAGTTTTACATTTGAGTTTCCTATCTCCAGAGAACCTGCAACAGAAGTTGTTGAGGTCATCTCGAGGGAACTCGGTTTTACAGTGTTCCAAAGAGTTTCAGAGATTCACACATCAGTATATCAATATACCCCACAAAGAATGAGACCACCGGCGCTAGAGGCCTATAGACCATAGGGCTATGGTTGCTAAGTAAAATGCTCCTCTAACACTCACCTCTGGACATTCAGTGGCATATGGTACCTGAGGGGGCTTAACCCAATAAACATGTTATATAAAAAAAAATATTAAAATATATGCAGATGCTGCTCTCCTGGACTGCATGGGAGCAGCCATCCTGCTACACACCTGAGAGCACTGCTTGCACATGACCAGGAGTTTGGGGGGGGGGGGTCTTTTTTCCCACAGAATGTTCGATGAAAAAAATCTTTCTTTAGCTGGCAAGGTGATTCAAAAAAAGCTCTGAGGTGGGCTGCAGTGTACTTGTGTATCTCAACACAAGGCTGGCTATCAGTGTGGAGGCAGCAGTAAGGTTAAGATTTTTCCTGCATACAACCAAGACCAAACTAAGAGAGAGATATGTCCCAGATAAAATGGCAGCATCTCTATCATGTTGAACACATGCACACACAATTAACAGCTGATCAGGTGTTAGCGGGAGGGACGTGGCCAGCCTAAAGATCTTTGCACACTGGTAACTCAGAGTCAGCCTGCCAGTCTTCTTCTCAATTTTTTTCTAGGCTGAGAGCAAGTTAACAAAGACAGGGGACAGGCTCAGCAGTCTATCTGTACATTCACATCTGAGATGCCATCAGCCTCATGGGAAGCAGAGGAGGTGTTAACAGTGTGAAGGAGAGGAATGTGTGGAGGGAGCCAAGTAACTCTAGAGGGTGGTTCCTGCTAATTTCAACAATTGCTACCACGTTTCTAGGAGCTTTCTGAGTAATGCTGAATCATTGCAGATGATTACTATACACCTGTGGCTGGAGATAAGGGATGACTGCAGAGGGATTTAAGACACCTTTGACTGTGGGACTGGGTCTTTTAGCAGCAGGAATCTTAGATGTGTATCGAGATGACAGCTCCCATTCAGTTCAGGTGAGCAAAATCTGCATGTTATTCTAAAACATCTCCATGGAGTTAAGCCCTTTTAATAGCTAATGACTGCTTTGGGGGGGTCGTATTTGGGGGAGCAATTTACTAGGCTTTGTTTGACTTAAGGTCAAATTGTAATGTAAAAGCTCTCAGAACAATACAAACTGGGGTACCCAGGACATGGGGGGCCTCATGGGAATGGAGACCCCAAAGGGGCCCCTGAATTGAGAGGCCCACTGGAGCATTCCGTTGTTCCTCTGTAGGCCAGCCTGAGCCTGCCCTCTACACATTATGTTTATTGAATATGGCAGGAGGCTTGTTATCAGTTTAATATATGGAAGGATTCCTGTTCCAGGAATATCCCAAAGTGGAGCTTTATACTCACTCCATGTTGGTTGCCACTACACAAGAAATCCATTTAATAGAAGATTTGGATGCCACATGTGCCTGAGAGTTGTGGTCCTGGTCATTTTTCTGCCCTTGTGAGATGCCTGGATATTCTGTTAAATTAAATGGGGAAAATGGGAAAACCCAGTGGTAACCAGGCAGCACATTTCTCACAGTGTGCAGAAGCTTTGATACCTACCTATTGAGGTGATCCAGTCACACACATGAACCTCCACCCCAGTCTCTTCCTCACGTCTCTCATGTGACCTCCTTCTCGGCAGGACCTTCCTTCCCTGCAGGACTGGAATATGGTCTGAATGTGGCAGCAGATCAACCAATTTGCAGGACCCAAGAATGGGCATTTTCCCAGCCCTCAGCACCCCTCCCGAACTGACTAGGTGGTAAAAAAAACAAAACAAACAAAACAAAACAAAACTTGCTTACCTCCTGTGCAGAGGATTTATCCTGGTGTGCACCTGGATGAAGTTGTTGAAGTTAAGATCTAGTCCCCTGTAGCCCAGCTCCTGGGTTTTACTGATGCATAACCAACTATTTTTTCCTTTCATAGACCTATCTCCACCTCTCATGCATCAGACTGAATTAAAAACAATAAGCCCGGAATCTAGCTTATTCATCTTCTTGACTGTTTCTGCTGTGACTCTGAGCTCAGTGTCACTATCAGCGCAAAACAAATATATAGAATCATATACTGGTGAGTGAGTGACACACAGACGTGCAAAAATAGGAATTCTAGCCATGTTGTAGAACATCAGACATAAAACCATGCCAAGTATTCTCTTCTGAAAGATCAAACTAGGGAAATAAGCTTTCTGGGAGGTAAGACATTTTAATGTGATTTTAGGGTCAGCACTTAACTGTTGTAGTCTTTTAGACTTTGGGACATATTTTTTGCTATTTTTTAGTTGTTTTTGATTATTCTGATTTTACTGATAACAATATCACAAATGTTACACGTTCTGTTCAAGATAAACCAGTCACACAAACACACATGCAGCTCCCCCCTTCCCGCTGACTCATAGTGGAAACAGTGCCCCCTGCTGAATCAGCCTAAAATAAAAAATTTAGTCCAGCAGTAAATCTTATACCTCCAACCATGTTCCCTAAATCTCAATAAATGTCTGTGTTGGATGTGACCAGGACATAGTAACTAATTTGTACCCTGTCAGAACACCATTAATCAGCTTCACTGGGGTTTTCATTGCTGGAAGAGAAACATCTCTCAATTTTAACAACTTTTGAATTCCAGTAATTGCAAATCAGTGTAAGAAGTATTGATATTGTAGTATTGTAGTAAGTATGCAAGGACAGCACTGCTCAGCCACGCTGGAAATGGCATACACTAAATTCCCCAGTCCTTGTCCCAGGATCCCCTTTGAAGACCAACATCACTGAAACCTGAACTATGTATAGCTTATTTGTGGCATGGCAAGTGCCCACACACAGACAATACAGCTTAGCATAGTGTTTGTGTGCATAGGCCCTGAATGTAATAATTGCATCTATATGTGAGAGGGCCCCCACAGTCAGTTCTACTGGTGGGTCCTAGGAATCCCAGTCTGAGACTGTGCTCTACCCTGTCACTTTCTGCTGACATCCATCACTTTTTTTGACTCTTCTGACTGTGCTTTTTTCAAATGCTAATTTAGTTTTTTGCTGTGGCCATCACATAATAGCATTTTTCAAGAGTCTTTAATCATAGTTGTCATTTAAAGGACTTAGGACTGTCCATATTGGTGCTAAGGAACTCCTGACCCTGCATCATGGGGAGTATCCTGATGGGGGAGTAATAGGAGGAGTAATGGTAATAGCACCAGTCAGGATAGACAGGCTCTGCAGAAAGCATTGCCAGACAAAGGCTTGGAGGACATCCTGGGACTACAACCATCCTGACAATATATTCTTCCATTTGCTGCAATCAGGGAAGTGCTTTTATAACCTGAAAGCCAAGACATAGAGAATGAGGCAGGTGTGGTGGCTGGAGATGAGATCCTGTGAGATGATACATGGTGCATTGGCCGTGTGGCACTCATTGCTGAAGGCCGGGGTGGCTTTGAGGTGAGAAGTGCGGTGCCATGTCATGGCTGGCGAGGAGGAGCGAGAGAGAGAGAAAGACTGTGCGTGGGGGGCTTGTCTGTTTGAGGGGGGTTATCTGTATGTGTGGAGCTTGTCCGTGTGTGGGTGGCATGTCTGCCTGTATGCGTGTGTGTGCAAGGGGCGCACCTTGCATTAGACTCTCTTGGGCTTTGATAAACCAGTTACTTGGCACACCTTGCAATATACTATTTTGAGCTTTGATAAACTAGTTACTTGGCACACCTTGAATTTGACCCTATTGGTATTTGATAAACTAGTTACTTGGCACACCTTGCTTTAGACCCTGTTGGGTTTGGTTAAACCAATCACTTTAGGGCACACCTTGCAATATATTCTTTTGAGCTTTGATAAACTAGTTGCTTGTTGCACACTTTGCATTCTACTTACTGGGGGTTTGATAGAATTACTAACTCCTGCCCACCTGCACTGCACTTACTGGGACAGGCAGCATATACACTGTGTCCATCAATGCAGAAATGCAGGGTGACACCGTGTCTTATCTGTGTGCCTGCTACTTCTTTCTCTGGTGCAAGCAGGTGGCAGGGTTTGCAGCGTCTTTTTGTAGGTCCCAGTACTGCTGCCAGAAATTAGAAAGTTGTGGATTATATGGCACGGAGTAGTACCAGTTCCATGAGATTGCCACCCACTTCACTTCTGTCAAGAGTGCTCATACCTCCTTCTCACCCCCTTCAAATTAGCAAGACTGTCCCAGCCACAAGTCATGGAGTCACTAATGCTCTATGATACCATGGGCCATCCACCTTCCCTTGCCCCTGCCCCAGTTGCAAACCTAGGGTTCCCAGATGCCCAACAGAGGATGAGAACGTGGCCAGCGCACCATCACCAGACACCTGTGATGATGATGTAACCCTAGTCCCTGCTCTCTGCATTGTGGAGGCTGAGAGGGAGGGTAGCATGGAGAAGGGAGTGGAAGATGATCCCAATATGGACTGAAGGCTATAAGAGTTCTGAGGAAGAGGTGGTGGTCACACAGCTCCAGGCAGCCTATAGAAGATGAAGAAGGGTGCCAGCGGTCAGCGGACAACCCTTTGCTGCCACTGCCCACCATTCCCAGGGACTGAGCACGCCAAAGCTGCCTCTAAAGATGTCCCCAGCATGGCATTTTTTGTCCTCAGAGAGGACAAGACACAGGTTATTTGCATGATGTGCCTGCAGTCCTTGAGGTGAGGCAAAATGCTTAATAATCTATGTACCTCGTCCAAGACCAGGCACCTGCAATCCAAACACGAGCTGCAGTGGCAGAAACACCTAAAAACACATTCAAACACGTGAGGTTCCCTCTGCCTGCTTTGGTTTACTCATCCGCTACGACAAAGCCACTTGTCTCCTCCCAAAGGGAGGCTGTGAGACCACCACCAGCATCAGTACCATCACCAATTGTACCCACACCATGCCAGGGAAGCGTTCAGCTTTCCATCTGGCAAACTTTAGAGAGAAAACGGAAGTTGGGCTAAATTCACCCATGAGCTCTGGCCCTGATTGTGAGCTTTTCCAAGTTGCTGGCCTTTGAACGATCCCATTCTGGTGGAGACGCCTAGTTTTAAAGGTGGTGTATCATGGAAGTTTTTACAGCACAACTGCATACCTCCCAACTTCTGAAAACTTGAAAGCGGGACAAGCCATGCCCCCGGCCACGCCCCCGTCACGCCCCGGCCACGCCTCCGTCACGCCCCGGCCACGCCCCCGTCACGCTCTCCAGCTCCAGCAATGTCGGCTGCCTGGCTTCACCCCTGCATGCGGTACGTAGCCCCCCCACCCCCGTGCGCCTGCCCACCCACCCCCGTGCGCCCGCCCCACTCTCTCACCCCACGCGCCAGGAAGTTATCTTCCCGCCGGCGTCATTGCGGCCCTGGGCTGTCACAGCGCAGGGGGTCCCGGGACATTTGGTAATGTTCCGGGACCGCGGGATCCTTCTAAAAAATCGGGACAATCCCGGGAAAATCGGGACAGTTGGGAGGCATGCAACTGCAAGTGAACCTTGAAAGTGATTCAGCAGGCAGCAAAAAAACTAAAGAGTACTTACCCTTTGTCCCATGCAGCTGATCGGTGCTAGTCCGGCAATCAGTAACTCTGATCACTGAATCTGGGACTGCACCGCAGCCCACGCTTGTCGCGCCTGACTGTGTAGACTGGCTTCACGGTGGGTCAGAATTGTGACTTACCAGCAATCACAGGCGCACTAATACACTCTCTCTATTCTTTGCAAAGGAAGTAGTGGTCCGAGACTTGACCCCTACCCTCCCATTGTAGTGAATGCAGGGAGTATGGTGACTGATTGCAGGGTCATGGCTCGGCACAGAAATACCGTTGAACAGAGTTTGAGGCCCAGGATCACACAGGCCCAGCCGCCGGACTGGCACCGATCAGCTGTGCAGGACAAAAGGTGAGTACCCCTTTGTTTTTTTGCTGCTTACTGAATGACTTGCTTATTGGAGTTTATATGTGCATTTTTCTGCTACTTTTGTGAGTTTATTTCTTGTATGTTTTTAAACACTCTTTTGCACCAACATCCTAACAGCCTAAGTAATACAGATATGGGCATAGGAGTACCTGGTACATTCACAGCTGGTGACCCTTAGTGTAAGCATATTTGATTTCCTGGTGATGGGATTCACAAGCGTGTGTCTTTAAAACTGCAACACAGACTGGGAGAGGGTTTATTAACATGATCTGTCGCTCCACGCTTTATTATAAATTGTAGGGACAAACAAATAAAGATAAAATAAAGAAACATAAAAACATATATTCACTGCTGTATAAAAATTTGCAGACAGACATCAAGATCATTTCACAGAATTAAAGCTGTCCTATCTTCTTTTCTTCCCTACCCTATCATCTTGTGCCTATTTGACTCAAGGTTCCCACACTTCTGAGAATAGAGAAGATTTTGTTGTTAATCATTATATCAGTTTATCTCTATATATATTCTGCTTCTTCCATGCTTCTGACATAGTTTTGTGTAGCTGCAGCCAAATTTGGGTTTTCATAAGGTCCTTCTATTTTGTTACCCAGTAACACTACCAATGAAAAACTTTTTAGCCAAGACCTTTTATAGGATCTGATAAACTTTCCTACAAAATTGCTGCATCAAATTTGGGCAAAGGAACCTATTTCACTACATCCTTGAAAGCAAGAAGATGGGTTAGAGGGATAAAATGTTTGTAATTGCTCTGGTATCAGGTGCCATCTAAGGCCCTTATTTAACAAGGGATAGCGACAGGTAGCGACTGGTGAGCGGCCGGTAATGACGGGCCCCGCCACGAGAACGCCGGCTCCCCACCACAATCACACATTTATCAAGCCGATCCTGCTTAGCGACTGAGATAGCGCCATATAGCCACTCATTCATCATTATTCCAGCCTCAGCCCACAGCGCCAGCGTCCGACCTTGAACATCGACAGGTATGACCTCTCGCTACCTGCCGCTCTCCAATGCATTTCAGTGGAACAATCTTTAAATATTAATAATTAATTGTTATTAATGTTTTTTTTTTTTTTTTTTTTTTTAAATGTGAAAAATTCTGTGACCACTTCTGCCATTTTATATAATTTTTTAAAGGTAAAAAAAAAAAATTTGTGCAGAATTGATATTACAAGTCTGATATTATTGTATTGATATTACTAAATTCATAAAAATTTTTTTTTTTTTTTGGTTTCCAAAAATATGGTGGTTTGGGGGTTAAAAAACTACTTTTAACACATCGCCGCCAGCGCTCTGGGGTTTAAACATGCATTTCACAGCGCTTGAATTTTTTGAGCGTGATTTTTTGATGAATATGGTGGAAGCCGGTCGCTCTGACCAGTCGCTATCATGCGCACCCATACATCGCGGAACCTGTCAAATAGCGACTCGGAACCTTGTATTCAACATTACTGCACACCGACTGAGTCGCTATCAACAACCGAACAACGGCCAAGCACAGCGACTACTAGCGGGCGCTGTGAAAATACTGCTACAGTCGCTCAACTGCCGCTACCTGCCGCTATTAATGAATCAGCCTCCCAGTATAATCTTCATACTTCACACTTTATGGCCTCGGCAGAGAACTTTAAATTACAGTATCAGATATTCTTCCATGCATCTTTCCTGGACAAAGCACACCCCAAATCAATGTTCCACTAAGTAATGTAGGATGGCATGGATGGATCTTTTGTCATTTTATGCTTTTTTACACATGCTAGTTTTTTTTTTTTTGTCAGATTTGTATATATTCCAGGCTACCAAAGAGAAAAGCTGCCTCATATCACTTAACCTAAATATAACCAGGAGATAATCTGCCCCCAAGAAATTAGGCATTTGCAGTCACTCTTATTCATTATTGGAAGCACAATAAACCAGGAAGAGTTGGGAGTATCCCCTGCGGGTCAAGGAGTCTACTTTGTGCAGATTGATGTCAGAGAGCAGCACATTTCCTCCATTTTTACATCCACACTGCACACATCTGTCTCCGTACAATGACGGCATCCTCGGGGCTGGCTTCTCATTGAGGCTCGCCACATTATTGCAGCCCCTTCACTGTTATTAGTTAAGTTTCATTTCAAGTGAGCAGCGCTGCTTATTGCATTGTAATTGCAGACGGAAAATGCCCGGGGTCCTGAGTTATCCGATGAGACCTGCTTTGTCTGGAGGACTGTAATTATTGTATTATAACCAGGCCAATAGGAGGGCAGAGCTGGGCTTTCCAAATGTCATGCTCGCTCTCTGTTTATGAATGAGATTATTTGGATTTACCACCCCCTCATATCAAAAGCAGAATAAAAGCCAAATCAAAAGGAACACACCAGAAATAAAAGGCTAAGCAGTCTGCACTCAATACAGGACACCAGTGACACAATAGAGAAGATTTAAATGATTCTAACCCTTCATTGGTATCCTGTACTTTAAAAAAACCTTTATCTGGAGTTGGGCTTTGTGGTGCTCAACATGTTCAATAAGGGCCTTATTTAAAGTGGGCCAAAACCCAGGGGGATCAGATCCCTCCCGGGGTGAAACCCCCCAGGACGCCCAGAAACCTTACCTTATCCCCATTCCAACAGCGCATGTGCAGGCCGCGGCAGCATCTCACGCTTTCTTCTAGCAGGGCGTGCACCCGCGCCGGCCATTCACAAACGCTGTTAGAAGGAAGCGCGAGATGCGGCCTCCAGCGCACTCAGAGTGCTTTGATTGGACGGGCGCTCGCTCGAGGTGCCCCGCGGAAGTGGACCAAAACCCAGGATAGTGAAAATCCTGGGTGTTGGTCCACTTTAAGAAGCGCTAATGCCACATAGTACAACATAGCTTTGGGTGAACTCTGGGCGCAGTATGTGAAGACCATATATATGAAAGTCAAACTGGTGAGCGCCTCTAATAGCGCCATGTAGCGTCACATGTATCACTAGCGGTGGCTCATTGTAAAGCGCCGGCGCTGTATGTTCAGCAGCGCCACATAGCACCTGTCGCTCAGTTGCGCTCTCCTATACACTTCAGTGGTGTATATTTTGGTTGTGTCGAAATCAAGTTTGGAGAACATTTTTTTTGTATGTGTTCACATAAAATGGGTTTGGCTCCTGGGCAGCAACAAAAGACTTTAGCTGTGTTCCTCGAACTTTAAGTTTAGGCAGCAGAATTGTATGTGGTGTTCCTCCATTGCAGTGCCAGTGCTCCACTCCTCTGCAGTTTATCCCGCTCTCCTCTCCTCAGTATGTGTGATGCTTTTGAGTCAAGATGGCGGCGCCCATATTCTAGGGTCCTGAACAGAGTTGTAGCCTGGTGGGGGAAAGAATAATAAGTAAGTGGCAAAAAACGTAAAATGTATTAATTTTAATGCTGGGGAATAGATTTTTAAGGGTTTGGGCTTTTCATTAAATCATGCTGAAGGTCCGGTTCAACAATGTCATTGCATGTTTTTTGGCTCTGTGGCTGGGGTTTTTAATGTGAGAAACAGACTTTTTCTGAATAGTGTTCAGCGCTCGGTGCCAGCGCTGACGCTGTGGTTGTGTTTTGTGTTCTTAAATATGGGCTTCAGCACCAATTGTTGGCCACTCTTCACTGGCGCTACCTATTGTTCACTGCAGCGTTGTACTGTTGTTATATGTAGCATCACCTTTGGCAGCTTTCCCTTAGTCTGTACTCAATACAGGATGCTAGTGACACAATAGAGAAGATTTAAATGATTCTTACCCTTCATTGGTATCCTGTACTGTAAAAAAACCTTTATCTGGAGTTGGGCTTTGTGGTGCTCAACATGTTCAATAAGGGCCTTATTTAAGAAGCGCTAACGCCACATAGTACAATGTAGCATGAGGTGAACACAGGGCGCAGTATTTGAAAACCATATATATGAAAGTCAAACTGGTGAGCGCCGCTAATAGCGTCATGTAGCGTCACATGTATCACTAGCGGTGGGTGGCTCAGTGTAAAGCGCCGGCACTGTACATTGGTACGCTCAGACTCAGCAGTGAATCAGGGAGAGAGCTTCTACAGCGCCCTCCAGACATCACATTTATCAATGCTGGACAGGATAATACAGCGTCACTTGTCCAGAGGTAAAGCTAGGTCACAGTGCCAGGCACCCGTTTGCAGTGTCCACTTCAGGACACTCTGAGTGTAGCTACATAGACGTACAAATGGCAATATGTGGCGCTAGTCTTATATCAGCCTCTAAATAAGGTCCTAAAAGTTAAGGGGGGACTTGATACTTTGGATTGGCTCCCGCTCATTCTTCTCTCTTGTACGCCTACCATCCCACTGGGGCACACTGGTTTGAGATGCCCCGCTGACTGAAACACCACCATTCACCTGGCTTTCTTACTTGTCAAACAGGTAAGCTGCAGGTGCGGCTTTCCTCCAATCAGATTCTCCAGGTGAACATATCAATGTGCAGCTGGAGAAGCTGAATACAGTTACTCGAACCCCTTCCCACACTATTAAAAATGACAGGTCAGGGCTGGATTATGAGGAGGGTGCAAGGAGCACGCACCCAGGGGCCTCCATAACTTGCCCTGCACAGGGGGCCTCCACCAATCTTCGGGTTATGGTCTGGTCCAGGGGGCCTTTCAGTCTTTGGACTGATAATTCATGTGGTCGGTATAGAAGCTATCGGTGGCAGTGCCCCCCCCCCCCCCCCCCACCGCATCTGGGAAAGACTACTGTTTTTGCAAACCTGCAGCTAAAGTCACCACAGGGCAGGAGGGGGAAATTAGAGCAGCAAAGCCGCCGCCAGCAACGCTACAGTGATGGGTGCAGAGCTGTCAATCGGTGGCTGCTCACTGCACATAAACCACCAAGCACATCCCGCTGGCAGCTCAATGCAGGGAACTGTTTTCTGCTGGACCAGCTGGGCGACTACAATACCCCCCCCCCCCCCCCGCCCAGAATGGCAAAGCAGGAGTTCCCGAGCAGCACGCACCCGCACAAGGGTGACACAAGGGACTCAATCTGATGTTCCAGTAAGTGGTCGGGTGCCAGACAACCACCAAACAGTTACTTGGCTGGACTTTTAATTTAAAGGAAAAAATACTGTATCTGGGGCCTCCACCACACTTAATCCGACCCTGGGTACAGGAAATATATAATAATAATATAAAATAATAATAAAAAATAACTATAACTCCTATAATACCTATAATTAGGTGCAACTGGCTGGGGGAACATTCTGTGCTGTGTATGTGCAGCAAGTTCTAAATACCTGGGTGGAGGTCAGGTCATAATTTTGATATGTTTTAGAATTTTACCCCGACTTGTTTGAAATAACATTTTTATTAACATTTGAAATGTTCAATCACACCACCCCGCCCCTCCCCAGGCTAAACAAAATTCTCTAAGTTTAGTGCAGCACTGTACTGCAGGAAATTTCTTTTGGAGATGATTATTTTCCCTCCAGTCTGTTCCAGTCATGAGTGAAGAGAGTGCTCAAATGTATTTCTGTTCAGCCAGTCAGAAAAATGAAAAAACATTCCATCCTCGGTGGTCCTTGATGGGTTTCTGCAGGCAGAATCTGATAACATCAGACAAGGGAGATGGACGGTGCCACATTGGAGGCTTCTCAGAGGCCATATTATGACTGGGAGGCCAACGCGTGACGTGTAATCGCTCAGGCGCACCGCGTCTACAATGATAATATTGGCTGTTGGGTCATCAGTAATGGAACTCACTTTGTCATCACTTGTCTGCTTCTAGAATGTGTCTCTGCCACATCGGTAAAAATATATTATGGCTTTTTCTACTGGATCAAAATCAGATTAATTAAACTAATGTGGTCCTTAGGAGTTTGGTGGCTTACTAAGACTAAACTTTACAACATAGGGTGGCTAATGTAATATTATTTAAAGAGACAATGTAGGCAAAAGGGGTTTTTATTTGCTAGATTCCCACCTGCCATTGTGCTGCCTTAAAGCGGACCCATTTCCTAGCTAATGGGTGTGGGGCAAGGCTGTTTTCTGACAGGCTCCAGATTTATAAAGCCCCTCCCTGCAACACCCGCAATCCTTATCTGAACCACGATCCGCAGTTGGAAATACAGACCTGTGATTGGCCACCGGTGGTCATGTGAGTTGCGTTCTTGGTCCCGGATGCTGATAAAGCCCCTCCACATGACTGTTGGCAGCCAATTGCGGGGCTGCATTTCCGACCAAGGGTCACGGTTCAAGTAAGGTTTTGTGGGCATTATGAGCGGGTGGGGAGATTCCAGCAATCTGGATGCCCACCCAAGCCTGTCAGAATGTGGCTCAGACCCGCACCCATTAGCTAGGAAAGGACATAGGTCTGTTGTGCAACGTAGCACAGCTGTTTTAACACTATGAGCTCTACTAGCAGGGATCTTCTGCTGATGATGCAGTGCTGTGCAGGGATTATTCCATGTTTATGTGGTCCCTTGGGATAGAGAGTCCAAGTGAGCCCTTTTGTATTGTGTCCCGTCACCTCCGATGCCACTGATTGCACTCCAGCCCTGATTGCCTTTTCCATTGCCACCAATCTTCCTCTAATCCTTGTTGCCTTCTCCACTGCCACCAATCACCCTCTAGTCCTCACTGCCTTGCCCACTACTGCTGAAGAATCCACTTGCAGATACCTGTCCTCTGGTCCTCACCACCTATTGACCTGCCACCAATTGTCCTCCATTCCTCTTTATGTTCTCCATCGCTGCCAACTGTCCTCCATTCCTCTCCACGTTCTCTATTGCTGCCAATTGTCCTCCATTCCTCTCCACGTTCTCTATTGCTGCCAATTGTCCTCCATTCCTCTCCACGTTCTCTATTGCTGCCAGTTGTCCTCCATTCCTCTCCACGTTCTCCATTGCTGCCAATTGTCCTCTATACCTTTCCACGTTCTCCATTGACGCTAATTGTCCTATGGTTCTGAGGTAAGCCATGAGCAGGTCCAAACACAGGTCACCCAGCTTGCATGTTTGGTGGGTCCCGGTGGAGAATCATTCCACGGTCCAGTCTGAGCTTGAATGGGCCCATAAAGAGAGAAAAGTGTGGTGCTAAATTGGTTGACCCACTCTCCATTGCATGCTTCACATAAAACCAAGCCCTCCAGCAAGAGATGGAGAAAATGGGCCTGCATTCTCAGGTGACACAACAGGGATTCACGGACATAGCAAAAAAACAAGACAGAGCACAAAGGATCAAGCAAGGGTCATAGTAGCCATGTTAAAGGTTAGACAGATTTATAATCAAAAGGCTCAAGTCTAAAGTTTATTGCAGGGCCAAGAGCATCAAGGCTACAATGGTGAACAGAATTGGGTATCACAGCAGGGTCGTGGCAGAGAGAGTTCATGCAAAGTCAAATAAGAGGGGTTGGCAAGACAATGTCTTTAACAAAAGGTTTTGTGTGCCACTCAGTTGGATATAGACTGATGGATGTCATGACTCTAGGGGGTTGGCAAGGTGGGGCATGTACAATTTGCCATAAATCTGGATCTAAATCTGTGATTGGGGGAGATAGTGCTTACCTGCATTCTACCATGAACCAAGGTTTTAGAAAAGAAAGTTTCAGAAAGCAATGTCCAAACCACTGCCATGGGTTGGGGGATGAAGTGGACACATGCATTCTGTTATGAAGCAAAGGTTTGCAGAAAGGGGCATCTATTTGCATTTTTCAAGAAACCAAGGGGTACAGCAAGGCAGACTCTTTCTACAAATAATTAAAGTGGACTTTGAATCAACTTTACCCACAACTGCCCTCAGGGCTGCTGCAATCTCCCCCCTTCCGGGGCATCTTGTTTGGGGTGCCCGCCCACAAAATGCCATAAAAAGGCCTAAAATATGGGATTTCTGCAACTCACATGGCCACCTGCATCTACTTAAACCAGGACAACACCCTGCAAACTGTAATGCAGGCTACTTATTAAAACATGTCCCCAGGTAAACAGCACGTTACCTGTGCTGTTTTGGGTCCAACAGCGTGGCCACCACATGCCCACTATTCCTGTTCAATTGCCTCCATTTTGTGTGCCCGGGAGGATTATGCATTTTCCATCATTCTCCTGGGTGCCCTCCGTGCAGTTAGCCTACGCCTGGGACATCCTGCACTGGATGCCCCACTGTGTGAAACTCCCCCGAGGCACCAGTGACCTTACCTGATCCCTGCGGGTCCTAGCTGTGCCAGAGACCACAGGTACATTAGCTCCTGCAATCAGTGGCAGGTCTGTGGCCTACTCAATTATGGGGCATCTTTCAAGCTCCTTGATTGGGGCCTCATCCTCCAACCTCTTAACCCTCTTGGTGCCCCTGTGCATCCCCTAAGTAGCGGTAGTTAACATGCTGTGGAGGGTGCACCTTTGAGATAGGCACTTGGAATAAAATGTGAGGTGACTATTAACCCCACAGGGGATCCAGTAAATAGCTGGACCCTGAATCCAGTGGGGTGGCTATATAAAAAAATTGGGAAGGTTATTAACCCCTGAATACTATGGCCCTTATTTATCAAGGGATAGCGCCAGGTAGTGTCTCACTAGCGCCAGGTAGCGCCAGCTATCGGCGGCTACCGACTCCAGAACGCCAGGCGGCGGACACAATCACGCATTTATCACGCTAAATGAGGCTAGCGCCGGCGAGAGCGTCAGCTAGCGCGGGATTCATCATGTAGCGGACTGCAACGAACAGCGCCGCTGCTAATCCCATCACAGCACCAGGTATGACCTCTCGCTACCTGGCACTCTCCAATGCATTTCAATGGAGCAATCTTTAAATATTCATAATTCATTGATATGAATGTTTTTGTTTTTTTTTAAATGTCAAAAATTCTGTGACCACTTCTGCAATGTTAGATTTTTTTTTTAAGGTAAAAAAAAAAAAAAAAAATTGGTGCAGAATTGATATTACAGGTCTAATATTAATGTATTCATATTACAAAATGTTTAGAAAAACTTGTTTAATTTTATAATCAAAAAATATGGTTGTTTGGGGGTTAAAAACTACTTTTAAGCCATCGCCGCCAGCGCTCTGGGGTTTAAACAAGCATTTCACAGCGCGAGAATTTTTTGAGCGTGATTTGTTAATGAATATGCTGGGAGCCGTTCGCTCTGGCCATTCGCTGTCAGGCGCACCCATACAGCGCGGAACCTGTGAAACAGCGACTCCTAACCCCGTATTCAACATTACCGCACACTGACTGAGTCGCTGTCAACAAGCTAACAACGGCCAAGCACAGCGAATACTAGCGGGCGCTGTGAAAATCACGCTACTGGCGCTCATCTGTTGCTACCTGGCGCTATTAATGAATCGGCCTCTATGTATTGGATCCTGCTGTATTCCCTGGTGTGACTATGGGCCTTATTTATGATAGGCGCCATTTAGCATCTTTCTGGAGGCTATAGTGGCAGTTTTGGAGTGCCGGCCCTTTTATCTTTTATGGTGCTGCACTGTGGAAGGCAATGACACTAGAAGTCACAGCACTGGATGCTATGCAATTTGCTTTGATTGTTGCACTAGGTATTGTGCGGCCTGTGTCAGCACCTGTTAGACCCGACTGCCAATTATACAACGCCAGTGAGCGCCACTTTGTACCTACGTCTTTTCAGTTCTGCACAGCGGCGGCGTTTCATCACTACAGTTACAAGTAATCACTGTTAGGGACAATGGGGATAAACTCTACAGTGCATTTAGGTTGTGTTTTAGTTGTTGATGTCCAAATTAAACATTGGTAAGAAAAAGAAGCCTTAAAAATCAATTCTAGTATGAAGTAGAAAATGTGTGACATCTAGGTCCCGCGTTTCCATTACTGACAACTCACAATAAAAGTTCTGTACAATTAGATGTGTGCAATATTAAATATAAGCATAACACACTTCAATACAGTTCTGGCCATTGTGTTCAATGGGATCTTGACCTACAGCATCCCTTTAAATTGGCGCTGTGACCTTTTGGGCATTAGCAGGGCGGACTATAAGGGGGCGAAAAGGGGGCGTGTCCCTGGGCCTCCACCACTTGCCCTGCAAAGGGGGCCTCCACCAACCTGTGGGTTATGGTCTGGTCCAGGAGGCTTATCATTCTTTGGTCTGACGGGCTACAGGGCCAGCAACAAAGCTATCTGAGGCAGGGGGGCCCCCCCGCGCCTGGGCAAGCCTTTTTTTGTTTTTGCAAACCTGCAGCCAAAGCCACCACAGGGCAGGACGGAGAGCTTAGAGCAGCAAAGCCGCCGCCAGCAACGCTAAAGTGATGGGTGATTAATTAATCTACATTAGGAGATGTATTTTTATGCTGTTTTAATGCCTTAATTTCTCCGGGTCACCTGACCGCAGGAAACGCAGTGGGAGCCATGTTAGGGCAGCTGGGGTGGCCTCAGCTACACATGGCATCATGTTCATCCTACTTTATAGATCACATTCAGAAAATAAATTATTCACATGGGATTCCCTGCAAGCCGCGACAGGCGCTCCTTTAAAGAGCAACTTCATTATAGATAAATGTCACCAACAAACTGACAACATAGAGGGGATTCAACAAAGACGAGTTTTACAACCATAGTTTGTGCATGCAATGCAAAGTGTAAATGTTTTTGTGATTATTGCACGCAGTATTCTGGCTAATGAATTACAGAAAATGTTCACTTTCCACTTTCTCATGTATGTGTATTGTGTATGTGTGTTTTATACATACAATAAATAGAATAAGCCGACCTCTCTTCTCCCCCCTCCCAAAAACAAGTATTCAACAACAGCAGGTGGTCGCTTTCTTCAGGGTCTTATAGAGCCTGATTTATGAAGCATTTTTTGGCCTTAGTGGCCCACAGCTTACGATTTAAGCCTTATTTCCCACTAACACCCAGGCCGGATTAAGTGTGGTGGAGGCCCCTGGGCACATAATCTGGTGGAGGCCCCAGATACAGTTTTTTTTTCCTTTAAAATAATAATCCAGCAGATTTGTGGTTGTCTGGCACCCGCCCACTTACTGGAACGTCAGATTAAGCCCCTTGTGCCTCCCTTGTGTGGGTGCGTGCTGCTCGGGAACTCCTGCTTTGCCATTCTGGGCCGTGGGTAGTGTACCCATCACTGTAGCATTGCTGACGACAGCTTTGCTGCTCTAGACTCTCTGTCCTTCCTAGTGGTGGCTTTGGCTGAAGGTTTGCTCAGGTTCACGGGGGAAGGGGGGGGGGGCACTGCCGCCGATAGCTTCATTGCCGGCTCCGCGGCAGACCATCAGACCAAAGACTGAAAAGCCTCCTGGACCAGACCATAACCCAAAGGTTGATGGAGGCCCCCTTTGCAGGGCAAGTGGTGGAGCCCCCGGGACACGCGTCCCTTGCGCCCACCTCATAATCCGGCCCTGCGCTTTTAGGAATTGTTTTTGAAAGTATTTTTTGTACTTTTGTGTTACGCTGCAAACTTGTGAATTGAGCCGTGTAAATCATGTGTCCTATCTTTCATGTGTCCCCAATGCAATTCCCGGTGTTTTTAATTTTTTCCCCAGCCTCCCAAAAAAATTAAAACGTGGATTAGTACAGGTGCAGGGTGCCTGGAACCCCCTTCTGACAGCGCTGGGCGCTGTGGTTTTTTTAAAAATAAAACCGTCGTCTTTGCAGCACTCCCAGCCGGCACTAGGGGTCACCTAGGAGGGAGCGCAGACATAGCGCTGCCTCACTCCCCGCCGCTGACAAGTGTGCATGCAGATGGCGGCTTGTGTGAGCCCCTCATCTGGTGCCCACAGAAAAATTACATAAATAAGGATCCCTGTCCACTCTGCTGTTTCCCTTCTTTTTAGATTGCTAGCTCTTCTGCTGCTTAGCCCTTACCTGCTTTTTTCTTTAGTACTGTCAGTCCTTTAGATGTAGCCCCATACATACATACATACATACATACATACATACATAACATTTCTTCTTATCAGACCTGCAGTCTGTCTTGTCTTTAACGTCATTTTCATTTCTTCACTCACAATATTTCCTGTCACAACACCTCACACAGTATGTAGCACCAGCCCACATACGCCATGCTCATTCTCCTCACAGCCTCTTCTTCCCGTCTGCTTTCCTCAACTTTAAAGCGGAACAAAACCTGCAAGCGGCTGGCCTGGAATCTAAGTGATTCCAGAACTGGCCACTGGCTTTCCCCTGGGGCATCCCGAATCAGGATGCCCCCCCTGTGTTTACCCCCTAGGGGTCCCCTACACACACCCCTTTCCCCAGTCTAACGGGGCATGCGCGGACTCCCGTCCAATGAGACGAGAATGAGAACTGATGTAATTCAGTTCAGCTCTCATTGGCTCCCATAGGCTGGGGCGGGAGCGCACACTTGGCCAGGGATGTGGCAGCGAACATTATAGTCAATAAGAGTCATTTGCCAAAAGACGTAAACTCTCTCTTTGGCTGAGCGCCCACGCCTGCGCCTTTGGGCTGAGAGAGGGGAGATTTACTGGGCGAACTGGGGGGTTTCTCACAGCACAGCATCCCAAATCTGGGGGGTTTCACACAGCACAGCATCCCAAATCTGGGGGGTTTCACACAAACTGGGGGGTTTCACACACCACAGCATCCAAAATCTGGGGGGTTTCACACGAACTGGGGGGTTTCACACAGCACAGCATCCCAAATCTGGGGGGTTTCACACACCACAGCATCCCAAATCTGGGGGGTTTCACACAAACTGGGGGGTTTCACACACCACAGCATCCAAAATCTGGGGGGTTTCACACGAACTGGGGGGTTTCACACAGCACAGCATCCCAAATCTGGGGGGTATCACACGAACTGGGGGGTTTCACACAGCACAGCATCCTAAATCTGGGGGGTTTCACACAGCACAGCATCCCAAATCTGGGGGGTTTCACACACCACAGCATCCCAAATCTGGGGGGTTTCACACGAACTGGGGGGTTTCACACAGCACAGCATCCCAAATCTGGGGGGTTTCACACACCACAGCATCCCAAATCTGGGGGGTTTCACACGAACTGGGGGGTTTCACACAGCACAGCATCCCAAATCTGGGGGGTTTCACACAGCACAGCATCCCAAGTCTGGGGGGTTTCACACGAACTGGCGGGTTTCACACAGCACAGCATCCCAAATCGGGACAAAAATGGGGCAGATTTTGTTACACTTTAAAGGGGGACTTTACAGAAATTACTGGACTCACTGAGCTGGCGCTACCTCTCTGTCACTGCCGCGCTATACTGTTGTTACAGCGCCAAACACACATCACATTCATCAATGCCAAGACGCTATGTTACTGCTCCCGCTTACGGCGTCTACTAGTGGTCGCTATACAGACGCTCATCTGGCAATAACTGGCATTAGTAGTGAATCAGACTCTATGTGCTGCACATGGGTGGGGGGGGGGGGGGGTAGGCTGTCCACTTGTGCCTGCAGCTGGCGGCGAGTAGGAGAGGATTAAAGAAGAAGCAGATGATTTTGGAGGAAAACTCTTCAGTGGAGAAAACATCTGAGGGCTGAGGTAAGATTATATTTATGAATCTTGCATATTGTAATTACCTCATCACCATATACTACGTTTAATCATAGCACTTCCTGCTGAAATCAGGGGAAGGTGTGTCAGTGTCTTATTTATCCTCATCTCAGCTGACAGTAATGGATTTTCCTGGACTTTTCCTGCTTCCCATGAGAGTGTTTTGTATCTAGGAAACGAAGATGAACGAATTGTGGGGATTGTGGGTCAGCAACAACAGTGCAGGTGATTGTCTGTCATTTCCTTCCTCTCACATATCTCATCCCTCTCATGTGAAGGGAAGCATTGACGCTTCTTCCACAATGCCTGTTATAGTATGTATATATCCCAAGTGTATATCCCTGATTTGGAGAGACTGTCCCTCTTTTGAGTCTGTGACCCCCTGTCCATTGTTCTCATGCAGATCTGCATCAATAAATGATTAATTTGCTTATTTAAAGTGTTTGTATTTTATTATCTGTTACAACCTACCTATCTCTAATCCATCCCTCGATTAGGGGATGTGGCTTAATTGAACAAATGTCCCTCTTTCCCACCCTGAAAAGTTGGTAGGTATGTACAAGTGTGTGCGTGTGTTGGGAGTATAGCTATAAATATGTGTTCACCAGGCCCTATAGAAATATGTTCACATGTGCAGACAGCATATCACCCATGCTAACTGGCAGCCAGCACCACATTGCAAACATAATACGCAGGTACAGACCCCTCCTTGACAGTTATGGGTTCTATGTATAACTCTTGCTGGTGATTCCGCCGTAACCACTCCACTGAAAGTCACCAATGATCTGCTCACTGCCAAAAGCATTGGTCACTATTCCATCCTCATCCTTCTTGACCTCTCCTCAGCCTTTGACACTGCCGACCACTCTCTGCTTCTTGATATTCTCTCCTCTCTCGGGGTTCAAGGTCTTGCACTCTCTTGGCTCACCTCTTACCTCTCTGACAGATCATTCAGTGTATCCTTTTCTAACACAGTTTCTTCCTCCCGTTCCCTTTCTGTTGGTGTGCCACAAGGTTCTTTCCTAGGCTCCCTACTTTTCTCAGTCTACACCTATGGTCTTGGCAAACTTACTAGGCTTCCAATACCACTTCTATGTGGATGACACTCAAATATATCTCTCTGGCCCCAATCTCTCCTCTCTCCTATCTCGCCTCCCCAACTGCCTATCAGCTATTTCTTCATTCATGTCATCTGGTCATTTTCCCACCCTCTAACTCCCCTCCCCTCTCTAACACGTCTATTTCTGTCAACAATTACACAATAACCGCAACTCCCCAAGCTCGGTGCCTGGGAGTCACTCTGGACTCTGCCATCTCTTTCAAACCACATATTCACTCCCTGGCCACCTCCTGTCGTCTCCAACTTAAAAACATCTCCCGCATCTGTCCCTTCCTCTCACCTGACACCACTAAAATGCTAGTGCATGCCCTGGTCATATCCCGTTTGGATTACTGCAACATCCTTCTTTGTGGCTTACCAACTAACAGACTGGCACCCCTCCAATCTATCCTGAACTCTGCTGCTCGCCTCATCCATCTCTCCTCTCGCTCTTCCAGTTCTGCACCTCTCTGCCAATCCCAACACTGGCTGCCAGTCCCACAGCGAATCCTGTTCAAAACTCTAACTTTCGCCTACAAAGCTCTCTCCAACCAGGCCCCTCCCTACATCTCATCTCTAATCCAACAATATCAACCTAGATGCAGCCTCCACTCTGTTGCTGACCATCTCCTGTCCTCCACCCTGGTCACCTCCTCTCATGCCTGCCTCCAGGACTTCTCACATGCAACTTCAATCTTCTGGAATGCCCTCCCGCACCCAATCCGCCACTCCATAACCCTCAAGACCTTCAAAGGCGCCCTTAAAACTCACTTATTCAGACAAGCATATTATCTGGCCTAACCAATCTTCTAAAGGGCACATGCCACAAAGCTCAATATGGACTGTTTGTGATCCTTCCCCCTCATCTTCACCCCTCTTTCTTTAGACTGTAAGCTCGCAAGGGCGGGGCTCTCTCCCCTATTGTATCTTGTACTCATATCCAATATCCACTGTCAAAACTGTAAAATTGCATTTGAAATAGTATATGTACCATATGTTTCTACCCTGTCTGTAACTACTACTTTGTAAAGCGCTACGGAAGATGACGGCACTATATAAATAAACAATAATAATAATAATATATCGTAATATAGATGGTAATACACTTCTATAATAAATATAATATATGTAAATATAATATGTAGATATATCAATATAAACAACATATAAATTACATATAATTGTGCACTTGTACATTTTGCTGATAATTATTGAGTTATTTATTATTGCAAATAATAATAATTTTTTTATGTGCACTTAACTGAGTAATCATCTCTTTATGTCTCTGTGCCATTCAAGGCCCTTAGAAACACTAAGGGTACAATGCCAACGATTAGCTTTAACACAGCCAGACACATCCAACTAGTGGACCTGTTTCAAGCTTTAGGCTCTCATCAGCACTAAGGCAGATGCCTCTTGCTGTATGGGGGGTGAGACTTGGTGAGTACCAAAACATAGTCGCACATATAACAGAGAACGGAAAGTATTTGCACAGCACCCAGTCCAAGGACAGATAGCATTACCCATCTATCCTTGCAGTAGGTGGGGCTATGGAAATCATCTCTTTATGTCTCTGGGTGCTTTGCAAATACTTTCCATTCTAGGAAAGCGCCTCTTTTCCTTTACCTAAGTAGAGGGTTTTTTGGTCTCTTTAGACCAAAAAAACAGGGCAGAAACCTGCCCCTTCAGAGTACTAAGCTGGAGCCCCAGGTCCAGACCATGTTGAAGAAACCCCAGGATTCTGGAGATGGAAAATTCCCTACAAGGCAACGCCCTGATCTCACACCAATCAATATATGACCTCCAAGTACTATAGTAAATATTAGAGGAAGACCGCTTCCTAGCACTAATGAGAGTTCGAATCACAGCATCGGAAAGACCTTCCTCCTTCAAGATGGAGGTTTCAGCAGCCACGCCATCAAAGCCAGCGTTGGTAAATTGGGATAACGTAGTTGACCCTGGGTGAGCAGATCCAGCAGCAGGGGCAGAACGAACTGATCCTCTGCTAACCTTACCACATCTGCGAACCAAACCTGTCTTGGCCACCTTGGAGCCACCAGAATTGCTGACGCGCCCTCCAGGGCCAGCTTGCGCACCACTCTGGCCACCAAGGGAAACGGAGGGAACAGATATAGAAACTCCAGTTTTTTGGTCTCTTTAGCCCCCTATATTAAGCCTGACATGGGTCTCTCCACATACTGGCTTGCGACTATGTTTTGGAACTCCTATGTATATAAATTAATTCATAATATATAAATATTCAACTCAATCTTGGGCTGCTTTGTTATCTTGATCCTGAACCCACTCATCCATGCTGTTGGCAGACCAGAGATAGCATAAAAATACCATTTTGTGAATACTCACCTGTAAAATGGGTATTATAAGTATGTCACACACCCCGCTTCAAGAAATTCATAACGTGTGGGTAATACTGACCTGTAGAGGGCGATATGCAGAGATGCCAGGAAAAAAGAGAGCCCCTCCCGGTCCATAAATACCTGGGACCTCCCACTCATTACCCAGTATAAGAACAGCAGTAAGGTAAGGGACCAGGAAGAGCTCAACACAAATCATAACAATGCAAAGTTCACCATATAAAGGATCCAGAATACAAAAGGGCAGGGTGAAGCGGGGTGTGTGACATACTTTTAATACCCATTTTACAGGTGAGTATTCACAAAATGGTATTATTCTAAGTATGTCACACACCCCGCTTCAAGAAATTCATAACGTGTGGGACATCCAACAGCAGTGTCCATAAAGGGCGGGGATCCAAAACAATGCAACAAGGCACAACTTAAACCACTGCAGCTTGCAGAACTTTGCGGCCAAACACAGCATCCGCTGAGGCCCGAACATCAACCTTGTAAAACTTGGAAAAAGTGTGAACAGAAGACCAAGTAGCAGCCTTACAAACTTGCTCAACAGAGGCCTGGTGCTGAAAAGCCCAGGACGCCCCAACCGCAGGAGTAGAATGAGCAGTAACACGAAAAGGGGGTACCTTCCCCTTGGCAGAATAGGCCCCAACAATGGTCTGACGGATCGATTTACTAATGGAAGACTTGGCAGGCGCCAAGCCTTTTCGGGGCCCGGAGGGCACCACAAAAAGGGCATCCGTCTTACGAAAGGAAGACGTTACCTCCAAATAGTACTTCACAACTCGAACCACATCCAAAGAATGCAGGGCTCTCTCCTTGTCATTGCTGGGATTAGGACACAGAGAGGGCAGAACAATGTCTTGGTTTAGGTGAAAGGCAGAAACAACCTTAGGAAGGAAATCGGACTCAAAAGGAAAAACCACCTTGTCCTGATGCCCCTCAAAGTACGGGGCTTGAATGGACAAAGCCGCCAACTCAGAGACACTCCTAACCGAAGTGATGGCTACCAAAAAGGCCACCTTCTGCGTAAGTGAAGACAAGGCAATATCATTCAAGGGCTCAAAAGGAGAATCCTGAAGAACAGAAAGAACCAAATTCAAATCCCAAACAGGGAGCAAAGGTTTTCTAGGAGGCCGCACGTGCGTGACTCCCTGGAAAAAAGTCTTAACCAAAGGATGTAGGGCAAATGACCTTTGAAAGAACACCGCCAGGGCAGAAACCTGCCCCTTCAGAGTACTAAGCTGGAGCCCCAGGTCCAGACCATGTTGAAGAAACCCCAGGATTCTGGAGATGGAAAATTCCCTACAAGGCAACGCCCTGATCTCACACCAATCAATATATGACCTCCAAGTACTATAGTAAATATTAGAGGAAGACCGCTTCCTAGCACTAATGAGAGTTCGAATCACAGCATCGGAAAGACCTTCCTCCTTCAAGATGGAGGTTTCAGCAGCCACGCCGTCAAAGCCAGCGTTGGTAAATTGGGATAACGTAGTTGACCCTGGGTGAGCAGATCCAGCAGCAGGGGCAGAACGAACTGATCCTCTGCTAACCTTACCACATCTGCGAACCAAACCTGTCTTGGCCACCTTGGAGCCACCAGAATTGCTGACGCGCCCTCCAGGGCCAGCTTGCGCACCACTCTGGCCACCAAGGGAAACGGAGGGAACAGATATAGAAACCCCAGATCCCTCCAGTTCAGAGACATGGCATCCATTTCCAGAGCCAGTGGATCCCGTGAGAGAGACACAAATGTCGGAAGTTTGTGATTGTGATGAGAGGCAAAGAGGTCCACCACCAGAGACCCCCACCTGAGACAAATCAAGCGAAACACTTTGGGGCTGAGAGACCATTCCCCCCGGCGAGCGGAGAACCTGCTCAGAGAGCCCGCCTCCGTGTTCTCCGCTCCCGGAATGTAAACTGCTGAAATGCACGGGACGTGGGTCTCCGCCCAGGCCAGAATCAAAGATACTTCCTTGAGGGCACTCCTGCTGCGAGTCCCTCCCTGGTGATTGATGTAGGCAACCGCTGTCCGATTGTCCGACCGGACTTGAACCGGCAATCCTTGCAACTGATGAGTCAAGCGAAACAGAACCATCCTGATGGCCCTCAATTCCAGAACATTGATGGACTCGTGAGCCTCCTGAAGCCCCCACAGACCCTGAAACTGACGATCCTTCCAGAACCCCCCCCCCATCCTGATAGACTGGCATCCGTGGTGACCGTCTCCCAACAAGGGGCCAGAAAGGATCTGCCCCTCGACAGATTGATTGGATCCAGCCACCACTGAAGGGAGCACCGAACTCGGGGGGGCATCAGGAAGGACTGATCCAACGACAGTGGCGACCCGTCCCAGGCCACCAACAGATGGAGCTGGAGTGTCCTTGTGTGGAACTGAGCAAAGGGAACCGCTTCGAAGGAGGCTACCATCAATCCCACCAGCCTCATCCCCAGTCTGATGGCCGGACGAGGGATAGACAGGAGGAGTCGAACCAATTCCTGAATCAAGAGAACCTTGGACTGAGGAAGAAACACCCTGGCCTGGGAAGTATCCAGGGACATTCCCAGAAAAGACACTAACCTGGACGGAGAAAGGGAGGACTTGGGGTAGTTGATCACCCACCTGAATCTCTCCAGAGTGGACACCACAGTTCTGGTGTCTAATACCGCTTGGCTGAAGGATGAAGCCATAATGAGAAGGTCGTCCAGATAAGGGACAATGCAAATACCCTGGGCTCTGAGGAGAGCCATCACCCCGGCCAGCACCTTGGTGAAAACCCTTGGAGCCGAGGTAAGACCGAATGGAAGTGCCACAAACTGAAAATGCCGATCCTCCACCACGAACCTGAGAAATCTCTGGTGCGCTGGAAAAATCGGCACATGCAGATAGGCGTCCTTGATGTCTACGGACGTCAGAAAGTCTCCCTGCCGAAGAGAATGGATAGCTGAACGCAGCGTTTCCATGCAAAATTTCCGCGGACGGACGAACCTGTTGAGGATCTTTGGGTCCAGAATGGGTCGAACCGAGCCGTCCTTCTTGGGCACCGTGAACAGATTGGAATAAAAGCCCCGACCCCTGTCTGAGGGGGGCACTGGGCAAATAACTGCCATATCCAACAGACTCTTTACTGCCGCCTGGAGCTCCTGCGTGGCCAGAAGGTCCGAAGGCACCCGAGACCTGAGGAATCTGGGAGGGGGCCGGAGCTCGAACTCCAGCTTGTAGCCGGAAGTCACCACTTCCCGGATCCATCTGTCCGAGACCTCCCGGTCCCAGACCTGGGAGAAGTGTTGCAGCCGTCCCCCCACCCACATGGGTGAGGGCGCCCCCTCATCGCTGAGCTGGCTTGGCAGCGGGTTTGGGCTTAGAGCCCCAGCTGTATCCTGGGCGGGCACGTCCTCTGCCCCTGTTCCAGGAATCTCCTCTGGCTGCGGGGAAAACAATTCCTCTGCCAGCTCTAGCCCCACGAAAGGAAGGAGCAAAGGAACCCGCCCCCCGAAAGGGACGACACTGTTTTTTGCGTTGAGGTAACTTACCCTTGGCAACTGAATCCAACTTCTCACCAAAGAGCCGTAATCCCACAAAGGGAAGAGCGGTCAGCGACTTTTTAGACACAAAATCCGCCGCCCACTGGCGCAACCAAACCGAACGCCGAATAGTCACTAATAGAGCCGACATTCTGCCACACATCATCAGTGTGTCATCCAAGGCGGCTAGTACAAATGACAAAAACAATTCACACCTTTTAAGGCCAAGGAACTCGTCACTATCCGGATCTAACCCGGAAGAAGTCAACAGGTCCCTGACCACCACCAGCAGCGCTGAAGCACAAACCGGCCTCATGGCTGACCCAACACTGGCAAAACCATGACAAGCCATTTGGTCAATGCGTTTATCCTCACCATCTTTAAGTGTGGAGCAATCAGGAGAATTTAAAACAGTAGTGTTGGATAAACCCAGAATCGGTGCATCCACCTCGGGAGGGGACGCCCAACGCTTAACCGTATCCAAGGGAAAGGGATATTTTTTGTCCCAACCCTGAGGGACACCTGGGAGCCGGGCAGGCCTCTCCCATTCCTTAGCAATAATCCCATCAAAATGCTTTTGGTTAGGAAATTCCAAGCGCGGCCTGGATTCTTCGAAAAATTCCCCCTTTTGCTGTGGAACCACCTCAGGAGGAGAAATAGCCAAAACCTCAAACATCTGAGCCAGAACATTAGGAGTATCCGAAGACCTCCCCAACCCCCGCTCGGTATCAGCACCCACAAACTGCTGATCGTCTGAATTATCTGATTCTTCATATACCTCCCCTTCCTCAAGTTGGGAGTAATCAGACCAGTCCAGATTATCAACATCATCCAAGTCGGCCGCCGGTGAAGACGGCGACAAGTGCTTTCTCTTAGCCGGAGCCTTTCTGGTGACCGCGCTGGAGAATTGCAACTGCCCGCCCATGACAACGTCAGACTGGGCACGGATCAAACTGGGAGGGGGGGGGGAGGAGAGACCGGCGGCGCTGAACCAGACGCCTGGGGTCCGGACTGCCGCGTAATAGTCTGCTGTGTGCATGGTATACACAGAAATACATCATCGCCAGTAAGAGATGCCCCACACCCCATACACTTCCGTGATTGCCCCGAGGGGAGCCCGAGCCCAGTATCCGGGGATGCCTCCATAAGGTGAACTTATAGTTGGTCGCAATGACCGAGGGAATTACGCATATAAGCAACCCGGGATGCCCCTTTAATGTCCCAAGTGGGAGGATTTGCAATAAGCCAATTAAGAACCCAGGGACCCTGGGACCGGGAGAAACCCCCTAACACCACTGTAGGTTATATCTGAAAGACATAATAAAAAAGGCTAATAAGAAAAGCGGAGTATAATATATATATATATATATATATATATATATATGACATAAAAATATATAATTATAGGTGATGGGACAGAAGGGGGGCCCACCAGGCCACTCACTGTGGTCCTGAAGACAGCTTCCTCTCTCCGTGAGGTAAAGAGCAGCTCTGAGGAGAGAAGGGGGCGTGGCCAGCGTGCAGAGCGCAAAGCGCCAAGCTCCGCCCCCTTCTGAGGAAACAGGCACAGAGAAAAGCACCTCAGCGGTGCCTGTGACACAGGGGCGGGCCGCAGCGCTGGAAAGCCCGGCCCCGTCCCCAAGAGTGAAAGCGTGAGGGGAGAAGCTCCCCTCCGCCATGACAATGCAAAAAGGCCGGCACAGCAGACATGTGCGGCCGCGGCGCCTGTCTCAGAAGAGACAGAAGGAGGGGAGCGGGCCGTGGCTTTGACCCTGACGCCCGGCCCCGCTCCTCGCTCAGAATCCAAGCCGCATCAGCGCCAAATAGAAGGGTGGGGGCCGCGGCTCGCGCCTAAAGCCCGGCCCCGCCCCTTTTACCTCAGGGAGAAAGCCTGCATAAAAATGGCGGCCACAGCGCCGTTTTGACAGAGAAATACACGCTGTTATGAAGTAATAAATAAGTTAATAACTATTGGGAGAATAATTTAATAAATTAATACATTAAAACATTATTAAGAATTAATGATTACAAAATTTGGACCTAACACCGAATAAGGGGCCCTGCTCCTACCGTCCACCCTCCCGCTAGAGAGAGGGGCATTACTCAAAGGGGGGGACCACCCAAAGTGTAAGGCCAAGGGACGGGGCATCCCAAACCGGGGTCACCGTCCCGGATGACCGCCTACCCTCTTATATAGGGTCTCGCGGGAGAGCATTTGCTCTTAAGCACCAAGGGTGCTTTTCTACCCTCACCCGGACCGTCAGCCTAGGCTGGGAGGCATGAGGTAACAGGAAAAAAAAAAGGATCCGGGTGGAAATAGATAACTAAAGGGCCGAGAGTCATCCGGCTACCTGAAATCCCCCTGTGCAAGGAGGAGACCACATCTTCTGACTTGCTCGCCGTCTGCAGAGATGAAGACTGGGTAATGAGTGGGAGGTCCCAGGTATTTATGGACCGGGAGGGGCTCTCTTTTTTCCTGGCATCTCTGCATATCGCCCTCTACAGGTCAGTATTACCCACACGTTATTCATTTCTTGAAGCGGGGTGTGTGACATACTTAGAATAAAGAGCTGGTGGCATTCCTATGAGCCCTGCAGGGCTCTTTTCATTGGTGGTAGATAATGGGCTTGGCAGCCTGTCAGGGTTTTGAATGGCCTACCATGTACAGTGTTATCTTGGTGTCACAATGACATCACTAGTGGCCACGAGGTACCATCCTTCGCAGAGAGTATTACCCTTCTGGCTAGCTATCCCCTTATGGCACTGCTAATCTATGGGACCCTGCACCAGCCCTGATCATAACACATTATTAGGGAAAGCTCTCTGCCTCATGTACAGACCTATCTACCTAGAGTATATAGGGCTGAAATAGGGATGCACCACTAGATTACGAATGCTGTGCTGGCACTGGGGTTTAAAAGAGAAATATCAATAAAATTTGAAAAGGAGTGGCCTGTCAGGTTGGCCCACAGATGTGACCGCACCACAAGGGGACAGGGGCCCATACACTGGTGATGTCATTTTGTATATTTTTTTGAATTGATGTTTCATATCCTGCGGGCTCTTTGTTCACTGTGAATGTTGGTCTATTGTTATGTAGCACTTGCACTTTTCTCCTGGGAGTTCGATATAGATTTTGAATTTTTTTTGTAACTTTGTTGCCTTTCTAAATGATACATGAATTTGTTGCTCTGTAATATTGCACTTTATTGTGATAATGTTTACACATGAGCTTTATTGCACTTGCACTTAGGTGGATTAACCACACCTTGCACATTTAGGCCCTTATTTATGAAGGAATAGCGACAGGTAGCGACTGGTGAGCGGCCGGTAATGACGGGCCCCGCCACGAGAACGCCGGCTCCCCACCACAATCACATTTATCAAGCCAATCCTGCTTAGCGACTGAGATAGCGCCATATAGCCACTCATTCATCATTATTCCGGCCTCAGCCCACAGCGCCAGCGAGCGACCTTGAACAGCGACAGGTATGACCTCTCGCTACCTGGCGCTCTCCAATGCATTTCAATGAAACAATCTTTAAATATTCATAATTAATTGTTATGAATTTTTTTTTTTAAATGTGAAAAATTCTGTGACCACTTCTGCCATTTTAGATGTGTGTACAGAAATGTACAGAATTGATATTACAGGTCTGATATTAATGTATTCATATTACAAAATTATTTAAAAAACTAGTTTTTTTTGGTTTCCAAAAATAATGAATACTGGTGGGAGCCGGTGCCAGTCGCTATCATGCGCTCCCATACAGCGCGGAACCTGTCAAATAGCGACTCCTCACCCAATATTCAACGTTACGGCAAACCGACTGAGTCGCTATCAACTACCGAAAAACGGCCAAGCACAGCGACTACTAGCAGGCGCTCTGAAAATGCCGCTACAGTCGCTCAACTGTCGCTACCTGCCGCTATTAATGAATCGGCCTCTTAGTTTTAATCCTTTTTTTGATACATTTATTTCTTCAGAGCCCCTAGTATAAACGATCTATATGAAATAACACTTTTTTGTTGCCCCTATCTATTCCCTTCTGGGTTGTGTCTTATATGTGTTTTAATATCGTCTTTTTATGTGTGACTAGTTTTTATAAATAATAAACATGGATTGATTGACATTTAAGTGTGAGCGGCACTTTTTGTGGGGTTTAGCAGTGGGCCAACCTGACAGGCCACACCTTTTCTAATTTTATTGCTATCTACCTAGATAACTATCCATGTTTTGGGGCTGTTACATATGCCTCTACCTCTTCTGCACCTCATCCAGAGAACCTCCCCACCTCAAAACCCAGTCAAGTGCAAACAAACAATATCAGCCAACTGAGCCAGAGGTTACTCTTACACATAAGACAGCAAGCTCTCCACATTTTAATAAGTAACTCTCATAAATGGCCTAAAGCTGCTCAATTATAGCATGTAAAAGGCCTGGACGCATTCCACAGATTTTTAGTTCAAGCAATTTAGGTTTGATCTAATCTATTGGCATCAGCTAAATGCTGCACTAGATCTAATTCAATTTAGTCTAATCTATCGGATCCAATGTAAGTCCGTTGTACATTTCAATAGATTAGATCAAATACAATTAGAGCAATCAAATGAAAATTTGATGTGAGCATACTAACCATTGAACTCCAGAATTGTTTATGGACATCAAACAGATGGAGCAGAGCTAATAGTCTCTTTTACTGAGTTAAGTAAACAATGATATCTTGAAATCTTCAATGCTTTTCAATGGCATTTCTTTGCTTAGCAGGGATATCTCAGGACCCTTTAACTTTATCCCATCTGTACATGAACCAGGTCCAAAGCAATCCCTTTTCTTCTCAGTCACAATGCAGGTGTGTTCTGTGATGTACTGTGTGTGCAGTGTACTGCGCTTTAGCTGTATTGCAAGCATTCTTCAATCACCATAGAGTGATCTTATGCATGATTATCCTGCACTTGGGTAGAAGGAATCCCTGCCCTGAGTACTGTATGGGTAGTACTGTTAGCCAGGACCTCGGAAGAAAGAGATTTAGGGATACTTATTACTGAACCCTGCAAGATGAGTGGACATTGTAGCCAGGCAGTGGGAAAAGCAAGCAGGCTGCTCGGCTGCATAGCTTGAGGCATCACCAGTAGGAAGAGGGAGGTTGTGATGCCGCTGTATGTGCAGTTCTGGAGACCTCACCTGCAAAAAGATATTATTCAAATAGAAGGGGTCCAAAGGTGGGCAACAAAAATGGTAGAAGGGCTTAAACTTAAAACTTATCAGGAGAGACTTAAATAACTTAATCTGTACAGTCTGGAGGAAAGAAGGGAGAGAGGGGACATGATTGAGACCTTTAAATATGTGAAAGGATTCAATAAGGTTGAGGAGGGAAGTGTTTTTAAGAAGAAACTTGATGATAGAACAAGGGGGCATAACCTGAAGCTAGTCGGAGGGAAGATGCTTGGAACAAATTTCCAGCAGAGGTAGTTAAAAAATCGTCAGATAAGATAATCGAGATAAGCACACATCTATCCTAAGATAAAGAGTACATGCAGTATACACATAAGGCAGACTAGATTCTTTCTGCCACCAACCTTCTAGGTTTCTATGTGATGAAGAGATCACTCACACATCAGCGAAAGATGTAAGTCAGCTGTGAGCTGTGGGCTCAGTGCTGTATAAGGTGACCCCTATCTATCAGTAGCACAGTAGGCACTTTGGATAGTATGGGTAATGCATTATTATATAAAGGAACCCCAATGCATATGGGTGGACCCCAGGGTAGTGGGTTAGCCTTAGAATTGTACTTGGAAACATTAAATGTATAGAGGAAGGGTGGTATTGGAAATGATCATCCCTAGAAATGCAGATAGGCTAAAGGGGAGACCCTGACAATTCATCTGTAAAGGGCCCTGAGATTTCAAATGGCAGCCCTGTATATGGACTTGCTCTGTATCCTAGGAGAGACTTTGCTGCTAGTGAGACTGGCTGGCTGAAAGGGCAGGGACTTGGCACGGAATGCCTTTATTCTGTAATCCTAACACCATAATCCATTTAGCATAATCTAGTTACTATGTCATCAATCTCATTAAAAATTCTAAAATAGGTTGACGCAACGGAGGATGAAGTAAGTAAACAGTGCACTGCTCAGCATTCATCTAAACCATAAATGAAGCTGCCTCACCACTTTTTTTTATTTGGGGTCTCAGGTGAGATAATACAGAAAATCTGATACAATGTCAACTGATGAAAAAGGAAATGCTGGAAAGTCAAAAAATCAAAACTAATGTCAGAGCTGCCTTATATAGCAGGGGCATATCTAGGGGGCAGGTGGGGGGAAAGACTAGCTACACCTCTGTATATAGAGCCCCAAATAAGTTCAAATAGACAGACAAATCATTACACAAAAAGGCGATTCATTTTTGAGTTCCTGGGGTTTTCTGGAATGAGCTAATTTGCAATAACATTGTCCAGGAAAAAAACAAAAACATCTAAACTCACCTTTTGTCCTCTGCAGCTCCTCCAGCCAGGTAGAGCCAAATATCAGAGAAAAAGCATCATCCTGTGCCTGTCTTTTATCATCCCAGACAGAATCATGCCCCCAGCATGCCCCCACCTTGGCACACCCCTTCTATTACAATGAATAGGTAGGCTAGAGGCTGGCCCTGGAGTCTTTTAGACATCTGAGTCACATTAAGGCCCGTACTCAGGTTAACAAGCAATAGGGGACCACTATTAGTCAATGCCACAAATGTAACATTGAAGATGAATATTTTGCCTGATTTTGGGCTTGCTAGGCTTCCTAATCTAGCTTTTTCTATTTGGGTTCACTAGAGTTGGGGGTATAAATAGTCCTAAACTTTTTACTTGGTAAGGCAGGGGATGAGGCTGATGTAACTGACCACTCCTGGGAATATTCCTTGAGGCCCATTCACATGAGTGTAGGCAGCATATCAGGCTTTTAGGGCTGGTGGGCACCAGGGGGATCCTGATTCAGAATACGCCCCTGCTGCAAACGTAAGAGGAAGCCCAGTCATTTTCGGGAAGACTTCGCTTTGATGGAGAAGATATTTCCCTCAAGCAAAGCCAAAGCCTATCCTGGAGGTTTGTGTGCCTCACTTGCTGTATAAAGCCATTGCAGGCTTGCTGGGTGAGCATTTTCCTGCGTATCTGTGGCTTTCATTATTTATTGTTCCATCTCTGGCTTATCTCTGTTATTGCAGAGGACGTTATTTATGACGAGTGAAATGATTTTTCTTTTTTATATATTGCTCAGCTAAAGCCAAAACAAAGTTTGGGTACAATACATTCTGCGCCTGACCAGCCTAAAGGAAAGACAAGCAAAGCATTTATCAGGATCCGAGCAGAGGCTCGTGTCCTGCAAACCGCTCTGATCCATACAGTACAGATGTGTTTCATACAACGCAAGAAGTCCTTCCATGATGTGATTTCCCACCATCATTGGTGTCCTTCTACTGGGATAACGCTTTCTTTGTAGAGCAGAGTCTGTGTAACAGCCACTGTAATACATATAGAGTGTAAATTTGCAGATATTTTTTTCTTTATTTAGTGTATATATATACCAATAGCGTTGAACTAGTCCAGCTAAATTTTTTTTTTAAATATTGTAGATAAGTCTATAGGTAAGGGGATTTGGACTGTGCCTTCTCATCGCTAGAAAACAGCCATAAACCCCCAAATTGCATTAGAAGATCATGTGGAGGTTGATTTAAGACTAGCGCCACGTATTGCCATTTGTGTGTCTATGTAGCGGCGCTTAGAGTGGACGCTGCAAGCGAGTGTCTGGCGCTTTAACATAGCGTAGAGGGCGGACAAGTGACACTGTAGTATCCTCTCCAGCATTAATAAATGTGATGTCTGGAGGGCGCTGTAGAAGCACTCTCCCTGAATCAATGCATATATAGCATCCCGAGAAAGCTGCCCAAGGCGATGCTGCATATAACAACAGAGCAATGCTGCAGCGAACGATAAGTAGCGCCATTTAACTGTGTCCGATGCTCGGAACTGAAATCCATATTTAAGAAAAAAAACACAAAGCCAGCATGGGTGCTCTAAAACTGGGAGACGCTGTTTCTCAACGCATGCATGGGATAACATTACAGAGCGACAGGTACTACGTGTTGCTGCTGAACATACAGCGCCGGTGCTATTAGAGGCGCTCACCAGATTGACTTTCATATATATAGTTTTCACATACTGCAGTGGTGCTGATGATGCTTTATGTTCAGTTCAGCCCATGTAAAACAGCCATGGGCATCTCTGGATATTTATATGTTGAGGCATTTGGTGCACACCATTCATTGCAATGAATAGAATTAAATATGAGCGAATCGAATTTGACGAACCCGAATTCGTTACGAATTTCAGGAAAAATTAGATCCGTAACAATTCTGAATATCACAGCGATTCGATTGCTCGAATCGCTTCCTTAAAACTCCATTTACTACTATCCAGGCCATCTAAAATGGTGGATCCACATGTCAGGACATGTCCTATGGGGCAAGGAATCCTGGGTAGGCGTCACATTCTACCTATCAGCAGCCAGGCTTCCCGATGATGTCACAGCCCTATATAAGCGGCGGCCATTTTGCGGAAGCTAAATGCTGCACTGCATTGAGGCCAGAGCGGATCACGCAGGGAGAGAGGGACAGATAGACAGACAGATAGATAGATAGATAGATAGATACAGCGAGGGAGAGATAGATAGATACAGTGAGGGAGAGATAGATAGAACAAGGAACAGAAGGAGAGAGGGACAGATAGAGCCAGAGAGAGAAAGAGAGAGGCTGTGACAGTGACAGATAAAGACAGAGACAGTTTACAGTGTTTGCATTAGCCTTCAAGCCTATTTAGTGTTAATAACACACCTGCCTATTTAGCTTTTCCTTTTCCTGGTGTCATTCTTTAAAAAGCGTGCATTTTGTAAAGAAAGTCACTTTTTCACTTTTATAGCAGCCAGCCTTTGCCTTTGGACAGGTGGCATCCCAAATACTAGCATAAATATTTTAAGAGTACCTGTCTGCTAACATTTTGCATTTTGTTCAAAAAAGGCACTTTTCACGTTTAAATCAGCCTTTGCCTTTCACCAGGGGGCATCCCAAATACTAGCATAAATATTTTAAGAGTACCTGTCTGCTAACCTTTTGCATTTTGTTCAAAAAGGGCACTTTTTCACGTTTAAATCAGCCTTTGCCTTTCACCAGGGGGCAACCCAAATACTAGCATAAATATTTTAGGAGTACCTGTCTGCTAACCATTTGCATTTTGAAAAGAAAGTCACTTTTTCACTTTTAAATCAGCCAGCCTTTGCCTTTCAACAGGGGGCATCCCAAATACTAGCATAAATATTTTAAGAGTACCTGTCTGCTAAACTTTTGCATTTTGTTCAAAAAAAGGCACTTTTTCATGTTTAAATCAGCCTTTGCCTTTCACCAGGGGGCATCCCAAATACTAGCATAAATATTTTAAGAGTACCTGTAGCATTTTGTTCAAAAAAATCACTTATTCCCTTTTAAAGCAGCCATTGCCTTTCTCCAGGGGGCATTCTGAGTGCTACCACTTATCTTTTAAGAGTACCTGTATCTTTACCTTTTACATTTCGAACAAAAACCATGTTTTAAAACTGCCTGTGGTGCATTTAACTCTGACCAGGGGCATCCTGTGTAAAACCATCTGACAGTGTCTTTTTGCATTAGCTTTTAGCTACAATGTCTGCCTATTTTGCTCCAACTTTTCTACACACCTGCTGTTACAAAAATACTGTTTTAGGTGTAGTGTAGTGTATTGTTTTCCCCTCCTAAACGCAGTTAAAATGTCAGGCAGAGATGTGCCAGGATGTGCACCGAGGAGAGGTCTAGATTCATCAGGCAGAAGTCGCAGTAGACTAGTCGCGGTGAGAGGCCTGATCTCCCAGTTGTGTCTCGACCAGCAACGCATCTGCCGTCATCGATTGGTTAACGCGGTTATCCACCTCATCACAAGTGACATCTGACACCCCCAGTCAACAGTCGGTAGGTTCCTCGGACACAACCCTGAGTTGGCATGGCCCGGGAGCAGCCCCTGTCCTTCCATTGCCTCTGTCCTACACCCCCCCCCAGCCGACTTATCTTATGCTTTGGGTTCAGCTCCACTATTCAGTGAGGACGATGTGTCCTCATGGAGGAAATGGAGGAGACATCCGCCACTTCTTTTGCTAGGCAGACAAACACTGAGGAGGAAAGTGGCATGGGAGGTGGTGTGGCGAGCGTTCCAGCTCCTGCAGCAGACGCTGTTGAGGAAACCGAGGACATCAGTGACATGCAGACACAACTCGATTATGATGATGATGAAGCCGCTCGCACTTGGGAGCCCGGTCCAGAAGGGGCTTCATCATCATCAGGAGAAGAGGGTCCCAGATTGTCCCTGAGTGAGCAGCTGAGGCAGCAAGGTGGTAGTATGGTTGGCAGTCAGCATGGTGGCAGAATTGGGATGTCTAAAGCCAAACGTGGCCAGGGCGGGATAGACCACCTGCTGCGTGGCAGCTACCTTCCCGGGAGGTAGTGGAGCAGGGGTTCCTGGAGTTGGCGGCAGTAGCAATGAATGAGTGCGGACTGTTGGTGGAAAAATTAGCTACTCGGCAGTGTGGCACTTTTTCATCAAGCATCCGCAGGAGGGTAACCTGGCCACATGCAAGATGTGTAAACAGAAGTTCAAGTGTGCCCAGGGCCCCAATGTTGGTACCACGGCCCTGTGGCATCATATGCAGCATCACCATAAAGCGGCCTGGGAGAACCGAGGCTCTGAAGTGGAGGTCCAGCCTGCTGCGTCAGCCAGTGCCACGCCGCGCCCAATTTCAGCCAGCCAAGGCTCCAGCACCTCAGACGAAGGTCGCTCCAGATGCTCCTGCTCCTCCAGGTCAGTCATCCTACTACAGGTCAGTCATCCCGCCAGCAATCCATCAGCGAAGCCATGTCCAAGAGACAACAGTATGCGACCACTCATCCTACAGTGCAGAAGCTAAATGTGCTCCTGTCCAAGTTGCTGGTGCTGCAGTCCCTATCTTTTCAGGTGGTGGACTCTGCATCTTTCAGAGAACTGATGGCTTCTGCCGAGCTGAGGTGGAGAGTCCCAAGCCGTCATTTCTTTGCAAAGAAGGCAGTACCAGCCCTGTACAAATTTGCTGAACAGAAGGTGGGCCAGTCCTTGAGCCTGTCGGTGTGCACCAAAGTGCACGGCACCGCCGACATCTTGAGCTGTAACTATGGTCAGGGGCAATACATGTCTTTTATGGCCCACTGGGTGAATGTGGTTCCTGCACAGCCACAACAGCAACTTGGACAGGTCACGCCGTTTCGGCTTCCACGCTCCCAGGCTGTTGTGCCTGTGACTCCAGTGCGCGACTCCGCCTCCTCATCCTCCGCCGTCTCCTCAGCCTCCACTGTTTGGTCAAGTCTCGGTGCCCCCCCAGCCTACCATGTGTGCAGGGCATGGCGGTGTCACGCTGTGCTTCACATGGTTTGATTGGTGAACTAAGTCACACAAGGGAGGAGCTGCTAAAATTCATTCATCAAGAAATCAGAACATGGCTTTCCCCCGCGAAAACTGGAAATGGGAACCATGGTGATTGACAATGGGAGTAACATCTTGCCTGCGCTGCGACAAGGAAGCCTGAGCCATGCGCCCTGTATGGCACACGTGTTCAACCTAGTTGTCAAGCGTTTTCTGAAGTCTTCCCCCCATCTGCAAGACATCCTAACAACGGGAAGGAAACTTTGTATGCACTTCAGCCACTCCTACACCGTCAAGCACACCCTTCTTGAGCTACAGCGTCAGAATGGTATCCCCCAACATAGTCTGATTTGCGATGTTTCCACCCATTGAAATTCCACCCTACATATGTTGGATCGACTATACAAACAGAGAAAAGCCATAAATGATTTCTTGATGATCCAAGCAGATAAGGGGACTCCCCTGTGTAACTTTAATGTAAACCAGCAGCAGCTCATATGTGACACCTGCCGTTAGCTCAGACCCTTTGAGGAAGCCACTTTATTTGTCAGTCGCCAGGATTACGGGATGAACGACGTGATTCCACTGCTTCATGAAATACAACACATGTTGCAAACCATGGCTGGTCAGGGCACTGGAGACATTGTGCATACATTTCATGGCCACACAAACCCCATGGGAACTGAGGAGGAGGAACACAGTGAAGCACAGATTAGTTTTGGCGAAATGGGCGGTTTATCTAGTCATCTGACAGGAGAGGAGGAGCAGGAGCAGCCAGTGGAGCTAGAGGGTTGTGAGGAAAGCCAGACAGAGGACCCAGACACATCGTGGCAGTATGCAGTGGAGATGGAGACAGGTAGTCCCTCCGAGTCACTTGCACAAATGGCACGGTGCATGGTCACGTGCTTGCGTAGTGACCGCAGAATTGTCTCCATTTTTCAGCGGGATGACTTCTGGCTCTCCACCTTATTGGACCCTTGCTACTGGCACAAAATGGGGGCATTTTTTACACCCACTGAGAGGGAGGACAAACTGACCTACTACAAAGACATTCTATGTAGTCAGTTGGCTGATGCCTATCTGCGCCATTGTCCATACTCTCGCAGGTCTGACTCGGGGGGACCTCTGCGCTCACCTTCCACTGCCATGGCTGCTGGGGGGGTGGCAGGAGCAGCAGCAGCTCCATCAGCAGCAGCCTCAGTCTTCAGTCGTTAATGAGTAGCTTTCTTCACCCACATAGTGAGGCTACTCATGAGCAGCAGGAAGACTTGGAGCAGGGCCTGAATCAGCAGGTTGTGTCATACCTTGAAATGACCATTTCAACGCACCTTGAGGATCCGCTGGACTTCTGGGCAGCCAAACTTGACTTGTGGCCGCAACTGACAGAGTTTGCCCTGGGAAAGCTGTCCTGCCCGGCCAGTAGTGTGCCATCTGAGCAGGTGTTTAGTGCGGCGAGGGCCATAGTGACGCCAAGGAGAACTCGTCTGTCCACGACAAATGTGGAGAGACTCACCTTTGTGAAGATGAATCAGACATGGATCAGCCAGGATTTCCACCCACCAATGGCAGGGTCCATGGTAGTAGCTGATTCATGGTAGCTCCTAATGCTGCTGCCAACTCCAGGGTGTTTCCTTCAGGCAATATACGAGCTCCTTATGCTGCTGCTGCTGCCAACTCCAGGGTGTGTTTTTCAGGCAATATATGGGCTCCTAATGCTGCTGCCAACTCCAATGTGTTTTTCAGCCAATATATGGCCTCCATATGCTGCTGCCAACTCCAATGTGATTTTAGGCAACATATGGGCTCCTAATGCTGCTGCAGCTGCTGCCAACTCCAGGGTGTGTCTGTCAGGCAACATATGGGCTCCTAATGCTGCTACCAACTCCAGTGTGTTTTTCAGGCAATATATGGGCTCCTAATGCTGCTGCTGCCAACTCCAGGGTGTGTCTTTCAGGCAATAAATGGGCTCCTAATGCTGCTGCCAACTCCAATGTGTTTTTCAGGCAATATATGGGCTCCTAATGCTGCTGCCAACTCCAAGGTTTTTTTCAGGCAATATATGGGCTCCTAATGCTGCTGTGCTGCTGCCAACTCCAGGGTGTGTCTTTCAGGCAACATATGGGCTCCTAATGGTGCTGCCAACTCCAGTGTGTTTTTCAGGCAATATACGGGCTCCTAATGCTGCTTCTGCTGCCAACTCCAGGGTGTGTCTTTCAGGCAATATATGGGCTCCAAATGCTGCTGCTGCCAACTCTTGGATGTGTCTTTCAGGCAATATATGGGCTCCTAATGCTACCGCCAACTCCAATGTGTTTTTCAGGCAATATATGGGCTCCTAATGCTGCTGCCAACTCCAATGTGTCTTTCAGGCAACATATGGGCTCCTAATGCTGCTGCCAACTCCAATGTGTTTTTCAGGCAATATATGGGCTCCTAATATTGCTGCCAACTCCAATGTGTTTTTCAGCCAATATATGGCCTCTTTATGCTGCTGCCAACTCCAGTGTGTTTTTCAGGCAATATATGAGCTCCTAATGCTGCTGCTGCTGCCAACTCCAGGATGTGTCTCTCAGGCAACATATCGACTCCTAATGATGCTGCCAACTCCAATGTGTTTTTCAGGCAATATATGGGCTCCTAATGCTGCTGCAGCTGCTGCCAACTCCAGGGTGTGTCTGTCAGGCAACATATGGGCTCCTAATGCTGCTGCCAACTCCAGTGTGTTTTTCAGGCAATATATGGGCTCCTAATGCTGCTGCTGCCAACTCCAGGGTGTGTCTTTCAGGCAATATATGGGCTCCTAATGCTGCTGCCAACTCCAATGTGTGCCAAGGAGAACTCGTCTGTCCACGACAAATGTGGAGAGACTCACCTTTGTGAAGATGAATCAGACATGGATCAGCCAGGATTTCCACCCACCAATGGCAGGGTCCATGGTAGTAGCTGATTCATGGTAGCTCCTAATGCTGCTGCCAACTCCAGGGTGTTTCCTTCAGGCAATATACGAGCTCCTTATGCTGCTGCTGCTGCCAACTCCAGGGTGTGTTTTTCAGGCAATATATGGGCTCCTAATGCTGCTGCCAACTCCAATGTGTTTTTCAGCCAATATATGGCCTCCATATGCTGCTGCCAACTCCAATGTGATTTTAGGCAACATATGGGCTCCTAATGCTGCTGCAGCTGCTGCCAACTCCAGGGTGTGTCTGTCAGGCAACATATGGGCTCCTAATGCTGCTACCAACTCCAGTGTGTTTTTCAGGCAATATATGGGCTCCTAATGCTGCTGCTGCCAACTCCAGGGTGTGTCTTTCAGGCAATAAATGGGCTCCTAATGCTGCTGCCAACTCCAATGTGTTTTTCAGGCAATATATGGGCTCCTAATGCTGCTGCCAACTCCAAGGTTTTTTTCAGGCAATATATGGGCTCCTAATGCTGCTGTGCTGCTGCCAACTCCAGGGTGTGTCTTTCAGGCAACATATGGGCTCCTAATGGTGCTGCCAACTCCAGTGTGTTTTTCAGGCAATATACGGGCTCCTAATGCTGCTTCTGCTGCCAACTCCAGGGTGTGTCTTTCAGGCAATATATGGGCTCCAAATGCTGCTGCTGCCAACTCTTGGATGTGTCTTTCAGGCAATATATGGGCTCCTAATGCTACCGCCAACTCCAATGTGTTTTTCAGGCAATATATGGGCTCCTAATGCTGCTGCCAACTCCAATGTGTCTTTCAGGCAACATATGGGCTCCTAATGCTGCTGCCAACTCCAATGTGTTTTTCAGGCAATATATGGGCTCCTAATATTGCTGCCAACTCCAATGTGTTTTTCAGCCAATATATGGCCTCTTTATGCTGCTGCCAACTCCAGTGTGTTTTTCAGGCAATATATGAGCTCCTAATGCTGCTGCTGCTGCCAACTCCAGGATGTGTCTCTCAGGCAACATATCGACTCCTAATGATGCTGCCAACTCCAATGTGTTTTTCAGGCAATATATGGGCTCCTAATGCTGCTGCAGCTGCTGCCAACTCCAGGGTGTGTCTGTCAGGCAACATATGGGCTCCTAATGCTGCTGCCAACTCCAGTGTGTTTTTCAGGCAATATATGGGCTCCTAATGCTGCTGCTGCCAACTCCAGGGTGTGTCTTTCAGGCAATATATGGGCTCCTAATGCTGCTGCCAACTCCAATGTGTTTTTCAGGCAATATATGGGCTCCTAATGCTGCTGCCAACTCCAATGTGTTTTTCAGGCAATATATGGGCTCCTGATGCTGCTGTGCTGCTGCCAACTCCAGGGTGTGTCTTTCAGGCAATATATGGGCTCCTAATGCTGCTGCCAACTCCAATGTGTTTTTCAGGCAATATATGGGCTCCTAATGCTGCTGCCAACTCCAATGTGTTTTTCAGGCAATATATGGGCTCCTGATGCTGCTGTGCTGCTGCCAACTCCAGGGTGTGTCTTTCAGGCAACATATGGGCTCCTAATGGTGCTGCCAACTCCAGTGTGTTTTTCAGGCAATATACAGGCTCCTAATGCTGCTTCTGCTGCCAACTCCAGGGTGTGTCTTTCAGGCAATAAATGGGCTCCTAATGCTGCTGCTGCCAACTCTTGGGTGTGTCTTTCAGGCAATATATGGGCTCCTAATGCTGCTGCCAACTCCAATGTGTTTTTCAGGCAATATATGGGCTCCTAATGCTGCTGCCAACTCCAGTGTGTTTTTCAGGCAATATATGGGCTCTTTATGCCGCTGCTGCTGCTGCTGCCAACTCCAGGGTGTGTCTTTCAGGCAATATATGGGCTCCTAATGCTGCTGTCAACTCCAGTGTGTTTTTCAGGCAATATATGGGCTCCTTATGCTGCTGCCAACTCCAATGTGTTTTTCAGGCAAAATATGGGCTCCTAATGCTGCTGCCAACTCCAATGTGTTTTTCAGACAATATATGGGCTCCTAATGGTGCTGCTAACTCCAGTGTGTGTCTTTCAGGCAATATATGGGCTCCTAATGCTGCTGCTGCCAACTCCTGGGTGTGTCTTTCAGGCAATATATGGGCTCCTTATGCTGATGCCAACTCCAATGTGTTTTTCAGGCAACATATGGGCTCCTAATGCTGCTGCCAACTCCAGTGTGTTTTTCAGGCAACATATGGGCTCCTTATGCTGCTGCTGCTGCCAACTCCAGGGTGTGTCTTTCAGGCAATATATGAGCTCCTAATGCTGCTTCCAACTCCAATGTGTTTTTCAGGCAATATATGGGCTCCTAATGCTGCTGCCAGCTCCAGGGTGTGTCTTTCAGGCAACATATGGGCTCCTAATGCTGCTGCCAACTCCAGTGTGTTTTTCAGGCAATATATGGGCTCCTTATGCTGCTGCCAACTCCAGTGTGTTTTTCAGGCAACATATGGGCTCCTTATGCTGCTGCTGCTGCCAACTCCAGGGTGTGTCTTTCAGGCAATATATGGGCTGCTAATGCTGCTGCCAACTCCAATGTGTTTTTCAGGCAATATATGGGCTCCTAATGCTGCTGCCAACTCATGGGTGTGTCTTTCAGGCAACATATGGGCTCCTAATGCTGCTGCCAACCTCCAGTGTGTTTTTCAGGCAATATATGGGCTCCTTATGCTGCTGCCAACTCCAGTGTGTTTTTCAGGCAATATATGGGCTCCCCATGCTGCTGCCAACTCCAGGGTGTGTTTTTCAGGCAATATATGGACTCCTTAAGCTGATGCCACCTCAAGGCTCTGTAATTGTGCTGCTCTGCGACAGTGATTCTAATAGGGATGCCTCTGATCTGCATGTCATACTTCTTTACAGTGTTATTTCTAACCCAGCACGCATCCTATGCATGTTACAGCAAGGCAAAGTGTTCTACAACCCTATTGAGGCTCTTGGAAGACCAGAAATAGCCATTTTTAAAAGCCATTCGCCACGAATAAATTCGGACCGAAACAGTTTTTTCCTGAAAATTCGGCAAATAGGCCGAATTGAACTTTTCATAAATTTGCTCATCTCTAAATAGAATGGTAGTGCAGAGGTGAATAATTCCATAATAGAGGAATTGGGAGACCAGAACTGGACAAGAGAGTTGCGAGGAACAAAAGGGGAGTATAGAATTTTTTTTTGTTTGTTTTCTTGCCTGGGCGTCCCTTTAAAGTGGACTAAAACCCAGGATTTTGACCATCAGGAGTTAGGGTCCATTTCCACAGGGCATCCCAGTTTGGTAAGCCATGATAACCCCCCCCCCCCCAGGAATCACCAGCAAAACTCACCTTCCCAACAGTCCCAATGCGCATGCATTGGCTCTCATCCAATCAGACATGCAGCCATGGGAAATGAAAGTTTTGTGGCCAATCCTGGTGGTTTAAAATAGCAGGGGGGGTATGGAAGAGGCCGACCCTTAGACGCCAGGGCCAGAAAAAGGGGCGATTGGTCGACTTTAAGTAACATACACTAAGGGACTAATTTACTATTTTTTTTACAGTGCACACTTCTCAGCAGCGCAGGGCTCCCCTGGTTTTGAGCGCACCATACTGTAAAGCCCCTGGCGTAGTGCAGCTAATTAGTAGCAATCTGCATCTACATGCAAACTACATCTCTGTGAGATTTTTAACTTTAACACACACAAAAGTATATGCCAATTCTTTTTCTGCATACCCCAGAGGGCACAGTTACAGGCCACCATTTGAAGAGACCCATGTTAAGCTTAAAGAAGCACTATCACGAAATATTGTAATATTAAAAATCTATATAAACACTTTAGCTAATAAGGGGAACACCCGAACTGAATAAAACTCCCGCCAAGCTTGTGGTTTACTTCCCCTGGTAGGAATAAAATCCTGGGGTTACAGGTTTTGTCTATGAGGGGTGACAGAGTCTGTCACCCGAGATGTCCTCTTCCTTCCATTAAAATAAAAAAAACAAGCCTGGTTGGATATTTCTCGATACCGGGTGTATAAGTGACCCCTCCTCCCTCCATCCAGCATGTTTATATGGATTTTTATTATTGGGCCATTTTTTCGCGATAGTGCTCCGTTAATATAGCGGGCTAAAGAGGACTTATTCCTTGTGTTGGGTGCTGTGTAAATAATTTATGTTCTAGGAAAGCACCTCTTTCAGTTTAGCTTTTAGTAGTTTTTTTTGGTCTCTCTACCCCCCTATATTATGCCCAACATGGTCCCCCTACATGATGGCTTGCAATTGTGTTTTGGTACTCACCAAGTCTCATCCCCCCCCCCCCCCAAACAGCCAAATGCTTCCACCCGTGTGCTCCTGAGGGCCACAAGCCTGAAAGAAGTGTCCACAAGTGGAAGGTGTTTGGTTGGCACCACCTCTAACAAATCTTTAAGGGTCAGATCATTTACTGATTTCACAGAGCAATTGTCACACACATAACTTGTCACATCTGACTAATAGTCCTGGCAGAGAAAGGAAAAGACATCTTACAGCAGTTGAGGAGACCATCTCTCTACCATCTATGGCCAGCTTGGTTGTAAGGTATTCCGAATATTCTGTCTGAGCACATTCTTTCCGCCTCCTCTTTTTTCCCAGCCCTGTGATTGCACCTTGCTCGCTATGTAGATGCATTCCTCTCATTTTCATGGAGTGGAAAATACCTCATTACAGGCACCACTAATTATGTGTTAAAAAAGTTCGGCCACACCAGAAGAAATCCTGACAACAATCTGCTACAGCAAAACCATCTGTGAATGATTCACTTTCCAGATGTTGGACTTAAAAAATGCTGACTGAAATCCCAGACAGGCATCCAAGAGCAAATCAGATGGCCGCTGTGATCCCATGCTAGGGACTGGAAAAACATAGCGACATAGGGTGTCAGGAAAAGACCACATGGCCCATCTAGTCTGAAATTACATTATTTTTGTGTTGGGGGTCAATGTATGTTTTCTCCGGTCATTTATAATTTCACTACTGTTTTTCCAAATACATATGCAGGAAATGTTTTTTTCCTAGCATCTACTTGTTTCATTAAAATATATATTTTCTCACAAAGCTTCTGGTCTTCTCCCCAACAGCTGATTTTTTTTTTCCCCATAAAATGCACTCCCTAAAAGTGTTTACGTGTGTGGGGGGGCAGACGTAAAAGAAAAATCCAGGCACCTTTGCAGCACTTCTGTGCCGCTGATTGTCTTCCAGTATCTGATCGTCCTTCCACAGCCCTTGTTCCAGCGGGCTCCAAGAGGACAATCAGTTGCAGGACACAGCAGCACAAGAACAGCAGTAAGTTGAAAAGGGCGGGGCGTGCTAACATCAATGGATCCCGGATCCAGGGCAAGGTAACGAGGAGGATACTGCTTGTTATAGAAGGATCAGGGTGGATTCTGCGTGCTGCCTGTAATGGGGGATTGGGGGATTCTGCAACACTGCCATTATTGGGGAGATTGATCCTGCCACACTGCCTGTTATAGTGAGATTGGGGGGATTCTGCACACTGCCTGTTATAGGGGAATGGGGGGATTTTGCACACTGCGTGTTATATGTGATTCTGCAACACTGATGGCATTGGAGAGATAGGGGTGATTCTGCCACACTGCATGTTATAGGGGATTCTTCACACTGTCTTTTATAGTGTGAATTGTGAATTGCAACCTGCAACCTTTAAATTTTAACACACAAGAGTGCTAAAAAAAATTCCAGTTTTTGCCAAATCATAACCTGTACCTGTAATGGGTCATTTTTACAGATGAAGTCATGGGTACTTATTTAGGAATTTAGACACAACAGGGTCCTATGCAGGGGTATGCAGAAAAATGGCAAATTATTTTGCATAGTTATTATTGTTATTCATAGTTATAGCTGTTATTTCCAAATGAAAAAAAAATGTCCCTCGCTTTTAAAAATACCAAGAACAGGTGATATTTTGTGAAAAAAAAAAACATTCTATTGCACTTTCTTGTGTGCTAAAATGAAAAAACTCACTGAGATGCAGGTTGCATTTCACACCACAAGGCACACTGCTTGTGCACCATGCTTTACCAAATAATTAGTAACACTCTCACTGACAGGAGCTGTCAGACTAACCTAACTGCCATCTATAAAACTTTGCAAAAGCGTTTGACACAGTCTCTTATAGAAGCTTACTGGGAGATTTGAAGTCTCCAGGATTAGAAGATACAGACAGGGGCAAACTAAATTGGAATGCCTCAAGGGCAACCTGTAACCCAGCCCTGAAGCCTTTTAGACTCAATAACCAGGTTACTACTTAAATAATAGGCCCAGAGCCTTTCTATTCTGGCCATACTGCTAGCAGGAAGATTAAGCCAATACTGGGGCCACAAGACCTTTCGGAGAGACAGGAACCAGCTTTTGAGAGGTATGATCAGTATGATTTGCAGCGACTGGGTATGTTTAGAGCAACTTCCCAGTAATTTGTCAATTTTTTCACAGTAGTTTTCTCTATGATTCCACTGAAAATTAGGTGCCCTTACTGACCTGCCACAAGCTCTTACTTTTAGAAGAAACTCTTTTATAATGACTATAAAAAGTGCTGTCACTCCTGTTCGGTTTCTGCTCGAAGAGATGAGCTGACCTTTCCAGAGAAATTTCTTTTCTAAAGTTTTAGTGACCTAAATAAGTATCTCATATAAATTGTATAAAGGCGACAAGACTTTAGCTGAATGTGCAGAGTGTGGGCACATCATATCTGATGACATGGTGGGAGAGCGCTCTGCCATGTCTTGTTACTGTCTTTTGGTGGCATCAAGCCACAGACAGCTCCCTCTCCTCCATCCCTGTCTACCGATGTAGTTACTGCTTAGGTGACATCTATTGAGCGATGGTCATTGAGATATTGGTCTAACAAGATTGTAGAAAGGCCCCATGTTTCTTTTCATGGATCTTTTTACATCTTTTGTCATTCTGCTGTATTGATTTGTTGTGACATTACAAGGTTAGGATGTGAGAACACCTGAAAATGATCCAACATCCTTTTAATAAACAATAGGTGTTGTTTGCATCTGATCGAGTGCAGGAAGCAGGGGCAATGGTTGATGCCCCACACATACACCACCTTGCAATCCGTTTCCAGGCACTTGAGTTATACTTCATCCCTGCTCCCTTGTCGACACTGGTGGTCACGTGGTTTGGAGTGTTCTTTTGGGCTTTGTGCTGCTAAACAGACTCTGGTCCATGTGGCAGCCGGTCACCAGTCGCTAGTTTTAGGGCCCAGTCTCTAGAAGAGAAAGTTAAATAGAGTGCAGTTCCTGATAGTCCATGTTAAAATGGAACAAAAGCCTCTATTTTCCCCTCAGTACCTAGGCCTAGGGTTTTGCTGCTGTAGCCACATCTTCTTTGCTAATTTGAGATCGACAAATTTCTTAATGGCTGGGTGCTGGAGAACTCTTCAGCTAAATGGAGGCCAGGAATCTCTGGGAGCACAGTGGGATCTTTTGTGGGTGATCCTTAATAGGGATGCTCTGGGAATATGCAAGTGGCCAACCTTGGAGTCTTTTAGACTCCAGGGCTGAGCTGCAATGGTTTTGGTCCAATTTGAATCCTTTGCTAAGGGGCATTTCTTTTTGTCTCTGTATATTCAATTCAATCCTGGATTCCATGTGTGGGCATCTGTCAGCATCTCTGCTCTGCACACTTGCCGCATCTGGCGAACCCCTGCAGTCCAGAATAAGTGGGGATGTTGTGAAGGGCTGCAGGATGCAACCAAGCTTAGCCGCAGCTGTAGGAACAAGGATCAAAGTAAGTATTTGGGGAAACTAGACCTCAGTACATTTGCCACCTCTATTCTGCCTGTAGCTGCAACTTGCATAAAGGAGTATTGATTGGACAAAACTAACTGGGTGTCGGGGAACAACCTAAAAGCCCAACTAGACAGATACATTGTCCCTTCTACATTTCCTCTACTCTGTGTCTCCCTCTATCAGGTTTGAACCTGGCTTGGCTCCCATTCTTCTCTCCCAAGTTCAGCCATTATGTAGGAGACTATTAATCAAAGTAGAACCTTAGCAAGATCTACCTCAATTCAGTTTTTTTTATTATTATTTATTTTGAAATAAAAACAATAAATGAAACAGCATGTTCTTTTCAGTAAAAAGATTTCCACAACAAAAACTCCCAAAAACAAGGTTCCAGAACTATCTGAATCACCTGACTTTGGCTTCAAACGAGTTTTTCCGCATTTGCGAAATGCTAATAAACTGCACCAAAAGAAAGGCTACTGAATTGTCAAATATTTTCCACAAAAAAAAACTAGCAAAAATGCATTATCGCACAGTGTTGAATCCTAAATGCTTGTATTTTAATAATACCTTTGAAAGTTACGTAGAAAAATGGAAGCTTGACGTCAAAAGGAGACCATATGGTCCATTTAGTCGCCCTTATATGTGTATGTTCTCTTTATATTAGGATAGATGTGTGCTTATCCCAGGCACGTTTAAGGTTACCTATGCTGGAAATTTGTTCCAAGCATCTACTACTCTTTCAGTAAAATTATATTTTTGAATGTTGCTCCTAATCTTCCCTCATACTAGCTTCAGGTTGTGCCCCCTTGTTTTTTTCTTAAAAACGCTTTCCTCCTGAACCTTATTAATATCTGCTCTCCCTTCTTTTCTTCAGAATATACAAATTAGATTCTTTGAGTCTCTCCAAATAAGTTTTAACTTTAAGTTCTTTTACCATTTTGTTGTCTGCTTTGGCCCCTTCTATTTGAATAATGTCACATTCCTCTGTGAGGTGGGGGTCCACGAAGAGCACCAGGACTTAGCATCCTTTATCTACTCTTCTGTATGCTTTTTAGATGTTTTTAAAAATCTGTTTGGCGTAAAAATACTTAATAAATTCAATATTTTTGCGATATCTCTCGTATTTTGATTTATTTATGGTTAGCATACGGGCTTGAGTTCTTTTCATAATAATGTCTTTTTTGCAGGCAAGGTCTCTAGAACTGCACACAGTATTCTAGCTGTGGCCTCAGCAGAACTCTAAACAGCAGCATCACAACCTTCCTCTTCCTACTGGTGATGCCTTGAGCTATGCAGCGAGCAGCCTGCTTGCTTTGATTGTGAAATATTGAGATGGGAAGAAATTTCGTTGACTGACCTGGTTGATGTTGAGTTGGCATCCTATTGTGGTACCATGCTGGGGTTCCGTGTGAACAAGCCATACTATCATGTTTGTAAGGCTAGTTTCACACTGGAACCATAAAGTCTGCTGCTGCGCCTCGCTCCTGTGTACAGGTTTGATTTTAGTAGCAAATGCTTAAGGCTTGTTTTTCTAAACCTGTAGTTTAAACACCTGAACTCAGTGATAGCAAAGTGCATCCCAATACTTATGCCCATATAGCATAGATAACATTCACTCCTTGCCTGGCACATTCCGTGTTATCAGCCTGGATAACAGCCTGGAGTGCTCTCTAAATAGCTTGGCAGTAGCTGGATTCTGTTAGGCAGAAAAGCCTGAAGGTTGCTTGGGGCTGAGAAGAGAGATTTGCTGATTCTAAACGGATTGGCAGTTTTTGTCCCCCTTGTCATTTTTCTATCTGCTTGTTTTTTTCTTCTGAGGCTCTTGTGTCTAAATGCATTCAAGTCACCTTGACATCTTTATTGTATCAGGGTCAAGTTGTTATCACAACCCACAATACATGCACTTTATTCCTATGCAGGCATTAGATTGATAGATAAAATTTGAGAGTATCTCCAATCTCCAATAGGAAAAACATGGCGACACCCAACACAGGATATAACTACCCCACCCATCTAATTACACTAATTAATTTATCAATGCAGGGCCATACACACAGGATAATGCAACACATGGAGTCAATGGGAACAATCTGCACGCTGTATAGGGGCTAGTAGATGCTGGGCGACTTTTGTTACTGATCGCAGCAGGAAGCAGTGACTTGTCCCGAAATGTAAGGTGACATTATGGGAACAAAACAAATGTGACCTCAATTTCTCTGCCTGCAAACAATTTGATTGTGTGGAGCGTGTAGGAAAGCCTCCGGCAGCTCAGCTCACCCCACAAGACAAACACTTTCATACCTTGTCCAGAGAAATCTCATTTTACCTTCATCACTTGACCTTGCAGATCCATAGAGGCCTAATCATTCTTTATGGCACACTGCAGAGGAGAGGTAGCTGTGGTTTGGGGGGGGGGGGACTATGAAGGAGTGCATAGAAATATTTATGTTACAAGGGATTTGTGGAAGGCCAGAATTGTATACAAATCCTAAGCAATATATAGAATGTGTTGTGTTTTTGGCAAAACATCCTTACATTTCTTACGTTTGTAAGAAATTATATGCTTTACCTAGGTATTGTATGTAACACCTAGGCACGCTGTATGTCATATCTAGGTGTTCTATCCAATACTAACTGTGCTTTAGGTAAAGTGCAGTAATTACATCTAATGCCCACATTACTTGATAATGTGAAAAGACAAGGGTGGTGCCGTCCAAAATGGTCAGCCTTTTGCACATTGTCTAGATGCTCTGTGCAATGGCCAGAAGTGGATTGTGGAAAAGTACAAAGATTAGAAGGCTGCCGGTAGTGGGGACTGCGCTCTACGAGCTGCAGGAAGATGTCAGTGCTCGGTGCTCCGAAAGGGTGACCCTCAGCGCTGGATTGCAGGACAGGTAAGAGTTTTTTTATGTCACCCCCCCCCCCCTCCACATGACACCATGTCAGCCAATGTTTCGGGGTCACACAGGGCCCATTTATCAGCATTTTATACAAATCCTAAGCAAATGAGAGAATGTGTTGTGTTTCTTGGCAAAGTGCAAAACATTCTGTTTCTTACATGCTTTACCTAGGAATTGTATGTAACGCATAGGCACACTGTATGTCATATCTAGGTGTTCTATACAATGCTAAATGTACTTTAGGCAAAGTGCAGGTATGACATCTAATGCCTACATTCCTTGATAATGTCAAAAGTCAAGGGTGGCGCCATCCAAAATGGTCAGCCTTTTGCACATTGTCTAGATGTTCTGTACAATGCCCAGAAGACTTTTGCGGAAAAGTACAAAGATCCATTGGATTCAGTGAGATGACCCAGGCGAGACGGGTAGCATACCTAATACACAGAGCATTACAAGTTGTGTATAAAAGAGAATTTCTGTTCTAAAATCATTAGATATGTGTCCCTGTATCCCCCCCCCCCCCCCCAAGAGAGACACCTTAGAAGCCGTGTCCTGCGCTAAATGATCTCCCATGCTATTTTGTGGTGACCGTTAATAATACATCACACATTATGTTACAAATTATGTCAGAAGTGAATACACTGGGGTGGGGAAGGCCTATTGGTTCTTTTTGTTATATATACAGATTTAGCAATCGTTAACTCAGAAATACAACTCAACTATTTGAACTATCTCATCACAGAAGCCACTGTAAAGAATTGAAGATTTCAAGATAACACGATACACCGGTGCTTCAAGGTGAATGTTAACGGGCCATTCCACCTAGCATAGCTGTCTTCACCCGCCCTGCCACCCTTCCCTAGTGCTGAAACAGGGCGGAGGTTTACATAAAAAAAAACCTCTTAGCTGTCCCACAATCCAATGCCATAGATTACCCGATTGGAGCCATTTGCCATCTGCTGCCACTTCCACAGCACAATTCCTACTCATGTGTGTCCTTCTGGCTGCCCTTTCACTTAAATATGCTGCTGGAAGTGGGGACCGCGCTCTACAGGCTGCAGCAGATGGCCTAAGGAAGAGGTGCTCTGAATGGGTGATCCTCGGCACAGGTTTGCGGGACAGGTAAGAGTTTTTTTTTTCACCCCTCCCGCTCATAACACAATAAGCCAATGAACAGGTTCACACAGGGCCCCTTTATCAATACAACAGTCAAAGCTCACAATGACCCCAGGTGCATATATAGATGCAGCTTTCTTTAAAGGGCCATTCCACCCGCCCTTCCACTCTTCTCTAGTGCTGAAGGGGGGGCTTTAAAAATGACCATGCTGGGTGAAATGGCCCTTTAAAGAAAAACTTCCTTTTTGTCAGGTTTTTGGTGTTCTGCTCTATTGTTTTCCTCTTCTTGGATGTAAAACAAACATTTGTGTTAGGATTGTGCACCCCATACCTAGGATTTAGTTATCAGCATGCTGTCTCCAAGTTTCCTATATTCCTGTGTGCCTGTGATCCTAAAATGGGAGTGGGTTTTCAGGCCTTGAGTAAAAAGTACTGACTACATATCCCTATATGAATAAGTCTAATTACAGCAGAATGGGTTAAGCCTGTTTCCTGTGTCTTATCAGACATTTCACAAGCTAGAGTGAGGGAGTCTCTGATCTGTACGTCTAATGCACCAGTTGATGTACACTGCTAAGGTAAACACATTGCTACTAGGGAAAACTAGTTTATTTTATAACACAGAGTTGCAAACAGATAGAAAATAAAAAAATAAGCTTAACACATTGAAGACATCATTTTGGCACTTAATAATGAAAACTTTAAAAAATGCCATCAAAAGTGGAATTACCCTTCAAAGAAAGCTGCATTTGTACATGTTCCTGGAATCATTGTGAGCTTTGACTGCTGTATTGATAAAGGGGCACTGTGTGACCCCGAAACATTGGCTTATTGTGTTATGTGCTGCATCCTTCATAAAGTAGGATACAGAAGGTAAGGGAGTATAAAATCTATAGTATAAGGAAGCAAACCCGTAATGGCCTGGCCACAATATCCTGGGTATCTAAAGGGTTAACTTAACATGAACTGCTAGAGCACTGTCTAAATACTCAATAATTTGGATTCTAGGTGGAGCATTCACCACTTCTGTTATAGCGAGTCACCAAAAGGTAAAGTTTGTTTCAGAACACATAGAAGGATAAAGGATATTGTATACTTGTGCTTACATTTATGGAAAAAGTACCTGCAATTTTTACACACCCCATGGTCGGCTTGTTCCAACTCCCTGGAAATTCAGGGTGCAGGCCCAATTATATAGGAACAGAAGACGATGAGCCCCATGGCCGGCTTGTTCTAACTCCCTGGAAATTCAGGGTGCAGGTCCAATTATATAGGAGCAGAAGATGATGAGCCCCATGGCCGGCTTGTTCTAACTCCTTGGAAATTCAGGGTGCAGGTCCAATTATATAGGAGCAGAAGATGATGAGCCCCATGGCCGGCTTGTTCTAACTCCTTGGAAATTCAGGGTGCAGGTCCAATTATATAGGAGCAGAAGATGATGAGCCCCATGGCCGGCTTGTTCTAACTCCCTGGAAATTCAGGGTGCAGGTCCAATTATATAGGAGCAGAAGATGCACACCACACCCAAGTAGATGGAAACGATGCCAGGGAACCACCAAACCAAAACTATTTCCCAAAACAGCATAAGGGATGACCCAGATGCTAGTGACCCCCCCCCCCCCCCCCCAGAGTCTTACAACAGCCTAAGACACAATTGACTTTTCTGGTAGATAAACATCATGTTGGTCGCAGCATACCAAAACTAAGTTAACGTAATTAAAGACATCAAATAGAACATTACCTTTCCTTACTCTGCCCTAAACAAAACAATTTTAGTTGAGTTTAGACTTGTGCCTTCATCCACTCTTGTCAAATCTGTCAAAAAGATAAACAGGTAAATCAGTATTGACTCAGTTCTCAGCTAAACTGCTTGGATGGAGTTGCTCTTTAATTTTCTAAACTTGTTCACTAATGTTCAGAGACTTCTGTAGACTTGGAAAAGCTCCTTATGGCTGTGGAACACTTGAAATCCACCAGGACCTTAGTAAGCCAGCGCATCATATGCCAGATATATAATCGCTAATGTCTGGGCTCCATTCCCTCACTCTGGATGTGATTAATTGAGCAATTCCTAAAAGACATCATTGGTTTTAGTCCATGAAAACCTCATCCACCGAACGAGGCCAGATGTTTGCTCATAACATCGAGGTTCGCCTTCAGATAAACGTCTCCAGTTAATTGAAGTCTTGTAGCACAAAGCTCTTAAATGTATAGAAGAAAACAAAAAACTTCTCTCTGAGTGTGACATCAATTTTATGTCTCTCGGCTTCCTTTTTACGTCCATAAACTTGATGTTGTTTTGTAGAACCTTCAAAGGAGACTTTGTAGATGTTAAATGGCAATTTAGCTCCAAAATCAGCTATTGGCATCACAACAAGGCTTTGCATCCAGCATGAATATTCAGTTGGATCCTTTTAACTTTTGGCGATAGAGCGCTGCCACCTGGTGCTGGCGGTACTGCAACCATCGCAGCTCCCCAACGTATTAATTAAGCCGTCCCATAAGCTGGCGATCGGTTTACGCTTTAGCTGCCCTTGGGCTGATGGCACCTGAGTGTTTTTACACTGCCAAGCTTTTTCTGAAACAGAATTACAATGAAACAAACCTAATAAACAAAACAAAGCCTAGTATATTACTTCTCACCCACAGAGTAGCCAAAGATTCATTGTTTTCAGCTAATAGATTTCAGCATGAAGCCATAAAGGTTTACGTAAAGATACAATTATTAATTTATAGTCATCTAATCAATACATTGTGATGTGACAGTTTCATTGCTACAAGCATAAAAATCCAGACCCTAGCAGGGCAGTCCACCTTTATTTCAAGAATAGGCCTGTCATGGAGGTTCACTTACCTCGTCATCACTCCAGCGGAGTCCTCAGGCGTCACGCTGAGTTGGCCGTCACCCAGCCGTCCCATCAGTCTCAGACACAGGCTCGAGCAGTGCTGTGTGTCTCTGTTCCCTCCCGCATCCCCGGCTTCTCGCGTAAATGTGCACGTACAGGAAGCACTTATGCCCTCCGGTGGCTCTTCAAGTAGTGCAGCCATCGGAGGCTGGTTTAAATGGACCAATAATGAGTCTCAACGATGTACTAAAGACTCTTAGCCCTTGATTAGTGTGGGCAAATCAGCCCTGATTTTGTTGATGGCCAATAGCCCTAAGTTGCCCAAGCTAATCCATAACACCCCCCACTAAAAATGTTCGAGCCCCTGTCTTTAGTGCCCGTGATAGCTTGTGCTTTGGTTGTAGCGTAGTGCTCCTTTACTCGTTTTTGACCCGGATTGACATTTGATTCCCTGCCCCCGTACCCCTGCTGTGACCTCGGATTCCTGACCTTGCCTCTGCCTGCTTCCTTCGGTACCTCGCTTCTGCAATGATTTTGATCTTCGACCTGCCTTCTGACTTGCCTCTGGTTATCCCTCTATTTTGACGCCTGTTGGACTGACTTCCTGTATATGACCCTTGCTTTGTCTGACCACCAGTGAACCCCGTTTTATGCTCACCCACCTGCAGGTCCAGCCCTCAATAATGATGGCGCTTGTAAGACCTGGGGGCAACTGTGAGGCCTGCTTACATCCTGGCAAATGGGGGCTTGTCTACAGGTGACGGATATTGGGAGTTATCTACTAACCTGGACCTGCTAACTGGTAAGGCCATTCTAAAGAGCTCATTGAATCCCAGCACGGTACTGTTTTAGTAAATCTCTGAAATCAGTTGTTGAGTTTTCTCTCTTCAATGTTATTTGGAAAACTGCGAGTGATCAAAGGGTGGAGGACTTTGAAGGGACAGTCCTAGTAATGACAATAATACGCCAGCAAGGGGCTCACCTGAAGTCTGCCTCTCCTCCATTTCCTGCAGCATAAAGTAGATGCTTTAGCAGGGCTCCAAAGTTTGCCCTCCTTCCCTTACCATTTCTCAACCAACATTTGCTAAGAGTGGTTGCAAGGTCCCCCTATCACTCAGTGCTCCCAGGCTAGGGCCTTAATCTACCTATTCCTGCTCCCAGTGAGCTGATGGTGGTGGTGGGGGGGGTAGTGTTATTTTAGTGTCCCCATTCGTTCTGCCACATTTTCACATGACTGCGAAGAATAAACTGACTAAACTAAACTCCCTCCTGGCAACTCATTTATATATAAACTGGGTCCTTCTTTAACTTTTATTGTAGGAATGGGGGAAACTACCAATAAGTGAAAACAGCTACTCAACAAAAATTATCATCAAAATACATTTATGTACATGGCTTTGAATAACACTCAAGTGCATGTAATACAATTGTATGAATATATATATTTATAGGCAGAAATTAGTAATTAATTAAAAGTAAAATAAAAGTAAATTTATTACAGATACATGCGATAAATAATTGGATGTGTGATTGCCATGATGTTCTACATCTACACTGAGGACAGAATTATGGGTGCTCTCTAATTAGCGATGATCTACTGGATAAGTCAGATTATTGTGGAAAAACAATCAGGGTGCTGATTCTAGGGTGTTTAAATTGGGAAAATAGGGCATGAAGAGATGATTTGCATGGCTCCACCCACTCACATTAAAATATAATGGGAAATTCTGTTATTCCTGGTCAGTTGTGTGACTGTTTTTTTTTTTTTTGGAAGCAAGCACATTTGTTTTATACTCTTTTACTGGGCTTTCCCTCTTTTTTGGGCCTCTTCAAAATGCCTGGCAGGGTCTCATCCTAAGATGGCTTGCTACTCCCAATTATAAATTAAAATACAAATGCCAGCTGAAGCTACGGGTGTCACATGATCACAGTTAGGGCAGCAGATTTAAAGCAAGCATCTGCTTTTAGAGAACAAATGTAGAGGCGTTAGGGAGGTAAAGGGGCTTTTTTTGCCTGTTGGATTGGTCTGGCATTAAACCCATGGAGACAGATGAACGGTGTATATTTCAAGGCTCGCGTATTAACACTGAATGATATTGATTTAGGCAGCATAGTCTTATTATTAAAGCATTTATTATTTAAAATGTTTGCTTCATCACGCAATGACAGATGCTAACAGTCACAATGTGTACAAATATGAAGCCAAAATAATCAATGGAAACTGAACAAGTATGTGCAAACAAAATTCCACCAACCCATCTTCAGCATCATGTCATGCTCCAGGGAACTGTTTCAGGGTATTAAAGTGGGCCCACAGTGTTGGCGAGTCAAAATGAAAAAAAGACAAATATCCTCTCCCTGCTCTCCCCTCCAGCCCTGTGAATTAAAAATACATTTCATGGGTAGCACTAGTAGGGGAGCCCTCATTTAGAAATGTCATGGAAAAGCAGCTAGCCTGACAGGTTATAAACCTCTATAGGGTACTGATGGTCAGGGGCAGCATTATTATTGTTTTTTATAAAATGCCATCATCTTTCAATGGCACTGTACAATATAGTTATTACAGACAGGATAAAACAAATAATGTGTATAACATTATATGCACAGAAATGCACAGCAATACACTGTAAAACACCTTCTGGGCTTATAATCTAAATGATAAAGTTATAGATGAAAGATAGATCACAAGTGGTGTGTACGGGGAGGCCGATTCATTAATAGCAGCAGGTAGCGACAGTTGAGCGACTATAGCATTTTCACAGCGCCCGCTAGTAGTCGCTGTGCTTGGCCATTGTTCGGTTGTTGATAGCGACTGAGTCGGTGTGCAGTAATGTTGAATATGGGGTGACGAGTCGCTATTTGACAGGTTCCGCGATGTATGGGTGCGCATGATAACGACTGGTCAGAGCGACCGGCTCCCACCATATTCATCAAAACATCACACTCAAAAAATGATCTCGCTGTGAAATGCATGTTTAAACCCCAGAACGCTGGCGGCGATGTGTTAAAAGTAGTTTTTTAACCCCCAAACCACCATATTTTTTGAAACCAAAAAAAAAAAAAAATTAAAAGAATTTAGTCATATGAATACAATAAAATAAGACCTGTAATATCAATTCTGCACAATTTTTTTTTTTTTTACCTTAAAAAAAATCTAACGTGGCAGAAGTGGTCACAGAATTTTTCACATTTAAAAAAAAAAAAAAAACATTAATAACAATTAATTATGAATATTTAAAGATTGTTCCATTGAAATGCATTGGAGAGCGCCAGGTAGCGAGAGGTCATACCTGTCGCTGTTCAAGGTCGGACGCTGGCGCTGTGGGCTGAGGCTGGAATAATGATGAATGAGTGGCTCTGGCGCTATCTCAGTCGCTAAGCAGGATTGGCTTGATAAATGTGTGGTTGTGGTGGGGAGCCGGCGTTCTCGTGGCGGTGCCCGTCATTACCGATCGCTCACCAGTCGCTACCTGTCGCTATTCCTTCATAAATAAGGGCCTAAGTGTAATGGCAAGCAATCTGATGTGGTCAGGACTGTCAGTTGCTGAGGCCAGATGAAAGGCTCGTCTGAATAGGTGAGTTTTAAGGGAACTTTTGTAGCCTGTAGGCTTGGGGAGTGGAGAATTGTATAGGGGAGGGCATCCTAGAGGAATGAGGCGGCGCATGCGAAATCCTGAAGGCAAGAGTGGAAGGAGGTGAGGAGTGAGGATGAGGACTGAGATCAGGAGGAGGTCCTGAGCAGAGCAGAGGCTACATTTGGGTTGGTATGTGTTGAGAAGTGAAGAAATGTAGACCGAAGTTTGATTGTAGAGTGCTTTGCAAATTAATGTTAAGATCTTTAACTGATTTCTCTCAGATATTACCGTGTTTCCCCGATAGTATGACACCCCCGATAGTAAGACATATCGGGGGTTTCAGAGGGGTCGGCTGATATAAGCCGTACCCCGAAAGTAAGACATATGTCTTACCCAGGGCCGTCAGCTGGCAGTAGGGCGGCTGTCCATGAAAGCAGCCCAGGCGGCTCCGGCGGCACTTCCCCTCGCCCCCCCCCCCCGGGCTCGATAGCTCCGGCGCCCGCACACTCTCCTCTGATAATCCCGGCCCCGCCCCTTCCGCCCTAGTGAGGCAGCTTCGGAGCCCACAGCCCCCCCTCCCCGCCTCGGAGGATCCCAGCCCTGCCTCTTCCGCCCAGGCAACGCAACTCCGGCGCCCGCAGCCCACCCCGCCTCGGAGGCTCTGCCACCCGCAGCAGCCACGTCTCAGATGTTCCAGTGAGTGTGTGTGCCTGTGACTGTCTGTCTGTGTGTGTGACTGTTTGTGTGTGTGACTGTGAGTGTGTGTGCCTCTGTGAGTGTGTGTTTGTGTCTACGGTATGTGTGTGAGAGAGTGTGTGTCTGTGTGAGTGTGTGCGTTTGCATGAATGGGGATTAGGGGTCTGATCTTGACATTGGACCAAGGGGGGCTCACCCATCCAGTTGATATTTTTTTTAAAGTGGACCAAAACCCAGCTGGATCGGCCCAGGAATCTATAAGACTCCCGGGCTGATCCATTCCCTCCCCCCTGGGGCATCTAAAATCGGGATGCCCCACTGTGTGAAACCCCCCAGGTCATGATAATAAATGTTAATTTTATGGTTAAAACAAAAAATTCGACAATTTTTTTCTAATATAAGACATACCCCGAAAGTAAGACATAGTGGGGCTTTTGGGGATAAAAAGAAAGTAAGACGGTGTCTTACTATCGGGGAAACACGGTAGCAGCCAATGGAGGAGAGTCTTTGGCCTCTCAGGGTTTTCCCTTATTTTCCCCGGTCCTTTTGTAGAGCAGTACGTATTTAGTTGCATTTAAACTGTAATTTACACTATAACATATTTTCACTTATCTAATATGTACAATAAACAGTTCTCCATTTCTTAATTTTAGTTACTCTTTATTCTGTTTCTTATTTTCTCAGTTTTGTAGCAAGTGTCTTCCTCAGCTGTAGCAAGCGTCAGAAAATATTTGCATTCGTTTGTAACAAGGCAAGCACCAAGTGTATACGCTTTTCGCATTAGGCTGCTTTCGCAGTACACAGGATATTCTGCTCTGCATAGAAGTGGTGTTGGAAGCAAAATGAGTTTATAAGTTGTCCAAGGCCATAGATGTAGCCTGAGAAGAGTAGGGGTCCAAGAACAGAGCTTTGTGGCATAACAGAGCTATTGTACCCTGTATTCAGGGTAGCAAGTGTCTTCCTCAGCTGTATCAAGCGTCAGAAAATGTTTGCATTCGTTTGTAGCAAGTGTATACGCTTTTCGCATTAGGCTGCTTCCTCACTACACAGGATATTCTGCTCTGCATAGAAGTGGTGTTGGAAGCAAAATGAGTTTATAATTTGTCCAAGGCCATAGATGTAGACTGAGAGAAGTAGGGGTCCAAGAACAGAGCTTTGTGGTAGAACAGAGCTATTGCGCCCTGTATTCAGAATATATATTGTGAACTGTGTAAAACAGCATTTGTAATAGTCTATGTATTGTACATTCTTCCCTGTCTGTAATCACTACTTTGTACAGTGCTACGGAAGTTAGTGAGCTTTTTTAAATAAATAATGATAACAGTGGGGGTCTGTTGAGAGAAAGCCATGTAGTAATTGGATACACTAAATGTGCAATCAGCAAAGTAAGCGGAGAGACAAGGTCTTGAATTCCCAGGGGGTTCAGAATTTAAAGTAAAAGAAGATGGTCCACAGTGTTTAAAGCAGAGGGTAGGTCAAGAAGTATGAGGAATGAGTAGTGGCCTTCAGTTTTGGCTGTTAATAGATTTTTAGTTTCTTGGGCAGTTTTGATAGTATTAGACTAATGGAGTCTAATACACCTGGAGTCACTGACAACAATATTAATATTATAATTAGGTAAAGAAATAGTTAAAGCCGATCACCAGGCAATAATGACCTTTGACAGTTCGCTCTTGGGGATCCCGATTTGGGATACATTTAAAAAGATACTTAGGAAGTCAAAATCAAGCATGGAACTGTATATGTTGGGGACAGGAAATAGCTACTTGGTTTCCCTGGATAAGACAGGTCTTATATCAGTTACTGCTCCAAAATATGCATTTCTTGGCATTCCAACTACTCTCTTCTAAGATCCACTGCATTGCAAGTATAGCTGTTTACTCCCCCTGGTAACCAGAAGCAACCCCAACGCTCTCATATATGCTCAGGAGTGAAGTGACTTCAGTGGGATTACTTGATATGTGTGGGAATCATGCTAGGGCTTATTTTCGGGGTAGGTCTTATTTTCAGGCAAACAGGGTATTTCTTGTCCCTCATTTTATAGAACTCTGATAAGAAAAGGTGGGTATGTCTTTAATGCGGGGCTCACTATTGGTATGATTGGGTTAGTTTCCCTGTGAACCAGGACCTTCCCTGAAAAAATGATGCAAGAGCATATGGCTCCACTTTATCTAGCTAAAATTGTGTCTAGATTTTAGACACAACTAAGTTGTAGCCGAGGGATCAGATGTAATAAAAATAACCAGGCGTAACTAACTCATTGCTCTGTAAGTTGAACAATATAGAAGCCTGCACAGGAGGGAAGGAATCCAACAGAGAAGCCGGGGGCTGAAGGAACCCTAGACCAGATCTAGGCCAGTCAGCCATCAACAGGAATCTGTGGAGCAAGCTAAAGGCCCAGGTACCTCCTTGCATAAGTTGGCACTTTGCTAAGTCAGCTAGCGCCACTAAAGGGGGATCAAACTCTGAAGTTGCTATGAAGATACTGTGTTTCTGGAACGACTGCTGTGTTGAGGAATACTGCTGGAACAGCTTGACATTGTGGATTTCCGTTAATAAAGTGAGTCACTAAAGTGTTAGATGAAGGTGGTGCTGTGGATATCGCCTATCTGGATTTTAGCAAAGCCTTTGACACTGTACCACATAAGGAGCTCATAGATAAGTTATTGAAGGTAGGGCTCAATCCCTGGATAGTTCAGTGGATTTCCAGTTGGCTGAGGGATCGGTATCAGAGTGTTGTTGTTAAAGTGGACCAACACCCAGGATTTTCACTATCCTGGGTGTTGGTCCACTTCAGCGGGGCATCCGAGATCAGGATGCCCTGCTGTGTGAAACCCCCCCAAAAGCCCCAAAAAACGTACCTTTTCGGCGACGGGCAAGCGACGGATAAGCCGCCGCCGCCGCCTCCAGCGCGTCCCTCTTACAGGGCGTGCCCGCGCCAGCCATTCACAAACGGCCGGCTCGGGCGCGCGCACTGCTAGAGGGGCGCGCGGGAGGCGGCGGCTGAACATTACCGATAAGGTAAGGTTTTTTTGGGGGGTTTCACCCCGCGGGACATCCCGATCTCGGATGCCCCGCGGTGAGGGAGGTGATCGGCCCGGGAATCTTATAGATTCCCGAGCCGATCACCCCTGGGTGTTGGTCCACTTTAATGGTGTGCAATCTGAACAAAGGCGAGTTACAAGTGGTGTGCCACAAGGCTCTGTCCTGGGCCCCATTATTTTTAATATATTTGTAAGTGACATAGGAGAAGGCTTGGTAGGAAAAGTTTGTCTGTTTGCTGATGATACAAAGGTTAGTAATAGGGTGGATATTCCGGGAGGTGTCTGCAACATAGAAAATGATTTAGCTTTACTGGATAGATGGTCAAAACTGTGGAAACTAGAGTTTAATGTCTCTAAATGTAAAATCATGCACTTGGGTAGAAGGAATCCCTGCTCTGAGTACCGTCTGGGCAGCACTGTGTTAGCCAGGACCTCGGAGGAGAGAGATTTAGGGGTACTGATTACTGATAGCTGCAAGATGAGTGGACAGTGTAGCCAGGCAGTGGGAAAAGCAAGCAGGATGCTCGGCTGCATAGCTCGAGGCATCACCAGTAGGAAGAGGGAGGTTGTGATGCCGCTGTATAGAGCCCTGGTGAGGCCACAGCTAGAATACTGTGTGCAGTTCTGGAGACCTTACCTGCAAAAAGACATTATTCAAATAGAACGTGTCCAAAGGCGGGCAACAAAAATGGTGGAAGGACTTAAACCTAAAACTCAGGAGAGACTAAAAGAACTTAATTTATACAGTCTCGAGGAAAGAAGGGAGAGGGGGGACATGATTGAGACTTGCTCCCCCCCCCCACCCCCACCCCCACTGGAAACGGAACCACAGTGGATCATGGGTAAGGCTTTTGTTATCCGATCCTAGTGATGCAATGCAAGTTTAGTTTAAACAAATCAAAGGTCAGTAGTAGTGAGGAATGCAGAGATATTTTTTTATTTTCAATTTGGTCTATTTTAAGGTGTGGTTATATTCAGTGTTAAGCTTAAAAAACCCTGACTGGGTACAAGTGTGGGCACAAAAGTCACACGCTATTATAACTCGAACAGACTGCAAAGGAACAGGTAAGATGCTGCTGGGGGAACTGTGATGGATGAAGGTCAGGTATGTATTTCTATTTAATCTACAGGCTATTTCATAGCAATCACAATGACAGGTCTTCGTTTTTAGGAGAAATGAAAGGGGGAGATTGGAGATGTTCAGTACCTGGGACAGACAGCTGGGAATCCTTGGAGGCCTCAGCAATTGTAAAGTAAAAGATCACTTTTAACTAAATAAAAAGATGTCTTCCATCTGCCAGGATGGCTGTCCTAAGCAATTACCCCTGGTCTATATGGGCAGAGCCGGTCAGGTGTAAAGATGGATCCAATTATACTAGGAGTGCCAGAATTTTGGACAGATGCATCACCTGGCTGACCTGGTCCACATGCAGATGCCCCACTTATGTGGTGTACTGCCCAAGCTAACCCAACCTTTGTAATTAAGTTTATAAAGTGCCGCCAGTGTACTTTTCTTTCACTACAATGAGACAAGGGCAGTCCACTGTCTGAATATAATACGATGCCTAAAATAGTTGTTGCAAAAGTCTTAAAGGAGCCACAGCACTTAACCCTGTTCGCTTGCAGACCAACCTAAAATCTGTCTCTAAATCTGGTTAAAAACAGAGGCTCAGTCACACACATCTGCAGAAGTATGCTGAAGCTGCACCACCAAGCGCCAAGGTGCCTCTATGGGTGCAGTCCTAACTCTAATCTCTGAGAGCCCATTTGGAACATACAATGCAATAGATAAATTGGGAGCAGGCTTACCTAAGGTTGCCCTAAAACCTTGAGTGCAGCCCATGTGGTGGAAGGGTCGAAGACCTCGCAGTACAGCCTAGACCCCACACCCCATGTGCCTGCACAAATTCAATAGAAACAAAGGAGGGGTGGCAGATGCTCAGACCATTTTATAACTAACCTGGGAGGTGCACGTTAGCAGGGCAATTAGGATACAAAAGTCTTAAAGGAGCCACAGCACTCAACCCTGTTAGCTTGCAGACCAACCTAAAATCTGTCTCTAAATCTGGTTAAAAACAGTGGACTCGGTCACACACATCTGTAGAAGTATTCTTTGTTTCTATTAAAATAGTTGTTGCAGTAGCTTTTGGTGGTCTAAGACCGAATCTGCCTCTCATTTAAACCCAGAGCAGCTATGCCCTCATGAGTTAGAAATACAGCTGTAAAACTATAATTGTAGCAGCAGTAGGAACCTACTGGATGGTGTCTTGCGTACACTTGCAAAAGAACAATAACAGATGAGGCCTACAGAACCAGAATCGTCTTTATGCTCCAAGTGCATCAAGGAATTCATTTTGGCATGTAAAAAAATAAAGATCACATCATCATATAAGGCATTGGATGGAATCAAGAAGATGAGAAGAAGAAACTATGGTAGAAACTGCACAGTAGCATCATAAAATCTTTAGGTAAGACTTGTACAGCATCCTGTGCTAAGAGTTATTAGCCATAACTAATACAGCACAATGGTATGGCCCATTTCCCCCAGCCAATATAATTATACTGCATGGATTATTGACCAAACCACATGGCCTGTACAGACTCCATAAAGCCGCATTTCCTGCTTGTTGATAAGCAAACTCAACTACAATGGGGATTCTCCCTCTAAGTAAACATAGATATTATTATATCAGCCAGACTTGTACTCTCTAATCCCTCCCTGTCCACAGTACATCCGCTTAGGGGGGAGCCCGCATACCCTTCGCTGTCAGTCCAATGTACATAATCCATGCTAGCAGCCACCTGCAAACAGGACAGAGCGTCCCAGCACTGTCATTACTCTTCATGTCATCGCCGGCTTCTCCAGCAACGTGCAGAGAAAAGAGGAGGATTAGAGAAAATACAAACAAGTGACATTTTCCAGAGGTATTCTATACACAAGGAACATGTTATTTTTACACCGCAATTAGACATGGAGCAGTGAGAGGCGGAAAAAAAAAGAGAATCGTTTGCACAGTCTGAGGAAATCTAATACAAATATTCCTCTTTGTTCTGCTTAAAAGTTCTGCATTGTTCCAAATCTGCACCGGAAACATTGGTGTGTCTCAGAGAGCCGAGCAATTATCTCAGATTTGACTTAGGATTTAGAACTGACAAAGGGCGTAGCAATCGCCTTACTTTTCACTGGAATCTATCTCTATTTTTCTATACATTATAAATCCTATCTATCTAACCCTATATCTCCCTATCCATCAATCTTTCTTTTTACCAATCAACTATTATTATTGTCTTTTCACCATCGTCTTTCATGGTGCTGTACCAATGTAGTTAAAGCGTAAAATAATTAGAAAAATCGATCATACAGTTTATGGGTTAATACGTGCCATACCATTTTTAGAAACTAGGTTTGTTTTTAGGAGTTCAAGAGAAAATTAGACATGTATTATTTCCGGAGTAGATAGGCCCCTGCATAAAATGGTAACATTATTTGAAAAAGACAATAGACATATAATTGGCAGAAAACAGTTATGAAAAATAAGTGTTATGGAAAATACTGAAAATCCTGCACATCACCACGTTGTACAGAAAAAAACCCAGGTTCCGAGGGCTGGAATAAACAGAGCTAGACACACACCATGATCAGGAATTGGACCCCCTGTATGTGACCATTTTTAATTAATGCCCAGATTGTTTTATGCCCAGGGAATTAGAGAGGGGTTTGAGTGCCACACCCTCAGGAAGGAGAGGAAATTGCTGGACATTCCACATGTATGAACATTCTAATAATGCATCTAAATATGAGTAATTTATAATGGGCAGCACCTGTGTTTCTAAAGTTTTTCATGCCGATTACACCCAGTATGTGAAATTATTATATGGGCTAGAATTATAATATTCTATGATAATAGAATGGTAATTAAAATGCTCATATGCTCATATTTGAGTTATGATAAAAATTAATTTTGGAACCCTTGTTTCATTGGAATACTAAGGCTGCATTTACACCAAGGTGATTGCGGGACGATCACGATTTTCTAGTGTTTCTGCGCTTGGAAAGTGTTTACAATTGAAAAGCAATTGTGATTTATGGAAAGTGATTGCCCTAGAAATAAATATTTCCTGTAATGGAAAACTATTCAAAACATTGGAGTACTTGTACGTTTTGGATGGATAGGCTCTCCAGGGATTAAGTGGCCATTTGGGGTGGAGAGGCTCCAGACTCCAGAAGCAATGTCTGTAGACTAGAGGCCCACTTTATATGTACATAATACCCCCAGTAGCCATGTCCACAGGAATCCCATTGGCATTTCACATGTACTGTACAGTGCCATTTCCTGTTCAAACTGTGAGTTTGGATATGATTGGCTCCTGGATGTACACAGAAAAGTGCTAAAAGCACTGTGTATCGGCAATTGAAAAGTGCATAAAAATAGCTTCCATAGAGTTGAATGGAGGAGCGATAGTGTTTCGTTCAGTCAAATCGAAGAAAGCAAAATCGTCCTACAATCGCCTCGGTGTAAATGGGCCCTAAAACCCAGATGCCTTTAAATTGTAAGCTGGCTGATGCATCCAAGGTATTTTTTATGACCCTCTCTCCTCATTTATGATGTGTGTCTGTTAGCATCATTTTTGTGGCTATAGTTCCAGCTTCGGGGGACCAACATTCCCTTCTAATCTGGTTTTGTGCTGTGCACTACATTGATGCTAGCATGCTTCTAATTTGCTTTGATTTTTAGCTGAGGTATTGGCCAACTTATGTCAGCGCCTGTTGGATCCGACAACTGATTAGCCCAGTGTCAGTGAGCACCACTGTACTGCCGTTATTCTGGTGCTCCCCAGCATATTTATGAATTTTTTCCTCATTGTTTTCCTAGCTGGTGATTCCACAACAGTGAAATTCTAGTGCTTTTTCTCATAAAGTGATTTTTTTTTCTACCATGAGAATAATTTTTAACTCTTATTGAATCAAGGCCATACTGTTTAACAAGTTTTTATCATACCTCCCGAATGTCCCTGATGTGGAGGGACTGCCCCTCTTTTGAGTCCATTCCCCCCATCCCTCGTTGTTCTCATTTGTCCCTCTTTGAGGTGTAACATGCACAGCAGCATCAATAAATGACACATTTGCCTATTTATATTTCAGTCAGTTTACAATATCATAAGTATCACAATAAAAATATAAGATTCCCGGGCCGATCAGATCCCTCCCCGCGGGGCATCCGAAATCGGGATGTCCCGCGGGGTGAAACCCCCCAGGAAGCCCACAATCCTACCTTTTCCACGTTCCAACGGCGCATGCGCATCCGCCCGCCTCCCGTGCGTCCCTCTAGCAGGGCGCGCTCCCGAGCCGGCCGTTTGTGAGTGGCAGGCGCGGGTGCGCTCCCTGTAAGAGGGACGCGCGGGAGGCGGCCGCGGCCGCGCTCTGCTTGTCCGGCGCTGCCTCTCGCTTGTCTGCCGGCGGGGATTGGCTGCAGCGGTCACGTGGGAGCGGGGAGAGGTGAGTTTTCGGGGCTTTCTGGGGGGTTTCACACAGCGGGGCACCCCCGATCGGGGTGCCCCACCGAAGTGGACCAAAACCCAGGATAGTCAAAATCCTGGGTGTTGGTCCACTTTAAACAATCATTACCAAAGGTTTTCAAAATAAATCCCCATAAATTCTTGTATCTAAAACTTTCACTGTTTACTTTGGTCCTACCTATTCTTAAGCTACTCCATATCTGTGTTCATTCTGTCCCTAAAATATATTCTCCTTTCATACCTATGATAAAGATAACTATGCAAGAGAAGAGAGGAGAAAAAAAGGGAAAAGAAAAAAAGGCAAGAAAGAGCAAAAAAAAAAAGGAAAGAAAAACCCTGGATTGTATCCCCTAACCCTGATTGGGCCCCTTTCAGCAAATCCTTGATCACTTTAAATCCAAGGTCTATCTATAAGCTATATTCCATCCATGGCTCCCAACTTTGTTAAAATAAGTGCTGTTTGTTTAACAATATTCCTTCTATTACTCATTGATCATTAGTTTTTAGACTTTCTTCCATGCTGATGCGATAGTTGTCAAAGTCAAGTTCAGTCAACCTGAACTTGACTTTGCATAATCCCTCGGGTTTGGCCCCCAAAAGGGCTTCCTTAGGGTCACATTGAATGTCCTTATGGATTATTTTCTGTATCAACTTATATATTTTCAAAAATAAACTTTCCAAAAATGTATTCCAAAAATTCCTAACTTTTGGGCATAGCCATCAAATGTGCCATATATCTCCATTCACGTACCATTCCCGAACCAAGTATGTTAGTGGAATGTTTGGATAAATCCGTACCACTCTTGTTGGAACAAGATACCACCTTGTGAAAACTTTAATATTGTTTCAGCTAGGGAACTATTTATTGCAACCCTCCCCTTGTTGTCCCTCTCCAACGATCTCATGTATGGTAATTTTCCACAACTTTTAAACAGACTTAAATATGTCACATATATACCTTCTGTTTTCCCTGGGTTTTGAACCAGTATTTCTCATATAGCATGGGCATAAATTCCTCACCTCCTCTTACTGGCAATCAGTGACATACCCTTATTGAGAGGGATCAACATCATGCAGATGTTTGGAATAGCAAGCAGATTCTGCACTCTTAAACATGCATAGCAGTGGCCATCTTGCCACACATGAGAGACTTGCTTCTGAAAAACTGATTCCCTCATTGAAAATTGCCTCATAGCTCTCTGCAGTCATCTCTTATTTCTAGCCAGACATAGTAAGCCTTCAGCTGTAATGACTCCTAATAAAATACATTGTATACATAGAGGCCGGTTCATTAATAGCGCCAGGTAGCGACAGATGAGCGCCAGTAGCGTGATTTTCACAGCGCTAGCTAGTATTCGCTGTGCTTAGCAGTGCTTGGCCGGGGTTTGCTTGTTGACAGCGACTCAGTCGGTGTGCGGTAATGTTGAATACGGGGTTAGGGGTCGATGTTTCACAGGTTCTGCGTTGTATGGGTGCACCTGACAGCGAATGTCCAGAGCGAACGGCTTGCTGCAGATTCATTAACAAATCACGCTCAAAAATTTCTCGCGCTGTGAATTCCTTGTTTAAACCCCAGAGCGCTGGCGACGATGTGTGTAAAGTAGTTTTTAACCCCCAAACAACCATTTTTTTTAAGTGTAAAAATTATACAAGTTTTTCTAAACATTTTGTAATATGAATACATTAATATCAGACCTGTAATATCAATTCTGCACATATTTTTTTTTTTTTTTTACCTTAAAAAAAATATCTAACATTGCCGTAGTGGTCACAGAATTTTTGACAGTTAAAAAAAAATAAATAAAAAAAAAATCAATTAATTATGAATATTAAAAGATTGCTCCATTGAAATGCATTGGAGAGCGCCAGGGAGCGACAGGTCATACCTGGCGCTGTGATGGGATTAGTAGCGGCGCTGTTCGTTGCAGTCGGCTACATGATGAATCCCGCGCTAGCTGACGCTCTCGCCAGCGCTAGCCTCATTTAGCGTGATAAATGCGTCATTGTGACCGCCGCCGGGCGTACTTGAGTCGGTAGCCGCCGTTAGCTGGCGGTACCTGGCGCTCATCAGACACTACCTGGCGCTAGCCCTTGATAAATAAGGCCCATAGTATCCGCTGACTGAATGATTTGGCCGCCACGCCCATAGAGAAACAGCTCCCCTCACACAGATATCCTTTGCTACATAAGCTGTTTATGCGGTGCTTGCAAGTGTGAAAAATGATAGACAAGCTTCTATTTCTGAGCCAAGCTTCTGTTTCTGAGGCATATATCTCTCTCAATTTAGTGTGATTTGCTGCTGCCACACCCCCCCCCCCCAACTCTCATGGGTAAGCAGGACTGTCAGGTGTGAGTGAATAATTTTATGCCATTCCACAACATCTGTATGGGGTTAACCCCTCTCAAACTGCTTATGCCACTGATCATAAGGGGGGAAGCAATTTACTAAACTTTCTTTTTTGACTGGATGTCCACTTTAAAATGATCTCCCCCTTTAATGGCAGGTAGGGAAAACTGGATGAAGTGTTTGCTTTATGGGCGAGGCAAATTTCCACATTTTTTATTCCAGGAAGCTGTGTGTTCTTCGCTGCTGCCAGATTCCAGTAATGTCTCCCCAGTTCTCAGTTGTGGATAAGGCAAGCCTCATTAATTCACATTGCGCCACCCATTTCATAGAAACCTAGATTTTAATGATGGGACAGGATAAGAACAGAATATATCTTTTTATTTTCAGAAAGGGCTTAGCAGAAATTTTGCAGGGCTGACATTATTTCAGCTAAAGCTGCCAAGACTCGAACATTAACATCAATTCTCTTTATGGTATGTCCTTGACTGCATTGAAATTGTATAATCGCTTATTGTGATGTCACAGCTTGACTGGGACTCTAATTTATTACAGACGGCGCCATACAGAACCATTTTGGTCGCTGACAATGCCCGCAGATAGCAGGCAAAGTGGCAAATGATGCTGACAGTGCCTCAAAGTGGCAAATGGCGCTGACAGCGTGCTTTGGTCGAAGTGACGCTGTCCCTTGTACATAAATGTAATTAGCTATTGATGCTCATGTACACATCTTTCTGTGTTTTACTCATGCCAGAGTTCTTTAAGCTAACGAGAATCCAGCACATACAAATCTTTTCATTCAAAAATAATCATAATACAAACAAAAACAATGACAAATGCAATGCATGTTATGCCAAAATATGGTCATAATTACTTGGTTCCCCCAGCCAAACTCCACAGAAGCAAGTATGGTCACTCATTTACTGTGCCTAGAAAGGAAACAAAAACAAATGTTAGTTGCACCCTTACTTACCTAGTAGCCAACCCACTGGCATTACTTGATTCTCAAATTTCCTATACAGGGTCAATTGTTGGCACATGTAGGCATCATGACATGAGCCCAGGAACCCTGATCTCACTGCATACAGTCGTATTTCGCAAACAACCATCACATTCATAGAGTTAAAGCTTTTAAGGTTGCGGAAGAGCAGTTCCTAGGCTTGAGGACGGAATGTGATATGGACCCCAGCACATTGGGAATCCCTGCCATGCAGTAAAGCACAAGTTTGATGCTTCGCACCTCTTCCTCATTAGTCAGAAATTTGATGTATGTGGAGATTTGTTCAAATAAGGCCAGGATGACCTTGTGAAAGATGCAGGACAGGGTGGGCTGACTTACGACACTTATTAGAGCTACAGTGACCTGGAATGTGCCCCTAGCCAGGATGTTTAAGGAGACACAAAGTTGCACTATCCCTGTTACGGCCTTTCTGTGCACAGTGGCAGGGTCAATTCGGTGGTGAATTAGATGGTACAGTGACATAAGTGCAACTCTATTGAGGCAGAATCGGCTGTGGATCTGCTCATCACTTGAAACCGATACAGACAGCCTGGTGGTGAACACTCTGTCAGCCCTGAGCCACACCACTGTGGCTTCGGCTGCCTCTTTTTCCTCTTCTTCGGATGCAACACAACCCAAACATTAATGCACAATCTGGTTCGCCACAGCACTTCACCAAAAACAAAAACTCACACACACTTCCAACAAGCACAGCAAACACAAACTGCTACTCACACACACAAGTACACACAAAAGTGCAATTCAATGCAGCTCAGAGAAAAACCAGATGCATTGTGGAAACAACCATTAGGCTGCTAAAAGCACCAGCTCAAGAGAAGAGATGCTATACAGCCCTTAAAAGGTGTCATTGATGTCACAAATACCAAACCTGTTAGCAGGCAGTGCACCAAACCTCCTCCAAGCCAGTGCCACCAACACCCTGGAGTGGCGGGAAGTCTTCCACCTCCTCCTCTGGACTCCCCTCCTGAGGCTGGGCAGCCTCCTCATCAGACGCCTCCTCCACCTCCTTGGGCAAAGTCTCCACCTCCTCCTCCTAGGTCATCCACCACCTCGTCCACTTCTGACCTGGAGTCCTCCACCTCTGGACCCTGGGCAGAGTGCTCCTTTCCTGACAAGCTGACTGGGCCACTGCTTTGGGTGGAGGGGGACTTCTTTCCTATACATGCAGAAGGGGAGGCGCTTATCTATGTTGAAAAAAGCAATAAAAAACATGATTGAGGAGATTGAGTTTTCCGGTGTTGGATTTAACAAGGTCTACAAGGCAAATTAATTCTTTATGCCCTCACCTTGTTTTTGCCCTAGTATTTTGATGGTCCGCTTGGCCTCAGGAGCTATACGTTTTGCACTTTCTGTCCAAAAGTCTTTTTATATCTTCTGGTCAAAAAGAACATGTTCTTTGGAGGAGCCATTTGGCTTGGAAAGGGATACAACATCTGAAATGAAACTACCCTGGGACATTACAGTAAGCGCATGGGCAAAATGGACACTCCTTAGTAGTCTGTTCATGCTGCTGTTAACAAAGAGTTCTTCCCCAATCTGGATTTTTTAAAGAACTAAAATATTGTTCTCCTACATATTCATCTCTTGTGTTTTGAATATTTTATTTATTCCTCCACTTGATAAGCCACTTTTGGAAGGGTAAATCTCCACTGGCTGCTGTGAGTGAGAGGTGCATGCTAATTTTAGGCTATTGGCTGCTGTAAAGATCTCCCAAGGGTCCATTAATCCCCCAGCCTTCCTTTCATGCTCGTCGCTCTTGTTCCATATTAAAATGCAGAGGGATTTCTTATAGTTTCTCTATCCAGAATTTAAGAACGTGAAAGCCATGCAAATCCGTAGCTATGGAATGCTTTCTCCTGTACATACCCAAGGCTTTTGTTAGGCTGCTTTTGTCATTTTACCAATTCAACTCCGTTAGCTATAGCCCAGTCGATCAAAAACTCCTAAACAGATAAAGCTTAAAGACGCGCTCTATAAATTAACTGCTTTCTACCACAGAAGGTCGGGTCAGTGTATATTGATTTTTTCTGATACATATGCAGTTTTAATTTTCTTCTGTATGCTCTATGGAAGGTATCTAGGCTCTAATGGCTTACCCATCCACATATTTCCAAAGAGCAGAAGTATTAATTCATTGATACAGCAAGTTATACTAAAGGCAAGCCCGATTGTTGTTCCATTGTCTCGGGCTACATGTTGCACTGTCCCAAACTTCAGTCCAAAAAGACCCTGTAGTTTCTAAGTTATTTGTAAGCAAGTATTAGAGCATTGGAGATGCAAAGAAAAAAATTGAAGCAACAGTGGGTTTGGCAACAGTGATGTGATGTAAGCACACTGTGTGCTTTACATATATCATAGTAAAAACATAAGTGCATTGTTGTGCCTCTAGTTATTACTGCCAGCACAGAGTGTGATCAGAAAAGGGGGGGAGAGATGCGGCAAGCTAAGAGCGTCTCCAGCCTGCCAGCACATAGTGTGACTAGAGATGAGGGAGGGGTTTAGCTGCAGAGAGAGGCAGCCAATCAGGACCTCTGGAGTGGGAATGGGGGTGTTCTTGGTCCACTGAAAGTTGATTTAAGGATCAGGTCAGGGGGGTGAAGATTGAAACCTGAATGAGGAAGTGATTTCCTGATTACTGAGACCGACAGATGAGGAATCACAGCACTCCAGTCACTCAATGAAAAGTAAGCTACTGCTTTTGACTTGTCATTCACATCTTTTTACTAGCCTTCCAATACCAAATCCCATCTCGGCCAGAGTCTAAAAGACTCCAGGGCTGAATAATTCCCTCTCCCTGGTGAATCCCAATTTAGGATAACTCACTGTGTGAAACTCTGGTGACTGATGCATTAGCCTAGCCGCTGATCCCACACCGCATGTGCAGGTTGCGGCCCAGCTATACCTTTAGTTAGGTCCAAACCTGCGCCAGGCAGGTACGCCCTCATCTAGGGGTAAACGGGGATGCGGTTGACAGCGTGTTCACTTCTTTCAGTTTCTGAATAGAGTGTGTTGATTGGCTGCTTGCCCGTGCCTGGGACCTGGAAACATCGAAAGGGTGAGTCCGTAGGGATACTCACACCCCAAATCATGATGCCCCAATTAATGGGTCCAAAACCCAGGTGCATAATTTTTTTTTTTTTTTTTTAAAAGCTACAAAGCTCACCGAAATGCAGGTTGCAATCCACACCACAATGTTCACTGCAAGTCACACTGGCTTCAACAAATATTTAGCATGAGGGTTGGAGTGTGTGCACTATGCCAGGGATGCAGGGGATGCAAGAGCCGTCTGCCGAATGACGCAGTCTCATTGGTCAAGAGCCCTTAAAACAAAAATCATTTACATAGCACAAACTGACCAAGAATAGTCGTGAAAATAATCTATTTTCGCTTTTATGATATCTCAAGCACCAAGAAACAGCATACTGGGCATGAAATGCTTGTGTATTTTCTAATATTTACAAATCATGACCTCCTACTTAGGCTGGGCTAGAGGCCCTCATCAGCAGAAGGCTGGAAGTGATGGCCATTAGGGAGGGGTCCATGTTCGGCATAATGTAGTGGGCTAAAAGTGACCAACAATCTAATGGCTTCAACTACTGCTAAAAACCATGGGTAAATCCTGTTTTCTATCTAATCCTGTCCATCTATCTGGTCTGTCAAGAGTTCCTCTCGTCTTATACAGGGCCAGCCTTTCTGCCAGCTGCCAGCTCGATCTGCCCACCCTCCTGGTTACTGGTTTGCCATTCACTCAGTTTATACGTTTTTTGGGGGGGCAGATTGGGGGTGCCATGCTCACCTCTGTTCTTTTACAGATTTGAGTGCATTATAAACCGGAGCAGCTGTCAACAATGACTGCCGGTCCTCTCGTTCCTAGCATCATGCCTGGCATGGCATGTCATGGCATACTGGAGGAACTCCCCCATTTCTGCACTGCTTCCTTATCATCTGTCAGTTCATCACACCACATGGCTGGTCACATGGGGCAGCGAACCTTCAGCCAATGGCTAGGGAATGCTTCTGTGAGAAGTCTTGATGCTAGGTTAGGCACAGGGAGCTTCCAGTGAACCCCAGTGGCTGTTGGCAACCATGTGGTGCAGTAGGCCGATAGTGAGGAAGTACAAAAAAGTATTAATGGTGGGAGGGTGCCATCCTGTGCTTATAAAGATGATAGACAGTCCAGTAAATAAAAGCAGAGTTCCTCTTTATTGATTCTAATAGTAGACATCAAAACCTGGCACAACTTTATCTTTACTTTCAGTTACTTTCCTTTCTGTCACACCCACAGCCAAAGCCAGCTGGTCTTACTCCTCTAGAAGGCCTTCCGCCACTGAGTTCCCTCCGGTGGCCACTGCTGTTGGGCTGGATCTCTCTCTCCCTCTCTGGTCTCACATCTGCTCCTCAACAATTCAAGTGGTTTAGCACTGTGGTCTAGAACTGTGGCATAGAACACTAGTACAAGGTCTCTCTTCCTTATATAACCTCTAGCTACCTCCTAGAACCTTCCAACACATGTTCGTCAACATGTCAAACATGCAATAGGCTGTTCCCTCAGACCTTCCAACCAACCCTATCCTTCTGGTTGTTACTATTCTCTACCAAGCATACCAAGCATCCAGCCTCCATTAAAGTCTATGGCTTGGTCTCACTTCTGCCATCTTGAGTCTAATTAGGGTACTACAATCTCTATACACTTTCATGGCTAGAAACCATAAAAGGGTTTAATATCTTATTAACTCTATGTACAAGGGTTTCCTATTAACTAACTGGTATATTCCAATTTACATCTAGACCCCTCACACACTGAACACTACTCTAGGGAGGTTGCAATTTTGGAATATGACAGCTCTGCAGGATAATGGCTTCCTGGTTACTTCACATTTGAATCTTCTCAAAATGTTGCCAGTTAAGTTTGCATCAGCTTTACATGTTTCTTGTGACCCTGTTGACTATTTGCAAAGTTCATGCCCCCTAGTCTTACAGCAATGTCGTGCAGCATGCCTCTGAAAGACAGCTATTGACTTTTCAGATAAATCTCTTTTTTGGCGAAAAAGAGTTGGAAAATATGCATGAAAATGACAACATGGTCAAAATACTGTCACGCTACCGGGTGCGAACCCTGATTGCGGGGAGTAAGAACCGGCTCACCTCTCGACCAGGAAGCCTGGAATCTAAGGACCAACCTGGTTTTCACTAGAGCCTCTAAAGGTGAGGATAGGCTGGGCTGCAGCAAGGCCCCAGGTCAGGCAACCTAGGATAGGGTTTTGCCTAGTTCTAGGTAGGAGACAGACCAGAGCTGGACTGGAAATGTAGAGCAAGCTGAAGTTCTGACTGGCAGAACAGGATCAAAGTCGTAAAGTCGTAAGCAAGCCGAGGTCGTGGGCAGGCAGATCAGGATCGAAGTCGTAAACAGGCCGAGGTCATCAGGCGAACAGGAGCATAGTTAGGAACAAGCCGGGTCGGTACACAGGGCTGGAAGACTGGAACTAAGGAACAGGCAGGGGAAATGACCAACTGGCAATGGAGCTCAGCGGTCACCAGTATTTAAAAGCGAGCGCATTTTCACGCGTCTGCATAATCGCACACTTACTGGCCCTACTATGTCTAGTGCGAAAATGCGAGTGCATTTGGCACCCTCAGCTGAGGAACAGTCCTGTTTCTATGACAAATACTCACTTGCCTAATTGTGCACACATGGCCTGATTTATCAAGCAGAGTGCCACATCGCTGCAAATTAGAGTAGTGAAAAATATAATTTATAATTTTCACACTTGTGCATGTTGCTGTTCTACAAGAAACACATTTACTAAAACATTAGTGGAGCAGCAACATGCTGAGAATTTTAGAAATCATATTTTGCACTACTCTAATTTGCACTGAAATTGCATTGTGTGTGCTTGATAAATCAGGTCCACAGTGTATAAATGAATAGTACTGGCAACAGCATGTAAAATTATGCTAGTCAATATCTGAGGAATATAAAAAAAGGTAGGAGTTGAAATAAAAAACCCAGTACATGCTAGAGCCAACAACAGAACAATACAACACAAACTGCAAACGTGTTGAAATCAGACAACACATTAGACACCCAGTATACAGTAACATTATTATTGATACATAGAGACAAGCAATCAGATCTTTCTTTTCCGCTGCAGCCTTGCCTGGTTTATGTCTTATCTGTGCTGCTTTCATAGAAATACATAGAAACAACTTTTAATATGTAGATTATATTACTTTGCAACAAGTACGAAGGCGCCACATCTGTAGCTGATCAGTGTGTTATTGAATTTTTGCTGCTCATAAACTTCAGCATGTTTTCTATTAAATGAGTTCTGGCGAAATGTAGAACCCGCCCCTGTGATTGCGGGCCCAAGCGATTTAACTGAACTGAAGCCTCTCCTGTTCAAATAAAACTCTCAAGAAGTTTAAAAAGCAAGAAAAAAAAACATCTTTCATTCCCCTGAATTCCATTTATTTTTTAAAGAACTCCAGGCAAATGTAAAAATGACCATGCACCATCATGTATAGATTTCAAATATCCCCCCAGGGTACTTTGGGTTGCACGCTTTTGTGTGTTTCCTACGAGTACAAATCTTTCTGGCTGCTTAGTATGGAACATTTAGCAAAAATATAGAGGGTGTAATATTTATAATTAAAAAGTGGGTCTCGGAGAACAGGCTTTGCCTTGACAGAGCAGCTCCCAGCATGAGAACAGATATGGAGTTTAAGTAGGAGTACAAGCAGTATGTAAGGCTGAATAAAGACTTTAGTCCATCCAGTTCAGCCTATTTATCTCCTTCCAGTGGTCTTGTAGCCATAGCTGGAAATGTTATTAGATGTAGGGAAGGCATCCAGGCCCCTTTTGAGTGTTTTTAGTGTATCCTTCATAACTACCTCCTCTGGCAGCGAGTTACATAGTCTCACTGCTCTTACAGAGAAGAATCCCCTCCTATGTCAGTGGAGAAAGCGCCTTTCCTCTAACCTTAGTGGAGATTAGAAGAATCCTTAGGGGAGAATGCCCCCGTGTTATGGTTACACTTCAGGGTTTAAATAGTTCATGTCATAGTTCACCACCTCATTAAATTTAGCGGCTATATCTATTTGCCTTAGCATCAAGTTTTCTGTGGATTCTGATATATCAGAAGGCTTGTAGCAAACCTCATCATTATTTTATTTTTGCTTATCCCTCCCTGTATTTCTAGCCATATAGACTCCACATGTTCATTTCCCTCATGTATATCCTCCCGCAGAGTGCTGTAACAGGCATAACAAGGGGATAAAAAAGACAGGATTTCTTCAGCACAGAAAATAATAAATCACTGCAAGAAATCAGAAACTACCTCCTGGCTTGGCAAACAAATAAATTAAATTGAATAGTAAGCCACAATACTGGAGTCTACAGGCCTGACATGGTCCCAGCTTTCCTGTAGGCTCTGACATAGTCCAGCCCTGAATATTTCCTGCAGTCCCATGGCTGACTGACTTCAGTAGAACCTGTCAGCACCTTTATAGGCCTTCTGGCCTGGAATAGAACTGGACTGGGCTACTTGGTCAGTAGTTCCGACCCAGCTTCCCACACTGGGCAGACTTCAGGGATGCCCTGCTGTGTGAACTACACTGAATCACCACAAGACTCTCCCATGGTGAATAACATTGTCAGCCACATCCCCAGCATCACTGGGAGTCCGCTCACTATTGGCATATCATTAATGAGCGTGGCACTCTATCATAAATTATTAGGTTTGCATCTGCACTTCAGACTGGAGTAAGTGAGCAGTGTCGATCTGGAAGACCCCTTTTACCACTACACGGTTAAGCAAACTGTCCACCCACAGCAAACCCCAGCTTGCCAGGATCTACTTGCTAATACCTGTTGGACAGTGATACAAATGCTTCACCAGACTTTTCAGTCAGTAAAATAATATTTCAGGAAACATCATAGAAGAACGTTTTCTGAATTCAAACAGAAAGGTTGTTTCCCTTGCCTCCCATTTCCCACTGTCCTGGCAGCCTGGCTGGTTTGATCTGAGACCAGGAGGAACACAATGGTCCTGTGATGGTCGGGTCTCTTTATACTGTGACTCGGGACATATTGACACAACTGCAATAACAGTGATTCACTTTCTACAGGAAGGGCTTATGCACCACGGAGAGTCATTCATGAACATTTTGCCTATTGGGTCCAGTAATAATACAGCCCTGTGAAGATTCTAAAGTATAAGATTCATGAAATGCTCATTGAAAAATGTATCTTCTTTTTGGCACCTAAAGTTCTGTTCTTACTTTGAAATTAAAGGGTGAAAGTTAGTTTATTGTAGTAGTTGTGTTTATCCAGAGAAAATGTAATTCATCCAGGTAAGTTCACATGTAGAGTTATTGAACCGATTTTAGAAGAAATCAGACTGTAGGTCCTTGCAGCAGGCACACATGATTGGTGTACCTACTTGATGGATTTTTATTTGCTAAAAAATATATATTTGGACTGGATCAGTAAATACATCTGCTCAATTCCAACTCCATTCCCTGTAGCCAGTGGAGCCTGGTGTGTGTATTGTGTCTCAAGCAAGATTGGGTTCTCTAGTCCAGTGGTGACCAAACCCACCTCCTCAAGGCCCTGCCATCCTGCAGATGCTAGTGAAGCTAGTGTATTGGTGGGAGTGGCCTCAGTACCGAGCGGCCCTATCGACTTCAGTTGGCGCCTCCGTACATATAAGGAACAGTGCACAAAGGCACCATTGAGGTAAATGGTAAAGCTAAACTGAATCCAGCCTGCAGGTAAACAATTCAGCTCAGGGTTTTTAAATTGTACTTTGGACTTTGTCTGTAATCATGTCACTATAATCTCAGGCTTCCACTTAGGATGGGCAAGTTACTCTTGTTTGTTTGACTGATAATTTTCTTTATAATATATAGGTAAAGCCTTTTACTACCAAGATAATTGTCTTTAATTGAATAAAAGACATATGTGAACTAATAAATGAAAAGAAGGAAACCCTAACTAATACACAGTGAAGTAAAAATGTTGGTGAAATTCTCCAGTGCTATTCTTGCCAATCACAATTTGCAGCATTAACTGGGAAACAGCCACAAATCATACATCTCGATCCACTAACCACTTTGTTTACAGGCCAAGTCATCAAAAGGGAACATGTACATATATAACTCCCTTACAGAATGACAATGTAATCACATCATGAATTTATTACTTATTGGTTGCCAGTTTTTACAAGCATATGATATAAGATCTGTGTGGATGAATGTGGGTTGGCAGAAGACACAGAGATCAGAGTGGTTCGGGGAAGCTTTCCAAGTAAGAGATCCAGAACAGGCAGTTAACGGGTTGACAGTGCAGGGGTGGTCCGGTGGCCAAGGGACACAACATTCCAGCCTGGAATGGGTAGGGCCAAGGGGTAATCCAACAGCAGGGAAGACTGCAGGCACATGGCAGTTACAGGGTTCAGCAATACAGGGGTGGTCCGGACAGCACACCACAGTCTCACATTAAATGAGTTAGGCAAAGGGGTAATCCAGCAGCATGGGAACCCAAAAATACTCAGCTCAATACAGAGTAAACACTGCAGATTGGGGAGGAATGCACTCACGTACGGGTCCATTCCTAGGCTAAAGCAAGCAGATCCAGGTTCCAGCAGCAGTACCACAACACGACCAGGTGGTTAGGAATAACATAGTGATTCAACAGTTTATTTGGTTGTTTGAGGACCCCCAGTAATATCCTAGGGCCCAGTCAGTTGTCATTATGAGCCTTATTAATGATGTGCACCTTTCAGCTTAATTGTTGTGGCTATAGTGCCAGCATCCCATCTTATCTGGCGCTATGCTGTGTACGACATTGATGCTAGCAGTCGCTGTTTCGATTGCTAATTAATTAGCTTTGATTGTTGCCCTGAGGTATTGGCCGACCTATGTCAGCGCTTGTTGGACCCGGCCGATTATCCCAGTGCCAGTGAGCACCACTTTGTACTGTTGTTTTTCCAGCGCTCCCCAGCATATTTATGATTTTTTTTAGCCTTGAAATCTTTGGTCCTATATTTTTCCGGTGCTGGTAGGCTTTTCTTTATTACAGTTACAAGAAATCACTGCTGGGGACAAAGGGAACAAACTTTGCAGTGCATTTAGGTAGCATTTTAGTTGTTGGTTACACATTGTTACACAAAAGAAGCCATTAGAATCAATATTATTAACCCTCCCAAAAAAAACAATTTGGACTATCTAGGGTCTGCGTTTCAATTATTGACAAGCTCCTATGCAAGTTCTGTACAAATAAAGGTGTTTAATATTAATTGTTAATATTAAATATAAGCCTTAAACACTCCAATCCAGTTCCGTCCATAAAAGTAGCGTGACATCTCTTCCATCTCCTCTCTCTTTAATTCTCACTCTATTGCTTTTGCTTTGTTGTTTTTCTAACCACCTGAGCCCAATAATCTAAACGTTCATAATGCTGATTGCTGTGGGTCCGGGTTCCGGATTAAACAGTTATTTGTTGGCATGACAATTAGATAAAATATATAAACGCCTGATTATACCTTATGTTGAACTTGAGAATTCAATATGACTTTGCGTTGCAATGCAATGTATGAACCAAAATGTTTGAGATTTTACTTTACTTCCAGTTACTGAACTAATATTTAGTAACAAATCCAAACTTTCTGAGAACTGCTTGACCATCTGTGTTGCATAGTCAATCTTGTATTTCTATAACCAAGATCTTGTTCCCTTACTGGTGTGTGTTTGGGTTATTGGAACACCTATTTGAAGGGCATTCATTTTTGGCATAGTACAACATGATCTCTTCAAGTATTTAGATAAAATTAGACTGATCAATGAAACCTTCTATGCAATAAATAGGCCCAACACCATACATGATTTTAGCCCCACCATGATTTACTGTCTTCAAGGCGTACTGTGGCTTAAATTCAGTGCTTGGGGAATCTTTTGGCATACTGTCTATGGCCACTAGATCTAAAAAATTATTTAGCTTTTATCAGTCCACAACATTTTGCAACATTTTTCTTTTGGGGCAAATGCTTTACCTGTTTAGAACTGTATGAGAGGTTGAGCACAATGGGCTGTTCCGGGCCTGGATCGATGATCTTATGGTAAATTAAAAAACTAACTGCAATACTACAAGACTCACACCACAGATTCTTAAAAATCTGGGACCCCTGGTCAACATGTCCACCCAACTATCCATCCAAGATCATTTTAACTGTACAGCCTATACTTTGCTACACTCCTCTATATGTTTTTCCTCTTCAATTAAGCAGGAAATCCAAGGTTAAGGTAAATTAAAATTAAATTACCTTAACCTTGGATTTCCTGCTTACATCGATGGCTAACACGGTACAACAACTTATTACTCCTCTTCAATTAAACACTCCAATCCAGTTCTGCCCATTGTGCTCTATGAGAGGTTGAGTACAATGGGCTGTTCCGGGCCTGGATCGATGGTCTTATGGTAAATTAAATACTAACTGCAATACTACAAGACAACACCACAGATTCTTAAAAATCTTAAGTCCAATGTTACTTCTCACTACCATTCATTTATAGAAATCCATTTCTGTTAATGACTTCGTTACTCAGACTGATTTACATTGCATGCCCTAAATATTGTCTGTTTTTTTAATCTACTACATTTACAATTAAATTATTTGTCTTGTAAAACTATCACTTCTCTCTGGACTGTTATTTTCTGAACACCACTGTCTGTCCTAATGTTACAGAGATATTTTCCTACTCACATGGGATAGTTCCTTGTTCTCAGGAGACAAGGTACACTGATGCTAAAATAAAAATTGCTAAATTGTCTAATATTATAATCTAGTATAATCTAAACATGCTAGCTAGAGCAGAGGAAGTGTTATTTCCAACATCTAACCAAACTTGTAGTTCTCTTCTATTGGTATATATATTGGAATAAATACCAACCTACCATTCCACTTTCACAGGATCAATCTGCTCTATTCCAATTCATGTCGCTGAGAAATCCTGTGGGCAGGGGACAGGCAGTTTAGCAATTGAGCAGCTATCACCCCAGATTCCTCTTCCATCCTGTAAAAGAAAAAACAAGCTTGGCTGGAATTCATTTGAGACAGGTTGTTCTGACAATTTCTAATGCCCCAGTGCCATCTGTGTTAGCTCCATAAAGGTCCATTGTAGATGTCGCTATATAGTGACTGAACTGCACCCATGGTTTATTTTATTTAGCATAGTTTGTTCAGGGGCGTAGCTAGGGGGGAGCAGGGGGGCACTTGCCCCAGGTGCAGCAGGTCAGGGGGCGCCTAAGGGGGGCCTGAGAACAGGTGGGGTTCCATTTTGAATCTTTGCCCCGGGTGCCATAAAGCCTGACCTGTAATTACCCAACGGCCCTTGTGCTGTAGGCCAACCCTTCCTCTCTCCAGTAGCCATCTAGCAGCATCCCATGGGCCCTGAAGCGCTCTACGGCTATACTCCTAACAGCAGTTTCACTGTACTTGCTGTACTGATGTATTTGCTAGTATAATCGCTGAGTACAGTTATTGTTTGCTTCCCAGTTTTACCCTCTCCTATGAATAAGCAACAAAAGCATTCTACAAAGGTCTCTACACTCAGGAAAGGTGTTAGTTGTCTGCCACCCCGCTCTGCTACTAGTGAAGGGTGACAGATCACAGGTTGTAACCCTGCAACTTGCTATCTATCAGATTTATTATTGGACCATTTTATCATGGATAGTCTCCTGTAATATAACCTTCTCTGGTAAACCATTGCATAATCAGACTTTGAATCCTCTAATCCCTGAGCCCCCAACTCCCACCAGCTACTAGATATCTTACCCTATGCGGCTAATTTAACTTGCTTTTAGATTAAGAACCATGTTTGAGTTAGTGACCACCCTGATGTCCTGATCTACTGTGGATTACCAGTCAAAAAGTTCCTTAAAGGGTTTCGATTTGGAAAAAGATCTTTAGAAGGTCAAAATAAAGCACGAATCTCTGTAAGATGGAGGACAGAAAATAGCTCCCTCGCTGACACAGAGTTGTTCAATTCATGAACCTTGTGGTGCTTTAACGTAGCCGGTAAGCTAAAGCAAATCTCTACAGTGGGACCACATAAAAAATCAAGATAAGGGGTTTTAACCTTCCACCCCCTATTCAAAACTAAAAAAAAAGTTTTTGTCCCTTTTCATTAGCATGATTTCAGAAGTGAGTCAGTTTCCCATAGCAAAAATTCAGCCAGTGAATTTGGAAAAACTGGCCTTGCATACTTGTTATACTCCAAGCCTGCTATATACATCATTTTACCTTCATGTAAAATAAAACCTTCTACAAATATTTTGATATATCACAGAGAGGAGAGTCTGTACATTCCTTGAATGTTTTATGAACATTCCGCGTATTCTGCCAAATTATTTGTGCTGAAAAGACCTGTGTAGAATCTATAGTATGCAATTTCTAATAAACAGAAGTGGTGTAATAACCTTTTCGTCACGATGACACCCAAACACCAGACACCTTCACCCTTTGAAGCCGCACGGGGGCGGCGGGCGCGGGTGGCCGGGTTCATCGCGGTCCCTCTCTTGTGTTGTGATGCTGACATGCTTATTGATCTTTATGCGTGATCCTGGGCACTGGTAGTATATCTTTCTGTCTGTGCATATATTTTATTTTGGGCTCCCTTGAGCTCTTTGATTTCCTTACCACTTGTCAGATTGATTCAATGGTCTTATTTATTTTTTGTGGGGTGTTTGCATTAGTAATTGTTTGTATACTTATATGCACGTTATGCAATATTCAGATAGCAAGTTTTTTTCTATTGGGATATGAATGTATTTGCACTGAGTACATACTCATAGGGGTGGATTTATTAACATGTTCTAGCACTAAGCACTTTACTTATAGATATTGTGCACATTGACGCTTGTATGGTATTTTTAATAGATTATAGTTATATATTATTGACAAATTTGTATGGTTTAACACAGTGACCTATTTGGGTCCTCTTTTTTGTGCCGGCACAGGATGCGGGAGTAAGTGGATGTAGGGATATACTATCCCTGCATGCACAGACTCCGGTATCTGATTATAGAAAGAAGGTTGCCCTGATTTACCTTACATATATTGGAGTATTACTTGCATCACAGATAAATTACAGAGGATTACCCATGATTTGGGTCTGGAGATATATATAGAGAGTAATATAAATAGGGACCCGCCATTTGTTTTTAATTGTCTTGTGTTATGTGTATTGTGTGTATTTTTATGAATTTATATGGATTAATACATTTTTGAATATATATTTGTCAAAATAGTTTGTGGTGCTCCTCATAGGGAGGGAAGTGTGCTTTTCACGGCCACTCCCATTTGGAATGGTTGGACACCCAAACAGGGCGAGATTAAGTATGGGGGAGGCCCCTGGGGAGATGTCTGGTGGAGCCCCCAATATTTTTTTCTTGCAGTGGGGGCAAGCTGTGAAGCCCTGTCAGGCAAGTAGGGGAACCCTGTAAGGCTGATGTTAGGCCATGCTGCTGTTGGGTCCCAGTTGGATTTTTCCCAAGACTCCTGGGCCAAGGCCAAGCAGTCCAAGTGGACCAGGAAGAGCAGCTTTGCTATTCAAACCAGACATACGGGAAACCAGTCAGCGGCATGGGAGTGGTGGTAAGCTAAATAGATCCTCTTCTCCCCTCTTAGACTGCCCGCCCCTGGAGTACTATAAAAAGTTCACAGACATGGACCTTTCATTTAATCTGGCCCTGCACTTATAGATTTTGTTTTCCACTAAGCATCCTGTCTTTAGTGACCAAACAGAAAGTAAAGCTATGGGCCTCTTTTATAATGCGTGCCTTTTAGCATCATTTTTGCGCCTATAGCGCCAGCTTCGGAGCGCGGGTATTCCTGTCCTATGTGGCCCTGTGCTGTGTACTACGAATGCTAGTAATTAGCTTTGATTGTTGCACTTAGGTATTGATCCGCCAATGTCACCTGTTGGACCTGCCGGCCGATTATCCCAGCGCTATCGAGGGATTATTACAGCACTGGTGCTAATCGGGATAATCGGTCGGCAGGTCCAACAGATGCTGACATAGGCCAGCCAATATCAAAGTGCAACAAACAAAGCTAATTAGTAGCGTTCGACGTAGTGACAGTACAGCACCAGAGAATGCTAAAATGCCGGCGCTGTAGATTCTGACACTATAGCTAAAAAAGAACGTGACCAAGCGCACATCATAAATTAGGCCCTTACTGGCTAACTTGAAAATGCAAGCTTTCAAAGCAATTCAAGCTTCTTCTTCAGGCATAATCACCCAAACATTGCTAAAAGTCTTCACTGAATGAACCAAAATTATAATTCTTGAATTTTGAAATTAAATTAAACCAGAAAAACAAAACTATTTGATGCAGCACAAAAACCTAAAGTTACCCTGAAACTCACGACACAACATATACTTTCATACAGACAGGTGGCATTTTCTAGATCTCAATAGAGCTTGTTTAGCACACAGCTAATACTATATCGGACAGAGTTCCCAGGCTAGTTTGGAAATATCTCCTATTTGTTAGAGGAAATCTGTGAGTTCAGAAAGGCCTAAAGTAAGTTAGGAAATATGTCCTTATTAAAAGTCCTAATTTTAGTTAGAAAATAACAAATGTAGCCACAACACTCAAGCCTATTAGCCAGCAACCAATCACATAAACAGTTACTAAAGTCTGAGAGGTTTTGGTTGGCACACAGCTGCAGTTGTAAGTTGAAGTTGCGCCACCAATGCCACAGCGCTTCTGTGTAGGTGCAGTCCTAACCCTAATCTATGAGAGCTCCCCCTCCCTTTGTTGGGACATACATAGAAAAAGAATTTGGGGCTTAACTGTAGTGGCATGTGAAAGTACATCAGATATGGAAATAAAATAAATGATATATATAAAAATATTACAGAAGGTTAGGTATGAGAATGGGAGTATAGGCAAGTGACAAGGATTAGTAAATGGAAGGTCAAGGGTGAAATTGTACCAGTAGGACACCTCTTGGAAGGCAAATTGTATCTAGGATGTTAATGGACAAAGTTTATAAGGAACTTCACTCTCCTGGGTGTTGTCCCTCTCAGATGGGCATTCTGATTTGGGATGCCCCGCTGTGTGGTTTCAAGTAAAACCCCACTTTCCTGGCATTCCTGCTGTGTCACAGGCATAGCTGACACCGAAGGAAGCTGAGCGGAGCTGAGTGTGCTGCCGGGTGCACCACTGCTCAGTTTCTAGCTGTGGGCATGCCTGCTTCTCCAGTTCAGAAGCAGGTGGAGCGGGTGACCTGGGGGGTTTCACACAATGGGAATCCCCAAGAAGGTGGCACTCGGATGGCCCTGGAGTCTTTTTTAACACAATCTCAGTAATCTGTGTGTTGAGAAGACTTATTCAGCACCTCTTCAGCTGGTCTTGGGGTTGGATATAATATGTGCATAAATAGTCTGGGTGATATTCAGAGCCTGATTTATAAATGCACTAGTATGTGCCATTTTGGTGGCATTCATGGCTGCTTTTTATTAATTTTGCCTGCTGTTATCTTTCCTAAATGGCACAGCAAGTCAAAACATCTTTTCTTAAGCTGCACCTTGACCTGGTATAAGAGCCTATCTTGTATGTTTCCCCCCACCCAATACATACAGATTACCCACAATAACTATCATCCTACCTGCACCTAATGCATGTTATTAGCCAAGATGGCGGCCTATGGAGTCCCAGGCTGCCTACAGCCCGGAAGTGTCTTCTGACTATGCCACTCTGCATTCTGGGATTGCTGTCCTTTTCCTGACCCCAGCTATGTTCTGTCTGTGCAAAGCACAGCTATAACCCACCCTCCAGCAATGTCCCCCCTCTTCTTTCCTTAGCATGTGATGCTTCTGAGGCAAGATGGCGGCGGCCATATCCTAGAGTCCCGAACAGAGTTGCAGCCTCGTGGGGCTTTTTATTAAATGATGCTGAAGGTCCAGTTTAAATATTCAGCTTGCATTGGCCAGCCTGAAAAATTTTGCAAAGTTTGTAGTGCTTTTAAAACCATTTATAGTTATTGAAGTTATATGAACACATTAGGGTCGATTCAAAGAAACATGTAACAGCTTGGATTTGGGTGCCGATCATCCTATTTTTCCCGTACGCTCGTGCGTTCGTATGAACTTGCGAGTGATTCTATAAGCATCAGTTCGGGAATCAGACCTATGTCAGTTTCCATCCTGAATTTTCCGTTTCATTTCTCAGGTTGCAACATTGGTTTTGCCCTTTTTCCTTTTTTGTCTGGACGTAAATCCTTCTGATCTTGCGGCTACGCACTACAAACTTACCTCATTAAAGTGCATTCTAAATATTTGGTCTTTTATTTTTCTTTATTTCATTCATTTTGTAGTAACCAACCATTAATGAATGCATTTGCATAAGTAAATCTTACTTTGTTTAATTTTTAGTTAACTTGCATTTTTTACTAGTGGATTTAATTTTAATATTTTGGCTTCAAATGGTACAACTTAAAATGTTGTGTGTGGTTACCCACACCCTCTACATACAGATTGCTCTCAAATATAAAAAAACACCCAGCAACTTCTGCATGTTATGAGTCTAGAAACAGCCAAGATGGCGGGTCAGGTATTCTCGGGCAGCCTGCAAACAGAAAGGGCCTTGTGACTGTGTTGCTCTGCATTCTTTGATTTCTGACCTTTCCGTGCCCCCAGCTCTGTGCAAAATACAGCAGTAACCCACATCCTGCACTTTATCCCGCTCTCCTCTCCTCAGTAAGTGTGATGCATCTGACCAAAGATGTGCTTAAATAATTAAACAAAGCAAAGGTAAACAACTACACCAATAAATGCAATCTAAAAATATTATTCTACTACATCAATTTAAAAATAAATAACAAAGGACATAAGTTTCTTTAATTAACGCAAATATATTGCAAAATAAAGGTTTACATGCAAAGGACTAATTAAGGTCCACATTAAAATGCTTTTATAAGGCATACATGAATCAGGTATGCATTGCCATACAATTTATGGCCTCGGCCATGCTGATACATGCAGTTCATTGGAGCTCAAGACACGCAGACTCCTCCACACAAAAAACCTGTACAAGAACAGCAATCCGACTGCTAAAAGGTGTCGGCAGTGGCTTTCTTTTAAAACGTATTTAGAGGTTTGAAAACTGTTCTCTGAATTACACGTAAACACATCCGATTATCCTAAGTTTTACGTTTTGATCCTAAGTTTTAGGATTTGATCCTAAGTTTTAGGATTTGATCCTAAGTTTTAAGTTTTGATCCTAAAATTTACGAACGAACTTCCGATGATCGTAAGAGCATATACGCATTCGTACGTAGGCTCGTGCGAGTCGGAAATGGCCAAAAAAACAGGAAAAAATGACTAACACCCACCCAAACTTACGATTCTTGATCCGAAATCAATTAACTTTTGCTCTTTGAATCGAGGGGATTGTTGGCAAAATCAGGTAGAAAAAGTGATTTTTAACAATTTATTGAAAAAAGGCAGTTTCTGACATCTAAGTCATGCATTTCTATTCCTGGATTCAGGATTTTACAATTTGTTTATACATTTTTTTAAATTAAAAGCAAATCAATATGTTTCCTAACATTGTGTTCTATTTTAGCTCAGGCTTCAGGACCACTTATGGCTAGTGTAGCTTATACAGCAGTGCCACACTGTTCTGTGAAAACGGCGATAGTCATACATTTTCTTGGGATAAGGCGTACAGATTGGTGCAGTTTAAATTACATATAGAGTGGTGCAGGAGCAAAACCCTTGGTGCTAAATGGTGCAGGCGCTTCTTAAGGTGGACCAAAACCCACCCTGGAGTCTATGACAGACTCACTCCCCCCAGGGCATCCGGATTCTGCCACGTTGTGTCAACCCACCCAGGTCGCCCAAAAACTCACCTTCGTTCCCTGTCCAATGGCACATGCACGAGCAGAGGCTGTATCCCCACTATCCCTTAAGCAGGCCGCATTCATGAATGGCTGGCATGGGCATGCTCCCTGTTAAAGGGTAGTGGGGGATGCGGCTGCCAGCGGGCTCGAGTGCGCTGACTGGACACGAGGCTGCGCATGCGCCATAGGATCGAAGAGAGGGTGAGTGAGATTGGACGACCTGTGGGGTGGGGCACCACCGATCAGGGTGGCAAACACCAAAACCCTGGGTTTTGGTGCACTTTAAATCCGGCCCCAAGTCTTGACCATGGTGAAGTGAGTATGTGCCTGGCTCAGCGTTGGCTGTACAGAACTGCATCATAAAGATTATATTATTGATTCTTCCCCTTTTTCCTCTCTCTCTTTATAGTTAAAGGCATTTTAAACATCTTTGAACAATGCCGCTTATTACCTTTATGATCATGGTTAGGGATGAGCGAATCGATCCGGACGAACCCGGATTCGATCCGAATTTCAGGAAAAATTCGATTCGGATCGAATCCGAATTTCCCTGCGATTCGATCGCTCGAAGTTTTCCTTTAACATCCATTCATTTACATTACAGGCATTCTAATATGGCGGACGGGACATGTCCAGACATCAACCCCGCGCCAGTGCAAGCTGGGACAGTCACATGCAGCCTATCAGCAGCCAGCAAGCCCGGTGACGTCACAGCGGTATTTAAGGCCGGCCATCTTGCTTTCCAGCCTCATTTCTCTATTGCATTCGTGAGAGACAGAACGCTGTGTAGCTGAGGGAGAGACAGACAGTTAGACAGGCAGGGACAGACAGGGACAGGCTGGAGACAGGCAGGAGACAAGACAGGAGACAGACAGAAAGTAAGTGAAAAACAGGGAAAGGAAGGGAAAATCGGAGGCTGTCAGTTTTTTTTTTTTTTTTCATCCAGCCTGCTTTGTTAGCGTTTTCAGGCTGCTTATACTAACTAACTGTGCATATATACTGAACTGATCTTAAGTCTGCTGTGAGGCATCCCATTCTGTGACTACACCAGCCTCTATTTAATAGCATAATAACCATTTGCACTTATTCTCATAGAAATCAGGCCTGATAAAGACACTTTTGCTGTGCATGCTCTCTGGTTTTTGTGGCATCCCATTCTGTGACTACACCAGCCTCTATTTAATAGCATAATAACCATTTGCACTTATTCTCATAGAAATCAGGCCTGATAAAGACACTTTTGCTGTGCATGCTCTCTGGTTTTTGTGGCATCCCATTCTGTGACTACACCAGCCTCTATTTAATAGCATAATAACCATTTGCACTTATTCTCATAGAAATCAGGCCTGATAAAGACACTTTTGCTGTGCATGCTCTCTGGTTTTTGTGGCATCCCATTCTGTGACTACACCAGCCTCTATTTAATAGCATAATAACCATTTGCACTTATTCTCATAGAAATTAGGCCTGATAAAGACACTTTTGCTGTGCATGCTCTCTGGTTTTTGTGGCAACCCATTCTGTGACTACACCAGCCTCTATTTAATAGCATAATAACCATTTGCACTTATTCTCATAGAAATCAGGCCTGATAAAGACACTTTTGCTGTGCATGCTCTCTGGTTTTTGTGGCATCCCATTCTGTGACTACACCAGCCTCTATTTAATAGCATAATAACCATTTGCACTTATTCTCATAGAAATCAGGCCTGATAAAGACACTTTTGCTGTGCATGCTCTCTGGTTTTTGTGGCATCCCATTCTGTGACTACACCAGCCTCTATTTAATAGCATAATAACCATTTGCACTTATTCTCATAGAAATTAGGCCTGATAAAGACACTTTTGCTGTGCATGCTCTCTGGTTTTTGTGGCATCCCATTCTGTGACAACACCAGCCTCTATTTAATAGCATAATAACCATTTGCACTTATTCTCATAGAAATTAGGCCTGATAAAGACACTTTTGCTGTGCATGCTCTCTGGTTTTTGTGGCATCCCATTCTGTGACAACACCAGCCTCTATTTAATAGCATAATAACCATTTGCACTTATTCTCATAGAAATCAGGCCTGATAAAGACACTTTTGCTGTGCATGCTCTCTGGTTTTTGTGGCATCCCATTCTGTGACAACACCAGCCTCTATTTAATAGCATAATAACCATTTGCACTTATTCTCATAGAAATTAGGCCTGATAAAGACACTTTTGCTGTGCATGCTCTCTGGTTTTTGTGGCATCCCATTCTGTGACAACACCAGCCTCTATTTAATAGCATAATAACCATTTGCACTTATTCTCATAGAAATTAGGCCTGATAAAGACACTTTTGCTGTGCATGCTCTCTGGTTTTTGTGGCATCCCATTCTGTGACAACACCAGCCTCTATTTAATAGCATAATAACCATTTGCACTTATTCTCATAGAAATCAGGCCTGATAAAGACACTTTTGCTGTGCATGCTCTCTGGTATTTGTGGCATCCCATTCTGTGACTACACCAGCCTCTATTTAATAGCATAATAACCATTTGCACTTATTCTCATAGAAATTAGGCCTGATAAAGACACTTTTGCTGTGCATGCTCTCTGGTTTTTGTGGCATCCCATTCTGTGACTACACCAGCCTCTATTTAATAGCATAATAACCATTTGCACTTATTCTCATAGAAATTAGGCCTGATAAAGACACTTTTGCTGTGCATGCTCTCTGGTTTTTGTGGCATCCCATTCTGTGACTACACCAGCCTCTATTTAACACCATAACCATTTGCACTTATTCTAATAGAAATCAGGCCTGATAAAGACACTTTTGCTGTGCATGCTCTCTGGTTTTTGTGGCATCCCATTCTGTGACTACACCAGCCTCTATTTAATAGCATAATAACCATTTGCACTTATTCTCATAGAAATTAGGCCTGATAAAGACACTTTTGCTGTGCATGCTCTCTGGTTTTTGTGGCATCCCATTCTGTGACAACACCAGCCTCTATTTAATAGCATAATAACCATTTGCACTTATTCTCATAGAAATTAGGCCTGATAAAGACACTTTTGCTGTGCATGCTCTCTGGTTTTTGTGGCATCCCATTCTGTGACAACACCAGCCTCTATTTAATAGCATAATAACCATTTGCACTTATTCTCATAGAAATTAGGCCTGATAAAGACACTTTTGCTGTGCATGCTCTCTGGTTTTTGTGGCATCCCATTCTGTGACAACACCAGCCTCTATTTAATAGCATAATAACCATTTGCACTTATTCTCATAGAAATTAGGCCTGATAAAGACACTTTTGCTGTGCATGCTCTCTGGTTTTTGTGGCATCCCATTCTGTGACTACACCAGCCTCTATTTAACACCATAACCATTTGCACTTATTCTAATAGAAATCAGGCCTGATAAAGACACTTTTGCTGTGCATGCTCTCTGGTTTTTGTGGCATCCCATTCTGTGACTACACCAGCCTCTATTTAATAGCATAATAACCATTTGCACTTATTCTCATAGAAATTAGGTCTGATAAAGACACTTTTGCTGTGCATGCTCTCTGGTTTTTGTGGCATCCCATTCTGTGACAACACCAGCCTCTATTTAATAGCATAATAACCATTTGCACTTATTCTCATAGAAATTAGGCCTGATAAAGACACTTTTGCTGTGCATGCTCTCTGGTTTTTGTGGCATCCCATTCTGTGACAACACCAGCCTCTATTTAATAGCATAATAACCATTTGCACTTATTCTCATAGAAATTAGGCCTGATAAAGACACTTTTGCTGTGCATGCTCTCTGGTTTTTGTGGCATCCCATTCTGTGACAACACCAGCATCTATTTAATAGCATAATAACCATTTGCACTTATTCTCATAGAAATTAGGCCTGATAAAGACACTTTTGCTGTGCATGCTCTCTGGTTTTTGTGGCATCCCATTCTGTGACTACACCAGCCTCTATTTAACACCATAACCATTTGCACTTATTCTAATAGAAATCAGGCCTGATAAAGACACTTTTGCTGTGCATGCTCTCTGGTTTTTGTGGCATCCCATTCTGTGACTACACCAGCCTCTATTTAATAGCATAATAACCATTTGCACTTATTCTCATAGAAATTAGGCCTGATAAAGACACTTTTGCTGTGCATGCTCTCTGGTTTTTGTGGCATCCCATTCTGTGACAACACCAGCCTCTATTTAATAGCATAATAACCATTTGCACTTATTCTCATAGAAATTAGGCCTGATAAAGACACTTTTGCTGTGCATGCTCTCTGTTTTTTGTGGCATCCCATTCTGTGACAACACCAGCCTCTATTTAATAGCATAATAACCATTTGCACTTATTCTCATAGAAATTAGGCCTGATAAAGACACTTTTGCTGTGCATGCTCTCTGGTTTTTGTGGCATCCCATTCTGTGACAACACCAGCCTCTATTTAATAGCATAATAACCATTTGCACTTATTCTCATAGAAATTAGGCCTGATAAAGACACTTTTGCTGTGCATGCTCTCTGGTTTTTGTGGCATCCCATTCTGTGACAACACCAGCCTCTATTTAATAGCATAATAACCATTTGCACTTATTCTCATAGAAATTAGGCCTGATAAAGACACTTTTGCTGTGCATGCTCTCTGGTTTTTGTGGCATCCCATTCTGTGACAACACCAGCCTCTATTTAATAGCATAATAACCATTTGCACTTATTCTCATAGAAATTAGGCCTGATAAAGACACTTTTGCTGTGCATGCTCTCTGGTTTTTGTGGCATCCCATTCTGTGACAACACCAGCCTCTATTTAATAGCATAATAACCATTTGCACTTATTCTCATAGAAATTAGGCCTGATAAAGACACTTTTGCTGTGCATGCTCTCTGGTTTTTGTGGCATCCCATTCTGTGACAACACCAGCATCTATTTAATAGCATAATAACCATTTGCACTTATTCTCATAGAAATTAGGCCTGATAAAGACACTTTTGCTGTGCATGCTCTCTGGTTTTTGTGGCATCCCATTCTGTGACTACACCAGCCTCTATTTAATAGCATAATAACCATTTGCACTTATTCTCATAGAAATTAGGCCTGATAAAGACACTTTTGCTGTGCATGCTCTCTGGTTTTTGTGGCATCCCATTCTGTGACAACACCAGCATCTATTTAATAGCATAATAACCATTTGCACTTATTCTCATAGAAATTAGGCCTGATAAAGACACTTTTGCTGTGCATGCTCTCTGGTTTTTGTGGCATCCCATTCTGTGACTACACCAGCCTCTATTTAACACCATAACCATTTGCACTTATTCTAATAGAAATCAGGCCTGATAAAGACACTTTTGCTGTGCATGCTCTCTGGTTTTTGTGGCATCCCATTCTGTGACTACACCAGCCTCTATTTAATAGCATAATAACCATTTGCACTTATTCTCATAGAAATTAGGCCTGATAAAGACACTTTTGCTGTGCATGCTCTCTGGTTTTTGTGGCATCCCATTCTGTGACAACACCAGCCTCTATTTAATAGCATAATAACCATTTGCACTTATTCTCATAGAAATTAGGCCTGATAAAGACACTTTTGCTGTGCATGCTCTCTGTTTTTTGTGGCATCCCATTCTGTGACAACACCAGCCTCTATTTAATAGCATAATAACCATTTGCACTTATTCTCATAGAAATTAGGCCTGATAAAGACACTTTTGCTGTGCATGCTCTCTGGTTTTTGTGGCATCCCATTCTGTGACAACACCAGCCTCTATTTAATAGCATAATAACCATTTGCACTTATTCTCATAGAAATTAGGCCTGATAAAGACACTTTTGCTGTGCATGCTCTCTGGTTTTTGTGGCATCCCATTCTGTGACTACACCAGCCTCTATTTAACACCATAACCATTTGCACTTATTCTAATAGAAATCAGGCCTGATAAAGACACTTTTGCTGTGCATGCTCTCTGGTTTTTGTGGCATCCCATTCTGTGACTACACCAGCCTCTATTTAATAACATAATAACCATTTGCACTTATTCTCATAGAAATTAGGCCTGATAAAGACACTTTTGCTGTGCATGCTCTCTGGTTTTTGTGGCATCCCATTCTGTGACAACACCAGCCTCTATTTAATAGCATAATAACCATTTGCACTTATTCTCATAGAAATTAGGCCTGATAAAGACACTTTTGCTGTGCATGCTCTCTGGTTTTTGTGGCATCCCATTCTGTGACAACACCAGCCTCTATTTAATAGCATAATAACCATTTGCACTTATTCTCATAGAAATTAGGCCTGATAAAGACACTTTTGCTGTGCATGCTCTCTGGTTTTTGTGGCATCCCATTCTGTGACAACACCAGCCTCTATTTAATAGCATAATAACCATTTGCACTTATTCTCATAGAAATTAGGCCTGATAAAGACACTTTTGCTGTGCATGCTCTCTGGTTTTTGTGGCATCCCATTCTGTGACAACACCAGCCTCTATTTAATAGCATAATAACCATTTGCACTTATTCTCATAGAAATTAGGCCTGATAAAGACACTTTTGCTGGGCATAGCACTACTGGACCCTGCAAGGGCATCCCATTTTGTGACTATAGCAGCCTCTGTTAAAGACCATATAACCATTTGCTCTTATTATATTTGAAATTAGCCTGATAAAGACACTTTTGCTGGGCATAGCACTACTGGACCCTGCAAGGGCATCCCATTCTGTGACTATAGCAGCCTCTGTTAAAGACCATATAACCATTTGCTCTTATTATATTTGAAATTAGGCCTGATAAAGACACTTTTGCTGGGCATAGCACTACTGGATCTTTTTTGGGGGCATCCCATTCTGTGACTACAGCAGCCTCTGTTTAAGACCATATAACCATTTGCACTTATTATAATTGAAATTACCCCTGATAAAGACACTTTTGCTGGGCATAGGCTTACTGCTGCCTGCCAGGTGCACTTCTGTTGAGGCATCCCATTCTGTAACATAGCATACCCCTCTTTATTTACACTAAGCAGCTCTCTTATTTACACTAAGCAGGCCTGTTGGAGGCTGAGTGTTACTGCTCACTTTTGGTGTGCATTATATTCTGTTTCATATAGACCCACCGCTGCCCGGGGTTTTTTTAAATATCACCTACTACCACGCCAGTTAGACTATGTCGGGCAGACAAGTGCCTGGAAGTGAAAAGAGGAGTGGCAGAGGCCAAGATTCCGCAGGCAGAGCTTGCATCAGACTGGGGGCCAGTAGCAGCAGGAGTCACGCTGAGAGACCTAATCTGCCAGTATCTGCTAGCGGGTCTCCACCAGTAACGCATCTGCCGTGGTAGATTGGCTGACGCGCTCATCAACAACATCATCACAACTTACATCTGAGACCCCCAGTCTAGGGTCGGTAGGTTCCTCTGACACAACCCTGAGTTGGCATGCCCCGAGAGCAGTCCCTGTCCTCCCATTGCCTCTGTCCTACGCCGTTCCCTCCCCCAGCGACGTATCCTATGCTTTGGGTTCAGCTCCACTCTTTAGTGAGGAGGACGATCAGATACAGGAGAACAGTCAGCAGCTACTGCCCAGCCAAGAAATGGAGGTGGCTTCTTTAGCTAGGCAGACAAATAGTGATGTGGACAGTGTCGTGGGTGCTGCGAGCGTTCCAGCTCCTGCGCCAGACACTGTTGACGAATCCACGAACATCAGTGACGTACAGCCACAACTCGGTGATGATGATGATGACGATGAAGCCGATCGCACTTGGGAGCCGGGTGAGGAAGGGGCTTCATCGTCATCATCAGGAGAAGAGGGGCGCAGGTTGCCCCGGAGTCAGCAGCTGAGGCAGCAAGGTGGTAGCAGTCAGCATGGGGGCACAATTCCAAAGGCTGGAGCCGGCCGGGGCCGGGGTCGGGGTAGAGCACCTGCTGTGCGGCAGTCTACCTTATCAGGAGGTAGTGGAGCAGGGGTTCCTGGAGTTGGCAACAGCAGCAGTGAATCAGTGAGGCCAGGGGGTGGGAAAAGTAGCTACTCAGCAGTGTGGCAGTTTTTCCTGAGGCATCCGCAGGAGGGTAACATGGCCACATGCAAGATATGTAGGCAAAAGGTGAAGCGTGGCCAGGGTCCAAATGTTGGCACCACGGCCCTGCGTCAACATATGATGCGTCACCATAAAACGACCTGGGAGAACCGAGGCTCCCAAGGGGTGGTCCAGTCTGCTTCCTCACCAAGTGAGCTCCCAATTTCTGCCAGCCAAGGCTCCAGCACCTCAGCCGAAGGCAGCTGTGCGTCATACCCATCCTCTGTCGCTCCTGCTCCTCCTCCTCCAAGTCATGCATCCCGCCAGCAATCCATCAGCGAAGCCATGTCCAAGAGACAGCAGTATGCGCCCACTCATCCTACGGCGCAGAAGCTGAATGTGCTCCTGTCCAAGTTGCTGGTGCTGCAGTCGCTCCCTTTTCAGGTGGTGGAATCTGCACCTTTCAGAGAACTGATGGCTTGTGCCGAGCCGAGGTGGAGAGTCCCAAGCCGTCATTTCTTTGCCAAGAAGGCAGTACCAGCGCTGCACACTTTTGTTGAACAGAAGGTGGGCCAGTCCTTGAGCCTGTCGGTGTGTAGCAAAATACATGGCAGCGCCGACATCTGGAGCTGTAACTACGGTCAGGGGCAGTACATGTCGTTTACGGCCCACTGGGTGAATGTGGTCCCTTTGCAGCAGCAGCAGCAACTTGGACAGGTCACGCCGCTTCGGCCTCCGCGCTCTCTGCCCATTGGGCCTGTGACACCGTGCGACTCGGCCTCCTCATCCTCCGCCATCTCCTCACCCTCCACTGTAGGCTCAAGTCTCAGTGCCCCTCAAGTCTACCATGTGTGCAGGGCACGGAGGTGTCACGCAGTGCTTCACATGGTTTGTCTTGGCGAACGGAGTCACACAGGGGAGGAACTGCTTAAATGTATTCATCAGGAAATCCAAACATGGCTTACTCCGAGAAAACTTAAAATGGGAATCATGGTTACCGACAATGGTAAGAACATTTTGTCTGCGCTGCGCCAAGGAAGCCTGACCCATGCCCCCTGCATGGCTCACGTCTTCAATCTGGTTGTCAAGCGGTTTCTGAAGTGTTCCCCCCATCTGCAAGACATCCTAACAACTTCAAGGAAACTTTGCATGCACTTCAGCCACTCCTACACCGCCAAACACACCCTTCTTGAGCTACAGCGTCAGAATGGTATCCCCCAACATAGTCTGATTTGCGATGTTTCCACCCGTTGGAATTCCACCCTTCACATGTTGGACCGATTATATGAACAGAGAAAAGCCATCACGGATTTCCTGATGATCCAAGCAGATAGGGGGACTCCCCTGTATAACTTCAATGTCAACCAGTGGCAGCTCATACGTGACACCTGCCGTTTGCTCAGGCCCTTTGAGGATGCCACTTTATTTGTCAGTCGGCAGGATTACGGGATGAACGACTTGATTCCACTGCTTCATGTACTACAGCACATGTTGGAAACCATGGCTGGTCAGGGCACTGGAGACATGGCGTTTACATCTTACGGCCACATGAACCCCGCTGGAGCTGAACTGGAGGAGGAGGAAGAGGAGGAGGAGGAGTTGCCCAGCGAAACACAGTTTAGGCTTGGCGAAATGGCTGGTTTATCTAGTCAGCGGACAGGAGAGGAGGAGCAGGAGCAGCCAGAGGAGCTAGAGGTTTTTGAGGAAGGCGAGACAGAGGACCCGGGCACACCGTGGCAGTATGCAGTGGAGATGGAGACAGGTAGTCCATCCGAGTCACTTGCGCAAATGGCACGAAGCATGCTCACGTGCTTGCGTAGTGACCCCAGAATTGTTTCCATCTGTCGGCGGGATGACTTCTGGCTGTCCACCTTATTGGACCCTCGCTTCCGGCACAAAATGGGGGCATTTTTTAAACCCACCGAGAGGGAGGACAAACTCAACTACTACAAAGACATTCTACGTAGGCAGTTGGCCGATGCCTATCTGCGCCATGGTCCATACTCTCGCAGGTCTGACTCGAGGGGACCTCTGCGCTCACCTTCCACTGCCATGGCCGCTGGGGGGGTTGGCAGCAGCAGCAGCAGAAGCTCCATCAGCAGCAGCAGCCTCAGTCTTCAGTCGCTAATGAGTAGCTTTCTACACCCGCATAGTGAGGCTACTCATGAGCAGCAGGAAGACCTGGAGCAGGACCTCAACCAGCAGGTCATGTCATACTTTGACATGACCATGCCAACACACCTTGAGGATCCGCTGGACTTCTGGGCAGCCAAACTTGATTTGTGGCCGCAACTAGCAGAGTTTGCCCTGGAATAGCTGTCCTGCCCGGCAAGTAGCGTGCCATCTGAGCGGGTGTTTAGTGCGGCGGGGGCCATAGTTACGGCGAGGAGAACTCGTCTGTCAACTAAAAATGTGGAGAGACTCACCTTTGTCAAAATGAATCAGGGATGGATCAGCCAGGATTTCCACCCACCAATGCCTGATGCATGCGACTAGATTCAGCATGGTGCCACGTTTTACACTTTCCAAATGGTGCAAAACATATTTATGTCTTTAGGCCATTTTTTGGGCTCCTGCTGCTGCCAACTTCTGCCAACTCCAGGGTGTGATTCATCCAATTTTTGGGCTCCTGAAGCCAACCCCAGGGTCTCTTTAAAGTAATATTTGGGCTCCTGCTGCTGCTACTGCCAACTTCTGCCAACTCCAGGGTGTGATTCATCCAATTTTTGGGCTCCTGAAGCCAACCCCAGTGTCTCTTTAAAGTAATATTTGGGCTCCTGCTGCTGCTGCTGCTGCCAACTCCAGGGTGTGATTCATCCAATTTTTGGGCTCCTGAAGCCAAACCCCAGGGTCTCTTTAAAGTAATATTTGGGCTCCTGTTGCTGCTGCTGCCAACTCCTGCCAACTCCAGGGTGTGATTCATCCAATTTTTGGGCTCCTGAAGCCAACCCCAGGGTCTGTTTAAAGTAATATTTGGGCTCCTGCTGCTGCTGCTGTCAACTCCTGCCAACTCCAGGGTGTGATTCATCCAATTTTTGGGCTCCTGAAGCCAACCCCAGTGTCTCTTTAAAGTAATATTTGGGCTCCTGCTGCTGCTGCTGCCAACTCCTGCCAACTCCTGCCAACTCCAGGGTGTGATTCATCCAATTTTTGGGCTCCTGAAGCCAACCCCAGGGTCTGTTTAAAGTAATATTTGGGCTCCTGCTGCTGCTGCTGTCAACTCCTGCCAACTCCAGGGTGTGATTCATCCAATTTTTGGGCTCCTGAAGCCAACCCCAGGGTCTCTTTAAAGTAATATTTGGGCTCCTGCTGCTGCTGCTGCCAACTTCTGCCAACTCCAGGGTGTGATTCATCCAATTTTTGGGCTCCTGAAGCCAACTCCAGTGTCTCTTTAAAGTAATATTTGGGCTCCTGTTGCTGCTGCTGCCAACTCCTGCCAACTCCAGGGTGTGATTCATCCAATTTTTGGGCTCCTGAAGCCAACCCCAGGGTCTGTTTAAAGTAATATTTGGGCTCCTGCTGCTGCTGCTGTCAACTCCTGCCAACTCCAGGGTGTGATTCATCCAATTTTTGGGCTCCTGAAGCCAACCCCAGGGTCTCTTTAAAGTAATATTTGGGCTCCTGTTGCTGCTGCTGCTGCCAACTCCTGCCAACTCCAGGGTGTGATTCATCCAATTTTTGGGCTCCTGAAGCCAACCCCAGGGTCTGTTTAAAGTAATATTTGGGCTCCTGCTGCTGCTCCTGCAACTCCTGCCAACTCCAGGGTGTGATTCATCCAATTTTTGGGCTCCTGAGGCCAACCCCAGGGTCTCTTTAAAGTAATATTTGGGCTCCTGCTGCTGCTGCTGCTGCCAACTCCAGGGTGTGATTCATCCAATTTTTGGGCTCCTGAAGCCAACCCCAGGGTCTCTTTAAAGTAATATTTGGGCTCCTGTTGCTGCTGCTGCCAACTCCTGCCAACTCCAGGGTGTGATTCATCCAATTTTTGGGCTACTGAAGCCAACCCCAGGGTCTGTTTAAAGTAATATTTGGGCTCCTGCTGCTGCTGCTGTCAACTCCTGCCAACTCCAGGGTGTGATTCATCCAATTTTTGGGCTCCTGAAGCCAACCCCAGTGTCTCTTTAAAGTAATATTTGGGCTCCTGCTGCTGCTGCTGCCAACTTCTGCCAACTCCAGGGTGTGATTCATCCAATTTTTGGGCTCATCCAATTTTTAATATTTGGGCTCCTGCTGCTGCTGCTGCCAACTCCTGCCAACTCCAGGGTGTGATTCATCCAATTTTTGGGCTCCTGAAGCCAACCCCAGGGTCTGTTTAAAGTAATATTTGGGCTCCTGCTGCTGCTGCTGTCAACTCCTGCCAACTCCAGGGTGTGATTCATCCAATTTTTGGGCTCCTGAAGCCAACCCCAGGGTCTCTTTAAAGTAATATTTGGGCTCCTGCTGCTGCTGCTGCCAACTTCTGCCAACTCCAGGGTGTGATTCATCCAATTTTTGGGCTCCTGAAGCCAACTCCAGTGTCTCTTTAAAGTAATATTTGGGCTCCTGTTGCTGCTGCTGCCAACTCCTGCCAACTCCAGGGTGTGATTCATCCAATTTTTGGGCTCCTGAAGCCAACCCCAGGGTCTCTTTAAAGTAATGTTTGGGCTCCTGTTGCTGCCAACTCCTGCCAAATCCAGGGTGTGATTCATCCAATTGTTGGGCTCCTGAAGCCAACCCCAGGGTCTCTTTAAAGTAATGTTTGGGCTCCTGTTGCTGCTGCTGCCAACTCCAGGGTGTGATTCATCCAATTTTTGGGCTCCTGAAGCCAACCCCAGTGTCTCTTTAAAGTAATATTTGGGCTCCTGCTGCTGCTGCTGCCAACTCCAGGGTGTGAATCATCCAATTTTTGGGCTCCTGAAGCCAACTCCAGTGTCTCTTTAAAGTAATATTTGGGCTCCTGCTGCTGCTGCTGCTGCCAACTTCTGCCAACTCCAGGGTGTGATTCATCCAATTTTTGGGCTCCTGAGGCCAACCCCAGGGTCTGTTTAAAGTAATGTTTGGGCTCCTGCTGCTGCTGCTGCTGCTGCCAACTCCAGGGTGTGAATCATCCAATTTTTGGGCTCCTGAAGCCAACCCCAGGGTCTCTTTAAAGTAATATTTGGGCTCCTGCTGCTGCTGCTGCCAACTTCTGCCAACTCCAGGGTGTGATTCATCCAATTTTTGGGCTCCTGAAGCCAACCCCAGGGTCTCTTTAAAGTAATGTTTGGGCTCCTGTTGCTGCTGCTGCCAACTCCTGCCAAATCCAGGGTGTGATTCATCCAATTGTTGGGCTCCTGAAGCCAACCCCAGGGTCTCTTTAAAGTAATGTTTGGGCTCCTGTTGCTGCTGCTGCCAACTCCAGGGTGTGATTCATCCAATTTTTGGGCTCCTGAAGCCAACCCCAGTGTCTCTTTAAAGTAATATTTGGGCTCCTGCTGCTGCTGCTGCCAACTCCAGGGTGTGAATCATCCAATTTTTGGGCTCCTGAAGCCAACTCCAGTGTCTCTTTAAAGTAATATTTGGGCTCCTGCTGCTGCTGCTGCCAACTTCTGCCAACTCCAGGGTGTGATTCATCCAATTTTTGGGCTCCTGAGGCCAACCCCAGGGTCTGTTTAAAGTAATGTTTGGGCTCCTGCTGCTGCTGCTGCTGCCAACTCCAGGGTGTGAATCATCCAATTTTTGGGCTCCTGAAGCCAACCCCAGGGTCTCTTTAAAGTAATATTTGGGCTCCTGCTGCTGCTGCTGCCAACTTCTGCCAACTCCAGGGTGTGATTCATCCAATTTTTGGGCTCCTGAAGCCAACCCCAGGGTCTCTTTAAAGTAATGTTTGGGCTTCTGCTGCTGCTGCCAACTCCAGGGTGTGAATCATCCAATTTTTGGGCTCCTGAAGCCAACCCCAGTGTCTCTTTAAAGTAATGTTTGGGCTCCTGCTGCTGCTGCCAACTCCAGGGCGTGATTCATCCAATTTTTGGGCTACTGAAGCCAACCCCAGTGTCTCTTTAAAGTAATGTTTTGGCTCCTGCTGCTGCTGCTGCCAACTCCAGGGTGTGATTCATCCAATTTTTGGGCTACTGAAGCCAACTCCAGTGTCTCTTTAAAGTAATATTTGGGCTCCTGCTGCTGCTGCTGCCAACTCCAGGGTGTGATTCATCCAATTTTTGGGCTCCTGAAGCCAACCCCAGTGTCTCTTTAAAGTAATATTTGGGATCCTGCTGCTGCCAACTCCAGGGTGTGATTCATCCAATTTTTGGGCTCCTGAGGCCAACCCCAGGGTCTCTTTAAAGTAATATTTGGGCTCCTGCTGCTGCTGCTGCCAACTCCAGGGTGTGATTCATCCAATTTTTGGGCTCCTGAAGCCAACTCCAGTGTCTCTTTAAAGTAATATTTGGGCTCCTGCTGCTGTCAACTCCTGCCAACTCCAGGGTGTGATTCATCCAATTTTTGGGCTCCTGAAGCCAACCCCAGGGTCTCTTTAAAGTAATGTTTGGGCTCCTGCTGCTGCTGCTGCCAACTCCAGGGTGTGATTCATCCAATTTTTGGGCTCCTGCTGCTGCCAACTCCAGTGTCTCTTTAAAGCAATGTTTGGGCTCCTGCCCCTCATAGTGATGCCACTTCAACTCTCTTGAATTCAATTGTGCCGCTCTGCGATTCTATTAGCGATGCCTCTGATCTGCATGTGATATTTCTTCAAAGTATTATTTAACTAACCCAGCACGCATCCTGTGCGTGTTACAGCAAGGCAGAATGGTTTACAACCCTATTGAGGCTCTAGGAGGCTCAGAAATAGCCGTTTTTAATAGCGGTTCGTCGCGAATTTATTCGGGTCGAAACGATTTTTGTCGGAAAATTCGGCGAATCAGTCGAATCGAATTTTTCAAAAGTTCGCTCATCTCTAATCATGGTTAACATATATAACATAACATATATATTTTTGCACATTTATATAGATCTTCTCAATCTGATATATGGGCCATGCATGGCTAGTTGTTTTTAAACCTCCTAAGTGTTGCATGTTATTTAACCGGAGCAAATAAAGTACATGTAGTACATGTCTATATTCTTCTAACTTGGCTGTGGCGCATTTAAATTAGCCAACTTTCCATTAGTCCCCTTGGGTGTTATCTTTTTATTGTCATACATGATCTGGGCATTCATTTCTGAGCTTATTAGTAGGGCAGGGCTCTTTGCAAATGCTTCTACTTGCTCAATAATTTACAATTTAAAATTACATGTATATAATATAACCATCAAATCACATTTAAAAAAAAATAATACAATATATAAATAGATATTTTTTGTTAATGTGTCTTGAGGAATGCCCGGGCATTAATTTGTTATTTATCAGAGTCTTAGGTACAATGTTATTTTACATTAAAATTATAATAATATTAGATTATTTTCTTTAGTGAATTCACATCCAGTTACCACTGCTACATCACTAGTGTCTTGCTTTTCAGACACAGCCGAGGTCATGTTTTCCCCTCTAGATATGGGATACCTGCAAGCTGAGCAGTCATCCATTAGGGACATGCTCTTAGATCAGCTGCCAGCATAATGATGGCCCTACGTGGCCCCTGGGAAAGCCTCCAATCTTTCCATCACAGTGATTTTAAGAGAAAATCTTTTACTGCAAAACAAATGGATTTCTGGATGTTTTTTTCTCCAGGACTTTTAGACCTTGACAGGTTAGTTACAATAGGCCAATGTCATTTCATGCTTTTGTACATTTGCTCACAATAACTCCTGCCAACCTAAAGTAATGAAGAATAGCAGATGATGGGCCCTTTTATAAAGAGAAATTCAATGTACCAGTTATTGCTCTTTTTTCTTTACTAGACAAAGTACATCTATAAGCACAACATTTCATATTTCCACCAGGTCACTTGGATTGGCTGGCAAAGAGTTATAAACAAAAGGGCAGCAACTGTACCATGTCCCCATCAGGGTTATTGGTCAGGGGCATGCATGCTAGCACACAGTATTTTAGTCTTCCCCAGTAACCTGCACACTAAAACAATGGCTGTCCACTAGGACACAAACAAACTCAGGCTAAGGGATTCCAATCACCATCTGATCAAACTGAGATGGTGATTAATATGGTCAAGTGATGTGGTCTAGTAGCATAATGGCGGCCACCACCACTGGTCAGAATTTGGCAAGTTTGCTCTAAACGTGTTGATGCTGAGGGATTATGATGTGATATGTCCTTGAAACTGGATTTTTTTGGGTGAGGAACCACTGTGATGCTTTTTATGGATTTATTAATAAATGTGGATTTTTTATGCTTATTGACCGCTGGCTACTTTTGTGAATATATCTTGAGCCAAGCCAGTTCTTATCCAATATACTGGGGTAGAGTCTGTTGGTATCTTGGTATATGCTTTTTGTTCAGACCCCATTCAGACCACAAAGTTTTTTTGCTCTTAAAACTGTTGAGGAAGAGCTAGGAGGTGTAGTTATTCCAGTTTGATGCAGTACGCTAGGCAACTCTGAAGAACATCAATGGTCACTCCACCTAGGCTAAGGACATAGACACAGAAAAGATCATTTGGTCAATGCCAGTTCCCCATTTGAACCATTAGTAAGATCACTGATAGCCCAAGTGGTAACTGAAACGTCAGCAGCACTCAAAGTTAAATAATCCGAAACTGATGAAGAACCAATGAAGATCGCTTTCCACAGTTTGGGTAGCTGCTTTACACTGCTTCCGTCTTACTTCAATAAAAATTTCCACTTAAATGCATGTTGTATTTAGGAACATTATTTTCAGTTTGAGACATTCAATATCATCAGGTTGAACTATTTCTCATCTCACTGGTCACTGTTTAACAGCCCTGCAAAAGAATAACTAGTGGAGCTAATTTGTGGCTCAGCACTCCACCTGCTGGACACCAGTGGCAAATAAAATGTCACTCCTTACAATAAAAAGTCACATGATCGGTAGCTAAAATGTTGAAATGGGGTCCTGATTCAAATGTGTGTTACATGACCAGGATACAGGTCCTATTCATCAGTACACAATAAGTTGAACTACTGAGCTGGTCACCAATCCATAGCAGCTGAGTTGGCAGTAATGGGACCACTAGCCTTCCCAGCTAGAAAGTTGGCAAAAACAATAAAGGATAAAGGGCTAAATTCTGGGCTTCTACAGAAGGCTTTTAATGTTGCTGCCCCGAGTTGAGCAAATATATGAAACCCTATACGTTTGCCTTCAAAATGAAAATCCTTATTAACTATTTTCCTTTCTGGAGTTCATAAGTGACTGGAATACATGGTGCAAGACCTAAAACCCTTTGTACCCCGCCATACTGTATATGAGGCATTGGGCCACTACCAGATAGAATAGTAAAGACATAAGCTTGCTTAAACTTTGTAGCGCTGTCAATAACAAGCTCTGAGCTGCCAAAAAGTTTTCAGCTAATACATTTTTTGGCTTAATGATTTTCACCAAGTGAGTAATAAGTCTAATTGCAGTAGTTTAAACCGGACCTTCAGCATGATTTCATGAAAAGCCCAAATCCTTAAAGTGGACCGTCACCGTCCCGTGATCGGCCCGGGAATCTAAAAGATTCCCGGGCCGATCACCTCCCTCCCTGCGGGACATCCGAGATTGGGATGTCCCGCGGGGTGAAACCCCCCCAAACACCCCAAATCCCCTTACCGCCGCCGCCTTCCTCGCGCCCCTCTAGACGTGCGCGCGCCCGCGCCGGCCGTCTGTGAATGTGAACTCTTGACGCGCGGGAGGCGGCGGCGGAGGAGCCGCTTGTCCGCGGCTGTCAAAGGGCTTGTCCGTCGGCGCTGGGAGCGGGGAGAGGTGAGTTTTTCGGGGGGTTCGGGGGGGTTTCACACAGCGGGGCACCCCGATCAGGGGTGCCCCACCGAAGTGGACCAAGACCCAGGATAGTCAAAATCCTGGGTGTTGGTCCACTTTAAAAAACTATTCCCCAGCATCTAAAATTAATATATTTTTAATATAATATAATATTAATATAGTTTTTAGCCACCGGGCTGCAACTCTGTTCAAGATTCTAAGATACCAGCGCCGACATCTTGACTCTTGACTAAAGTACATGGGGCAGGGTTATAGCTGTGCTTTGCACAGACAGAGCAGAGCTGGGGTCAGGAAAAGGACAGCAGTCCCAGAATGCAGAGCGACAAAGTCAGAAGACACTTCCTGTTTGCAGGCTGCCTGAAGCCCCATGAGCCACCATCTTGGATGTTTAAAGGCTCAGAAAATGCAGTAGATGCAGGTAGGATGATTTTTAATGTGGGCAATCTGTATGTACAAGGTGGTGGAGACAAATAAGATATGCTCTTATTCAGGGTGATGGTCCGCTTTAAGCTTGCAGTAGTTTACAGATATTTAAACCTGCAACATTGTAAATAAAGTTGAATTTATTTTTTAACTCCAAAAGTTAATAAACTTATAAGGAAATGAGCTGATATTGTCCTGGCTCATCTCTATTTAAGGATGGTCAACTCAAGCTTTTCAGAGGCAAAGAGAATTAAACCAGAGCTTCACCCTGAAAAAGAGTCTACCTTATATGTTTCCTCCACCCAGTACATACAGATTGCCCATGTTAAAAATCATCCTACCCGCACCTAGTGGGTTTTCTGAGCCTTTAAACATCCAAAATGGCTGCCCATGCAGGTTCAGGCTGCCTACAAACAGGAAGTATATTCTGACTATGTCACTGCATTCTGGGATAGATGTCCTTTTCCTGCAGAGTTAAAACCTGCCCCCCTACACTTGCCCCCCCTCCTCTCCTCAGTAAGTGATGCTTCTGAGACAAGATGGCGGCACCCATATCCTGGAGTCCTGAACAAAGTTTCAGCCCAGCGGGAAAGGATTATTAAGTAAGCGACTTAAAACTTGCAATATATTAATTTTACATGCTGGGAAATAGTTTTTAGGCTTTTCAATGATGCTGAAGGTCCAGTTTCATATTTCTCAAGCCTTTAGTCAAGAATAAACTGGGACCAAAAATCAGTCTGGGATTTTACTGACCATGACCAGGCCACAAGCTGCTGACACCATTTTGACTGTGTGCAAAATGCATTTTCTTTAAAGTCATATTTTAGGCAAAGGTAATTGTTACACCATTGAGTTTGGACTACGTTTGGCACAGCCCTAAACTGTTTTCAGTTTTTTTAAAATAATTGGCTGCTGCTGTTTTGCCCAGCTAAGGCTGGGAGGAGGGAGTGAAGCAGGGAGAGGGGTCCGGTGGCTGCTCCCAGTACCATCAGGGATGAGAGTGAGAGGAGGGGTTGTTGGCGGTTGCTGCTCTCCTGCCTGGCTCTGGACCCGAGGAGGTAGAGATGAGAGGGGTGTGGCGGCTGCTCCCAGCACCATCTGGGAGGTAAGTGGGGGGGGGGGGGGGGGGTAGCACTCGCTGCTCTCCTGCCCAGCATGGGCCAGGAAAAGGAGGAGAGGAGGGGTGCGGCGGCTGTTCCAGCCACTGGCTGGGACAAGGGCAAGGGGGGGAGTGAATGGAGCTGAGGGGCAGGCTACACATGGGAAAGGGGCAGGCAAAAAGAGGCATGAGTGGGGGCATCTACTTGTCAAGCAGACGGGTGGTGGTGACTGCTGCTCTCCTGCCCAGAAGGAGGGGGACAAGCAGGGAGAGGTGTGCAGAGGTACTTCTGACACCATCCAGGAGGAGAGTGGGGGGCATCTACCTGTCAAGCAGATAAGAAATTTAATTCAACGCTGAGTGTAGGGAGGCTGGAATGGGCGGTAGGGGAATAACCTCCTGTTTCGCCTTCCGTCCCGGCCTGAGGCAGCTACAACTTTTGCAAATGTATTTATATTACTGTCAGAAAGTAAGGGGCTTTGAGGGACCCCTGCACAAAACTTCCCCTGTTTGATTATCTTGCCTGTTTTGTTTGTCTGTGTAGAGCATATCTATAACCCAACCCCCCTGCACTCCCCCCCCCCCCGATATGGAGGTGGCTGTATCCTGGAGCCCTGAACAGAGCTGCAGCCAAGCAAGGGAAAGGATAAAACTAAATGACTAAAAATGTAAAATATATTACATTTAGAACCTTATTTAAGAACCATCAGCACCACACAGCACCACTTTTTTCGCCTTAGCGGCACTCAGCTTACGATTTAACAACTAAATAAATGGTAATACCAAGGCAGCCGCCGCCTAGATTCTTATTTAACACTAGGTCAGAAAAGGTTGCAGCGCCGGTGCTCTGGTTAAAGTTGCGCCAGATGAAACTTGGCCCTGTTACTCAAGAACCCATAGAGCACAATAGGGTTGATTTAGAGACACATTTGCATGCACTTTCGCATGTGCCTGTGTATTTTTTTGAATGTTTTTTTTTGGGGGGGGTTTACGTTACTTTTTCCATGCGTATGTTCGTTCATGTTAACGCGTATATGCGCTTTCGATAGACGGATCGAAATCGAATAATTTGCGCTACTTCTGATAAGTTACAGATCGAAATCGGATAATTTGCGTTAGTTCTTATAAGTTATGTTATTGGGATGGGCTTGCGTCTGATTCTGGGACCTGATTGCCGATGGACCTCTGCCCTATTAAACGGTTTCATTTCAGCTCCACTTACGGGACCATTTTTGACTCGGATTGATCATGTTTTGCGGCTATGTGGAGGTGTATGAGCGCCTTCAGCTCAATGGCATTACATGTATCAGCATGGCCGAGGCCAGATTGCACCGGAGACGCATGAATATCGATCGCATGCATGACGTTGAGCTGTTCGAGCTGACCAAGATGCTTGGCTGCCTGCAATTTCTGGCGAATGGCTCGTTCCAGAGGCTGGGTGCCCTCTCCTTGGGGATGTCCCAGCCTACGCTGAGCCACGCGCTATCCAAGTTTCTGGATGGCATGGATACCCTTAGTCCCAAATATATTTCCTTTCCGGACGACATGGTAGCCTGGAACGCGATTAAGTTGGGATTTTATAATATTGCCGACATTCCCAACGTCATGGGTGCGATCGATTGCACCCACATTGCATTGGTCCCTCCCGCAGCCGATGAGTACATCTATAGGTAAGTTAATTTTGTCATTTTGTTATATTGTTTAGCCAAACTTAATTTTATCTATCTATTAATCCCTCCTTCTCAATTGTCCCTTTGAACCAGTTTACAATGCATACCTTAATCCCTCCTTCCAAGTGTCCCTTTGAACCAGTTTACAATGCATACCTTAATCCCTGCTTCTCAAGTGTCCCTTTGAACCAGTTTACAATGCATACCTTAATCCCTCCTTCTCAAGTGTCCCTTTGAACCAGTTTACAATGCATACCTTAATCCCTCCTTCTCAAGTGTCCCTTCGAACCAGTTTACAATGCATACCTTAATCCCTGCTTCTCAAGTGTCCCTTTGAACCAGTTTACAATGCATACATTAATCCCTCCTTCTCAAGTGTCCCTTTGAACCAGTTTACAATGCATACCTTAATCCCTCCTTCTCAAGTGTCCCTTTGAACCAGTTTACAATGCATACCTTCATCAATACTTTTCATGTGGGCCTTATAAAAACATTTTAATGCTGACCTTAATTAGTTCTTAGCATGTACAACTTTATTTTCTAACACATCCATATAATATTTGTTTTTTTAACTACTTGTGTCCTTTGTTATTTATTTTGTAGAACTGTTTTTTTTTTAGAGGAGTTAGTGTTTTTGTTGGTTACCTTGGCTTGGTGTAATTTTTTTTTTGTTTATTCAGGAACCGCAAGATGGGCCACTCGCTGAACATCCAAGCAGTGGTTTCCCCGGACATGCGATTCCTCAGTGTCCTTGCAGGGTATCCAGGCTTGTCCCATGATGCCTATATATTGAGGAGCTCTGGCTAATTTTGTCGGTTTGAGTCTGGAGAATTATCTGGTGGATGGCTCCTGGGTAAGTTTGCTCAAATTCCATCATTCCCTTTTCACTGTATGGCTATGAATATAGTTGATGACCCATGTCTTAGCCTATGGCTGTTTTTATCCCTTGATGACATGTTAAACAATAATGTTGATTAGAATTGTAATTTATGTTATTATTTTGTTATTCTTTCAGGGGATTCTGGATATCCACTCATGCCTTGGCTCCTGACGCCCGTTTTTCACCCGCAGAATGCGGCCCAGTAGTCCTATAATCGGGCCCACCGGAAGACCCGGGCCATAGTGGAGAGGGCCTTCGGACTGCTGAAGTCCCGATTCCGTTGTTTGGACCATACAGGGGGGGCACTGCAGTATGACCCCAACAAGGTTATCCAAATAATCTTAGCATGCTGCGTGCTACATAATTTTGCCCTGATGCGTGTGCCCCGTTACGTCGATATGGCCCCCTCTCCACCCAGGCAGGAGCCAGATGAGCTATATGATGGCACCCCGAGTGCCTCTGGGCAATCTGTCCGTGCCCATGTTATTGCTTCTTATTTTTCTTAAGATTTGTTTAGTTTGTTTATGTTTTTGTCTGTTTGTTATATTTGTTGCCTATGTGAAGGCCTTTTTTTTTTTTTTTTGATTTAACAATGTCACCTTTATTAGAAAACATTTTACACCTGATTTGAGCGTAATGCAGTTTATTTTCTCATGTTTGTGATTACAAACCTTCATTAATGTAAAAACAACACAAACATGAATGCATCAACTTAGGCCAGAACAGCTAAAGTCAAATTCAATACATTTTCTGGAAATATGTCAAATTTAAGGTGAAGGGCACTCGCAGACTTCATGGACATACATTTTCAAACATAAGTATAAATTGGGCCAAACTCCTGTCCCCTAGCAATTGTCCACATCCAGGAGTTCTAAGGTAACTGACTCCCAGCCGAAGTTTACCCACCAACCAAAATCAAGATCCATAGGGAGCATGACTTTCAAGGGGAATAGTCGGCCAGGAATACATAGGGCCACATACACACCCTGTCCTGCTTGTAATTTTTCCAGCCTATGACAGCCAGACCCCTTGCCAGTCCAGTCCAGTCCAATCTTTTCCATGGGCAAATGGTGATGTTCTTCAGCCAAGAATGTCCCCCAATATTGCCAACAAACAGGATGAGGCACCCAGCATTTCCTTAGGCCCAAGCCTGCTGCGTGGGAGCTTGAGCGGCTGCTTCAATGAGGCTTAAGCTCAGCCATTGGCTACTGGGGTATGTGAGCACTCTAATGAGCTATATGGGCGAATTCAAAAACAAACCAGCAAAGCCATAAACCACCCAATCTTGGTTGCGCTCACCACACAGGTAAATAGAGTTGGGATGTAGAGGAAAGATGTTTATCAGATCCAGGTTAAATGATTAATATTGATGTTGCCCATAATAAGGTTGTGGTGGGCCTTGGAGGTGGCCCAACACCTGGGCATGTGTGGCATTCATAATGTGCTACTGCTCCAGCATCTGTCTGTTGCTAGTTCTAAATTCATCTAGAATGGCAGTGAGGTTTGTATTTAAGGTGGCCATTTGTTCTGCCATCTGTCTGTTTAAGGTGGCCATTTGCTCTGCCATCTGGCTGTTGCTCGTCCTAATTCAGTCAGCATGGTGGTGAATGTAGTATTGAAGTTCTCTAATTATGTAGTAATCTGCTCTGTTGTTCTTTGAGTCACCTGCCTAAAGTAACGGCTGTCATGGCGCCATGCTGACCCCAGGATCGGCATGCGCCTCCCCTGAGAAACTGGTCGATGTTGTTGACTGCGTCTTCCAATTCCCCAGGTTTGAGCGCCTGCAGATGCTGGAGTTCTACGGTGAGCAACAGTCCCAGATGTGCTTGGCAAAACCTTTGCAGCAGAGCTAGCACTGGGGACTGTAGGCTCAGTCTCAGCCTGCTGCCCACGATGGGCTGGCAGCATGCACCCAGCTTCACTCTGCTGCAGAGGATTTGGTGCAGTAGGATGCTGGGGCAGAGGCAGATTAGGTTCCAGGGGGGTAATTTGTGAAGGTCCAATCCGGCTGGCATCCTCCTCCTCCATATGCTGGATTACATCCATTAATGGAGAAGTCTGTTGGGACATGTGAAAAAGTGTGTCAGATTTTTGCCTAAATTTCTTTGGGAACAATTAGTCATGTGCATTCACATGCATCACCAGTTTCAGTACACTTACCCTATATATCTGGTCCTGTGTCCTAGGCAGCAGGGAAGTAGATGGCTTCCACACTTCCAGAGGCAGGATGCTGTGCTGTGGTAAAAAATAAAAGGCACGTTAACACACAAACATCCCTGGATGAGCCTGGTGAGTACATATGCTTTTCAACACACGTGGGCAAGCAGGAATTTCCACTCCCCCAACGGTTAAAGTTGCCCTTCACAATGATTCAGGGTCGATCTTATATGTATGACTCACCCTGTACCTACAGATTGGTCTTCTTAAAGAATAAAAACATGCATGTACTGCATGTTAGGAGGCTTTACACATCCAAAATGGTGCCTTAGGGGGCCAACAGTCAGCTTGCAAATAGCATTTGACTTCTGAGTATGCTGCTGTGCATTCTTGCAATGTTGACCTTTCTCTGACCCCAGCTGAAGTTTGTCTGATCAAAGCACAGCTAGAACCCCAGTGGTAGAAAGACAAAGAAGTAAGTGTTGTCAATTATTGACTATATTCACATCAAATGCAGTGCTTTGGTAAGATAAATTGTTTAATATTTTCCAGAAATAATGTAAAAGGTCGTGTATGGACTGAAAACCTTTCTAAGGACCATGGACTACTGCACCCCGGGAGAGTGTCCATCATTAAGCCCAGTCCTCAGCCATTAAACACCTGCCTACAACAGTAAACTCCCCTCAAAGCCACTCCCTAGGGACCTGTGTTCAGATCTGCCTGTGAGCCTCATTTGCAAAGTTTACAATAGCTCACATTAAAACAATCATTACTAACCTGCTGAAATGTCCTGGGTGTCCGTGTCGTGTCTGCCAGAGAGGCCCTGCAATGCTACGAGGTGGATCAAAGCCAGGACCATTTCTTCAGTTCTGGTGTATTATAATTTTGTGGGGAAGCCTCCGCCTGTTTGCAAGCTGAAAATAAGATTCTCAAAATTATTTGGCATTGTGGTCACTACAAGCTGCAAAATGCAAACATCAAATATGTACCTGTGATTGGGCCGTTTATTCTGCTTCTTCCTTACTGCATATTTGAGGTCAGATATTTTTCTCTGGATCTGCTCCACATCTTTCCTCTCGTCCCCTGCTGCATTCACCTGCAGTCTGGTGAGCTCTTCCCAGATTTGTTTTTTTCGCACTTTGCTGGTTGCTTTGGAATTGCGGCCAAATAGCTCATCAAAATGCAGTGTTAGCCCACTTGCCAAGGCTAGGGTTTGTGCCTCACCAAACCACCCGCTCAAGTGGCCTCACCGCAAGGTTTGGCCTAATGGTTGTTCTTCTGGCTCTTCTCTGGTTGGTGGCAATTCAGGGGACATTCTTGGCTGGGTGTGTGGGGAAGAATAGGCCGTCACATTGCTGGAAAAAGAATGGACTGGGCTGGCATTAGGACTGGGGGTTATTGGCTGGGTGGCCACAGAACTTGCAACCGTGGATGCGGCATAGGTCTCGCTTGTTTCCACGTGTGCCGGTGGCAAATGTGAGCGAGCAGAAGTGGGTGTGCTTGGAGGGCTCGGGCTTCTCGCCCTCTGCTTCTTTTTACCCTTGAAACTTGTGCTCCCTTTCTCTTTGGATGTGGTAGGGCGGGGAGCAGGAGGGGGTGTGCTTGGGGGGCTCGGGCTTCTCGCCCTCTGCTTCTTTTTAACTTTGGTACTTGTGCTCTCTTTCTCTTTGGATGTGGTAGGGCGGGGAGCAGGGGAGGGTGATCTTGGGGGGCTTGGGCTTCTCGCCCTCTGCTTACTTTTCCCCTTGGAACTTGTGCTCCCTTTCTTTTTGGATGTGGTAGGACGGGGAGCAGGAGAGGGTGTTCTTGGGGGGCTTGGGCTTCTCGCCCTCTGCTTACTTTTCCCCTTGGACGTTGTGCTCCCTTTGGATGTGGTTGCGCGGGGAGCCTTCATCTTAGAGGAAGGTTGTAAACTTTTCCGGGTGCTGGAAGTTTTTGATGGGCCTGGAGTTGTGGGCAATGTTTTTTTTTTGGTGCCATGATGACTATCAGAAAGAGAATGAGCTGTATGTCCATTACCCTTGAAATACTAATGAATGGATATGACGCTTACACATTCGCGTACACGTGCATCCGGCCGTGCGGATCCCCAAAACCGCTGGGGCACTACCTATCTGCTGCGGACGAGAAGAAAGATGGTGCCCACGATCTACACCCGCCAACAACAGGATCTAATTATGCTCGTAAGTGTATTGTAAGGACGTTGATTTGACATCTAAATGAAAAGTAAAAAAAAAAAATCATTAAGGGTTGGTTACAGAAAAACGTAGGAAGAACTCAAAATAAAAGATCGCAAAGTGAAGAAGAATGAAACCGCGATGGAATTGAGGTAAGCATTAAGGGCGCAAAGGGAAGAAGAACTAAACTGCGATGGAATTGAGGTAAGCATTAAGGGCGCAAAGGGAAGAATATAGAAACCGCGATGGAATTGAGGTAAGCATTAAGGGCGCAAAGGGAAGAATATAGAAACCGCGATGGAATTGAGGTAAGCATTAAGGGCGCAAAGGGATGAATATAGAAACCGCGATGGAATTGAGGTAAGCATTAAGGGCGCAAAGGGAAGAAGAATAAAACCGCAATGGAATTGAGGTAAGCATTAAGGGCGAAAAGGGAAGAACATAGAAACCGCGATGAAATTCAGGTAAGCATTAAGGGCGCAAAGGGAAGAAGAATGAAACCGCAATGGAATTCAGGTAAGCATTAAGGGCACAAAGGGAAGAATATAGAAACCGCGATGGAATTGAGGTAAGCATTAAGGGTGCAAAGGGAAGAAGAATAAAACCGCAATGGAATTGAGGTAAGCATTAAGGGCGCAAAGGGAAGAATATAGAAACTGCGATGGAATTGAGGTAAGCATTAAGGGTGCAAAGGGAAGAAGAATGAAACCGCGATGGAATTGAAGTAAGCATTAAGGGCGCAAAGGGAAGAAGAATGAAACCACGATGGAATTGAGGTAAGCATTAAGGGCGCAAAGGGAAGAAGAATGAAACAGCAATGGAATTGAGGTAAGCATTAAGGGCGCAAGGGGAAGAAGAATGAAACCGTGATGAAATTGAGGTAAGCATTAATGGCGCAAAGGGAAGAAGAATGAAACCGCGATGAAATTAAGGTAAGCATTGGGGGGGGAAGGGAAGAAGAATAAAACCGCAATGGAATTGAGGTAAGCATTAAGGGCACAAAGGGAAGAAGAATTAAACCGCCATGGAATTGAGGTAAGCATTAAGGGTGCAAAGGGAAGATTACAGAAACCGCGATGGAATTAAGGTAAGCATTAAGGGCGCAGAGGGAAGAAGAATAAAACCATGATGGAATTGAGGTAAGCATTAAGGGCGCAAAGGGAAGAATATAGAAACCGCGATGGAATTGAGGTAAGCATTAAGGGCGCAAAGGGAAGAAGAATGAAACCACAATGGAATTGAGGTAAGCATTAACCTCCCTGGCGTTCTGATACCGACAAATGCAATGGCAACGAAAGCGTTGCCATTGCATTTGTCTCTGCCGCACGGCTCCGCCCCCATGAGCCTCTGCGGCTCACAGAGACGGAACCCGGAAGCAGAGACGGACGCCGCAGCCGCGGCTCTCACCTGCGATCGCGGCGGAGACATCGCTGGATCGCAGGGAGAAGGTAAGGAGGCTGCGCCGCCCGCTCCTGCTCCCTAATCACTTACTGCGCAAATTGACCCCGAGTCACGCTCGGGATCACCGCCAAGGGGGTTAAGGGCGCAAAGGGAAGAATATAGAAACAGCGATGGAATTGAGGTAAGCATTAAGGGCACAAAGGAAAGAAGAATGAAACCACAATGGAATTGATGTAAGCATTAAGGGCGCAAAGGGAAGACTATAGAAACAGCGATGGAATTGAGGTAAGCATTAAGGGCACAAAGGGAAGAAGAATGAAACTGCTATGGAATTGAGGTAAGCGTTAAGGGCGCAAAGGGAAGAATATAGAAACCTTGATAGAATTGAGGTAAGCATTAAGGGCGCAAAGGGAAGAAGAATGAAACCGCGATGGAATTGAGGTAAGCATTAAAGGCGCAAAGGGAAGAATATAGAAACCTTGATAGAATTGAGGTAAGCATTAAGGGCACAAAGGGAAGAAGAATGAAACCGCGATGGAATTGAGGTAAGCATTAAGGGCGCAAAAGGAAGAAGAATGAAACCGCGATGGATTCGAGGTAAGCATTAAGGGTGCAAAGGGGAGAAGAATGAAACCACGATGGAATTGAGGTAAGCATTAAGGGCGCAAAGGGAAGAAGAATGAAAACACGATGGAATTGAGGTAAGCATTAAGGGCACAAAGGGAAGAAGAATGAAACCGCGATGGAATTGAGGTCAGCATTAAGGGCGCAAAGGGAAGAATATAGAAACCGCGATGGAATTGAGGTAAGCATTAAGGGCGCAAAGGGAAGAATATAGAAACAGCGATGGAATTGAGGTCAGCATTAAGGGCGCAAAGGGAAGAATATAGAAACCGCGATGGAATTGAGGTTAGCATTGTAGCAGAAGTGATTGCTAAAAAAAATTGAGACGAGCACATGAATGAGTAAATTTTGTTGTGCGCAGGCGTAAGATCGGAAAGATTTCCGTCTGGATGTTTATTTATAGAAAAAGGAATTCAGAATCTAACGGGAAACGTAAATCATTTGTTAGAGGCGATCTTGGAAAAAAGCAAAAAAACGGAAGCCTACGCTGTTTCCTAAGTAACGTAAACGAAAAACAAAAGCTGAAAAATGACTCGTTGGCGTACAAACGGACGAACACTTTACAGAAGGCTTCCGATGCATGCTTAGAGCGGAACCAAAACGAAAAAAATAACAGATCGACACAAAAACAAAATTCATTTTATGTCTCCCTGAATCAACCTTAATATGCAGAACTGGATTGAAGTGTTTAATGCTTATAATAATATTAAACACATTTATTTGTACAGAACTTGCATTGGGACTTGTCAATGATTGAAATGTAGGACCTAGATGGTACAAAATGTTTTTTTTTGTTTGGTTAATTCAATTAATGGCTTCTTTTGCTTAACAATGTATAATTTGGACAGGAGCAACTAAAACGCAGCCGTTTGTCCCCTTTGTCCAAAGAAGTGATTTATTGTAACTTTAATGATGAACCGCTGACCAGTACAAGAAAAATACAGCGCCAAAGATTTAAGGAGGAAATAATTCATAAATATGCTGGGGAGCTCCGGAAAAATGGCAGTACGTGGTGGCGCTCACTGATCGCCCAGTTCCAACAGACCATCCAATTCTAAAAGATTCCATGGCCAGCCGCTGGCTTTTCTCCAGGGTATCTCAAATCAAGAGGCCCGCTGTGTAAAACCCTCCAGGGCACCAGTGGTGCATGAACAAGCTCTTGTCTTGTTTTCTATGAGGAGCATGCACTGCAGCATCCCCTGCATTCCCAGCAGCATTCACGTGTTTCCCATAGAAGTCAATAGGAGCTGTTTCGCCAAAGATGTAAAGAAAGCAAAGGCTCTTATTGGCTGTGCACCTGCACATGCCGCATGTGGGAACATGGAAGAGTTGAGTTTTGGGGGCTTTTGGGGAGTTTCACACAGCAGGGCAAAAGTCACAATCAAGGGTTTTGTTTTGCTTTAAGGAAAAGTAATGTTTTCCTAGAACGGATAGTATTGGATGGCACCAAGACATAGAGAGGATTTGCATGGCTCCACCTACTGCAAGGAGTGATGGGTAAATCTATTATTCCTTGTGTTGGGCGCTGTCCAAATACTTTCCCTTTTAGGAAAGCGCCTCTTTTCCTTTACCCTTTAGTAGATTGATTGTATTTTTAGCCCCCTATCTTAAGCCTAAATGGGTCTTTGTAACTTAGTGACTTGCGACTTGCTCTAACCTAATCCCACCCCTACACAGCCAAATACATCTATTCTTGTGCTAAATAGAGCCACAGGCTTGAAACGTGTCTACAAGTGGAAGGCATTTTGCTGTGTAAATTTTAAGCTAATCCCTGGAATTGCACTCTTAATGGCTTTATCAGTGTCTTGGATGGCACAGAGACGTTAAGAGATAATATGCATAGTTCCGCCTACTGCAAGGAGTGATGGGTAAATCAATTAATTGTGTTGACCGTTGTGTAAATACTTTCCCTCTCAGGAAAGTACCTCTTTTTCTTTACCTTTTAATAAAGGGTCCTTTGGTCTCTTTAGCCCCATATTAAAGCGGAGCAAGACCTTTTTTGGGGCCCCACCCATCTTCTCAACCCGAGTACCCCAGGCAATGCTGCTGGCTAAGTGATGTCCAGGTTTTAAAAAAAATGTGTTTTCCCACTGCTGAAGCCACACCCAGCAGCACTTTTGAGATCGCCAAATGGCTGGTCTCAAAAGTGGCGCATGAAGAGGTGCAGCAGGCTGACCGTATCCCTGGCTTTCTGTTCCAGCACGCCCAATTCCGCACCCAGCCATGCAGATAAGCGGGGGACGTGGGAACACGCACGGGTATGGGGAAGTCGGGGGTGTGGCTGGCGGTGATCACAGTGTTTCCGGAAAAGGTGAGTCTACGGGTGATCCCGGGGTTTCACACAGCACGCTATAGAATTCCCTGAAGTAGGCAAGAAGCTGGCCCAGAAATCTAAAAGAGATCCAGGGTTTTCAACCGCTTTAAGCCTAACGTGTCTCTCCGCATGTGATTTGCAACTCCGTTTTGTAACTTTAAAGTAATTTTTCAGTTAAAATAAAAAAGTAGAGAGGTGCTCTCCACTGTGTAGCAGCGGCCTGTGGTCTGTGAGGAAGGGGAAACATGATGCCATTCGTCTCTCTGCCTTCCGTTTCATACATTTCGAGCAATCAAATCACAGCATTTGCTCAATGTTCTGTGCGCCCTACTTGTTGCACCCCCTTACCCCTCCCCGTGTGTAGCCTCATCCTCACGGCTCTATTCCTGCTCTGTAATGGCCATGGGGACTGCTGGCGGATGGAGCTATGTCTCGAGGGGAAGGTAGAATAGCCAGGGGTTGAAAAGGGTGTGGGGGAGCACACCTCTCTGCTCCATTCCTCAGCCGCAAGGCCTGTGTTTGGGAGGGAACAGGTTACCCATGCCCCCTCCCCCTGTCATGTTGGGTGGCACTCTGCTCTGCCCCATTCCCTAACCACAAGGTCTGTGTTTGGAAGAGAATGGGTTACCCACACCCACCTCCTATCATAGCATCCTAGGGGTCAGGAGGTGTGGGGGAAAAAACCAACACTCCAGGTTATGAGCCAAGTAAGAACTATATTAGTCCAATGTGCAAAAGGTAAGCATACAATCCATATTCCAAAGTTTCGGGGGTTACTGCGGGCCCCCTTCATCAGGGTAAACAAACAACAAGTGGCACCAAAACCCAACACCTTAAATAACAAGAAATAGCCAATGGGAAAATGTGAAAAGCCCTCCTGGCGTCATCGTGAGCAACCGGCCCGTTTTTGGTGTGTGTGACACCCGCTGTTGCTGCCAATCTAAGCAGCGCAGCACGGCGGTTTCTGCCTAAGGGGGGCCCTGCCAGTGAGTCCTCTACCTTCCTTTAGTTCCTATGGTCGTGCATTGTGATACATGTATTTATATTCTGCACAACTTTGTTAACAGAGGTGCCCTGCAGACCCTTATTTGGTTTTCCATTATGTGCCCCTCTGGCCGGTATAGCGCATTGCCCTGGCAAGATGCGCGTTCTTGTATGATTCCCACATTTATATGCCCCCGCAGCCGGACCCCGCCCCTCTGCAGTCCCACACACCCTCCTGTCTGCTCTGACAGGGTGCGTCCTGAGCTGTCCGGCTGCTCAGGGCGGACGTTACAGCGTGAGGGCCTCGCTGCCCTCACTGTGACGTCATTTCCGCCTCCTCGCATTGGAGGCTGATGACAGGCCGGTTACTAAGCAACCGGCCCGTTTTGTGTGTGTGATACCCGCCGTTGCTGCCAATCTAAGCAGTGCAGCATGGCGGTTTCTGCTCAGGGGGGGCCCTGCCAGTGAGTACTTTACTTGTTTTAGCTCCGTTGTTTGTTTATTTTGATACATGTATTTGATATGTTCTGCATAACCCTGCTGACAGCCCAAACAGCGCTGTGACGTCACGATGACGTCAGGCGGGCTTTTCACATTTTCCCATTGGCTATTTCTTGTTATTTAAGGTGTTGGGTTTTGGTGCCACTTGTTGTTTGTTTACCCTGATAAAGGGGGCCCGCAGTAACCCCTGAAACGTTGGAATATGGATTGTATGCTTACCTTTTGCACATTGGACTAATATAGTTCTTACTTGGCTCATAACCTGGAGTGCTGGTTTTTTCTACGGTTTCTGGATTTGCGGCGTCACCGCTAACCGTGCACCCCCCCCCCCGTCTTTATATTTGATTTGTGTGCGGCAGCATTCGTTATAGTTGGGAGGTGTGGGGGAGCACGCTGGTCTGACCCTTTGCTGTTGGTCAGCATGTGCAGGAGAGAAGGGGTTATCCACCCTTACCTTCAGCTGTCAGCCCACGTGGCTGTCTTCGTTTGACAGTGACCTGTTAAGTTTTTTAAGTTACGTTTGGGAGCGTGTGCATGCAGGTCCGTGGGTGCGGATATGCAGGTTGGAAATGTGCCCATACACTTTGGGATTGCACGCATGCGCGATTGGGAGTGCACACATGTGTGTTTGGGAGTGCGCACATGCAAGTTTGGGAGTGTGTGCATGCACTTTGGGATTGTGTTTGGGAGTGCACGTTTGGGAGTGCGCGCATGCAGTTTGTGAGTGCACTCATGCAGTTTAGGAGTGTGTGCATGTGCATTTGGGACTGCGCGCAGACACTTTGGATTGTGCACACGTGCATTTGGAGGTGCGTGCATGGGCATTTGAAGGGGTGTGCATGTGCAGTTGGAAATTCAGCCATGTTTGGTAATTCTGGTCTAGGTTCCAATGTTGCCTAGCAACAGGGTGGGAGGAGAGACAGCCAGGGTGTCTGAAGCATGTTCTGCGAATCTAACAGACCCGGCCCCTTATATTGATTATTATACAGCATCACAGAGCCAAGGGCCACACCCACTTCAGAAGAGGAAACATAAGGTAAATCTCTAAACCTCGATATCTCTACTTTTTCTTCAATTTCAAAACAAAAAAAGTTTACGAGAGTTTACAAAATTTGACTTTCCGGGGTTTTGTTCCATACCCCCAGGGCATCCTGAATTAAAATACCCTGCTTTGTGAAACCCTCCAGTTTGCCCGGTAAAACTCACCTCTCCTCGGTCCAACAATGCATGCATGGGTTCTTGTCCATCTGCCTTTAATTTGGGCGCTCCATCCCCAACCCGAGTCGGGATGCCCCAGGGGGAAAACCAGCAGCCGGCCCTGAAATCTTTTAGATTCCAGGCAGGCCGCTGGTGAGTTTTGTTCCGCTTCAGTCAGCGCATATACTAGGAGTACCCCACTTCCTTCGTAGCCGTTAGCAGTCTAGTTTATTAGTACAGCAATGATAAAATACAGAGTAAAAGCACCATTGCGTTTAAGTATTCCAGCAAGCATTGTTAGCAGAATTTATAGTCCACCAAGCATTGTAATCAATCTCTAAGAGTGCTAACAGAGGTCAGAGCAGTAATTCAGTCTAACGCAGGCAACTAGAAATCCACAGCAAGTAAAGAAAGCGACCTCTTCACATCTAAAAAATAATTTATAACAGCAATAAAGCTTATCTTCCCATCAAATCAAAATAATCTGCGAGCCTGGAATCTTTATTCTTCTAAACAAACAATAGAGTTTATTCACTATTTCCTCCATTGTGCCTTTGAGATAACTGAGCGGGGGATTGATTAGGATGTGCTGCAGCGGGTTTCATTCAAAGGCTTATTTTCAGATAAATGTGAGATAATTACATTTCCCCCAATCTCCCCTGAGATGAACATGATGGTGTGCAGGAACCCTCCCGTCTCCCTCATGCACACGCCAGATTGTGTCTCGGTAACCTTTACTGAAATGTCAGTGGTGGAGGCAGTTTTCAGCCGCCTCGATAGGTCACATAGATTTAAGTCCTCCTTATCTTTTGCCTGTTCGCTTGGAAATCAAACCTTAAAAAAGAATTCAACATGGAGGCACTGAGCTACGCTATATTATCCGAAGTGGGGCACACTGCTCCCTTATATGCTTGCTGAACATTTATTCCAAACGATTGGCAATGATAAAGAGTTTCTTCCTTCTTTAAGGTTATAATAGCCTCCACTCTTCTGGAAAGACTCTACAATAAATGTGGGATCATGGAGATTTGGTTTTATCATGGGACAAGAGCTTTAGTGAGGTTAGGCCGGGGTGATTGTGCAATGGGGCATTCAAGTTCATTCCAAAGGCGTTGCATGGGGATCAGCTCTGGGCTTTGTGCCAGTCAAGGCTTTCAACACCAGCCGGACTAAACCACAAGGCCAGTGTCGTTATCCAGCCAGAAAAGGTCCCTCTGCAAACTGCTGCTAGACGCGCATCATGCTGTAGAATGACAGCCAGAGCTGGATTATGAAGGGGGCACAAGGGGCACGAACCCCACCCTGACGCCTCCACCACTTGCCCTGCAAAGAGGGCCTCCACCAACCTGTGGGTTATGGTCTGCTCCAGGAGGCTTTTTACAGGCTGATTCATTGCTAGCGTCAGGTAACGGCAGATGAGCGTCTGTACAGCGGCACTAAGAGCGACTGCTAGTGGTCGCTCTGATCGGCCGCTCTGATCGGCCGTGAGTCGCTATTACTCAGTTGCTGTAGTAACATGGCCGGCATTGATGAATTTGATGTGTGAGTCGCTCTAACACCAGTACAGCGCTATATGGGAGCGACTACTCAAACCATATTCATGAAAAAAACAGCCTCACACAGCGCTGGCACCCAAAATTGTGTCGCTGTAGCCCAGAGCGTCAGAAGCTGTGTGATTAAAGTCCATTTTTGAACACATATCCACGAGTAACAAAGCGAAAACACATGGAATTACATTGTTATTACATTGTGACATTAACACTTTAATACCAATCTGTAATGACAATTCTGCATAAAAATACAAAAAAATCTAAAAAGTTTTCAAAAATGACATTTAATTGGCCAGAAGAGGTCACACAATGATTTGATTAAAAAAAAAATTAAAAGAAAACCCTGTTTAAAGGGAAAAAAGGTAACATTTAGAGATGAGCGAACGTCTCAAAAATGCGATTCGGGCGATTCGCCGAATTTCTCAAAGAAATTCGGGTTCGTCCGAATCGAGCTTTAACGAATCGATCATCTCTGGTGGGAGCGGGGAGGCCGGCTGCGCTGTCAGCGGGCGGCGGACGCCGGCTTCCTCTGATGACGCGTCCTCTGATGACAGCTGACAGCGCAGCCGGCCTCCCCGCTCCCACCATGCCGCCATTTTTTTTTTCCATTTCACGGCTTGGTGGGAGCGGGGAGGCCCGCTGACAGCGCAGCCGGTCTCCCCGCTCCCACCATGCCGGCATTTTTTTTTTTTATTTCAGGGAAAATTCGGTCAGCACGAACCACTAAAAATTCGGGTTCGTGCTGAATTGAATTTTCCCTGAAATTCGGAGCGAATTCAGGTTCGTTAGAACCGATTCTCTCATACCTAGTAACGTTCATTGAAATGTATGGGAGAGCAACAGGTAGCTACAGGTAATACCTGGGGCTCTGGAAGCCAGAGCATCGCCGGGATCCACTGAGTCGTCTGTAATGACGAATCGGTCACTACATGGCGCTGCTAGAGGCGCTCACCAGAATCACTTTGATAAATGTGGTATTGCATACAGCGCCCGTCTTTCAGCGTTCGCTACCTGTCGCTATCCCTTGATGAATAAACCCCTTAGTCTATGTCCAGATGGGCCACGGGGCCTGCAACAAAGTTATCGGCGGCAGTGAGGGCCCCCCACGTCTGGACAGCCAAAGCCACCACAGAGCAGGAAGGGAAGTCTGGAGCAACAAAGCCGCCATCAGCAACTCTACAGTGATGGGTACTTGCAGAGCTGCACATAAGCCACCAAGCACAGCCGCTGGCAGCTCAATGCAGGAAACTGTTTTCTGCTGGACCAGCTGAACCCCCGCCCAGAATGGCAAAGCAGGAGTTCCCGAGCAGCACGCACCCGCACAAGGGTGGCACAAGGGACTCCATCTGACGTTCCTATAAGTGGGCGGGTGCCAGACAACCACCAATCAGTTACTTGGCTCGACTTTTATTTTAAAGGAAAAAAATGCAGTATCTGGGGCCTCCACCAGAATTTGTGCCCAGGAGCCTCCACCACACTTAATTCTTCCCTGTAGACAGTGTTAGGGCATTACTCCTCCATCACAAAATTTACACCTACACATTGCATGAAGGCAGATAGGGATCTCCTAGCACTGGCCACACCTAGGTTGTAAAGTCACACAGCCAGAAATTTAAAGCAAACCTTTAAGTCCCTTTAAATCACCACCTCTTAGGTACAAAGCAAAGGTGGGGGGAGGGGCCCGTGCAAAACCGACCTCAAACCGTGGTTTCACATAACTTAAACCGGACCTTCACCCTGAATAAGAGCTTATTGACCTTATGTTTCCCCCCACCCTGTACATACAGATTGGCCACATCATCCGACCTGCACCTACTGCATTTTTTGAGCCTTGAAACATCCAAGATGGCAGCACATGGAGTCTCAGGCTGCCTGCAAACAGGAAATGTCTTCTGACTGTGTCTCTCTGCTTTCTGGGATTAATGTCCTTTTCCTGACCCCAGTTCTGCTCTGTCTGTGCAAAATACAGATATAACTCCACCCCTCTGCACTTCCCCCCCTCCTCTCCTCAGTATGTGATGCATTAGGCAAGATGGCGGCACCCATATCCTAGAGTCCTGAACAGAATTGGAGCCCAGAAGGGGAAAGAATAAAAAGTGACTAAAAATGTAAAATATATTAATTTTAGATGCTGGGGGCTTTTCATGAAATGATGCTGAAGGGTAAGTTTACTTGCGATGGAATTTTTGAAATTGTATATTTTTTGTGCCAAAGGGATGTGCTTAAAGTGGACCAACACCCAGGATTTTGACTTTCCTGGGTCTTGGTCCACTTCGGTGGGGCACCCCCGATCGGGGTGCCCCGCTGTGTGAAACCCCCCCTAACCCCCCGAAAAACTCACCTCTCCCCGCTCCCAGCGCCGACGTACAAGCCAGGTCCAGGAACGTCTAAGCGGCTGCCGCCGCCGCCCTCGCGTCACTTTCGGCGCGCGCGCGCCCCCGCCGGCCATTCGCAGACGGCCGGCGCGGGCACGCGCACGCCTACAGGAGCGCGAGGGAGGCGGCGGCGGCCGGCCGCCGCCGAAGATAAGGTAAGGAGTTTGGGGTGTTTGGGGGGGTTTCTTATAGATTCCCGGGCCGATCACCCGTGGGTGTTGGTCCACTTTAAGATGCTGAGCTCATCTAGTATGTGTTTTATTTTTCCTCTGTTAACAAATGTGTGTTTTATGAAAGCAGTTTTCACTACCTGCAATCTGTTGCAACATACACAACAAGTCTGTACACCAAGAAGAGAGTTGTGAGCCCGATACACACTGCTGCCATTGGTCACTGAGGTGAGGGAGCTCACTCAACCTTACACATGCCAAGCAAGCAAGTCTTGGTGCACGTTGCCAATAGCAACAGATTACTGATAGTGGAAACTGCTTTCATAAACATACATTTGCTGTCATTAGAAAAACATGAAACATTTCTAGATCAGCTCAGCACCTTTAAGCCAAACAAAAATATACACTTTCAATTCAATTGAAAACAGAGTTAACCTTTAACTGTGATCCACCAGTAAAATGCAACTCGTAATTGGTCACCGCTTTTCTTTTCGCCAATACATACAGTGCCATGTATAGCGTGTGCACACATGTCGGGTGAACCCAATGGATTACTGTCGGAGCAGAGGAGAGAAAGCATCTTTTTTGCAACACCATAAATATGGAAGGGTGAGTATTAATGCTGTGGAATCTATAACAAGGGGCATCCCAAATCAGAATGGTATGGGGTTCAGGGTTAAAAGGGACCTACTGTTATGTCATTTTGGCCAGTTTCCACCCACACTGTTTATAACAAAGGGCATTTACCACTCAGCCCGCACAATCCCATGGAGTTATTATTATTATTATTATTATTGTTTATTTATATAGCGCCATCATCTTCCGTAGCGCTTTACAAAGTAGTAATTGCAGACAGGGTAACAACATACGGTACATATACTATTTCAAATGCAGTTTTACAGAGTTGACAATGGATATTCTGAGTACAAGACACAATAGGAGAGAAAGCCCTGCCCTTGAGAGCTTACAGTCTAAAGGAAGAGGGGTGAAGACGAGGGGGAAGGATCACAAACAGTCAGTATTGAGTTCCCTGGTTTCAGTGATTTTGGCTCTGGTGCTGACATGTGTTACCTCGCTACTCCCCCACTCAGAGCCGGCGCCAGCACAGGGCAGGCTTGGGCAATTGCCAGGGCCCCTGGTATCTTCAGGGGCCCACTCAGGCTCACACTTGGCCATGGTATTATTTTACAGTAGACCTGAAGCATCTAATGCTGAGTGCTGTGCGTAGACCTGCTCATGGCTGGCCTCAGCAACAGGGGAAAATTAGCAACAATAGAGAAGGTGGCATGGAATGGAGGGCAATGGATGGAAGCTCAGAAGGTGGGAGAACCAGGTGACAACTGACAAGGACTGGAGGGCGATCAGCAGCAGGAGAGGACCCATTTGTGGCAGCATGTGACATACTACTTTGGGGCTCACTAATACTCTCTTGCCCAAGGGCCCCCACAAACCTGGAGCCGGCTCTGCCCCCACTGCATAGGATAAGGCTCCCATTACTGATTTCATGTCATTTTGTGACTGCTGAGAAGCCCTTGCTGATCTGTGTTTTTAGCAGGGGTGTGGTTGGCTGGTCAGGAACACACTGCTTTTGGTCAATACCAGGGTTCAAGCCTGCGGGCTGGGATGCAAATTCCTTTTTTTAAGGATTTGATTTTGTAAGAAAATATTCTAGAGAATGTGCTTTCACTATTCCAGGCTCCAGATACAGACTTAGGCCTGAGTGCTGCACCTTTTCCATAAAAGAAAAACTCAATAAGAAAATAATGAGCAGCATGGGACAATCTTTTTTTATGTTTCATTACACTTTAACACATTTTCAGGAATATAAAATAGGCCATTTTTAAGAGGTGGCAATTGGCACCCAGGGCAAATTAGGAAGAATGGGCATATTTAGAAAAGGTGTTAGATGGAACCTTTTGTAGAGGAATACAAGTTATACAGCAAAAATGAAATGTCATTTTCTTAGATTGCCTCCAATTTAAAATGTGAAAACCATTCTCTGTATAAAAAAAAGTGTCTACCTTTATTTTGTGCACAAATGTGCTCATAGATGGTGTTAGAACAGCAGCAATCACTCAGTGTGGATTGTGACAATAGGCAACCAATCAGTAAGCCCCCAGCAGCCAAAATCATGTTAGAATAGCTGCAGCCATTCAATGTGGACTGTGTGGATAGTCAACCAATCACGGGGAGGCCGATTCAGTAATAGCGCCAGGTAGCGACAGATGAGCGACTGAAGTATGGCGCTATGAGCGCCGCTAGCGTACGCCGCGGGCGTCAGCGATTCGCTATAGCAGGCCTCCTCAGTCGCTACCTGGCGTTGTTGGGAACAATGCCTACATTGCTGAATATGATGTTTCAGATCAGCATTGTAGGCGCTGTCATTTTGACACACGCTATTCAACACAGCGCCTGCGCTTTGCTTTGCTGTGGGCTTGAAATCAATGTTAGTACCTTCAGAAGTAAACACATTGCAACATGTTTCTTTTTAGATTTTTTATTTCTGTTTTAAATGTTTTGTTTGAAAACGAAAAATTATTAATCCATTGGATTGTTATCGGGGTGCCTGAAAAAGAATAAAAAGTGCAGTTAGTATTTATATTTAATTTGGCTTTTTCGCAGTAAAAAAAAAAAACAATAAAATTTAAATAACATTTTGGGCCAACTTGCACAACAACCCTAATTGTTATGTTGGTCAACTCCCCCCCCCCCCCTTATAGTGGTTTAGGTCATCTTACACCCCCCTTATAGTGGTTTAGGTCATTTTACACCCCCCTTATAGGGGTTTAGGTCATCTTACACCCCCCTTATAGTGGGTTAGGTCATCTTACACCCCCCTTATAGTGGTTTAGGTCATCTTACACCCCCCTTATAGTGGGTTAGGTCATCTTACACCCACCTTATAGTGGTTTGTTATGAGCTTGTACGCCTGAACAAATCCAGCAGAATGTGGACATGCACGCTCAGAACTACAGTGTATTCATTAAGAACGACTGGGGTCGCTGCAAGTGAATTCAGGGAAAATGGCAGAAAGGCACATGTATGAACAGCAAAGCGCAGCACAGCGACGCTAGCGACGCCACATAGCTAATCAAAACAGCGACTGCACAAACTCTGACCGCCACAGATTCATCAAGGACAGGGCTGACGAATAGCTTGGGCGCTGACAATTTCAATGAGCGAACGTGAGCGCCAAACATGACTGACTAAAAAGTAGCTTTACAAGCCATGTGTGTTGTGAAAGCAAGCTATTTTGAGCCTAATGTGTTTTGTGGGAGGAGATGCATTTTAGATTTCACTCACAACATTCCAGTGTAAAAATTACATCTTTCATCAAAAAAACAATAAAAACAAGACAGATTAATCAAACATATCCGAAACAACATGTGTTGAATTTTTGCCAAAAGACAAAAAACACTTAAAAAAATCATTGCAGTGTCTGCCATTGAAATGTATGGGAGAGCGCCAGGTAGCGACAGGTCATACCTGGCGCTGTGATGGGATTAGCAGCGGCGCTGTTCGTTGCAGTCGGCTACATGATGAATCCCGTGCTAGCCGACGCTCTCGCCGGCGCTAGCCTCATTTAGCGTGATAAATGCGTGTTTGTGTCCGCCGCCGGGCGTTCTGGAGTCGGTAGCCGCCGATAGCTGGCGCTACCTGGCGCTAGTGAGACACTACCTGGCGCTATCACTTGATGAATAAGGCCCTAAGCCTCCAGCAACCAAAATCATGTTAGAATAGCTACAGCCATTCAATGTGGACTGTGTGGATAGTCAACCAATCAATAAGCCTCCAGCAGCCAAAATCATGTTAGAATAGCCGCAGCCATTCAATGTGGACTGTGTGGATAGTCAACCAATCAATAAGCCTCCAGCAGCCATAATCATGTTAGAATAGCTGCAGCCATTCAATGTGGACTGTGTGGATAGTCAACCAATCAATATGCCTCCAGCAGCCATAATCATGTTAGAATAGCTGCAGCCATTCAATGTGGACTGTGTGGATAGTCAACCAATCAATAAGCCTCCAGCAACCAAAATCATGTTAGAATAGCTGCAGCCATTCAATGTGGACTTGTGCTAGTCAACCAATCAATAAGCCTTCAGCAGCCAAAATCATGTTAGAATAGCTGCAGCCATTCAATGTGGACTGTGTGGATAGTCAACCAATCAATAAGCCTCCAGCAGCCAAAATCATGTTAGAATAGCTGCAGCCATTCAATGTGGACTGTGTGGATAATCAACCAATCACTAAGCCTCCAGCAACCAAAATCATGTTAGAATAGCTACAGCCATTCAATGTGGACTGTGTGGATAGTCAACCAATCAATAAGCCTCCAGCAGCCAAAATCATGTTAGAATAGCCGCAGCCATTCAATGTGGACTGTGTGAATAGTTAACCAATCAATAAGCCTCCAGCAGCCATAATCATGTTAGAATAGCTGCAGCCATTCAATGTGGACTGTGTGGATAGTCAACCAATCAATAAGCCTCCAGCAGCCAAAATCATGTCAGAATAGCTGCAGCCATTCAATGTGGACTGTGTGGATAGTCAACCAATCACTAAGCCTCCAGCAACCAAAATCATGTTAGAATAGCTACAGCCATTCAATGTGGACTGTGTGGATAGTCAACCAATCAATAAGCCTCCAGCAGCCAAAATCATGTTAGAATAGCCGCAGCCATTCAATGTGGACTGTGTGGATAGTTAACCAATCAATAAGCCTCCAGCAGCCATAATCATGTTAGAATAGCTGCAGCCATTCAATGTGGACTGTGTGGATAGTCAACCGATCAATAAGCCTCCAGCAGCCAAAATCATGTTAGAATAGCTACAGCCATTCAATGTGGACTGTGTGGATAGTCAACCAATCAATAAGCCTCCAGCAGCCAGAATCATGTTAGAATAGCTACAGCCATTCAATGTGAACTGTGTGGATAATCAACCAATCAATAAGCCTCCAGCAACCAAAATCATGTTAGAATAGCTGCAGCCATTCAATGTGGACTTGTGGCTAGTCAACCAATCAATAAGCCTTCAGCAGCCAAAATCATGTTAGAATAGCTGCAGCCATTCAATGTGGACTGTGTGGATAGTCAGCTAATGAATAAGCCTCCAGCAGCCAAAATCATGTTAGAATAGCTGCAGCCATTCAATGTGGACTGTGTGGATAGTCAACCAATCACTAAGCCTCCAGCAACCAAAATCATGTTAGAATAGCTACAGCCATTCAATGTGGACTGTGTGGATAGTCAACCAATCAATTAGCCTCCAGCAGCCAAAATCATGTTAGAATAGCCGCAGCCATTCAATGTGGACTGTGTGGATAGTTAACCAATCAATAAGCCTCCAGCAGCCATAATCATGTTAGAATAGCTGCAGCCATTCAATGTGGACTGTGTGGATAGTCAACCAATCAATAAGCCTCCAGCAGCCAAAATCATGTTAGAATAGCTACAGCCATTCAATGTGGACTGTGTGGATAGTCAACCAATCAATAAGCCTCCAGCAGCCAAAATCATGTTAGAATAGCCACAGCCATTCAATGTGGACTGTGTGGATAGTCAACCAATCAATAAGCCTCCAGCAGCCAGAATCATGTTAGAATAGCTACAGCCATTCAATGTGAACTGTGTGGATAATCAACCAATCAATAAGCCTCCAGCAACCAAAATCATGTTAGAATAGCTGCAGCCATTCAATGTGGACTTGTGGCTAGTCAACCAATCAATAAGCCTTCAGCAGCCAAAATCATGTTAGAATAGCTGTAGCCATTCAATGTGGACTGTGTGGATAGTCAGCTAATGAATAAGCCTCCAGCAACCAAAATCATGTTAGAATAGCTACAGCCATTCAATGTGGACTGTGTGGATAGTCAACCAATCAATAAGCCTCCAGCAGCCAAAATCATGTTAGAATAGCCGCAGCCATTCAATGTGGACTGTGTGGATAGTTAACCAATCAATAAGCCTCCAGCAGCCAAAATCATGTTAGAATAGCTGCAGCCATTCAATGTGGACTGTGTGGATAGTCAACCAATCACTAAGCCTCCAGCAGCCAAAATCATGTTAGAATAGCTACAGCCATTCAATGTGGACTGTGTGGATAGTCAACCAATCAATAAGCCTCCAGCAGCCAAAATCATGTTAGAATAGCTACAGCCATTCTATGTGGACTGTGTGGATAGTCAACCAATCAATAAGCCTCCAGCAGCCAAAATCATGTTAGAATAGCTACAGCCATTCAATGTGGACTGTGTGGATAGACAACCAATCAATAAGCCTCCAGCAGCCAGAATCATGTTAGAATAGCTACAGCCATTCAATGTGAACTGTGTGGATAATCAACCAATCAATAAGCCTCCAGCAGCCAAAATCATGTTAGAATAGCTGCAGCCATTCAATGTGGACTTGTGGCTAGTCAACCAATCAATAAGCCTTCAGCAGCCAAAATCATGTTAGAATAGCTGCAGCCATTCAATGTGGACTGTGTGGATAGTCAGCTAATGAATAAGCCTCCAGCAGCCGAAATCATGTTAGAATAGCTGCAGACATTCAATGTGGATTTTGTGGATAGTCAATAAGCCTCCAGCAGCCAAAATCAAGGTAAATGGACAATATGCTGTAAAAAAGATGTACATTTTATAAACTAGCGCTATACATTATTTTTCTTTAGTGTCATTATTATTTATTTATTTACCGCCATCTTCATTCATATTGCTGTACAAAGTAGTCATTACTGCCAGGGTATAACATACAGTACATAGGCTATGTGAGACAAGCGCCTCAAGTGGCTCTGCAGGGGAGCAGCAATATCTGTACCAGTTTTTTTTTTCAAATTATACATTTTACAATCTATTTAGTGGTTCAGCAGAAAATGGAGAACGCCACCATTATATTAGGAGCAGTGGAGTGGCGTGGCATATCCTGGGGGGGGGCTTTCTATAATTCACCTCAGGCATAAGAGATGCTAGATTCACCCCTGCGAAGGGATAAAGGGTAAGGACAAAGGAAAAGAATCATAAGTTGTAGGTATTAAGTCTGATGGTATGAGCCATGTAAATGTTATAAGAGTTATCTAAACCAGGTCATATGTTTGAAGGGGTATGTTTGGAGGGTGTTTTTAAAAGCTTGGAGTGTTGGGGAGTGTCACATTGAGTGCGGAAGGGCATACCAGTGGAGTGGTGAGGCACTTGAGAAGTACTGGCAGTAGAAGTGTGGAGGGGGTAACCAGGGTGAAGGACGGGAGAAGGTCCAGGGCAGAGTAGAGGCTGTGTCTGGGTTGGTTTCTCTGTGTATGAAATTAAAGAAATGGGCCTAGCTGGGGAGAACTACATTTCAGTGCCCCTGGCAGCCAGCGGAGGGACTGATGGAAAGGTATAGCACTAAAAAAAACTGAGAGGAAAGGTGGATGAGGTGAGCAGCAGAGTTCATAATAGTTTGGAGGGCTGCCAGTCTGTTAGTAAACCACAGAGTAGAATGTTGCAGTAGTCAAGTCGGGATATGACCAGGACATGCACTGACACTTTGGTGTTTTTAGGCGAGAGGATGTAAAAGGATGCAGAAGATGTTTTAAGATAGATATGGCAGGAGGTGGATAGGGAGCGAATGTGAGGTTTGAATGAAAGATTTTAAAAAATGTCTCCCCCCCCCTCCCCCTGCTCCCAGAGGCAACCACAAGATAAACAGCAATGGGAACTGCTAGCCTATGCTAGGCTGACAACAGTCTATTGCTCACCCAGCAGACAGTGCCCCCTCTCCATGACTTAACCCAAAATTGGGGATGAGGGATCTGTCTTATTGCCAACACCACTAACAGTGGCCCTGACTGCAGACAACAGAATGGCTGGGATAAAGGCACCCCCAATATACTTGGGACCCAGGGTGATCGCCCTGCTCGCCATCCCCTAGAAACAGCGCTGTCTGCACAAACATCATGAGCAAAGCATGATTTAGGATGGTGGACCTATTTTTCTATCACCGGTGGGACCATATTAATAAGAGATTAGTTCATATTATGTAACAGCAACAAACTCATGTTGACTAATCTGAACATGTGTGATAATTCTTTTTTTAAATCCCCGCTGTCAATGTCTGGTGTACAAGCTGGGAAATGGTGTTTCCTTTTAGCAGAGTCAATGCCCAACGGACATCTGCTCCGAGCTCAATACAGCAGTCACCTAATTTACTAGATAATGCACTTAAATAATTAAGCAGACAGCAGACAGATCCAATCGAGCCAAAAGAGACGAGGAATGTTTTCCAAGATTATACTAATAAAATAACCTGTAATGTGGAAACACCTCGGTTATCTGGCAGCAGCTGAGATGCATTCCGCAAGGTGGATTTTATAGCCCTATCAAGGCCCATCATGGTCAAGTGGAAAATAAAATGTCAAGTGTTTATCATTTAAATAAGACAATAAAATGTGCGTGTAGGATTAACAGCTACTTCAGCTGCTCTCATCATTTTTCTTAATGTGCTGCGAGTGTTTGAAAATAGAACAGCTAGCAATAGAATCGTGTGAAAATGATTGGTCAAGGCTGTGTTGCTAGCTGAGCTATTGTGTAATTATGGAAAATCAGGCCTTGTAAATCTTAATTAAGGGGTTGGTATCACACTGATAGCCTCTTAGCGTTGGCTTGTGCCACTCATTATTACATAGAAATAACTCCAGTCAAGGCTTTTCATAGTTCAACATGATTCCTTAGCTTTTGTCTGCTTTTTTTTTTTTTCCAACAATTTAATGATATGATGATTGTGTAGCCTTTTCTCGCAACCATCCAAAGACTTATATTTTCATATATTTACATTTTTTTTTTTTTAGCACAATTATATGTGCAGATCTGCCATTGCAGTGTCAGTGTTACAGTGTAGAAACAATGTCATTCCATGTGGTTTCGCTCTGGTGCTGGTATATGTGTTCCGAATTTTCTTATATATCGCCTGGCGCTCGGCGCTAGAGCGCCCAGTTTTATAGTGCTGTGTTTTTTTCTTAAATTTGCTGGACGCACTTAACTGTCCTTACCTATCCTGTTGTTGTTATATGTCCTGTTGGTATATGTGGTATCGCCTTGGGCGGTTTTCCCTCGGGGAGCTACATGAAACAATAGCAGCAATGTTACACTCAGGTGCTGCAGTGATTCAGGGAGAACACTTCTACAGCACACTTGTCCAGCGCAAACGCTAAGAGGCCGATTCATTAATAGCGCCAGGTAGCGACAGATGAGCGACAGTAGCGGTATTTTCACAGCACACGCTAGTATTCGCTGTGCTTGCCCGTTGTTCGGCTGTTGACAGCGACTCAGTCGGTGTGCGGTAATGTTGAATACGGGGTTAGGAGTCACTGTTTGACAGGTTCCGCGCTGTATGGGAGCGCATGACAGCGAATGGCCATAGCGAACGGCTCCCAGCATATTCATTAACAAATCACGCTCAAAAAATTCTCGCGCTGTGAAATGCTTGTTTAAACCCCAGAGCGCTGGCGGCGATGGGTTAAAAGTAGTTTTTTAACCCCCAAACAACCATATTTTTGGAAAAAAAAAAAAACAAGTTTTTCAAAACATTTTGTAATATGAATACATTAATATCAGACCTGTAATATCAATTCTGCCCAAATTATTATTATTTTTTTTTACCTTAAAAAAATTATCTAACATTGCAGAAGTGGTCACAGAATTTTTGACATTTAAAAAAAACAAAAATAAATAAAATAATAGCAATTAATTAAGAATATTTAAAGATTGCTCCATTGAAATGCATTGGAGAGCGCCAGGTAGCGAGAGATCATACCTGTCGCTGTTCAAGGTCGCTCGCTGGCGCTGTGGGGTGAGGCTGGAATAATGATGAATGATTCGCTATCTGGCGCTCTGTCAGTCGCTAAGCAGGATCGGCTTGATAAATGTGTGATTGCGGAGGGGAGCCGGCGTTCTCGTGGCGGCGACCGTCATTACCGTTCGCTCACCATTCGCTACCTGGCGCTATCCCTTGATAAATAAGGGCCTAAGTTATAGCGCCAGACACCCCTTTGCAGCAGCCACTCTAGTGGAGCTAGTCTTAAATCAGCCTCAAAAGCTTTGCAGGGACCGACCATGGCCACAGGTAGATTTGACCACTCTGAAGCTTTAGTTCTTTAGGGGCAGATAATGTATGAGTGGGCATACCCCCCTCCCCACCACAGATGTAGTGCTAGGGCTATGGCATCTGTAGGGGCTGAACATGGGCTGGGGGTGTACACTGGAGCAGTGTATGGAGGGGGGACTCGGGAGGGGAATTGGAGGCAGCAGTGCATCAAGAAAATTCCGTCATGAGCTGCGTGCTCAAAGCTACATCCGGCCCAGCCAACCCCAAAGCATTGTGGGCCATGGGGAATACTTCCAGGTGAATTCCGTGAGGGAACTCTGTAGCAGTGTCGAAAATGTGTTTCAGCCTTCGTGTTCTCTTTAGCGCTTCTTTTACACCTGCACTTTTAAAGCCCCTGTACTGGAACACAATAACTTCCGCCCACCTTATCCTACATAGGAAATATATAAGCCATTTCAAAACATCTGAACATCTCTGATGATATGTAAACACTATGTATTCTAAACAAAGACATTTTCTTTGCTCCTGACTGAGCTGAGCATGTCATGGTGCAGCTTTATGAGTCATGAGCATGCTCTGCTGTAGTCAGACACAGCTGTGGGACCACTGTGGATGGCTGTGCTCACTCACACTGAGAGCACTAAAGGTCAGAATAGCTGTTAGACCACTTTTTTGCATGGCCGGGGACAAATTAAATTGAAAGGAAGACAAAATTTGGAGCCCTGCTATGGCTTCTACCCTGTGCTGCAGGAAATGGAGGAGAGAACATGGGACAGGAATTAGATGAGCTTCTTGTTGCCCTATTATTGCTGTTGGGTTTACAGTCTCTTTAAAGTGTACCAATACCCACATCGATCGGCCCGGGAATCTATAAGATTCCTGGGTCGATCGATTCTCCTACCCAGGGCATCCAAAATCAGAATGCCCAGCTGTTTGAAACCCCCCAGGTCGCCCGATACACTTACCTTGTTTCCCAGCCCGAGCGCACTGGAGGCTGCATCCCCACTATCCCTCTAGCAGGGCGTGTGCCCACGGCAGGCATTTGTAAATGGCCGGCACAGGCATGCTCCCTGTTAGAGGGAAGCGGGGGATGCGGCTGCCAGTGTGCTCTGAGTGCGGTGATTGGACGAGAGGCTGTGCATGTGCCGTAGGACCAGGAAGAGGTGAGTTGCCATCGGCGATCTGGGGGGAAGGGGTCGAAACCCAGGATAGTAAAAATCCTGGGTTTTGGTCCACTTAAAGCATGATGCGGGGAAGTACGGGGGGAGCACACCTGTGTGCACTTCCCTGCCTTTCCCGGTAGTGCCATGATGTGGCAGGTGAGGCATCTGGATGATGACATCAGACTGTCTTATTGGGATACTGTGTAGTAAAATAAGAGCACAGGTGAAGGGAGTGGTCTTCTACTGACCTACAGGCTTCTGCCTGCACTGCTATGCCTCTATGACGTGTAGTCCTCCAAGACATTGCAATGCAGTGCAGCATTGTGGGGCAACTATTACCATGTGCTGCTGGCCCAATTTCCTGGATCGCAGTGCATTGCAGCGCACATAGAAATGTGTGTGAAATGTGGAGGTGCCCATTGCTTGAAATACTGTAGGCATGACACCCCACCCTGTTGTATTGGAGTATTCCTGGTCCAACACAACTCAAATAGCCATGTGTTAAAGAGCCATTACTATAGGGGTATATCAAAACAGGATGCTCCAAGAGTATTGCTAAAGGGTACCTAAAGTCCATGCTCTCTTTCATACTGACCATTATCCCTTTACACTTTCAGCACTGGCTTATAGTATCTGCAAATCTTGTTATCAACCCTGTTTGCCCTCTGACTTATGGACTATGACCACCTTCTAAACTGACCATACTTCTAAATAGAGCCATGATTATTGTGCAGCCAATTTGACATGGCTCCTCAACAGTCATTCACATCAAGAAGAGAAATCTCAACATCAAATGCTTAATTAAATTGTGAAATGATTTTATAAATTGTTACATCATGTGGCTTGTTAAAATATATATTTAAACTCTCCTTAGCCAAACTTGCTGTGCTAGCTTTACAGCTCTCTCCTTCTTCTGTGGACTCCTTTTCAGCAAATGACTTCTATTTTATATCCTAATTTTGCACCTGATACAATTCCCCTCAGTGATTATGACTATAATGCTCTTATAATGCACTCGTTCGCTGATCAGGCTCAGTCTGTTCCGATGGCGTAACAATGAGTATTATAGTTTACACGGTGTATACTTTGTATAGCACTGTGTACAATAGGTGTCTATTTTGAAAGACAACTATTATTTGCCAGGTTTTCTGGTTGTATATATTTTCATTACAGATTCTTCCCAGCCTCTCAGCTGATAAATCTGTTACATTCTCCTACCACAGAGTAAACACAGATGGAGGTTTGTTTTTGATACGTTGTAATGATTTTTATCACCTCCGATGTATCACAATGTGACAAGTTTACCCTGCAGCTGGAGACAGTAACAGATTTATCAGCTGAGAGGCAAAGAAGTGTCTTTGATGAAAATACTTACAGTCTGTTGCTAGACGAGCAGGAAAATGATAGTTATCCTTTAAATGTTTATTTGTTGAATGTCGTGGTTTCAGTTTCAACATAATCATATTGGTATTAGGTTGCTCCATTATGAAACATGAACACATTTCGCTCCTCTTTGGCCTGGTCGGCCTTAATGTTCCCTAGAGGAGCAAAACGCATTGACTTATGCAGTGGACTTTCAATATTGGCACATAATTCACATCTTCTTCAACTCAGAGGCAACAAGAGAGGAGATTTTTCAAATTGTGAATGATGTTTTTAACTTAACTAAAAACCTCAGGTTGCTGCCTCTCCAGCATGTCACAGTTGCCTGCTGCCAAGAGGGAAGGGGAAACTTGATGTCATTCCCCTGAGGTCCATGGTTGCCATCTTCTCTCATGTAGAGCTAGGAAATTCTGAAGCTGCTCCACATGAGTGTAGCAGGCGCCCTCCCCTGTATTTATTCCCCATGTGTGTAGCCTGCCCCTTCCCTGTGTTCACCCCCCGTGTGTAGCCTGCCCCTTCACTGTGTTCACCCCCCGTGTGTAGCCTGCCCCTTCCCTGTGTTCACCCCCCCGTGTGTAGCCTGCCCCTTCCCTGTGTTCACCCCCCGTGTGTAGCCTGCCCCTTCCCTGTGTTTATCCCCCCATGTGTAGCCTGCCCCTCCCCTGTGTTTTGCCCGTTCCCCTTCACTGTGTGTAGCTCGCCCCCTTTCCTTGTCCCAGCAACATGAGGAACCCCCCCTCCCGCTGTTGGAGGAGACTTGAGGTCCATCTTCAAGATCAATGGCGGTGGCGGCAGGGGTACTTCACCCGTGGCCCCTCCAGAAAAGAGCGGCAGCATTGAGGATACTAGAGATGGCGGCAGCAGCTCGGCAGAGATTCCCATTCCCCCATTTAGTAAAGTTGGGGACTCTCCCTGCCCCTCCCTAGACTAGCAGTCCACCTGGCCAGAGGTCTGCAGGGCATCATTCTACACTGGGGTATTTCTGGACCCTACCAACAGGACCCCTGGGGGGGCTCAATAGATCCATTGGTAGTGTATGTATGCACATTTGGGAGTGAGCATGCACATCTGGGTGCATGCATGTACACTTGAAGTGCGCACAGATGTATATGGGAGTGTGCATGCACATCTTGTGTTGCACGCATGTGCTGTGGGAGTGCGTGCATGTGCATTGGCAGTGTGCATGTGCTTTGGGAGTGCACGCATTCACATTGGGGTGTGCGCAAGTGCTTTGGGAGTGCGCACATGCACTTTGGGGCTACACACATTCCCTTTGGAGGTGTGCACATGTGCTTTGGGAGTGCATACATGAGCATGGGAGTGCAAGCATGCTTTTTGGGAGTTCATGCATGCACTTTGAGAATACATGCATGTGAGATTGGGATTGCGGCCATGTGTGTGCTAGCAACAGGGGGAGAGGGGAAAGCACAGCCAGGGTGTCTGAAACAAGTTCTGGGAATCTTACAGACCTCACCCATTATGATGATTATTATGCAGCATAACAGCTCCAAGGGCCACACCCACTTGCCTCAGAAGATAACTCATAAGGTGAACCTGTAAACCTGATCACTCTGACATTTCTTCTTCAATAAAAATGTAGCCCAACACAATTACCTTTGCCTAAAGTATCACGTTAAAGAACTTTTTGTTTAAATAAAAAGTGAGTGTAATCATTTTTAAAGAGTAACAGGTGAAGAGATTTTAAGCTACACTGTTTGTTTAAAAAAGAAACGTTTTCCTATATGGTAGAGACTAAGATCAGCCAATGGACCTTGGTGTCTCACTTGTAACTTATTTGCTCTGGTAAGCATAACAGAGTGGTGGTGATGAGCACATAGTTCTATGAGAGTTCTATCTTAAAGTTCTCAACAGAGTTGCAGCCCTGTGGGGGAAAGACTAGGAAGTGACTAAAATTGTAAAATGCTTTAAGATGCTGGGGAATACATTTTTAAGGGGTTGGGTTTTTCATTAAATGATGCTGAAGGCAGGTTTAATAAAGAATTTTAATAAGAATTTTGTGTGACTCCTCGATTACTCCTAAGAAGGTAGAGCTGACCGACCCACAATTGCCAAACAGGATACCTCAGGGTGTGAGAAAAACCCCAATCCCTGAAGCCTCTTTCTCACCCTCAGCGTCGTGTGTGCATCAGCATAACTAACCACAAATCTCCGGTGTTGACGGCGGTCTCAACATATTGCAGGCTTGGCCATGCCTCTAGTTATTCCACAAAATAAACCACAAGTAGGTTCACTTTTTTTGCTTTTTACTTTATATTGTAAATTTGTGGGGTAGTTATGGTTAAAGTGGACCAACACCCACCCCTGATCGGCCCGGGAATCCTATAGATCAGCCCCATCCCCGTGGGGCATCCGAAATCGGGATGCCCCACTGTGTGAAACCCCCCAGAAAGCCCCTAAAAACTTACCTTATTGGCGAGGGAGAAGCGACGGATAAGCCGCCGCCTCCCGCGCGTCCCTCTAGCAGGGCGCGCACCTGCGCCGGCCATTTGTGAATGGCCGGTGCGGGCACACGCCCTGTAAGAGGGACGCGCGAGAAGTGCCGGCGGCGGCTTATCCGTCGCTTGTCTGTCGCTGATAAGGTAAGATTTAGGGGCTTTCTGGGGGGTTTCACACAGCGGGGCACCCCCCATCGTGGTGCCCCGCGGAAGTGGACCAACTCCCAGGATAGTGAAAATCCTGGGTGTTGGTCCACTTTAAGGAACCTCTCTTGTGACCAGAGGGTTGCAGGTTTGGTTGCCCTCATCTGCATGCATGATACTGAATCATTGTCAGCACCTACATTTTGTTCATGCTTCTACCCAATGCTGAAATGCCCCCTCATTGATTTTTTTTCTGGTAGCTGCCACTTTAGATCTTCCTTTCCCAGAATGCCAGCCGTGCTGTTGCCTGGATTCAAATGACCCACAATGCACAGCAGCAGGAAACTTAACAGCACTTCTTCTTTGCAAGCAGCTGCACTCCATAGGACACCATTTTGGTTGTAAAGTTGACCACGGCAGGAGTTATAAAAAGATAATTGAATTGTTATGTGTAGCAAAATGAATGGCCAGAGGAGGGATGCATGGGAGCACTGTTTCTTCTAAAACCTACAATGCACAGCAGCAGGAAACTGAACAGCACTTCCTTTTTGCAAGCAGCCCGCATCTCCATAGGACACCATTTTGGTTGTAAAGTTGACCACGGCAGGAGTTATAAAAAGGTAATTGAATTGTTATGTACAGCAAAATGAATGGCCAGAGGAGGCATGCATGGGAACACTGTTTGTTTTAAGGGTGTTGGTCTGATTGAAGTGCTCTTGAGCAAGTGCAGCCCTCCGTTTCGGGCATGTGTGCATTCACTGCCCCCCAGTGTGTTCACTTGTGTGGATGGGTAAAATGCAGAGCATGAATTCCTATCAATGCATAAGCATACAATTTTCATATGAGCACATTATTGGTTATATTATTATAGAAGTAGCATTAGCTCTCCGTTGTTGTTTTTGGATGTACAATTGTGTGTTCTTGTATCTGGAATATTATGCCTCTGGACTGAGTGTACAAACCCAGTGTATAACACTTACATGGTACAACATCACAGAAGTGGATGGTGATATATAAAACACTAATTACAATCATTTGTTTGTTTTTCAGCTGCTTCACTGACGAATCACAAAGGCTCTATTAGCAGCCGAATTATATTAAAAACTCAAACAAAGGCAACCTCTTGCAAACAGTATCAGAAAGCAGGCATTAAGCTGCTGGTAATTATTACAGGCCTTGTCATTTACTCTATGAAATAATTAAAAGACAACATATTTTTAGATTGCTAAATTAATTATCGCTGCTCTATTGTTTTATGGGGAATGGGTTATCTGGGGAAATGGCATGCTGAACGCCTTTATCTAATCAGGTTGTTGTAATCTAATTAAATTAATTCCTGTCTTCACCGGAATGTCTCACAGCAATCACTTAACAGGCAAATTAATTTCCAAAGTTTTTACCAACTTGAGCCACTCAAGTAATCAGTATAGTAGGGGGGTGGCACTTTAATGGCCCCATTAAAGGGACACTTTTTTTTCTTGCTTTAAAAAGGTCAAAAAGCTGTATATGCTTAAAGAGGACAAAAACTCACAAGCCAACCTCCCTGGAATCCATAAGATGCCTCCCCGCGGGGCACCTCGAGATGCAGCGCTTTGTGAAACCCCCCTGGTCACCCGTAAGCTCACCTTCTTCCCTGGGCGCATGTTTGAGCAGCTGACGCTTTCCTACTATCCCTTAGCAAGGCGCATGCCCACGCAAGGCATTTGTGAATGGCCGCAGCAGGCACACTCCCTGTTAGAAGGTAGCGGGGGATGCGCTTGCCAGTGCGCTCGGATCCGCTCCCTTAGATGAAGGCTTAGATGAAGGGGGCGGGAGAGGATCCAAGTGAGCTAATTGGACAAGAGACCGTGCATGTGACGTAGGACCGGGGAAAGGTGAGTTAGTTTGGGTGACCTGGGGGATTTTACACAGTGGGGCATCCCTGATCAGGGTGCCCCGGGGCAAGGACCAAAACCCAAGCTAGTCCAAATCTGGGGTTTTGGTCCACTTTAATTGTATTACCAAGTGTTTTTTTGCAGATTTTTGGCCAGCATTAAAACTGGATTTTAACAATCCAGGGTTGTGTTCTGTGCCAAATTGGGATGCCCCACTGTGTGAAAACACCAGGATAGCCAAGTTCAATTCACCTCTTCCCAATCCAACGGTGCATGCGCGGGCAATTGTCCAATCAGAGCCTTTTACCGTGACTATGTTATTTGGCAAACAGCTCTGATAGACTGGGGAGCAAGAGCGGCTGCATTGCCAGTGGTGTGCGCACTCGTGCTAATTGAATGGCTGGGATGCGAGCGCATGCACAGCCCGAGGGTGCAGGGATTGCGGGCACTTGCATTCCCCATTGTTAACAATTAGAGCCTTTTGCCGAATTACATAGGCACAGCAAACGGCTCTGATCAAGTGACAGCCCATGATTGTGCCATTGGACCAGAGAAAGGTGAGTGAATACCAGCGTTTCAGGGGCTTTCACACAGCAGGGCATCCTAATTTAAGAAGTGCTGGGGGAATGCCAGTGGCCAGAACTAGAATCTTTTACATTCCAGGGCTGGCCACCCTGGCAGCACGTCAGATTATTATCATTGTTTATTTAGGGCACCATCATATTCCGCATCGCCGTATAAACCAGCCTCAGTCCTGTTACACTAAATTCAGCCACTCATCAACAAAACACTGATTTTTCTTTACTTATCCTGATGTTGCAGACACATGACTTTCTTGCTCTTCATATCCTACTGTAATCACTAGTTTTCCATGGCTTTCACTGCAATCTTCCTCGGAGGTAAGAGAGGCCCTATGTAAAATGACCTCATCACATTCCCTGCAAGAGGTGACTAGGATTCCATAATCATTCTAAACAGTATTCAATTCAGACACTGTCATGGTTTGAAATCAGAATTCTTCACATTCTCTCCTCCAAGAAACAGATCAAATGACTGAAAAGAAGAAAGCATAATGCTAGGCTATAGGAGGGACAGAGCCTCTATTGGCCATAACAGAAGCAGCTTGCCGATCACTAATTATTTAGCATATACAGTACAGAACAAAGGAATAGACCCTTTCATTATAACTCATCAATAATTATTTATTCCACCAAGTATGTACATGCAAACAAGGGATGATTTTTGGCAAGTAGCTACACCATGAGAGCTAGTAACAATTACATACAACATAGTAGTAACAGGAATTCAGGTCTAAGGTTTAGTGCAGGTTAATTTGCATAGAATAAAATAATTTGCAACAATACATGCCTGGAGAGCTAAGAACCTCTCACACTGGTTTTGTTTAAAGCCATAACGGCCAGAGGAAAAAAAACATTTTTTTCTGGAGGTTTTAGTCAGATAAACCATGTATCTGCATCCAGAGCGTAAGAGCCTGATGAAGGAATGCCATGGTCGTGTCCTCATGGGGAGGCCGATTCATTAATAGCGACAGGTAGCGACAGATGAGCGCCAGTAGCGTGATTTTCACAGCGCCAGCTAGTATTCGCTGTGCTTGGCCGGGGTTTGCTTGTTGACAGCGACTCAGTCGGTGTGCGGTAATGTTGAATACGGGCTTAGGGGTCGCTGTTTCACAGGTTCAGCGTTGTATGGGTGCGCCTGACAACGTATGGCCAGAGCGAACGGCTTGCTGCAGATTCATTAACAAATCACGCTCCGAATTTTTTCGCGCTGTGAATTCCTTGTTTAAACCCCAGAGCGCTGGCGGCGATGGATTTAAAATAGTTTTTAACCCCCAAACAACCATATTTTTTGATTGTAAAATTATACAAGTTTTTATAAACATTTTGTAATATGAATACATTAATATCAGACCTGTAATATCAATTCTGCACAAAATCATTTTTTTTTTTTTTTACCTTAAAAAAAAAACCTAACATTGCAGAAGTGGTCACAGAATTTTTGACATTAAAAAAAAAAAAAAAAAAAACATTAATAGCAAGTAATTATGATTAATTAAAGATTGCTCCATTGAAATGCATTGAACATCGCCAGGGAGCGACAGGTCATACCTGGCGCTGTGATGGGATTAGCAGCGGCGCTGTTCGTTGCAGTCGGCTACATGATGAATCCCGCGCTAGCTGTCGCTCTCGCCGGCGCTAGCCTCATTTAGCTTGATAAATGCGTCATTGTGGCTGACGCCGGGCGTACTTGAGTCGGTAGCCGCCGTTAGCTGGCGGGACCTGGCGCTCGTCAGACACTACCTGGCGCTATCGCTTGATGAATAAGGGCATTAGTTTCTTAGCCCTTGAGGAGATTCTACTCATGAATTGCTAATCCAAACATGGTAAGGGAGATCCAATTATTCACTCAGCAGTTCTGGTTATCCTCTTCAGCCTCTGCTTGTCCTTGGCTGTAGTCCCACCGTACCAGACTGTGAATAAAGTGGTCAAAATTGATCCTAAGGCAGCATAGTAGAAGGTTTTTAAGATTCCTTTAGACATACCGTATCTCTTCAGTTGTCTCAAGAAGTATAAACTTTGTTGGGCTCTCTTTAAGATAACGGTAGCTTGCTTACTCCACTTCAAGTCCTGCGAGATCTGGGTATCTAGGAATTTTGCACTGGCTACGATTTTGACTTCCTCCTCGCCAATCAAAATAGGATGGTGCGTTTTGTGGGATTGTCTGAAGTCAATGAGTTTGATTGTTTTCTGGATATTCAGAATGAGGTTGTTTGCCTTGCACCAAGATTCAAGGGTTTTGACCTGGTTCCGGTAGGTAGACTCATCGCTGTCACTAACGAGGCCTACTAAAGTGGTATCATCTGCGTACTTGATGATCTTGACCGAGGGATCTGAGGAAGTGAAGTCATTGGTATATAGTGAAAAGACAAGGGAGACCTTCTCTCTTTAGTTAATTAAAGTTTTTAAATACATTTTTTTAATTAAATTAAAGTTTTTAATTAAAGTTGTTAATTTAGCAATGGTTTCTACCCTTCGCTGTAGGAGCTGGAGGAGATGCACATGGGACCGACATCAGTTGACCTGTTTGCTTCCTGGCATAACATGGGACTCTCTCTAAGGTGCTTTGTTCCCTCTGTTACGGCACTTTCAAGCCTTAACCCCCATACAGGCATCACTTCCAGCCTTTGCTGGTGATGACCACAAGCCTGAAACACATGTCCACAAGTAGAAAGTGATGGAGCAAATATATTAGAAGCAATACCCCAGCATTGCATGCTCAGTGGGTTTGTGGGCAACTGGGAACGTTTAGAGACCAAAAGAGATTATTTGAATGGGTATACAACCTGCTGATTTAGGTCTCTGGGTGCCACATAAAAACTGGGTAAAGCAAGTCAGAGTGGTAACACATCTGACACAGCAGAGCATGCTCAAGACTCATAAAGCTTTTCCTTGACATGTCCCTCCCATGTATTTACAACATCTTGCCACTGGAAGTTTCCAATTTCTCAAGGCAAAACTGCTCCAGCTCCTTCAAGTTAGTTGGTTTCTGTTGGTAAACAGCAATCTTCCAAGTTTGACCACAAACTGACAGAACGAAACAGGTTTTGCTATCCCTGTATTTAGCACCATCCATCTTCCCCTGGACTTGGACCAGTTTCTCAGTCCCTGCTGCTGGTGTTCTTGGGGTGATGAGATTTTGCGCCATACAAAGCATTTTCCTTTGTGGATAAAAAGCTCATTGTTGGTGTAATGTGACCAGAGCACCTTCCTCCATACATTTAAGGAGTCTCCCACATGCCTTTTGGCAAACTCAAAACAAGCCTTTCTATTTTTATCTGCAAGTAAAAGCTTTTTTACTCTATGGAGTGGTCATATGGACAGATCCTCCAGTCTATGCTTGGGAACTCTACAGCTCCTTCAGGGTTACCTTTGGTCTTTGTGCTGCTTCTCTGATTAATGCCCCCCTTGGCCGGTCTGAGAGTTTTAATGGACAGCCTCTCTTGGCTGATTTGTTGTGGTTCCATGTTCTTTCTGTTTGATAATAATGGATTTGATGGTGCTCATCAGAGATTTGGATATATTTTTTATAACTCAACCCTGACTTTTTCTCAACAACTTTGTCCCTGACTTGGTTTGGAGAGCTCCTCGGTCTTCATGATGTTGATTGGTTAGTGGTGACCCAATGGTGTGTGCATTTCAGAAAAGGTGTGTAAGATGCTTGTTGCATTGCACATAGGTTGACATCATTTCACTAAGCATGTGCAGGGCCCTGTGTGAGACTACAGGATGGTATCCCCAACATTTCTGCAATTCCCCACAACAGGCCAGATGCCAGGCAGTGGTGCCCACTCGCAGAAGTGTTCCTTAGATATTTGCTGTCAGTTCACTGCCTCATGTGACCACTCATGTGGGTGGTGACGGCAGACGGTGGGGATGCAATACAGAAGTGGGGGAGTTCCTCCAGTATCAAGTATGGTGTAAGGAGTGAATGCACCAGCAGTCATTTTTGACTGCCCACTTTAAAGTGGACTAAAACCTGCATATGCCAGTCTCTGAAGCCTGGGTGTTCTCGGGAGCTCGCCTTGGGGTGTGCTTGGTGGGCCTTATTTCTTCACTTTTCTACTATTCTTAATAGTACAAGACAATACTGTTTGCCACCATGGCCTCGATTCGATAAGGGTTGAAAAAAAATCTTATGGTAGTAAAAAATTCAATTCATGAGAAAAAAGCCTGAGAATGTCACTGTTACTGAATCACCAGATAAAAAGACAATGAAAGTCAATGGCAGCTTTTACTACAGTGTAAAAAGGAGTAAACTGTTCTCTACTTTTCTTAGGAGTAAAAAAGTGCCATTGACTGTCATTGTTTTCCTAGTTGGTGATTCAGCAACAGTGAAATTCTCAGGCTTTTCTCATTCTCATGGCAGTAAAAAATTCAATTCATGAGAAAAAAAGCCTGAGAATTTCAATTTTGCTGAATCACCAGATAAGAAAACTATGTATTCTCTAAAGCTCACCTTAAAATATATCTATATAGCCTACAAAAGGTATCAGCTTATCTCTTTACTTTTCTCCTATTCACAATGGCTACACAAGTACAAATTACCTTTCTATCCCTCCTGTTATGAGAGGTGGCCACTCCTGCCTGCAGGCCCACTCTGATTGCTTCCAACATGGAATCATTAGATACAGAGTGTGCAATCAAGTGTGCTTGAATAACTCGGATGCACAGATGCTATTTTGGAAGTAATCCCAGTAATGAAATTAGTGGCAGACAGGTAAACATATTTATCCCAGGATGATGAGGATCGGTCACAACAACTAGAGTATGGATACTCCAATTGGAAGGGTAATTCATACCGCCCAACTGTCCCTGATTTGGAGGGACTACCCCTCTTTTAAGTCTGTGTCCCCCTGTCCCTTGTTGTTCTCAATTAGGGATGAGCGAATCGATCCGGACGAACCCGGATTCGATCCGAATTTCAGGAAAAATTCGATTCGGATCGAATCCGAATTTCCCCGCGATTCGATCACTCGAAGTTTTCCTTTAACATCCATTCATTTACATTTACAGGCATTCTAAGATGGCGGACGGGACATGTCTGGACATGTATCCCGCGCCAGTGCAAGCTGGGGCAGTCACATGCAGCCTATCAGCAGCCAGCAAGCCCGGTGACGTCACACAGCGGTATTTAACGGCGGCCATCTTGCTTTTCCTCATTTCTCTATTGCATTCGTGACAGACAGACAGAACGCTGTGTAGCTGAGGCAGTTAGACAGGCTGGAGACAGGGACAGACAGGGACAGGCAGGAGACAGGCAGGAGACAGACAGGAGACAGACAGAAAGCCAGGGAAAGGTAGGAAAAACGGAGCTGGCTGACAGGGAGATTTTTTTTTTTTCATCCAGCCTTTGTTAGCGTTTTCAGGCTGCTTATAGTAACTAACTGTGCATATATACTGAACTGATCTTAAGTCTGCTGTGAGGCATCCCATTCTGTGACTAAAGCAGCCTCTGTTTAAGACCATATAAGCATTTGCTCTTATCATATTTGAAATTAGGCCTGATAAAGACACTTTTGCTGGCCAAAGCACTACTGGACCCTGCCAGGTCCATTCCTGCCCGGGGCATCCCATTCTGTGACTACAGCAGCCTCTGTTTAAGACCATATAAGCATTTGCTCTTATCATATTTGAAATTAGGCCTGATAAAGACACTTTTGCTGGCCAAAGCACTACTGGACCCTGCCAGGTCCATTCCTGCCCAGGGCATCCCATTCTGTGACTAAAGCAGCCTCTGTTTAAGACCATATAAGCATTTGCTCTTATCATATTTGAAATTAGGCCTGATAAAGACACTTTTGCTGGCCAAAGCACTACTGGACCCTGCCAGGTCGATTCCTGCCCAGGGCATCCCATTCTGTGACTACAGCAGCCTCTGTTTAAGACCATATAAGCATTTGCTCTTATCATATTTGAAATTAGCCTGATAAAGACACTTTTGCTGGCCAAAGCACTACTGGACCCTGCCAGGTCCATTCCTGCCCAGGGCATCCCATTCTGTGACTAAAGCAGCCTCTGTTTAAGACCATATAAGCATTTGCTCTTATCATATTTGAAATTAGGCCTGATAAAGACACTTTTGCTGGCCAAAGCACTACTGGACCCTGCCAGGTCCATTCCTGCCCAGGGCATCCCATTCTGTGACTACAGCAGCCTCTGTTTAAGACCATATAAGCATTTGCTCTTATCATATTTGAAATTAGCCTGATAAAGACACTTTTGCTGGCCAAAGCACTACTGGACCCTGCCAGGTCCATTCCTGCCCAGGGCATCCCATTCTGTGACTACAGCAGCCTCTGTTTAAGACCATATAAGCATTTGCTCTTATCATATTTGAAATTAGGCCTGATAAAGACACTTTTGCTGGCCAAAGCACTACTGGACCCTGCCAGGTCCATTCCTGCCCAGGGCATCCCATTCTGTGACTACAGCAGCCTCTGTTTAAGACCATATAAGCATTTGCTCTTATCATATTTGAAATTAGGCCTGATAAAGACACTTTTGCTGGCCAAAGCACTACTGGACCCTGCCAGGTCCATTCCTGCCCAGGGCATCCCATTCTGTGACTACAGCAGCCTCTGTTTAAGACCATATAAGCATTTGCTCTTATCATATTTGAAATTAGGCCTGATAAAGACACTTTTGCTGGCCAAAGCACTACTGGACCCTACCAGGTCCATTCCTGCCCGGGGCATCCCATTCTGTGACTACAGCAGCCTCTGTTTAAGACCATATAAGCATTTGCTCTTATCATATTTGAAATTAGGCCTGATAAAGACACTTTTGCTGGCCAAAGCACTACTGGACCCTGCCAGGTCCATTCCTGCCCAGGGCATCCCATTCTGTGACTAAAGCAGCCTCTGTTTAAGACCATATAAGCATTTGCTCTTATCATATTTGAAATTAGGCCTGATAAAGACACTTTTGCTGGCCAAAGCACTACTGGACCCTGCCAGGTCGATTCCTGCCCAGGGCATCCCATTCTGTGACTACAGCAGCCTCTGTTTAAGACCATATAAGCATTTGCTCTTATCATATTTGAAATTAGCCTGATAAAGACACTTTTGCTGGCCAAAGCACTACTGGACCCTGCCAGGTCGATTCCTGTTGGGGCATCCCATTCTGTGACTAAAGCAGCCTCTGTTTAAGACCATATAAGCATTTGCTCTTATCATATTTGAAATTAGGCCTGATAAAGACACTTTTGCTGGCCAAAGCACTACTGGACCCTGCCAGGTCCATTCCTGCCCAGGGCATCCCATTCTGTGACTACAGCAGCCTCTGTTTAAGACCATATAAGCATTTGCTCTTATCATATTTGAAATTAGCCTGATAAAGACACTTTTGCTGGCCAAAGCACTACTGGACCCTGCCAGGTCCATTCCTGCCCAGGGCATCCCATTCTGTGACTACAGCAGCCTCTGTTTAAGACCATATAAGCATTTGCTCTTATCATATTTGAAATTAGGCCTGATAAAGACACTTTTGCTGGCCAAAGCACTACTGGACCCTGCCAGGTCCATTCCTGCCCAGGGCATCCCATTCTGTGACTACAGCAGCCTCTGTTTAAGACCATATAAGCATTTGCTCTTATCATATTTGAAATTAGGCCTGATAAAGACACTTTTGCTGGCCAAAGCACTACTGGACCCTGCCAGGTCCATTCCTGCCCAGGGCATCCCATTCTGTGACTACAGCAGCCTCTGTTTAAGACCATATAAGCATTTGCTCTTATCATATTTGAAATTAGGCCTGATAAAGACACTTTTGCTGGCCAAAGCACTACTGGACCCTGCCAGGTCCATTCCTGCCCAGGGCAGCCCATTCTGTGACTAAAGCAGCCTCTGTTTAAGACCATATAAGCATTTGCTCTTATCATATTTGAAATTAGGCCTGATAAAGACACTTTTGCTGGCCAAAGCACTACTGGACCCTGCCAGGTCCATTCCTGCCCAGGGCATCCCATTCTGTGACTAAAGCAGCCTCTGTTTAAGACCATATAAGCATTTGCTCTTATCATATTTGAAATTAGGCCTGATAAAGACACTTTTGCTGGCCAAAGCACTACTGGACCCTGCCAGGTCCATTCCTGCCCAGGGCATCCCATTCTGTGACTACAGCAGCCTCTGTTTAAGACCATATAAGCATTTGCTCTTATCATATTTGAAATTAGCCTGATAAAGACACTTTTGCTGGCCAAAGCACTACTGGACCCTGCCAGGTCCATTCCTGCCCAGGGCATCCCATTCTGTGACTACAGCAGCCTCTGTTTAAGACCATATAAGCATTTGCTCTTATCATATTTGAAATTAGGCCTGATAAAGACACTTTTGCTGGCCAAAGCACTACTGGACCCTGCCAGGTCCATTCCTGCCCAGGGCATCCCATTCTGTGACTAAAGCAGCCTCTGTTTAAGACCATATAAGCATTTGCTCTTATCATATTTGAAATTAGGCCTGATAAAGACACTTTTGCTGGCCAAAGCACTACTGGACCCTGCCAGGTCCATTCCTGCCCAGGGCATCCCATTCTGTGACTAAAGCAGCCTCTGTTTAAGACCATATAAGCATTTGCTCTTATCATATTTGAAATTAGGCCTGATAAAGACACTTTTGCTGGCCAAAGCACTACTGGACCCTGCCAGGTCCATTCCTGCCCAGGGCATCCCATTCTGTGACTACAGCAGCCTCTGTTTAAGACCATATAAGCATTTGCTCTTATCATATTTGAAATTAGCCTGATAAAGACACTTTTGCTGGCCAAAGCACTACTGGACCCTGCCAGGTCCATTCCTGCCCAGGGCATCCCATTCTGTGACTACAGCAGCCTCTGTTTAAGACCATATAAGCATTTGCTCTTATCATATTTGAAATTAGGCCTGATAAAGACACTTTTGCTGGCCAAAGCACTACTGGACCCTGCCAGGTCCATTCCTGCCCAGGGCATCCCATTCTGTGACTAAAGCAGCCTCTGTTTAAGACCATATAAGCATTTGCTCTTATCATATTTGAAATTAGGCCTGATAAAGACACTTTTGCTGGCCAAAGCACTACTGGACCCTGCCAGGTCCATTCCTGCCCAGGGCATCCCATTCTGTGACTACAGCAGCCTCTGTTTAAGACCATATAAGCATTTGCTCTTATCATATTTGAAATTAGCCTGATAAAGACACTTTTGCTGGCCAAAGCACTACTGGACCCTGCCAGGTCCATTCCTGCCCAGGGCATCCCATTCTGTGACTAAAGCAGCCTCTGTTTAAGACCATATAAGCATTTGCTCTTATCATATTTGAAATTAGGCCTGATAAAGACACTTTTGCTGGCCAAAGCACTACTGGACCCTGCCAGGTCCATTCCTGCCCAGGGCATCCCATTCTGTGACTACAGCAGCCTCTGTTTAAGACCATATAAGCATTTGCTCTTATCATATTTGAAATTAGCCTGATAAAGACACTTTTGCTGGCCAAAGCACTACTGGACCCTGCCAGGTCCATTCCTGCCCAGGGCATCCCATTCTGTGACTAAAGCAGCCTCTGTTTAAGACCATATAAGCATTTGCTCTTATCATATTTGAAATTAGGCCTGATAAAGACACTTTTGCTGGCCAAAGCACTACTGGACCCTGCCAGGTCCATTCCTGCCCGGGGCATCCCATTCTGTGACTACAGCAGCCTCTGTTTAAGACCATATAAGCATTTGCTCTTATCATATTTGAAATTAGCCTGATAAAGACACTTTTGCTGGCCAAAGCACTACTGGACCCTGCCAGGTCCATTCCTGCCCAGGGCATCCCATTCTGTGACTAAAGCAGCCTCTGTTTAAGACCATATAAGCATTTGCTCTTATCATATTTGAAATTAGGCCTGATAAAGACACTTTTGCTGGCCAAAGCACTACTGGACCCTGCCAGGTCCATTCCTGCCCAGGGCATCCCATTCTGTGACTACAGCAGCCTCTGTTTAAGACCATATAAGCATTTGCTCTTATCATATTTGAAATTAGGCCTGATAAAGACACTTTTGCTGGCCAAAGCACTACTGGACCCTGCCAGGTCCATTCCTGCCCAGGGCATCCCATTCTGTGACTACAGCAGCCTCTGTTTAAGACCATATAAGCATTTGCTCTTATCATATTTGAAATTAGGCCTGATAAAGACACTTTTGCTGGCCAAAGCACTACTGGACCCTGCCAGGTCCATTCCTGCCCGGGGCATCCCATTCTGTGACTACAGCAGCCTCTGTTTAAGACCATATAAGCATTTGCTCTTATCATATTTGAAATTAGGCCTGATAAAGACACTTTTGCTGGCCAAAGCACTACTGGACCCTGCCAGGTCCATTCCTGCCCAGGGCATCCCATTCTGTGACTAAAGCAGCCTCTGTTTAAGACCATATAAGCATTTGCTCTTATCATATTTGAAATTAGGCCTGATAAAGACACTTTTGCTGGCCAAAGCACTACTGGACCCTGCCAGGTCCATTCCTGCCCAGGGCATCCCATTCTGTGACTACAGCAGCCTCTGTTTAAGACCATATAAGCATTTGCTCTTATCATATTTGAAATTAGCCTGATAAAGACACTTTTGCTGGCCAAAGCACTACTGGACCCTGCCAGGTCGATTCCTGTTGGGGCATCCCATTCTGTGACTAAAGCAGCCTCTGTTTAAGACCATATAAGCATTTGCTCTTATCATATTTGAAATTAGGCCTGATAAAGACACTTTTGCTGGCCAAAGCACTACTGGACCCTGCCAGGTCCATTCCTGCCCAGGGCATCCCATTCTGTGACTACAGCAGCCTCTGTTTAAGACCATATAAGCATTTGCTCTTATCATATTTGAAATTAGCCTGATAAAGACACTTTTGCTGGCCAAAGCACTACTGGACCCTGCCAGGTCCATTCCTGCCCAGGGCATCCCATTCTGTGACTACAGCAGCCTCTGTTTAAGACCATATAAGCATTTGCTCTTATCATATTTGAAATTAGGCCTGATAAAGACACTTTTGCTGGCCAAAGCACTACTGGACCCTGCCAGGTCCATTCCTGCCCAGGGCATCCCATTCTGTGACTACAGCAGCCTCTGTTTAAGACCATATAAGCATTTGCTCTTATCATATTTGAAATTAGGCCTGATAAAGACACTTTTGCTGGCCAAAGCACTACTGGACCCTGCCAGGTCCATTCCTGCCCAGGGCATCCCATTCTGTGACTACAGCAGCCTCTGTTTAAGACCATATAAGCATTTGCTCTTATCATATTTGAAATTAGGCCTGATAAAGACACTTTTGCTGGCCAAAGCACTACTGGACCCTGCCAGGTCCATTCCTGCCCAGGGCATCCCATTCTGTGACTAAAGCAGCCTCTGTTTAAGACCATATAAGCATTTGCTCTTATCATATTTGAAATTAGGCCTGATAAAGACACTTTTGCTGGCCAAAGCACTACTGGACCCTGCCAGGTCCATTCCTGCCCAGGGCATCCCATTCTGTGACTAAAGCAGCCTCTGTTTAAGACCATATAAGCATTTGCTCTTATCATATTTGAAATTAGGCCTGATAAAGACACTTTTGCTGGCCAAAGCACTACTGGACCCTGCCAGGTCCATTCCTGCCCAGGGCATCCCATTCTGTGACTACAGCAGCCTCTGTTTAAGACCATATAAGCATTTGCTCTTATCATATTTGAAATTAGCCTGATAAAGACACTTTTGCTGGCCAAAGCACTACTGGACCCTGCCAGGTCCATTCCTGCCCAGGGCATCCCATTCTGTGACTACAGCAGCCTCTGTTTAAGACCATATAAGCATTTGCTCTTATCATATTTGAAATTAGGCCTGATAAAGACACTTTTGCTGGCCAAAGCACTACTGGACCCTGCCAGGTCCATTCCTGCCCAGGGCATCCCATTCTGTGACTAAAGCAGCCTCTGTTTAAGACCATATAAGCATTTGCTCTTATCATATTTGAAATTAGGCCTGATAAAGACACTTTTGCTGGCCAAAGCACTACTGGACCCTGCCAGGTCCATTCCTGCCCAGGGCATCCCATTCTGTGACTACAGCAGCCTCTGTTTAAGACCATATAAGCATTTGCTCTTATCATATTTGAAATTAGGCCTGATAAAGACACTTTTGCTGGCCAAAGCACTACTGGACCCTGCCAGGTCCATTCCTGCCCAGGGCATCCCATTCTGTGACTAAAGCAGCCTCTGTTTAAGACCATATAAGCATTTGCTCTTATCATATTTGAAATTAGGCCCGATAAAGACACTTTTGCTGGCCAAAGCACTACTGGACCCTGCCAGGTCCATTCCTGCCCAGGGCATCCCATTCTGTGACTAAAGCAGCCTCTGTTTAAGACCATATAAGCATTTGCTCTTATCATATTTGAAATTAGCCTGATAAAGACACTTTTGCTGGCCAAAGCACTACTGGACCCTGCCAGGTCCATTCCTGCCCAGGGCATCCCATTCTGTGACTACAGCAGCCTCTGTTTAAGACCATATAAGCATTTGCTCTTATCATATTTGAAATTAGGCCTGATAAAGACACTTTTGCTGGCCAAAGCACTACTGGACCCTGCCAGGTCCATTCCTGCCCAGGGCATCCCATTCTGTGACTAAAGCAGCCTCTGTTTAAGACCATATAAGCATTTGCTCTTATCATATTTGAAATTAGGCCTGATAAAGACACTTTTGCTGGCCAAAGCACTACTGGACCCTGCCAGGTCCATTCCTGCCCAGGGCATCCCATTCTGTGACTACAGCAGCCTCTGTTTAAGACCATATAAGCATTTGCTCTTATCATATTTGAAATTAGCCTGATAAAGACACTTTTGCTGGCCAAAGCACTACTGGACCCTGCCAGGTCCATTCCTGCCCAGGGCATCCCATTCTGTGACTACAGCAGCCTCTGTTTAAGACCATATAAGCATTTGCTCTTATCATATTTGAAATTAGGCCTGATAAAGACACTTTTGCTGGCCAAAGCACTACTGGACCCTGCCAGGTCCATTCCTGCCCAGGGCATCCCATTCTGTGACTACAGCAGCCTCTGTTTAAGACCATATAAGCATTTGCTCTTATCATATTTGAAATTAGGCCTGATAAAGACACTTTTGCTGGCCAAAGCACTACTGGACCCTGCCAGGTCCATTCCTGCCCAGGGCATCCCATTCTGTGACTAAAGCAGCCTCTGTTTAAGACCATATAAGCATTTGCTCTTATCATATTTGAAATTAGGCCTGATAAAGACACTTTTGCTGGCCAAAGCACTACTGGACCCTGCCAGGTCCATTCCTGCCCAGGGCATCCCATTCTGTGACTAAAGCAGCCTCTGTTTAAGACCATATAAGCATTTGCTCTTATCATATTTGAAATTAGGCCTGATAAAGACACTTTTGCTGGCCAAAGCACTACTGGACCCTGCCAGGTCCATTCCTGCCCAGGGCATCCCATTCTGTGACTACAGCAGCCTCTGTTTAAGACCATATAAGCATTTGCTCTTATCATATTTGAAATTAGCCTGATAAAGACACTTTTGCTGGCCAAAGCACTACTGGACCTTGCCAGGTCTATTCCTGCCCAGGGCATCCCATTCTGTGACTACAGCAGCCTCTGTTTAAGACCATATAAGCATTTGCTCTTATCATATTTGAAATTAGGCCTGATAAAGACACTTTTGCTGGCCAAAGCACTACTGGACCCTGCCAGGTCCATTCCTGCCCAGGGCATCCCATTCTGTGACTAAAGCAGCCTCTGTTTAAGACCATATAAGCATTTGCTCTTATCATATTTGAAATTAGGCCTGATAAAGACACTTTTGCTGGCCAAAGCACTACTGGACCCTGCCAGGTCCATTCCTGCCCAGGGCATCCCATTCTGTGACTACAGCAGCCTCTGTTTAAGACCATATAAGCATTTGCTCTTATCATATTTGAAATTAGGCCTGATAAAGACACTTTTGCTGGCCAAAGCACTACTGGACCCTGCCAGGTCCATTCCTGCCCAGGGCATCCCATTCTGTGACTAAAGCAGCCTCTGTTTAAGACCATATAAGCATTTGCTCTTATCATATTTGAAATTAGGCCTGATAAAGACACTTTTGCTGGCCAAAGCACTACTGGACCCTGCCAGGTCCATTCCTGCCCAGGGCATCCCATTCTGTGACTACAGCAGCCTCTGTTTAAGACCATATAAGCATTTGCTCTTATCATATTTGAAATTAGCCTGATAAAGACACTTTTGCTGGCCAAAGCACTACTGGACCCTGCCAGGTCCATTCCTGCCCAGGGCATCCCATTCTGTGACTACAGCAGCCTCTGTTTAAGACCATATAAGCATTTGCTCTTATCATATTTGAAATTAGGCCTGATAAAGACACTTTTGCTGGCCAAAGCACTACTGGACCCTGCCAGGTCCATTCCTGCCCAGGGCATCCCATTCTGTGACTACAGCAGCCTCTGTTTAAGACCATATAAGCATTTGCTCTTATCATATTTGAAATTAGGCCTGATAAAGACACTTTTGCTGGCCAAAGCACTACTGGACCCTGCCAGGTCCATTCCTGCCCAGGGCATCCCATTCTGTGACTACAGCAGCCTCTGTTTAAGACCATATAAGCATTTGCTCTTATCATATTTGAAATTAGGCCTGATAAAGACACTTTTGCTGGCCAAAGCACTACTGGACCCTGCCAGGTCCATTCCTGCCCAGGGCATCCCATTCTGTGACTAAAGCAGCCTCTGTTTAAGACCATATAAGCATTTGCTCTTATCATATTTGAAATTAGGCCTGATAAAGACACTTTTGCTGGCCAAAGCACTACTGGACCCTGCCAGGTCCATTCCTGCCCAGGGCATCCCATTCTGTGACTAAAGCAGCCTCTGTTTAAGACCATATAAGCATTTGCTCTTATCATATTTGAAATTAGGCCTGATAAAGACACTTTTGCTGGCCAAAGCACTACTGGACCCTGCCAGGTCCATTCCTGCCCAGGGCATCCCATTCTGTGACTACAGCAGCCTCTGTTTAAGACCATATAAGCATTTGCTCTTATCATATTTGAAATTAGGCCTGATAAAGACACTTTTGCTGGCCAAAGCACTACTGGACCCTGCCAGGTCCATTCCTGCCCAGGGCATCCCATTCTGTGACTAAAGCAGCCTCTGTTTAAGACCATATAAGCATTTGCTCTTATCATATTTGAAATTAGGCCTGATAAAGACACTTTTGCTGGCCAAAGCACTACTGGACCCTGCCAGGTCCATTCCTACCCAGGGCATCCCATTCTGTGACTACAGCAGCCTCTGTTTAAGACCATATAAGCATTTGCTCTTATCATATTTGAAATTAGCCTGATAAAGACACTTTTGCTGGCCAAAGCACTACTGGACCCTGCCAGGTCCATTCCTGCCCAGGGCATCCCATTCTGTGACTAAAGCAGCCTCTGTTTAAGACCATATAAGCATTTGCTCTTATTATATTTATATTATAAGACACTTTTGCTGGGCATAGGCTTACTGCTGCCTGCCAGGTGCACTTCTGTTGAGGCATCCCATTCTGTAACATAGCATACCCCTCTTTATTTACACTAAGCAGCTCTCTTATTTACACTAAGCAGGCCTGTTGGAGGCTGAGTGTTACTGCTCACTTTTGGTGTGCATTATATTCTGTTTCATATAGACCCACCGCTGCCCGGGGTTTTTTTAAATATCACCTACTACCACGCCAGTTAGACTATGTCGGGCAGACAAGTGCCTGGAAGTGAAAAGAGGAGTGGCAGAGGCCAAGATTCCGCAGGCAGAGCTCGCATCAGACTGGGGGCCAGAAGCAGCAGGAGTCACGCTGAGAGACCTAATCTGCCAGTATCTGCTAGCGGTCGGGTCTCCACCAGTAACGCATCTGCCGTGGTAGATTGGTTGACGCGCTCATCAACAACATCATCACAACTTACGTCTGAGACCCCCAGTCTAGGGTCGGTAGGTTCCTCTGACACAACCCTGAGTTGGCATGCCCCGAGAGCAGTCCCTGTCCTCCCATTGCCTCTGGCCTACGCCGTTCCCTCCCCCAGCGACGTATCCTATGCTTTGGGTTCAGCTCCACTCTTTAGTGAGGAGGACCATCAGATAGAGGACAGTCAGCAGCTACTGCCCAGCCAAGAAATGGAGGTGGCTTCTTTAGCTAGGCAGACAAATAGTGATGTGGACAGTGTCGTGGGTGCTGCGAGCGTTCCAGCTCCTGCGCCAGACACTGTTGACGAATCCACGAACATCAGTGACGTACAGCCACAACTCGGTGATGATGATGATGATGACGATGAAGCCGATCGCACTTGGGAGCCGGGTGATGAAGGGGCTTCATCGTCATCATCAGGAGAAGAGGGGTGCAGGTTGCCCCGGAGTCAGCAGCTGAGGCAGCAAGGTGGTAGCAGTCAGCATGGGGGCACAATTCCAAAGGCTGGAGCCGGCCGGGGCCGGGGCCGGGGTAGAGCACCTGCTGTGCGGCAGTCTACCTTATCGGGAGGTAGTGGAGCAGGGGTTCCTGGAGTTGGCAACAGCAGCAGTGAATCAGTGAGGCCAGGGGGTGGGAAAAGTAGCTACTCGGCAGTGTGGCAGTTTTTCCTGAGGCATCCGCAGGAGGGTAACATGGCCACATGCAAGATATGTAGGCAAAAGGTGAAGCGTGGCCAGGGTCCAAATGTTGGCACCACGGCCCTGCGTCAACATATGATGCGTCACCATAAAACGACCTGGGAGAACCGAGGCTCCCAAGGGGTGGTCCAGTCTGCTTCCTCACCAAGTGAGCTCCCAATTTCTGCCAGCCAAGGCTCCAGCACCTCAGCCGAAGGCAGCTGTGCGTCATACCCATCCTCTGTCGCTCCTGCTCCTCCTCCTCCAAGTCATGCATCCCGCCAGCAATCCATCAGCGAAGCCATGTCCAAGAGACAGCAGTATGCGCCCACTCATCCTACGGCGCAGAAGCTGAATGTGCTCCTGTCCAAGTTGCTGGTGCTGCAGTCGCTCCCTTTTCAGGTGGTGGAATCTGCACCTTTCAGAGAACTGATGGCTTGTGCCGAGCCGAGGTGGAGAGTCCCAAGCCGTCATTTCTTTGCCAAGAAGGCAGTACCAGCGCTGCACACTTTTGTTGAACAGAAGGTGGGCCAGTCCTTGAGCCTGTCGGTGTGTAGCAAAATACATGGCAGCGCCGACATCTGGAGCTGTAACTACGGTCAGGGGCAGTACATGTCGTTTACGGCCCACTGGGTGAATGTGGTCCCTTTGCAGCAGCAACTTGGACAGGTCACGCCGCTTCGGCCTCCGCGCTCTCTGCCCATTGGGCCTGTGACACCGTGCGACTCGGCCTCCTCATCCTCCGCCATCTCCTCACCCTCCACTGTAGGCTCAAGTCTCAGTGCCCCTCCAGTCTACCATGTGTGCAGGGCACGGAGGTGTCACGCAGTGCTTCACATGGTTTGTCTTGGCGAACGGAGTCACACAGGGGAGGAACTGCTTAAATGTATTCATCAGGAAATCCAAACATGGCTTACTCCGAGAAAACTTAAAATGGGAATCATGGTTACCGACAATGGGAAGAACATTTTGTCTGCGCTGCGCCAAGGAAGCCTGACCCATGCCCCCTGCATGGCTCACGTCTTCAATCTGGTTGTCAAGCGGTTTCTGAAGTGTTCCCCCCATCTGCAGGACATCCTAACAACTTCACGGAAACTTTGCATGCACTTCAGCCACTCCTACACCGCCAAACACACCCTTCTTGAGCTACAGCGTCAGAATGGTATCCCCCAACATAGTCTGATTTGCGATGTTTCCACCCGTTGGAATTCCACCCTTCACATGTTGGACCGATTATATGAACAGAGAAAAGCCATCACGGATTTCCTGATGATCCAAGCAGATAGGGGGACTCCCCTGTGTAACTTCAATGTCAACCAGTGGCAGCTCATACGTGACACCTGCCGTTTGCTCAGGCCCTTTGAGGAAGCCACTTTATTTGTCAGTCGGCAGGATTACGGGATGAACGACGTGATTCCACTGCTTCATGTACTACAGCACATGTTGGAAACCATGGCTGGTCAGGGCACTGGAGACATGGCGTTTACATCTTACGGCCACATGAACCCCGTTGGAGCTGAACTGGAGGAGGAGGAGGAGGAAGAGGAGGAGGAGGAGTTGCCCAGCGAAACACAGTTTAGGCTTGGCGAAATGGCTGGTTTATCTAGTCAGCGGACAGGAGAGGAGGAGCAGGAGCAGCCAGAGGAGCTAGAGGTTTTTGAGGAAGGAGAGACAGAGGACCCGGGCACACCGTGGCAGTATGCAGTGGAGATGGAGACAGGTAGTCCATCCGAGTCACTTGCGCAAATGGCACGAAGCATGCTCACATGCTTGCGTAGTGACCCCAGAATTGTTTCCATCTGTCGGCGGGATGACTTCTGGCTGTCCACCTTATTGGACCCTCGCTTCCGGCACAAAATGGGGGCATTTTTTAAACCCACCGAGAGGGAGGACAAACTCAACTACTACAAAGACATTCTACGTAGGCAGTTGGCCATGGCCGCTGGGGGGGTTGGCAGCAGCAGCAGCAGAAGCTCCATCAGCAGCAGCAGCCTCAGTCTTCAGTCGCTAATGAGTAGCTTTCTACACCCGCATAGTGAGGCTACTCATGAGCAGCAGGAAGACCTGGAGCAGGACCTGAACCAGCAGGTCATGTCATACTTTGACATGACCATGCCAACACACCTTGAGGATCCGCTGGACTTCTGGGCAGCCAAACTTGATTTGTGGCCGCAACTAGCAGAGTTTGCCCTGGAAAAGCTGTCCTGCCCGGCAAGTAGCGTGCCATCTGAGCGGGTGTTTAGTGCGGCGGGGGCCATAGTTACGGCGAGGAGAACTCGTCTGTCAACTAAAAATGTGGAGAGACTCACCTTTGTCAAAATGAATCAGGGATGGATCAGCCAGGATTTCCACCCACCAATGCCTGATGCATGCGACTAGATTCAGCATGGTGCCACGTTTTACACTTTCCAAATGGTGCAAAACATATTTATGTCTTTAGGCCATTTTTTGGGCTCCTGCTGCTGCTGCTGCCAACTCCTGCCAACTCCAGGGTGTGATTCATCCAATTTTTGGGCTCCTGAGGCCAACTCCAGTGTATATTTGGGCTCCTGCTGCTGCTGCTGCCAACTTCTGCCAACTCCAGGGTGTGATTCATCCAATTTTTGGGCTCCTGAGGCCAACTCCAGTGTATATTTGGGCTCCTGCTGCTGCTGCTGCCAACTTCTGCCAACTCCAGGGTGTGATTCATCCAATTTTTGGGCTCCTGAGGCCAACTCCAGTGTATATTTGGGCTCCTGCTGCTGCTACTGTCAACTCCTGCCAACTCCAGGGTGTGATTCATCCAATTTTTGGGCTCCTGAGGCCAACTCCAGTGTATATTTGGGCTCCTGCTGCTGCTGCTGCCAACTTCTGCCAACTCCAGGGTGTGATTCATCCAATTTTTGGGCTCCTGAGGCCAACTCCAGTGTATATTTGGGCTCCTGCTGCTGCTACTGTCAACTCCTGCCAACTCCAGGGTGTGATTCATCCAATTTTTGGGCTCCTGAGGCCAACTCCAGTGTATATTTGGGCTCCTGCTGCTGCTGCTGCCAACTTCTGCCAACTCCAGGGTGTGATTCATCCAATTTTTGGGCTCCTGAGGCCAACTCCAGTGTATATTTGGGCTCCTGCTGCTGCTACTGTCAACTCCTGCCAACTCCAGGGTGTGATTCATCCAATTTTTGGGCTCCTGAGGCCAACTCCAGTGTATATTTGGGCTCCTGCTGCTGCTGCTGCCAACTTCTGCCAACTCCAGGGTGTGATTCATCCAATTTTTGGGCTCCTGAAGCCAACTCCAGTGTATATTTGGGCTCCTGCTGCTGCTGGTGTCAACTCCTGCCAACTCCAGGGTGTGATTCATCCAATTTTTGGGCTCCTGAAGCCAACTCCAGTGTATATTTGGGCTCCTGCTGCTGCTGCTGCCAACTTCTGCCAACTCCAGGGTGTGATTCATCCAATTTTTGGGCTCCTGAGGCCAACTCCAGTGTATATTTGGGCTCCTGCTGCTGCTGCTGCCAACTTCTGCCAACTCCAGGGTGTGATTCATCCAATTTTTGGGCTCCTGAAGCCAACTCCAGTGTATATTTGGGCTCCTGCTGCTGCTGGTGTCAACTCCTGCCAACTCCAGGGTGTGATTCATCCAATTTTTGGGCTCCTGAAGCCAACTCCAGTGTATATTTGGGCTCCTGCTGCTGCTGCTGCCAACTTCTGCCAACTCCAGGGTGTGATTCATCCAATTTTTGGGCTCCTGAGGCCAACTCCAGTGTATATTTGGGCTCCTGCTGCTGCTGCTGCCAACTTCTGCCAACTCCAGGGTGTGATTCATCCAATTTTTGGGCTCCTGAGGCCAACTCCAGTGTATATTTGGGCTCCTGCTGCTGCTACTGTCAACTCCTGCCAACTCCAGGGTGTGATTCATCCAATTTTTGGGCTCCTGAGGCCAACTCCAGTGTATATTTGGGCTCCTGCTGCTGCTGCTGCCAACTTCTGCCAACTCCAGGGTGTGATTCATCCAATTTTTGGGCTCCTGAGGCCAACTCCAGTGTATATTTGGGCTCCTGCTGCTGCTACTGTCAACTCCTGCCAACTCCAGGGTGTGATTCATCCAATTTTTGGGCTCCTGAGGCCAACTCCAGTGTATATTTGGGCTCCTGCTGCTGCTGCTGCCAACTTCTGCCAACTCCAGGGTGTGATTCATCCAATTTTTGGGCTCCTGAGGCCAACTCCAGTGTATATTTGGGCTCCTGCTGCTGCTACTGTCAACTCCTGCCAACTCCAGGGTGTGATTCATCCAATTTTTGGGCTCCTGAGGCCAACTCCAGTGTATATTTGGGCTCCTGCTGCTGCTGCTGCTGCCAACTTCTGCCAACTCCAGGGTGTGATTCATCCAATTTTTGGGCTCCTGAGGCCAACTCCAGTGTATATTTGGGCTCCTTCTGCCCCTCATAGTGATGCCACTTCAACTCTCTGCAATTGTGCCGCTCTGCGATTCTATTAGCGATGCCTCTGATCTGCATGTGATATTTCTTCAAAGTATTATTTAACTAACCCAGCACGCATCCTGTGCGTGTTACAGCAAGGCTGAATGGTTTACAACCCTATTGAGGCTGTAGGAGGCTCAGAAATAGCCGTTTTTAATAGCGATTCGTCGCGAATTTATTCGGGTCGAAACGATTTTTGTCGGAAAATTCGGCGAATCAGTCGAATCGAATTTTTCAAAAGTTCGCTCATCTCTATTCTCAATCTTTGAGGTGTAACATGCATCACCATCAATAAATTATTCATTTTCCTGTTCAAAGTGTTTATTTTGTTGTAACTGTTACAACCTATATGCTAGTCATCCCTAACTGATGGGGCTTGGCTTAATCTAAAAAGTGTCCCTCTTTCCCACCCTAGAAAGTTGGATGATATGGTAATTACACACGGGCAGGCTGATTCACTATTAGTGCCAGGTAGCGACAGATGAGCGTCTGCATTGTGGCGCTATGAGCGACCGCTAGTGGCCGCCCCGATCAGCCGTCATTCGCTATTTCTGACCTCCTCAGTCGCTATAATAACCTGGCCTCTAATGGTAAATATGTTGTGTCGCAGTCGCTATGAAGCCACTGTACAATTACTCACCCAAAGCTAATATTGTGTTTGGTTTTTTAAGTATTTTGATTGTATTTTTTTAGAATAATTTTATATTGTCTATGCTCACATAGGCAATATAAGCTTATTTAGCCAATAGTTTTTTGTTATTTTGTGTGTTTGATCTGAAATGAAGTACCGACAACAAATGTGACTTTAAATAGTAAATTTTTTAATTTTTTTATAAAAAAAAGGTCAACATGGCCAAAATTTTAAGCCTCATAGCGGCAAACCCCATACCCCCCACCCTACAGCTTTTTCTTCTTCCCCAGCAGCATAAATCTTGTCCATCGGACGTACTGCCACAGTCTGCGATGCTCATTATTGCAAGCTGTAGGGAGAAAGAAAGGTAATTATTATTTTGACATGGCAAAAAAATAAAGCTAACTATAAAAGGTATTGATTTTAAAGATTGTTGTTTCTAAATAGTCTGGATTTTTGACATGAAGCTAGTATGTTCCAATATTTTGGGTCATTAATTTTGTTTGTGGCCTACCATTTGCTATTTTCCTCCCTACCCTATATGTTTACATTAACTCAAATAATCAAATAAGGTCTACTTAAGCTTTTGAAGAGTGTACTTCCTGTTTTACTAAATTACTCATGTCCTTAGTACTAACTAAACAAAACCTTCAGCTATTACAAATCTAGGTATGCAATTTACTATTGAATGAATTGGTTACTGACCAAACTCACTCACAGGCTGAATGTATTATTTGTTTAAATGTAAACAATGGGGAGCCACCAATCTCGCATGCATACATGCAGTTATGACTTTGGCTAGGCAAAATGTCATCTACATGTCTCCTAATTAACCCCATAATGACATTAACCTTTATGCATGGTCATCTCTCAAGACATATGGTTTAAATGTATGTTTTGCTAACATGTCATTGTACTCACCATCGCAGCTGTGGCTAGGGACCATGCTGCTGGGGTTTCCTGGAGCTGGGGTGGGAAGTATGGTGATCTACGGTGTGTAGACAAATACACAACAGAAAACTTCATAAGCTTGGTCCCTGAATATTATTATTCCATAACCACCTGTTTTTTGTATGATATAAATCTGCAAAAAAAATGTTAGGAAATCTTTAAACACACATTTCGTTTATTATTCTAACAAGGATTAAAGTGGACCAACACCCAGGATTTTGACTATCCTGGGTTTTGGTCCACTTCAGGGGGGCACCCCGATTAAGGGTGCCCCGCTGTTTGAAACCCCCCAGAAAGCCCCCAAAACTCACCTCACCACGCTCCCACGTGGCCGCGCTGACCAATCACCGCCGACGGACAAGCGGGTGACAGCGGCAGACAACACAGCGCGTCCGCCGTCGCCTCCCGCGCGCCCCTCTGACAGTGCGCGCCCCCGCGCCGGGCATTCACAAACGGCCGGCGCGGGCACGCGCACGTCTAGAGGGGCGCGCGGGAGGCGGCGGCGGCCACCGGCGCCGCCCGCCGGCGCCGCCGATGAGGTAAGTTTTTGGGGGGTTTTGGGGGGGTCCCTCACCGCGGGACATCCCGATCTCGGATGTCCCGCGGTGAGGGAGGTGATCGGCCCGGGAATCTTAGAGATTCCCGGGCCGATCACCCCTGGGTGACGGTCCACTTTAACACATGTTTTGAATACATTAGCATGGTATTTAGTGGTTCATGAGTACAGCTGTATCATTTAAGTAGTCCACATGGTCCACTCAATACCATTGTCCTGTTTTTCATGGCATTTTTTGAAGACAGTGCCACAGCAGTGCGAATTTCAGTAGTATAAACTCACTTAACATATTGATACTTTAGACTTGCGCATGTGGCAGCACTACAAGATGCACATTTACTACCACATTAGCAGTGCAGCATCATGCTTTAGTAAATTTAAATCCTATTTGGGCCTACTGTAATTTGCAATGAACTGGAGTTGTGTGGCAGAAGTGCTTCAAAAATCTGCCAAAATATAATGCTGTGTAGCATAAAACATGTGTATGTCTTTTGAAAATTCATTAAATACACTATGTGAATCAGATTAGAAATACACTTACCACTTATGCCCCAGTGCAAGCTCTGCAGCATAGCTGGTGGAGGTGCCGGCTCTATGATGCCCTGTAAAACAGTTAATATGGGAACGGTATATTGAACAAAGTACAGAATCACCATGAAACATACAAACACCAATAATAAATGCACTCACCAGGGGATGAGCTGCTGCTGGTATCTAGATTCGCAGAATTTTCCGGGAAAAATCGATTCGGTCCAAATGTATTCGCGACGAAACGCTATTAAAAACGGCTATTTCTGGGTGTCTGAGAGCCTCCATGGGGTGCAGAACATTTTGCTTGGCTGTAACATGCATAGGATGCATGCTGGGTTAGAGAAATACTATTGTAAAGAAGTATGACATGCAGATCAGAGGCGTCGCTATTAGATTCGCTGTCGCAGAGCGGCACAATTACAGAGCCTTGAGGTAGCATCAGCATGATGAGCCCATATATTGCCTGAAAGACACACTCTGGAGTTGGCAGCAGCATTAGGAGCCCATATATTGCCTGAAAAACACATTGGAGTTGGCAGCAGCATAGGGAGCCCATATATTGCCTAAAAGAGACTCTGGAGTTGGCAGCAGCATTAGGAGACCATATATTGCCTGAAAAACACACCCTGGAGTTGGCAGCCGCATAGGGAGCCCATATATTGCCTGAAAGACACAGCCAGGAGTTGGCAGCAGCATTAGGAGCCCATATATTGCCTGAAAGACACACCCTGGAGTTGGCAGCAGCAGCAGCATTAGGAGTCCATGTATTGCCTGAAAGACACACCCAGGAGTTGGCAGCAGCATAAGGAGCCCATATATTGCCTGGAAAACACATTGGAGTTGGCAGCACCATAGGGAGCTCATATATTGCCTGAAAGACACACCCAGGAGTTGGCAGCAGCATAGGGAGCCCATATATTGCCTGAAAAACACATTGGAGTAGGCAGCAGCATAGGGAGCTCATATATTGCCTGAAAGACACACCCAAGAGTTGGCAGCAGCATAGGGAGCTCATATATTGCCTGAAGGACACACCCAGGAGTTGGCAGCAGCAGCATTAGGAGCCCATATATTGCCTGAAAGACACACCCAGGAGTTGGCAGCAGCAGAAGGAGCTACCATGCATTAGCTACTCGCATGCATCAGCTATTGATGGGTCGAAATCCTGGCTGATCCATGCCTGATTCATCTTCACAAAGGTTAGTCGCTCCACATTTTTCGTGGACAGACGAGTTCTCCTTGGCGTTACTAGGGCCCCCGCAGCACAAAAGACCCGCTCAGATGGCACACTACTGGCCGGGCAGGACAGCTTTCCCAGGGCAGACTCTGCCAGTTGCAGCCACAAGTCAAGTTTGGCTGCCCAGAAGTCCAGCGGATCCTCAAGTTGCGTTGGCATGGTCATTTCAAGGTATGACACGACCTGCTGGTTCAGGCCCTGCTCCAGGTCTTCCTGCTGCTCATGAGTAGCCTCACTATGCAGGTGCAGAAAGCTACTCATTAGCGACTGAAGACTGAAGCTGCTGCTGATGAAGCTGCTGCTGCTCCTGCCACCCCCCCCCCCCCGGCAGCCATGGCAGTGGAAGGTGAGCGCAGAGGTCCCCCCAAGTCAGACCTGCGAGAGTATGGACCATGGAGCAGATAGGCATCTGCCAACTGACTACGTAGAATGTCTTTGTAGTAGGTCAGTTTGTCCTCCCTCTCAGCAGGTGTAAAAAATGCCCCCATTTTGTGCCGGTAGCGAGGGTCCAATAAGGTGGAGAGCCAGTAGTCATCCCGCAGAAAAATGGAGACAATTCTGCGGTCACTACGCAAGCACGTGAGCATGCATCGTGCCATTTGTGCAAGTGACTCGGAGGGACTACCTGTCTCCATCTCCACTGCATACTGCCACGGTGTGTCTGGGTCCCCTGTCTTGCCTTCCTCACAACCCTCTAGCTCCACTGGCTGCTCCTGCTCCTCCTCTCCTGTCAGATGACTAAATAAACCGCCCATTTCGCCAAAACTAAACTGTGCTTCACTGTGCTGCTCCTCATCATCCTCCTTCGGTCCCACGGGGTTTATGTGGCCGTGAAATGTATGTGCCATGTCTCCAGTGCCCTGACCAGCTATGGTTTACAACATGTGTCGTGTTACATGAAGCAGCGGAATCACGTCGTTCATGCCGTAATCCTGGCGACTGACAAATAAAGTGGCTTCCTCAAAGGGCCTGAGCAGATGTCTCGTATGAGCTGCCACTGGTTCACATTAAAGTTACACAGGGGAGTCCCCCTATCTGCTTGGATCATCAAGAAATCAGTGATGGCTTTTCTCTGTTCGTATAGTCGATCTTACATATGTAGGGTGGAATTCCAACGGGTGGGAACATCGCAAATCAGACTATGTTGGGGGATACCGTTCTGATGCTGTAGCTCAAGAAGGGTGTGCTTGGCAGTGTAGGAGTGGCTGAAGTGCATACAAAGTTTCCTTCCCGTTGTTAGGATGTCTTGCAGATGGGGGGAAGACTTCAGAAAATGCTTGACAACTAGGTTGAACACGTGTGCCATACAGGGCGCATGGCTCAGGCTTCCTTGTCGCAGTGCAGACAACATGTTACTCCCATTGTCAGTCACCATGGTTCCCATTTCCAATTTTTGCGGAGTCAGCCATGTTTTGATTTCTTGATGAATGAATTTCAGGAGCTCCTCCCCTGTGTGACTCAGTTCGCCAAGGCAAACCATGTGAAGCACGGCGTGCCCTGCACACATGGTAGGCTGAAGGGGCATTGAGAATTGACCGTACAGTGGAGGCTGAGGAGTCGGCGGAGGATGAGGAGGCACACTGTGACAGGCAAAACGGCCTGGGAGCGTGGAGACCGAAGCGGTGTGACCTGTCCAAGTTGCTGTGCAGGAACCCCATTCACCCAGTGGGGCTGTAAAGGACATGTATTTTCCCTGACCGTAGTTACAGCTCCAGATGTCGGTGCTGCCGTGCACTTTGGTGCAGACCGACAGGCTCAAGGACTGGCCCACCTTCTGCTCAACAAATTTGTGCAGGGCTGGTACTGCCTTCTTTGCAAAGAAATGACGGCTTGGGACTCTCCACCTCAGCTCGGCACTAGCCATCAGCTCTCTGAAAGGTGCAGAGCCCACCACCGTAAAAGGGAGGGACTGCAGCACCAGCAACTTGGACAAGAGAACATTTAGCTTCTGCGCCGTAGGATGAGTGGGCACATACTGTTGTCTCTTGGACATGGCTTCGCTGATGGATTGCTGATGGGATGACTGACTTTGAGTAGGAGGAGCAGGAGCATCTGGAGCGGCAGAGGATGGGTATGACGCACAGCTACCTTCGGCTGAGGTGCTGGAGCCTTGACTGGGTGAAATTGGAAGCACTACCTCCCGGGAAGGCAGCCTGCCACGCAGCAGTTGGTCTACCCCAGCCACGTGTGGCTCCAGACATCCCAATTCTGCCACCATGCTGACTGCCAACCCTACTGCCACCTTGCTGCCTCAGCTGCTGACTCTGGGGCAACCTGGGACCCTCTAATTCTGATGATGATGAAGTCCCTTCTGCCCCGGGCTCCCAAGTGCGATCGGCTTTATCATCATCGTTATCATCATGGAGTTGTGTCTGCACGTCACTGATGTCCTCCTCGGTTTCCACAAGAGCGTGTGCTGCAGGAGACGGAATGCTCGCCACACCACCTCCCACGTCACTCTCCTCCTCAGTGTTTGTCTGCCTAGCGGAAGAAGCGGCGGATGTCTCCTCCATTTCCTGGCTGGGCAGCAGCTGCTGACTGTCCTCTAACACATCGTCCTCACTGAATAGTGGAGCTGAACCCAAAGCATGATACGTCTGCTGGAGGGGGGGGGCGTAGGACAGAGGCAATGGAAGGACAGGGGCTGCTCCCGGGCCATGCCAACTCAGGGTTGTGTCCGAAGAACCTACGGACTGTTGACGGGGGGTGTCAGATGTCACTTGTGATGAGGTCGATGACCGCGTTAACCAATCGATGATGGCAGATACTTTGCTGGTTGAGACACGACTGCTAGCAGATACCGGGAGATCAGTCCTCTCACAGCGACTCCTGCTGCCACTCGCCCCTAGTCTGCTGCAACCTCTGCCTGATGAATCTAGGCCTCTCCTCGGTGCACATCCTGGCACATCTCTGCCTGACATTTTTACTGCTTTTAGGAGGGGAAAACAATATACTACACTACACCTAGAACAGTATTTTTGTAACAGCAGGTGTGTAGAAAAGTTAGATCAAAATAGGCAGACACTGTAGCTAAAAGCTAATGCAAAAATACACTGTCAGATGGTCTTACACAGGATGCCCCTGGTCAGAGTTAAATGCATCACAGGCAGTTTTAAAACCTGCTTTTTGTTCAAAATGTAAAAAAGGTAAAGATGCAGGTACTATAAAGTGCTAGTATTCGGGATGCCCCCCCCCCCCCGGTGAAAGGCAATGGGTGCTTTAAACTTGTAAACCAGAATTTTTTATACAAAAGGCAAAAGATTAGTAGGCAGCTACTCTTAAAAGATTAGTGCTAGCACTGACAATGGCCCCCGGTGAAAGGCAATGGGTGCTTTAAACTTGTAAACCAGACTTTTTTTATACAAAAGGCAAAAGGTTAGTAGGCAGGTACTCTTAAAAGATTAGTGCTAGCACTGACAATGGCCCCGGTGAAAGGCAATGGGTAATTTAAACTTGTAAACCAGACTTTTTTATACAAAAGGCAAAAGGTTAGTAGGCAGGTACTCTTAAAAGATAAGTGGAAGATAGCACTGACAATGGCCCCTAGTGAAAGGCAATGGGTGCTTTAAACTTTAAACAGGTACTCTTGAAATATTTATGCTAGTGTTTGGGATGCCCCCTTTCAAATACATAGGCTAGCTGCTTTGACAGTGGAAAAGTGACTTTCTTTACAAAATGCAACCAGTTAGCAGACAGGTACTCTTGAAAAATTTATGCTAGTGTTTGGGATGCTCCCTCCTCACATACAGAGGTTGGCTCCTTTGATTGTGGAAAAGGGACGTTGATTACAAAATGCATGTATGACGTTGATTACAAAATGCAACCAGTTAGTAGACAGGTACTCTTGAAATATTTATGCTAGTGTTTGGAATGCCCCCTCCTCACATACAGAGGTTGGCTCCTTTGATTGTGGAAAAGGGACGTTGATTACAAAATGCAACCAGTTAGCAGACAGGTACTCTTGAAATATTTATGCTAGTGTTTGGGATGCCCCCTCCTCACATACAGAGGTGGGCTCCTTTTATAGTGGTAAAGTGACGTTGATTACAAAATGCAACCATTTAGTAGACAGGTACTCTTGAAATATTTATGCTAGTGTTTGGGATGCTCCCTCCTCACATACAGAGGTTGGCTCCTTTGATTGTGGAAAAGTGACGTTGATTACAAAATGCAACCAGTTAATAGACAGGTAGTCTTGAAATATATATGCTAGTGTTTGGGATGCCCCCTCCTCACATACAGATGTTGGCTCATTTTATAGTGGTAAAGTGACGTTGATTACAAAATGCAACCAGTTAGTAGACAGGTACTCTTGAAATAATTATGCTAGTGTTTGGGATGCCTCCTCCTCACATATAGAGGTTGGCTCCTTTTATAGTGGTTAAGTGACGTTGATTACAAAATGCAACCAGTTAGTAGACAGGTAGTCTTGAAATATTTATGCTAGTGTTTTGGATGCCCCCTACTAACATACAGATGTTGGCCCATTTTATAGTGGTAAAGTGACGTTGATTACAAAATGCAAGCAGTTAATAGACAGGTGGTCTTGAAATATTATTGCTAGCACGCTTTTTAAAGAATGACACCAGGAAAAGGAAAAGCTAAATAGGCAGGTGAAACATAGAAACATAGAAGGTTGACGGCAGAAGGAGACCATACGGTCCATCTAGTCTGCCCTTATGTGTATACTGTATGTACTCTTTATCTTAGGATAGATGTGTGCTTATCCCAGGCATGTTTAAATTCAGTGACTGTTGATTTTTCAACTACCTCTGCTGGAAGTTTGTTCCAAGCATCTACTACTCTTTCTGTAAAATAATATTTTCTAACGTTGCTCCTGATCTTCCCCCCGACTAGCTTCAGTTTGTGCCCCCTTGTTCTATCATTAAGCTTCTTCTTAAAAACACTTCCCTCCTGAACCTTATTCAATCCTTTCCCATATTTAAAGGTCTCAATCATGTCCCCCCTCTCCCTTCTTTCCTCCAGACTGTACAAATTAAGTTCTTTAAGTCTCTCCTGATAAGTTTTAAGTTTAAGTCCTTCCACCATTTTCGTTGCCCGCCTTTGGACCCGTTCTATTTGAATAATGTCTTTTTGCAGGTAAGGTCTCCAGAACTGCACACAGTATTCTAGCTGTGGCCTCACCAGGGTTCTATACAGCGGCATCACAACCTCCCTCTTCCTACTGGTGATGCCTCGAGCTATGCAGCCGAGCATCCTGCTTGCTTTTGCCACTGCCTGGCTACACTGTCCACTCATCTTGCAGCTATCAGTAATCAGTACCCCTAAATCTCTCTCCTCCGAGGTCCTGGCTAACACAGTGCTGCCCATACGGTACTCAGAGCAGGGATTCCTTCTACCCAAGTGCATGATTTTACATTTAGAGACATTAAACTCTAGTTTCCACAGTTTTGACCATCTATCCAGTAAAGCTAAATCATTTTCCATGTTGCAGACACCTCCAGGAATATCCACCCTATTACTAACCTTTGTATCATCAGCAAACAGACAAACTTTTCCTACCAAGCCTTCTCCTATGTCACTTACAAATATATTAAAAAGAATGGGGCCCAGGACAGAGCCTTGCGGCACACCACTTGTAACTCGCCTTTGTTCAGATTGCACACCATTTATAACAATGCTCTGATACCAATCCCTCAGCCAACTGGAAATCCACTGAACTATCCAGGGATTGAGTCCTACCTTCAATAACTTATCTATGAGCTCCTTATGTTGTACAGTGTCAAAGGCTTTGCTAAAATCCAGATAGGCGATATCCACAGCACCACCTTCATCTAACACTTTAGTGACATTGTCAAAGAAATCAATAAGATTGGTCTGACATGATCTGCCCTCAGTAAAGCCGTGCTGTTTTGGGTCCATTAATTTGGTTTCCATTAATTTGACCACTATAGATGTTAAACTAACTGGCCTGTAATTACTGGCTTCTTCTCTACTCCCCTTTTTATGGATTGGTACGACATTGGCCATTCTCCAATCATCTGGAACCTCACCAGTTGAAAGGGAATGGTTAAGTAAATCAGTCAGAGGGGCTGCAATCACAAACCTAAGTTCCCTTAGAACTCTGTGGTGGATTCCATCTGGACCCATCGCCTTACTTACCTTTAGATGTGCCAGCTCGGATAGGACATCAGCATCCAGAAACTCCGGAGCTGTGCCCTCCCAGCGGGATGCTGTGCTATGGCCATGCCTGCTACTATCTGAAAATACCGAACAAACGTAGCTATTCAGATGGTCAGCCACAGCCTTATCTCCGTCAATATATTTATTTTCCCTATTTCTAATTTTTGAGACTGCATTGTTTTTCTTCTTTCTGTCACCAATATATCAGAAAAAGGTTTTATCTCCCCTCTTCATAGATTTGGCCATTTCTTCCTCCTTTTGCCCTTTAGCAGTCCTTATAATCAGTTTTGCTTCCCTCTGTTTAATTTTATACGCCTCTCTGTCAGCTACACTTCCACTTACTTTATACTTCTTATAGGCAGACTTCTTATCTTTTATGATAGTGCTGACTTCCCTAGTAAACCATAATGGTTTCTTCTTCCTTTTATTCTTGCTAGTTTGTTTCACATATTGCTTAGTTGCTTTTAAGATGGCCATTTTTAATAGTGACCACTGGGCACTCACTTCTGCTACTCTGTTCCACTCACCTAACTTTCTTTCGACATACTTCGCCATTTCCTTGAAGTTTGTCTTCCTAAAGTCTAGCACTTTGGTTCTGGTGTGTGATTGCACAATGTCTGTTTTTATTCGGAACAATAAGCATTGATGGTCACTGGAACCCAGATTTTCTGCAACCCTGACCTCGGACACCAGATCCCCATTGGTCAGAACTAAGTCCAGAATGTTATCTCCTCTAGTTGGCAATGTCACAAGTTGTTTTAGAGACACTCCATTAAGTGCTTCTAATATAGTCCTGCTCTTGCATGTCGATGCACTTGGGATATTCCAGTCCACATCAGGCATGTTGAAGTCACCTGTAATTACAATGTCCCCCTTCTCTGCCATTCCACTGATTTCATCTATTAACCGGTTATCTAGATCCTCAAATTGTCCAGGGGGCCTTTATATCACACCAATTCTGATCACAGCTCCCTCCTTAGTCTGCATGGTAACCCAGAGAGTTTCTAGTTCATTATGTGTAAATAGGCCTGTCTTTATCTGTCACCGTCACAGGCTCTCTCCTTCTCTATCTGTCCCTCGCTTCTTCTGTTCTATCAATCTATCTATCTCTCCCTCGCTGTGTCTATCTATCTATCTATCTATCTATCTGTCCCTAGCTTTCTACCCGCCCTGATCTGCTCTGGCCGCAATACAGTGTTAGAATGATCTTCTGCAAAATGGCCGCCGCTTATATGGGGCTGTGACAATATCGGTAATCCTGTCTGCTGATAGGTAGCATGTGACACCTACCCAGGATCCCTTGCCATATGGGACATGTCCTGACATGTGGATCCACCATTTTAGATGGGCTGTATAGCAGTAAATGGAGTTTTAAGGAAGAGATTCGAGCGATCGAATCGCGGCGATATTGGGAATTGTAACGAATCGAATATTTCCTGAAATACGTAACAAATTCGGGTTCGTCAGAATCGATTTGCTGATCTCTACTGGTATCCCAGGGAGGGCTCTGAGGTGTAGGCGTGGAGCCTCTACTCCTCACAAAAGGCCCAGCAGATCCCAAACCCGATGGGCCACCCTCCTCCCTCTCACTCCCTGATCCTCAAGGGAGTGTGGGCGAGTCCCTCACCTCCTCCCCACTGGGACTCCCCACTTGAGAGTGGCCACAAGGGGTTTGAGACTCAGCTGAGTCCGACTGTGAGAAGCTGAGGCTCCATACTGCCCTCACCCCAGCAGCACGCTCCTCTGGGGCATCATCCCCCTCCTCCCCTGGGTCCTCAAGATGGGAACGACGAGAGGGACCCTCATCCGAGTCCAACACTCTTGTGTGGGGAAGGAATCCCTTCCCGTGTTTCCCCAGGGAAGGACGCTTATCTGTGGAGAGGAAACAAAAGGAAAAAAAGGACACATAACACAAAAATACCTTACTCATCCAACATTATAGTAATTGCAAGCATGTAGTGATGTATCACTTACCTGATGCATAGGCATCATAGAGCCTGTAAACGCCCTCATTGTCCCGGCGCTTGAAATCCGACCACTTCTGTATAATAGACCTTTCCGTCAAATCCGTCTTAAAGCGCAGGGACACTGTGGCTTGCACCTCCAACACTATGCTGCTTTTTGCACTCAGGGCATAGTCGTATTCTTTGATGCAGAAATCCTATAAAAACATAAAAAATATACCAAAAAATTAGCGCCAGAATAAAACCAAAAATACATAGCAATATGTAACTCTAACATAGCATTTTAGCGTTTAGTCTCCGAAAGGCCTTTAGACAGATTGTTTAAAAAAAAAACAATCCTTGTTTTTACGTTAACTAACCATCTAATAAAATAATATCATAAGTTAAAAAAAAAATTCTATACAAACAAAATACAGGACATATTTGATTGAAAGAAGATAAAAATCTAACATTATGAAATATATTAAAAAAAAACCCGCTCACTTTAACAACTTGCCCATTCACACGAGGATCCACCCTCTTTCTCTTGTTCTTCTCGATTTGGGGGGAGCAGGGGATGCTGAAGAATCGGAGGAGTAGCTGGGGAGAGGTCTGGCTGGGCGTCTAGGCCGCATTGTGGATCCTTGGAGGTGGAAAACCAGAAGTTGCAAAAACGAAAGTGAAAGCAAACATTTGGCCACTCCTCGCATTAAAAATACGCTAACACACGCCAATGATACTGCTATGAGCTGCAAAGTATACAAAGCGTACGCATACCAATGTTCGCCACTAGAGACACAAACGCCAAATCAATATTTACCAACTGTGGAGCGCAGCATGCTGCGAACGACAGCAACTGCTCAGTGCGACCGAATGTCTGCAAATCCTCCCGTATTCAACACAAATTCACAGTGATTGTGTGGATGGAGAACATAGCGCCAGTCGTTGTGTGATTATAATGATTTTTAAAAGCCAAAACTAACATTAGGCAAACACAATACACTGGAATGACATTAATGAAGGAGTGTGACTTTTACACTTTCATGTCAGACTCTAAAATGGTTATGAATAAAAAAAAAAACATCAAAAACATACATACAATTCAGGAATAATGTATTAAACACTTGTAAGATTTTTTAACAAACAAAAAAACAAAAAAGGGGCTGAGAAATGGGATTTCAGGCTCTTCCATTGAAATGTATGGGAGAGCGGCAGGTAGCGAGAGGTAAGAGGTGGCGCTGTGAAAGTGTGAACGCCGGTGCTGTATGCTGAGGCTAGGATAATGACCAATCTAACGCTACATGGCGTTATCCCAGTCGCTAAACAGGATCGGCTTCATAAATGTGTAATTGCGTGCTGGGGCCGGCGTTCTCTTGCTGATACCTGTCGCTACCTGTCGCTAAAGAGTCACTACCTGGCGCTATCCCTTCATGAATAAGGCCCTTATATTATACTGGTTATAGGAAAAGCTATTATAAGGAGATCTAAAGCCAAAACAGGCAACATGGCTGTTCTCTTCCATCTTTGGAACTTTTGTAATGCCCATCTGCTGTTTCCTCTCCACCAAGGAATCATTCTCACGTCTGTGTTCCTAGATCTCCTGATGCTTTTTAAAGATTTTTTTTCATAACATCTTTTGACGTGTGCTAGTTTTGTGTATATAAATGACTGCTTATGGTTCCATTGTATAACATCATGTTTGACGAAGAGAATATTACTTTTGGGATGCCCATCTGCTGTTTCCTCTCCACCATGGAATCATTCTCACTTCTGTGCTCCTAGATCTGCAGCAGCATTCACTGGTTCTCGGGGTCACAGATCCTGAACGCCATTGTCCGCCAGCGGTTACGTGGGACATGTGTGGAGCAGCAGTGGTTGAGTAATATCTAGGGACCTAAAATGACTGTTTTGTATAAAATAAAATTAGAAAAGCTACATTACCTTTCTCCCCACCAAACAATTTTAAGAGTCAAGCATTATAATATGTTTCTGTCTCGGAGAATGGGTGCTTAGTGAGAATGTGCAAACTGGATTCATCTAGAGCTTGTCCACCATTTGCAAGCAAACCGAACAATGAAGCAGCTGCCAGAGAGAGTAAATGAGTATATAGTCATCTGTAAGCTCACTTGCAAATAACACAGTGGATAAAAGGATTGGCAATTCAAATGTAAAAAAATAAATATCAGTATCTTACCTTCTCTTCTCCCTGCTATGTTGGTCTACTTAGTGAGTAAATAACTTCCTCATTCAGCTTTCAGTCTCCACCCCACTGACCTGGTCCTTTAATCAACCTTCAGTGGACTGAGACTGGAAAACCCCCCCACTCTCTCCTTAGATGTCTTGATTGGCTGCCCCGCCCTCTTCCCTGATCACACTGTGCTGGGGACGCTCTTAGCCTACAGCATCTCTCACCCCCTTTTTCTGGTCACACTATTTGCTGGCAGTAATAACTAGAGGCACAACAATGCCCTTATTTTTTTACAATGATATATGTAAAGCACACAGTGTGCTTACATCACATAGCTGTTGCCACACCCACTGTTTCTCCTCATGTTTTCTCAGCATCTCTAATGCTCTAATACTCTTACAAATAACTTAGGAACTACAGGTTGAAGTTTAGGACAGTGCAACATGTAGCCTGAGACAATGGAACAACAGTCAAGCTTGTCTTTATAACTTTAAATGGTTGGCAATCTGCCCTTGTACTATTAGGTAACATAGTATGTAAGTCTGAAAAAAAGACTCAAATCCATCCAGTTAAGCCTGTTTATTAGTAGTCTAGCAGCTATATCTAGTAATGTTTTTACATGCGAGGGAGGCGTCCAGGCCACTTTTAAACTCTTTTATTGTATTCTTCATGACTACCTCTTCTGGCAGAGAGCTCCATGGTATCACTGCTGTTACAGAGAAGAATCCCCTCCTATGTCGGTATAAGAAGCGTCATTTTATTAACTCCAGTGGATGCCCCAGTGTTATGGTTACAGTCCTCTATAGATTGTGGTACAGATCCTTGTATTCTGGATAGATGTATACATAGTTATTAGACCACCCCTCAGGCATCTCTTTTCCAAACTATAAATAAACTTACAAACTATAATAAACCTTAGTTGGACATTATTTCAGGGTACTCTAGTCCCCCTATTTAATGTATTAATTTAGTTGCCCAGCTATGAACGTGCTCCAGTTCTGATATGTCCTTCTTATGCACTGGGGCCCAGAACTGTACACAATATTCCATATGGGGTCTGACCCGTGACTTGTACAGGGGTAAAATAATGCTCTGGTCTTGGGAACTATGCCCATCTTAATACACCCCATGATCTTGTTGACCTTGGCAGCTGCTGCTAGACATTGAGCACTAAAATGTAGTTCATTGTTTACAATAGGTCCTTTTCCATTATTGATTTACCCAGCATTTCCTTGTAATCATGGCACACATTTCTCCTTCCCGTGTGCATAACCTTATATTTATTTGTATTTAATATAATGTGCTATTTTTCTGCCAGACCTCCAATTGCAACCATTTTAACCTCCAATCTAAATCTGTTTGTAGCTGCATGCTGTCCTCTTTTGTGTTAAATACTTTACACAGTTTAGTGATACTGCAAAGATTGATATTTTACTGTTTAATACTGTATATATTACAGAGAAGTAGGCCCAGTACTGACCCCTGTGGTACTCTGCTAATAACTGTGATCCAATTAAAGTATGTACCATTGATAACAACCCTCTGTTTCCTATCAAGCCAATTACTAACCCACGTACACGTTCTCCCCCACTACAAGCATTCTCATCTTTTGATGAGATTGCATGTGGCACAGTATCAAAAGCTCTAGAAAAGTCAGGATTTATCACATCCAATGACTCTCTCTGATCCAGTCTTAAACTTGAACCAGGGGTTGTACTTTGGAGCCTGATCTTCAGCTACTCCTGTTTCCTATCCCATGAACTACCTCTATGAGTTTCATTTGACCCCTGCTGTCATTCTGATCAGATCCCCAGTTTCCAACCATCAGCTTGCATGCAGTGTTTTCAAGGTGGCTCTATTCAGATGAAATAGCTAACCCAATTTCTCTCCACATTCTGAACACCAGCGATTTCAGGGTTGCCCTAAAAGTGCGATCGCCCTGCAATGCCTAGGTGTAAAACCATTCTGGTTTCTGGAGTCTGTTCCTGACTGCAATCATGGTGCTCTGTCTGACCTGTCTTAACTGACTTCTACCAATCCTTACCTATAACCAATGGTTGTTTGGTCAATATCTATGGACAATGCCCCTCTAAAGCATTATTGTCAGTGGATTTACTTGCCATCTGCTGGACCCATTTGAGGCTTTGAGCTGCAGAAGACAGATGTAGGTGTGTCAGCTTCATGCATGGAATGTTCCAGATACTTGGATTTTTGTGTGCTGATCAAACCTTGGAAAAATATTTTTTGACAAAAACTGAAAGAAAGAAAATAAGACTATGGCTTGCTGCAGATGTTTATATCTTACATTTTGCAGGCTACAATAGAATCATTACAACTGTATTAATATATTGCACTGGTGAGTAAATTGTAATAAGCAGTAAAGTTTCACTTTCACACAGACAAATGTATTTCATAGCAAACCACACAGTTATAACGCAATCTTAATAATTCACTGATAATTATCAAGTGGAGTGATCACAAAGCATGGTGGCCTTCATGCCCCTCCTGGCTAAGGGGCCTTAAGATATATTTCAAAGCTCTGCTGACATTAATGATGTGGCAAAGGACACACTACTCAGTTAGAACTGTGCTTATACAAGCACATAATGCATCTATTTTTGGGGGAGGGATGACTAAGTGGTAATAGAAGTCTCTTGTTTCATTATGCTCGGAAGAGTTGTGATCAGTCACATGAGTGCATCACACGATTTACATACAAAACAAAAGGCCAGTGAGGGAATTCATTGCTGTTAAAGAATTGACTCCTATCAAAATTTGAATTTCAAACATTTCTAGGACAACAAAGCCCCAGAGTCATGGGGAACTAAACTCTTACAAACCTGAGACGAAGTTTAAAATTCACTGCACAAATACAAGGGGCCCACTGTGTCATAAGAAAAGTGTTTGGGGCAAAGATGGAGTATTACTTGTGGGCACCTTGGAGGCAGGCAATGCAATTAACTCCTATCATTTTGTGGACAAACATACACTACATTCAAAAGAGCTGACAACATTGAATACGGTTGATTGTGCTGTGTACCAAGGTTTCCTCATGATCATTAATGGACCAAAATGATATATAAAACAAGAGAGGTAAGAGTAGATGGGACTGTTGTTTTTACTCTTCATAGTCCAGATTTGACTCCACTACCACTGGAGAAAAACCTGGGACTTTCCGAGGTTTTGTTCCTTGCCCACTGGGCATCCTTATTTGGAGTGCCCCCGCTGTGTGAAACCCATCAGATTACCCAAACTCACCTCTTCCCAAATCTATGATGCATGCACAAGCTCTCATCTAATCAGAGCCATTTACCGTGCATATTAAATGTTCGGCAAATGGTTCTGTTTACAGCGATCGGAATCTCGAGCAGCCGCATCCCCAGCAGTGTGTGTATCTGAAAGGCTGGGGATGGGAGCGTGCTTACAGCCCAAAGATGCTGGGATGTATCCTCCTGAATTTTACATCAACAAGGGAACCAGGAAGCAGGTTTGGGATGCCCTGGGGGAATTATTCAGATACCAGGGGCCAGCCACAGAGAAAAGCCAAACCATCCCATAAGGAAATGCATATCTCCCCAAGTTTATGATTTTTGCAGTATGATCACGATTTGGGGCCATTGTACCAACTTCCCACGCTGGTAGTCTTTGTCCCGTGCTGTCATCTCGCCAGAGCTGGCCTTAAGTGTGTGGTTCATCACACACACGTCTTCCTGGGGATGACGCTGGCTGCTGTTTTTGTTTAGGGGGGGCTTGTATGTGTGTGGGGGGGCTAGCCTACATGTATGTGTGTGGAGGGCTAGTATGTGTGTGGGGGGGCTAGCCTGCATGTATGTGTGTGTGGGGGGCTTGCATGTTTGTGGGGGGGCTAGCCTGCATGTATGTGTGCGGGGGGTTAGCCTGCGTGTGTGTGTGTGTGTGTGTGTGTGTGTGGTGGCTTGTATGTGTGGGGGGACTTGTATGTGTGTGGGGGGGGGCTAGCCTGCATGTATGTGTGTGGGGGGGCTAGCCTGCATGTATGTGTGGGGCTAGTTATGTGTGTGGGGCTAGCCTGCATGTATGTGTGGGGGGCATGTTTGTGTGTGAGGGCTAGCTTGCATGTATCTCTGTGGGGGACTTGTATGTGTGTGGGAGGGTTAGCCTGCATGTATGTGTGTGTGGGAGTCTTGTATTCATTTGGGGGGCTTGTATGTGTGTAATGGGGCTAGCGTGCATGTATGTGTGTGGGGGCTTGAATTTGTGTGTGGGGGGTAGTAGGTGTGTGAGGGGCTAGCCTGCATGTATGTCTGTGGGCGGCTTGTATGTGTATGTTGGGGGCTAGCCTGCATGTATGTGCTTGTGAGGGGGACAAAAGTGGGGGGAAATGTGCGTTTTATGGAGTGAATATAAAAACCCTTGGAGGAGAAAACAATGGAGGAGCGGCAGGCAGGGAGGGTAAATGATCACTGGGTGTCATTGCTTCTCCTCAAGCACGGGCGCAAAACACACTCACGCATAGCCTGCAACCATTGTTTTCATGCCTTGTCCAGTGACCCAGCAGGGGCATTATTCTGCCGGTGACTGGGGAGATTCGGCCATGCTGCCTGTATTGAAGGGAATTCTGCCATACTGTCTGTAATAGTGGAGCTGGGGTAAGTGGGTTCTGCAAACTACCTGTACTGGGGTGTCTGTAAGGATCCGTACACTGTCTGTTATGGGGTAATTGAGGTGGATTCTGCACACTGCCTGTTATGGGGTGATTAGGGGGGATATTTCACACCGCCTGTTGTGGAGTAATTGGGGGGGGGGGGATTCTGCACACTGCCTGGGTGCGAATTGCCCTATTTTTTGCGCCACATTGGATTTTATTGTGAAGGTCCACACACTGCCTGTTTTGAGGTGACTGGGGCGATTCTGCACTCTGCGTGTTATGATTGGGGGGGGATTCACACTGCCTGTTGACGGGGTTGAGGGGATTCTTCATACTGCCTGTTTTGGGGCAAGTGGGGGGTTTCTGCATGCTTCCTGTTATGGGGTGATTGAGAAGGGATTCAGCATGCTGTCTGTTATAGGGCGATTAGGAGGGGGGTATTTTAGCACAACATTTGGTTCAGAATTTTGGTGCATCGAATGGTGTAAAAAATATGGTATTTCTGTGTTACCTTGACCTCTGCTTTAAGTATGAGTTAGCATATGCATCCAACCTTAAATCATGAAATACATTTGTGTAATCCGCTGGCAAATGTCATAGCACGGTTAATGTATCATCAGATAGCAGAGGCTTGCAGATACCCTCACCCATTTAATGTTATCATCATATGTAATCATTATAACTCAGGTCAGCGAGTCTGTCCAGTCACCCAAAGCTGGAAAAAGGTCACTGGACCCATTAAAGGCCATTCTTGCTCCTTGGGTAATATTATCCATCTGCACTGCTTTTATGTGCACTTTGCACTGCCATAAATTCTCTGGTATAGAGTGCTTTTTTTAAAACAGAAACAATTCACATGGAACATACAGACTAACAACCAGATTAATTTTATAAATCTTGATGCAAATCTATTTATGTTTCAATCTTCCAAGTACACAAATACAGATAGGATGTGCAATGCTTGGAAATAGCTACCAATAATTACACAGCCATCCACTCCTACTTGTGGACAAGTGTTTTGGAGATTTTTTCTTTATCAGCAGGTCAGAGATTGAAGGCTGTATTGGGATGAATATAGGGCATTTTGGTCTCTTTAGGGTTGAGTGCTGTGGCTCCTTTAAGACTTTTGTATCCTAATTGCCCTGCTAACGTGCACCTCCCAGGTTAGTTATAAAATGGTCTGAGCGGCTGCCACCCCCCCCCCCTTTGTTTCTTTTGAATTTGTGCAAGCACATGGTGTGTGGGGTCTAGGCTGTATTGCAAGGTCTTTGACCCTTCCACCCCATGGCTTACACTTGAGAGGTTTAGGGCAACCTCAGGTAAGCCTGCTCCCAATTTATCTATTGCACTGTATGTCCCAAATGGGCTCTCAGAGATTAGAGTTAGGACTGCACCCCACAGAGGCACTTTGGCGTAGTGGTGCAGCTTAAGCATACTTCTGCAGATGTGTGTGACCAAGTCCTCTGTTTTTAACCAAGTTTAGAGACAGATTATAGGCTGGCCTGCAAGCTAACAGGGTTGAGTGCTGTGGCTCCTTTAAGACTTTTGGTCTCTTTAGTCTACTAAATTAGGCCTAACATGGGTCTCTCAAGTCTCACCCCTCATCCCCAATACAGTCATCGATCCCCAGCCCTGTGCTGATGAGGGGAAAAACCTGTGTCTACAAGTAGAAGTGGATGTCTTTGTATAAATTATTAGCTATACCCAAGCACTGCACACCAAGCTGTTTCTAGGACCTTGTATGATGGCCTCCAAGACAAAAAAATGTTCATGGTTTCATATATTCATCAAGAATTCTGTGGTTCTTGGCCTGAATGCACCAGTCTTACGAAAGACACTGTTAGAATTTCAGAACATTCCCCCCCCCCTTAAATGTGACCCATAATCTGTACAATTCCATTGGAAAACAAACTGAAATCATTTATTGGGGAAAATAACAATAATATGTGTCAGGATCTGGGGCGAACGACAGTGACTCGGACAACAGTTTTTCTTCAAATCAAAAGCAATTTATTGAAAACTAAAAGTCAACAGCCAAAAATCTCTTCACTTCAGAGAAGGTTGCAGACTACAATGCACTACAGCAAGAGGTTACCTCACCAGCAATGTCCAGGGTAGGATAATACAGCAAACTGCAAGTCCTTGTTGTAACAGGTCGGCTTACAGGGCATACAAGTCCAGACTGTTAATCCACAAGTCCAAGTTCGGGTGACACAAACAAAGCCCTTCGGCTGCAATTCAGTTCTGTCAATATCTGTGAGCAGTAAGGCCTGGGCTCCTCATCCCAGGCTGTCCAACAGCCAACTGAAAGCCTCAGTGGCTCCTTTTATTAGGCTTCCCCGCAATTAGCCTCATCACCTGTGTGAGAACTGGGGTTAGGGGAAAAACCCATAGAGGACTGGGAATGTGGACTGGGGTCCTGTAAACCCGGCATGGGTCGTGCCTGATTGAGCAAAGCAAGAGAGAAATATACACCATTCAGCACTTTCCCATACACTTTACCACATAAGTCAAATAATGTGTTGAAAAATACCGTCTTAAAGAGGAACTGCAGAGGCCCTGGAGTCTGTTAGACTTTAGGGCCATCTGAGTTCCACTTCTTGGAGCTTCCCGAATTGGGATGCCCGGCTGTGTGAAATCCCCCAGGTGACCGGCTCACTTGCTTCTGGAGCCCTAACCGCGCCATGATGCCGCAGCCTCATGCCCTTTCACCTCTAGCTGTGTGTGTACCCACGCCTTGGCTTTAAATCTTGATATCTCAGCCTTTTCTTCATAAATTTAAAAACAGAAAACAGTTCTAAACAGAAACAGTCTAGTTTAGTACAATAACAGCCTGTCAGAAACCAACGGCATACAATGGCATAGCTGGGGAAAACAAAACTATAACAGGAATACCAAGCCGCATTTAGGGCAGAAAACAAACTGGGGTGGGGGAACAAAACAGAGCTTTAACACACCTCTGACCAGTGCAGATACCTCCAGGCTCCTCACACTGATCTAAATGTCATGTAATGTAAAAAAGTGGGCTATGAAATTCTGGGTAATGTGGGTTACCTATGTATCAGATGTACAGTTTTCGTGGGTGGTGTTTGTACTACAAAAATCACCACCATCATCTTGGCTGTGGACGAGGAGATGTCCCAGAGGGCCCTGCGAGACTATGCTGTGCCCTGGGGTCAGAAGGCGTGAGTCCAGTTGCGGGAAGCAAGCACCGGCTGCAAGTAGGCCCTGCCACGTTCTAGCACAAGAGTGTAACCCAGGAGGTCACCGCTGCCTAATATCTTCCATCAGAGGTGACCTGTCCCCTAGGTAGCTGGGAGGGGAGCTTGCTTACCCCGGGCGCCCCTTGCTGGCAAGCATGAACGCTGCCACTTGCGTTGACTTAGGGAGCCCTATGCCAGTCAGCCTGGAGGGGTGCTTGGAGAAACAGGGACACCACTAGCATCTGGCTGGCACCCGAAAGACTTTGTGTTATTACCACTGCATGATTCCTATCTTCCCTGTGGAATGGGTAGTTTGGTTATCAGCTGAAGTGTTTCTTCTTGCTTTGAAGTTAATCTATTGTTGAACTAACTGAAATTAAAGTTATCATTATTATTAATAATAATGTTTTTATTTTTCTAAAATTATTTATTATTCTGGATGTGCTGTAAATTGTGCTTTATATTGCTCTGTGCCGCAAATATATATATATATTGACTAATTTCGGGACTTTATGTGGATGAGAAGTTCTGGCACGTAGTAGCAGTGATTTTAAGAAAATTGTTTATTAATATTCATTTTTGAGATTGTAGCACTGTGTTTTTATATTATCATTCAACTATTCAGAAAACGCCCACCGGGAATGTGTGGATTACACCTACATTGTTGAAAGTATTGGGTGGGTCAAGATATATAATTTGGGCTGTGTCAGGATTCTGATAAAGTTGCTTATGGGTCAGGTTTAGTGGTGTTCCAGGTCAGATCTGGGGTTCGGTCATTTTTATTTCTCCTGTAACCAAGAGTAAAAACAGGCTTCCATTAGCAGTGTTCCCCAACCCTCTCCTGGAGAACCACCAACAGCTCATGTTCTGTGGATCTCCACATAGCAAGTTCTATAGCTCTATAGCATTAATCCACCAATTAATCAGTGTGGAGATCTAAAAAACCTGACCTTTGTGGCTCTACAGGAGAGAATTAGGAGACATTGCATTAGAGTCATTGCAGGTTAAATTATGGGTAACAGTCGAGTCTGAAAGTGACTGTCACAATCTACTTACCTTCCCTCGACAGCCGCATCAGCAGCTGGCGCTGGCTTGGGCAGCGCAGCCTCGAGCGGCGCCGAGCGTGTCTTCCACTCGTGGCCGTGTTCCCAGCTCGTCTGTTTGTGTATGAGCATGGCTCTCTTATGCCCTAGGTTAGGTTAAAGGGTCAAAGAGCCCCAATTAAATTGATGGGTGAAAAACACCCTAATTGTGAATTGGGTAGTCAGATCATAGATTGTAGCTGGGCCAATGAGTCCTAGTGTTTCCCCCCCCCCCCACCCCCGTCAATGCCATCTACTTCCCTTCCTTAAAGGTGTTCCCACCTCACTCTCTCACTGCCCGTGATAGCGTGCTGCTGGGTGCTATTGTTCCTGTGATTGTTTATTGTTATACCGTTGCCGAGCTAGCTTGCCTGACCATTTTGAGACCGCCACCTGAACCGACCTTTGCCTGGATTCCGACTACGTTCCCGCCTCATCGCTTGTACTACAAACTCTCTGATTACCCAGTTTGACCCTTAGCTCGACCTTTGACCCTTCTTGTGCTTCTCTCTTGGCGCTGTATACCGTGTATGACCCCGGCTTGCTTGATAACTCCCAGTCTTACTTCTGGTTCATCCGCCTTCACCCCTATAAGTCCACAATCTTTGAGCTACCAAGTCCTGGGGGCAACCGTGTCCGGTGAGGCGTTTAAGGTGTACCAGACGGTGGCTTGACTAGCTGCGGAGATTGGGGGTTGTGAACTCACAAACAAGGCGGGTGTCCTCGGGGTTTGACAGTGATTTTATGGTAGCGTTGGGATTCCTGATTTAGAGAGTTAGACCCGAATATTTCAGCTTGGCTCCCACTTTGACCTCTTCAACCCTATTTATCTATGTTCATGACCCTCCCCTATTTCACCGGAACTGCAATAACATTTCACAGTACTTATGGCGCCACCTGCAGAGAAAAAAATGACTCTTGGGTGAAAATTAAAACGTTGGCGGGTGATGGAGGAAGACGTAGCTACATTAGCATTGATGCGTTATGTACTTCACAGATATTTACATAATTCAGTCTTATATTAACTGGAACGGCAGCCCTCGCAAACATTGCTGATTTGAAAGGCTTTCATGTGTGAAAGACAATACATCACCTGCCATGTTTCAAGCGTAATGAAGGAGGCTTGCAGTGACTATTACAGACACACAACAAAATTCAATTGCTACATCATTCAATGAAACATAAAATATATGCTAAAACGATTGTAAATGATAGCACGCTGGTATGTGTCTGTTAATATATTTTCACTAAGGATTTCATTTGTGGGGAACAAGTCTATTGTGGCACCCAGAAGAAAATGTCACACAAAGGGGGTAAAAAACAAAATATAGGGAAGTGACACAGAGGTAAGGATAGCAATTCACAGGGGTCGATCCGGAGTCAGGTGAGAATTCTCACTTCCTTTTTAGTAGAGAAAACTGCCTTTCACTTTCATTGTCTACTGGGTGTAAATTTTCACCAAGGTAGACAAGGAAAGTGAATGGCAATTTTCTCTTCTAAAAAAAGAAGGGGGTTTTCTCATCAGGCCCGAATTGACCCCATAGTCTTTTCTTTTTTTTTTATTTTTTTATAAATTCTTTTTTTATTAATTTTCAAAGTGAAACAGTGGAAATACAGTCATGACAAGAAACAATGGCAGACGTTTCAAAGATTATCTATCAACATACATTTGTTTCATTCTCAAGCTCAGAGCAAGCCTATTGGCTCGAATTTAAGTCTACCGAGAGTATAAGAAAAAAGAACCTACGGGGTAAACAGAACAGAACAAGAGGGCAGGGCAGGGTACAAGGGCGGAGGGGCAGTTCGGGCTCATAGCCGCACGTGTCGGGGGGGGGGGGGGGCGGAAGCGGGGCTGGGGGGGGGATACAAGACCTCATGTATGGGCTGTAGTACTATTCATGGTACGGGAGCTTACGTTCCTAAGAGGACTCCAGGATTGCCTTGCATTCATCGGAGTCTAAAAACAGCATCCAATTATACCAGGTGGTGGTGAATTTTTCAGACCCTCCATCTCTCGTCAAAATAAGGCTCTCGAAGCGCATGATATCATTCACCTTTAACACCCAGGTTGCCAGCGAGGGGGAACTATTCTGCCTCCACATTAGCGGTATGCAGGCCTTCGCTGCATTCAATAGCTGGCACTGGAGAGATTTCTTATAACCCTTAAAGGGAGCCTTGGTTAGGTGGAGCAGACACGCGCCCGGGTCGTCAGGTAGGTGATACTCCGAGATATCGTTTATTATCTTCCTGACGGCATCCCAAAAGGGGCGAATCGTAGGGCAAGACCAGAAAATATGTAAAAGGTCACCCCTCTCCGCACCACACCTCCAGCAGTTAGTCGACGAGCCGGGCTTCCACTTACCGACAACGGTGGGAACTGCATACCAGCGGGTGAGTAGCTTGTAATTGCACTCCTGGAATTTAGTGCAAATGGAGGTTTTGTGCGGCGCGGAGAGAAGCCTCCCAATCTGGTCTGGTGACAAGGTGACACCTAGGTCTCGCTCCCACTTTCCAATGTAAGGCGGCACCTTATCGGCCATGGGGGAGACAAGTAGCTTATACATGCGGGAGAGAACATGTGTCTCAAGATTATTACTTGTGCAAATTTCCTCAAAAGCTGTGAGAGGCCTGAGCCGCGTGGGGATAGCCCCAAGGGACCCTAGAAAGTGCCGTAGCTGAATGCACTGCCAGCCTGACCATTCTGAAAGCCCCCTGGCCCGAGCTAGTGAAGATAAATCCGACCACCCGCCCTCCGACCAGAAATGTTGTACTCCCGCCTCTCTCCATTCTTTTGATCTCGGACCCTCACATCCCGGGGGGAAGCAGGGGTTCCCCAGAACGGGAATCAGGGGGGAGGGTCCAGGGGAGATATCCTGAAGGCCCGCTGTTAACTTGCCTATCCTTAAGGTGACTCCTATGGTGGGATGTTTTAGAGCCCGGGGCACGTCCTTCCCCTCCAGCCACATAATGTTTGGTAACGGTGCCTCGGCGGCCCCCTGTTCCAAGCCGACCCACTGCTTATTGCACCCATGCAGACACCAGTCCACCACTCTCCCCAGGTGTACTGCAGAGTGGTATCTCACCGGATCTGGGAACCCTATTCCCCCGTTCTCTTTTGCCCTGGTGAGCGTGTCTCTATTAATCCTGTGCCGTTTCCCTCCCCAACCCATAGTCTTTTCTAATAGTCAAATACCTTATCAGTATGCATGGAAGGAGCTACTGATCTACACAAACGGTCCATACTATACAAATACTTGTTTGGCAATGGAGTCACTGTCCAATGTTCAAAGCGGTGACATGGGTCACAACATTTAGAACATCAGGAGGTGTTGCTAGTTAGTCATACAGATCAGCTATGGGTTGAGGAGTATAATCATGCATGACGTTGTGACCAAATAACATGTGCACATACCTCCCAACCTTCCCAGATTGGACGGGACAGTCCCATGATCACACTGATGTTCCGCTGTCCTGCAAGGTTACCCACTTGTTGCCAGCAATGCGGCACTGCCTCCCGCCCTGTTTCGGGGCAGGTGCTAATGTGCTGCTGTGCACTCATTGGTGGTCACCACAGCTGTGCTGCCTTGTGGATAGTGTTATTTGGCAGGCTGGCCTTTGGGGTGTGCCAACAAGGGATATTGGCCACTACTTCCCAGCGTTTTTGCACTGCCATTTGGCTACAGCAAGATGGCTGGCTCCAGCACTAGGGACACTTTGCTTGCTACATTAACAATGTATTTGTTTTAGGCTACAAGAAAATGGCTCTCTCCCTCCCTGCATCACATCCAGATCTGTGTAAGAACTGTGCTAGTGTGTGTACATCTTTGTGGCAGGCAGGGGCAGTGCTCTTATGAAAGGTTTGTCCATAAACTCTGCTGCATCCAATAATGTGTTTAAGATATGTTGAGAATAGAGACATTAACCCTTCCTATGACTCATATAGCATTTCAGTTTTTTAATGGATTAAAGCAGACAAAAACTTGCTGACAGCTATTTCAATATGCTGGTGAGGGTGTACACATAAGGCAGTGGGAGCCAGGTATGCCCCAGGGATGAGGACATCAGCTTCTCTTGAATCTCTTAGATGTTTGCTAGTTGTCTCACTCTTTCTTCTTTGGATTGACCAAAATACCTGAAACCTTATTGTGATAAGTTGTGGGATCAGTCTCATTTTTGAGATGGCTGAGTGTGAATTGGTGAGATATTTGGTGTGGTTAGGAGTGTGGGGCTTAATCACAAAAATCCAGATGTCCCTCCTACCCATCCTGAAATGTTGGGAGTTATGTGTGCAAGGTGAAATGTTTCTAGTGGTTAAATGTAAGGAATCTGTAAAAGCAACTTTGGACGAAGCCCAAACATTACGGAACACTTCACCCACCCCCCACCCATTGCTAAGCCCAATTCGGACAAAAACACAATAAGAACTTACTGCAGGTAATCCCAAGATGGGGACCTAAATGACAGGTAAGTCACCCAATCCCCTGCAGCAGTGTGACTGTACTGGTCTGTCTCCCAAGCCGATGGCTTCTATGCAGAGCCCCGTCGACTGCTGGCATCAGCAGTAGCCCCAGCACTCAAACTTACATGGAAACATGGAATATTGATGGCAGAAGGAGACTACATGGTCTATCTAGTCTGCCCTTATGTATGTATGATCTCTTTATCTTAGAATAGATGGATGCTTATCCCAGGCATGATTCTACTAGCCCCCTTGTTCTATCATTAAGTCTCTTCCTAAAAACACTTCCCACCCAAACCCTACTCAATTCTTCTACATACTGTACATGTTTAATGGTCTCATATTGTCATGGTGGCTAATCTGATCCTACACGTGCCTGTGCTACTGTGCATGTGCAGCAGGCATCTCCTGGTGCTAGTGGCCTTTAAAAGGAGGCTTGAGGATCTGGGAAGATGCCCGCAGATCTTCTCCATGCTATGGCCTTGTTCCTGTACACATCTGAATCCTGAATGCCCAGCTCTGTTCCTGCCTGCACCTGAACCCAGAACTCCCAGCTCTGTTGCTGCACACACCTGAACTCTGAACAGCCAGCTCTGTTTCTGCACTTACCTGGGCTATAAGCTTCTCGGCTCTGTTCCTGCATGCACTCCATATTGGACTCAATTGGGCTCACTACTTGTTGGTGAAAGTTGTGGAACTCCAGCCTGTCTACAGCGCAGTCCAGTTCCAGCTCAGCATTACCTGATACTCTGACCTTTTCTTCAGCTGCGTTTACCCTGTAATCACTAGAGATGAGCGAACTTCTTGAAAGTTCGATTCGGGCGATTCGCCGAATTTCCCCAAGAAATTCGGGTTCGCCCGAATCGAACTTTCACGAATCGCTCATCTGAAAAAAAAAATGCCGGCATGGTGGGAGTGGGCAGGCCGGCTACGCTGTTAGCAGACGGCGGAAGCCGGCTTGCTGACAGCGCAGCCGGCCTGCCCGCTCCCACCATGCCGGCATTTTTTTAAAAAGCAAACACTTACCTGCATGGTCGGAGCGTGGAGGCCGGCGCCGCTCTCAGGCGCCCTCTGATGACGCGCCCTCTGATGACGCGCCCTCTGATGACAGCTGAGAGGCCTCCACGCTCCGGCGCCGCTCTCAGCTGTCATCAGAGGACACGTCATCAGAGGGCGCGTCATCAGGGGGCGCCTGAGAGCGGCGCCGGCCTCCACGCTCCGACCATGCAGGTAAGTGTTTGCTTTTTAAAAAAATGCCGGCATGGTGGGAGCGGGCAGGCCAGCTGCGCTGTCAGCGGGCTGGCTTCCGCCGCCCGCTGACAGCGTAGCCGGCCTGCCCGCTCCCACCATGCTGGCATTTTTTTTTTTTTTATTTCAGGGAAAATTCGATCGGCACGAATTCGAATCGGGTTTGTGCCGAATCGAATTTTCCCTGAAATTCGGAGCGAATTCCGGTTCGTCCGAACCGGTTCGCTCATCCCTAGTAATCACTATCAGGGGAAGCCACAGGTGGCACTGCTGGAAGTAGTCTGTGTATCGACCAATCCACAACAAGGCATATGACACAAATAACTTTCCCTAACCTCGTCCCTTGGTTTAACTTTATGGATAGATGCATTTTTTCAACTGTATTTACAATGTAATTATGTCACCTCTCTCCCTTCTTTCCTCCAGGCTGTACAAGTTAACTTCTTCAAGTCTCTCCTGGTACATTTTAAGCATAAGTCCTTCCACCATTTTTGTTGCCCACCTTTGAACCTATTCTATTTGAATATTAGCCCTCGCCAGGGCTCTTTACAGCAGCATCACAACCTTCATCTTCCTGCTGGTGATGCCTCGAGCTGTGAAGCTGAGCATCCTGCTTGATTTTCCTACTGCCAGGCTACACTGTCCACTTATCTTGCAGCTTTTAGTAATCAGTATCTCTTATCTCCTCCAAAGTCCTGACTAACACAGTACTGCACATTCAGTACACAGAGCGAGGATTCCTTCTACCCAAGTGCAAGTTTACATTTAGAGACATTAAACTCCATTTATCCGGTAAAGCCAAATCATTTTCCATGTTGCCGACACCTCCAGGAATATCCCCCCCTTTGTGTCAGCCAGAAAGTCCTATAACATGTCTCTAAAATCTAGATTAAAAACAGAGGTCTCAGTTGCACACATTCTCAAATGCATGGGGAAGCCGCATTCTGCATTAACCCTTTAGTTGCCAAGCCCGTAACACCTACGTGCTGGCTTGGCTGGGCGTTAAGTGCCAAGCACGTAGGTGTTACGGGCTGCACTGTAACTCACCTCCTGACGATCGACAGATGAAGACGGCCTGGATCCCGCCTCCACAGCGTAGAAGAGTCATGGGGGGGTCACCTGGAGGTGACCCTGACCTCACCCCAGTCACCAGATCGTCGGTGGACCAATCCGAAGAGGGGCGCACGGCTGTTGTCATCAGCCGGCGCCACCTCTTTAAAAAGAACTTGCGGACTTGCGGTCTCCTCTTTGTTCGCCGGCTCGAGGTAGGTGTGTGTGTGTGGGGGTGTGGGGGAGTGTGTGGGGTCAGTGATTTTTTGTTGGGGGGGGTTGGGGGGGGTGGCTGTACCCTGATCGGCAGGGGCGGACTGACAGGCCAGTCCAATCGGCCGTTGTCCGCCCTCGCACACCCAAGCTAGCTGATCGGGGGGGGCGGGGGGTTCGGGGGTCACGGTCGCCGATCCGCCAGCATCCCCAACCCCCGATCCGATCCCCCGATCCGATCCCCCCCCCCCTGATCAGCTGGCTGTCAAAGTTCCTCGGGGGCCTGACTGGACTCATTTGCGCATCTATCCCCACCCTGCCACCCATCCATCCATCCATCAATCCGCACCTATCTCCAGCCTGCGCCTGCCACCCATCCATCCATCCGCACCTATCTCCAGCCTGCCCCTGCCACCCATCCATCCATCCGCCATCCATCCGCACCTATCTCCAGCCTGTGCCTGCCACCCATCCATCCATCCATCCATCCGCACCTATCTCCAGCCTGCCCCTGCCACCCATCCATCCATCCATCCGCACCTATCTCCAGCCTGCCCCTGCCACCCATCCATCCATCCGCACCTATCTCCAGCCTGCCCCTGCCACCCATCCATCCATCCGCACCTATCTCCAGCCTGCCCCTGCCACCCATCCATCCATCCGCACCTATCTCCAGCCTGCCCCTGCCACCCATCCATCCATCCATCCAACCGCACCTATCTCTAGCCTGCCACCCACCCATCCGTCCATCCATCCATCCGCACCTATCTCCAGCCTGCCCCTGCCACCCATCCATCCATCCATCCGCACCTATCTCCAGCCTGCCCCTGCCACCCATCCATCCATCCGCACCTATCTCCAGCCTGCCCCTGCCACCCATCCATCCATCCGCACCTATCTCCAGCCTGCCCCTGCCACCCATCCATCCATCCGCACCTATCTCCAGCCTGCCCCTGCCACCCATCCATCCATCCATCCAACCGCACCTATCTCTAGCCTGCCACCCATCCATCCATCCATCCGCACCTATCTCCAGCCTGCCCCTGCCACCCATCCATCCATCCGCACCTATCTCCAGCCTGCCCCTGCCACCCATCCATCCGCACCTATCTCCAGCCTGCCCCTGCCACCCATCCATCCATCCACACCTATCTCCAGCCTGCCCCTGCCACCCATCTATCCATCCATCCATCCGCACCTATCTCCAGCCTGCCCCTGCCACCCATCCATCCATCCGCACCTATATCCAGCCTGCCCCTGCCACCCATCCATCCATCCGCACCTATCTCCAGCCTGCCCCTGCCACCCATCCATCCATCCGCACCTATCTCCAGCCTGCCCCTGCCACCCATCCATCCATCCATCCATCCATCCGCACCTATCTCCAGCCTGCCCCTGCCACCCATCCATCCATCCATCCGCACCTATCTCCAGCCTGCCCCTGCCACCCATCCATCCATCCATCCGCACCTATCTCCAGCCTGCCCCTGCCACCCATCCATCCATCCATCCGCACCTATCTCCAGCCTGCCCCTGCCACCCATCCATCCATCCGCACCTATCTCCAGCCTGCCCCTGCCACCCATCCATCCGCACCTATCTCTAGCCTGCCCCTGCCACCCATCCATCCATCCATCCGCACCTATCTCCAGCCTGCCCCTGCCACCCATCCATCCATCCGCACCTATCTCCAGCCTGCCCCTGCCACCCATCCATCCATCCATCCACACCTATCTCCAGCCTGCCCCTGCCACCCATCCACCCATCCATCCATCCGCACCTATCTCCAGCCTGCCCCTGCCACCCATCCATCCATCCGCACCTATCTCCAGCCTGCCCCTGCCACCCATCCATCCATCCGCACCTATCTCCAGCCTGCCCCTGCCACCCATCTATCCATCCATCCATCCGCACCTATCTCCAGCCTGCCCCTGCCACCCATCCGTCCATCCATCCATCCATCCATCCGCACCTATCTCCAGCCGGCCCCTGCCACCCATCCATCCATCCATCCGCACCTATCTCCAGCCTGCCCCTGCCACCCATCCATCCATCCATCCATCCGCACCTATCTCCAGCCTGCCCCTGCCACCCATCCATCCATCCATCCGCACCTATCTCCAGCCTGCCCCTGCCACCCATCCATCCATCCGCACCTATCTCCAGCCTGCCCCTGCCACCCATCCATCCATCCATCCATCCGCACCTATCTCCAGCCTGCCCCTGCCACCCATCCATCCATCCATCCGCACCTATCTCCAGCCTGCCCCTGCCACCCATCCATCCATCCATCCATCCATCCGCACCTATCTCCAGCCTGCCCCTGCCACCCATCCATCCATCCGCACCTATCTCCAGCCTGCCCCTGCCACCCATCCATCCGCACCTATCTCCAGCCGGCCCCTGCCACCCATCCATCCATCCATCCATCCGCACCAATCTCCAGCCTGCCCCTGCCACCCATCCATCCATCCATCCGCACCTATCTCCAGCCGGCCCCTGCCACCCATCCATCCATCCATCCATCCATCCGCACCTATCTCCAGCCTGCCCCTGCCACCCATCCATCCATCCATCCGCACCTATCTCCAGCCTGCCCCTGGCACCCATCCCTCCATCCGCACCTATCTCCAGCCGGCCCCTGCCACCCATCCCTCCATCTTCACCTATCTCTAGCCTGCCCCTGCCACCCATCCATCCATCCGCACCTATCTCCAGCCTGCCCCTGCCACCCATCCCTCCATCTGCACCTATCCCCAGCCTGCCCCTGTCACCCCTCCATCCACACTCATCCCCAGCCTGCCCCTGTCATCCCTCCATCCACACTCATCCCCAGCCTGTGCCCCTGTCACCCCTCCATCCACACTCATGCCTCCATCCACACTCATGCCTCCATCCACACTCATCCCCAGAACAGGGACGGGGCAGAGGTGGGACAAGGGGTGGGGTCTCGCTGAGGGCCCTTGGTTTTTTTGGTCCTGGGCGCCGGTGCCCGGTGGCGGCACATCTCGGGTGATGGTGGCGGGTGCGGCCGGGGCCGGGCTGGCTCTGGCTTGTTATGCGGCTTATGGCGGCGGCCGCCTGCAGCACCGGGGACGGGACCGGCTGATGGTGGAGAAGAACTGGGGGCCCCGGGGCTTCCTGATGCCAGTCACAGCCGCCAACGAGACGGTAAGAGAAAGGGGTGGGGTGCACCCCATTATACACCCCAATATCCTAATGGAGGCAGGGTCAGGGGGAGGTCACTGTGAAACCCCCCCCGAATGCCCAGATCAAATCACCTCACCCCGCTTCTACTGCGCAGGTGCAGCCGCTCATCCAATCCAGTGCGCTAGTAGAGTGAATCCCCAGTAAAACTTACCTTACCACCGCTCTAGCTATAGCATAGTGCGGCTATTGCCCATGCATGTGTCGTTAGATTGGGGGATCAGGTAGTTATTATCAGGCATTCAGTTCACCCACACTCCCTAATCTTAACTTTTTCCCTTAGGTGATTCGCTGAGATTTGAATATCGCTACTGCTTTTTGTTTGGACCGTGCTCTTTTTGGACCTTGGCCACTTCCTCCTTTTTGGACCTTGGCCCCTTCCTCCTTTTTGGACCTTGGCCCCTTCCTCCTTTTTGGACCTTGGCCCCTTCCTCCTTTTTGGACCTTGGCCCCTTCCTCCTTTTGGGACCTTGGCCCCTTCCTCCTTTTGGGACCTTAGCCCCTTCCTCCTTTTGGGAGCCTAGCTGGGATCCCATGACCTGCTGCTCCTGACTCCACCACTTCTCATCGGGTTGTAACTATACACTTTTATTTCTATTTTTGTCTGTTTTTTTTGCTTTGTTTTATTGTATTGTATTTTTTTGTTTCATTTTTTGTCTGTTTTTTTGCTTTGTTTTATTGTATTGTATTTTTTTGTAATTTGTCTTTAGTTTTAGCCTTTAGTTTTAGCCTTTAGTTTTAGCCTTTAGTTTTAGCCTTTTTTTTTAGATTTTTGTTTGCATTGGGGTATGGCTGGTAAGCGGTACACTGCACAGGAAGCTGCGGCTTACCTGATGGCGTCTGACTCGGAAGATTTTAGTGAGTCAGGGTCTGAGTTCTTCCCATCAGATAGCGAGTCAGACAGTGTATACTCTACTGAGGAAACACAGCCGCGCAGTGCTACCAGTAGTAGCCACCGTAGAAGGGATAGTACCGCACAAAGTGAGGCCACGCTTCAGGCGAGTGTAGTGCAGGATGAGGCATCGAGTGCTGCAGCTGGTGAAGGAGCGTCTGCGTGGAGGCCTCCTAATAATATTTCCCCCGAAATTCCCCCTTTTGATTCGGTCCCCGGGGTCAATGTAGACACCACAAATTTTGGTGTCATTGACTTTTTCAAATTGTTCCTCACAGAAGCCATCCTACTGGATATGGTCTTCTATACCAATCTGTATGCCGAGCAGGTCTTAGCGCAAAACCCCCAGCAGAGGCACGCCCGAGCTCAGGCATGGCATCCCACAAATTTGAGTGAGATAAAGAAATTTTGGGGGCTCACTCTAGCAATGGGTATCCTAAAAAAATTTAGTATTTCCTCCTACTGGGATACCCAAACCATATTGGCAACTCCATTATTTCCGGCTGTAATGTCCAGAAACCGCTACCAAATTTTACTGCGGTTTCTGCATTTTAACGACAATTCCACTGCTATTCCCCGTGGTGAGCCCGGTCAGGACAGGCTGCATAAATTACGGCCCCTGCTCAACAGCCTGTCAGATCGCTTCGCAGTAGTGTACACCCCCGGCCAAAAATTATCAATTGACGAGTCACTACTGCTTTTCAAAGGGCGCATTGTTTTTCGGCAATATATCCCTAGCAAGCGTGCCCGCTACGGGATTAAATTTTACCAATTATGCGATAGTGTGACCGGCTACATCAAATATTTTCGAATCTATGAAGGAAAGGACACCTATCTGGACCCCCCTGGTTGTCCCCTTGATTTGTCAATAAGTGGAAAGATTGTTTGGGACCTTATGACTCCATTGTTGGGTAGAGGTTTCCACTTATATGTGGACAACTTCTATACCAGCATCCCCTTATTTCGCGCCCTTTATTCGTTGGATACCCCGGCCTGCGGCACCATCAACCCTAAACGCAAAGGATTGCCCAGGCCACTACTTGAAAAAAAATTAAAAAGGGGGGAGTCTTATGCTCTAAGAAGCGATGAGGTCCTGGCCATGAAATACATGGGCAAAAAAAAATGTATTCCTTCTGACAACACTCCACGATGAGTCAGTTGTGAATGTAAGGCAACGTGGTCCCCGAGCCCCTTCCCAAAAGCCACGTTGCATAACCGATTATAATAAATTCATGGGTGGCGTTGATAAAACGGACCAAATATTAACTTATTACAACGCCACCCGAAAAACTCGAGCCTGGTACACTAAAGTTGCTATCCATTTGGTCCAAATGGCAACCTACAACAGCTTTGTTGCCTTCAAGGCAGCAGTGCCAGGCTCCAATTTATCGTACATAAAATACCAGCAGCAGTTACTCCCTGCTTTGTTGTTTGGGGATACTGCGGAAGAACCAGATCTGCCTAGCAATGACAACCAGGCCAGATTAGTAGGGAAGCACTTTATAAAGTTGCTTCCTGAAATTGGTAGAAAGCGGTATCCCCAGAGAGCTTGTAGGGTTTGTAGGAAGCGTGGCATTAGAAGAGATGTGCGGTATTATTGCCCGACCTGTCCCAGCCAACCCGGGTTATGCCTCGAAGATTGTTTTGAGGTATACCATACTCAACTAAATTATTGAGCAATGCATTTTTTTTTTTTGGTAGGTAGGCCCCTTTTAGGATTAGGTTTCTTAGGTATTTTGTGTTGCCATTATATTTTATTTTCTTTTAGTTTCTTTTCGCTGTTGCTAATCCGAAGGGAAATGGTGGAGCAGGAGCAGCTGGTTACTTGTGGCAAGTGATGATAAAATGTGACCAATTTCAGGTCCTTGATTCCTAATATTGGTCATTGATCACTGCACTGATCTTATAGTCTGATGACACAGCTACAGTATCCTATAATCTGATGACACAGCTACAGTATCCTATAATCTGATGGCACAGCTACAGTATCCTATAATCTGATGGCACAGCTACAGTATCCTATAATCTGATGGCACAGCTACAGTATCCTATAATCTGATGGCACAGCTACAGTATCCTATAATCTGATGGCACAGCTACAGTATCCTATAATCTGATGGCACGGCTACAGTATCCTACTTGCACTTCTTAGAACAGGTAGGAAATTGTTTTGTTTTTCCATAGCGCATGTGTTAGTTTTGGGTGATTGGTAACTGTACCCTTCAAAGTACCTATGCATGTGGGGTATTATTTTGTTCAGCAGATGTTGTGCTTTCAGATTTACTGTGTTACTTCTTGCTTGCTTATTGTTTTTATAGGAAAATATGGTTTTGAATCTGCTTTTTGCTTTTTTTTTTAGCGAAATCCTTTGGAACCAGAGATTCTGCCAATCAATAGATTTGGAAGGAAGTCACCGACGTCAACAAGCCCAGTAGGCTTAGAAACCTTGAGGTATGTACTTTCCAAAAATATATAGTTTGTGGGGGGTATTTCAAATGTAAAGGGTTGTAAATTTGGAGAAACTGCAAGGTGCGCACTTTGTGTGCGCCGCTGATTTTTTCAAGTAAAATTACCCTCAAACGCATGCTTGACTTTGGGGTGTTTGGCAACTCTACACTTCAACGTACCTATGCATGTGGGGTATTATTTCGTTCAGCAGATGTTGTGCTTTCAGATTTACTGCGTTACTTCTTGCTTGCTTATTGTTTTTATAGGAAAATATGGTTTTGAATCTGCTTTTTGCTTTTTTTTTTAGCGAAATCCTTTGGAACCAGAGATTCTGCCAATCAATAGATTCGGAAGGAAGTCACCGACGTCAACAAGCCCAGTAGGCTTAGAAACCTTGAGGTATGTACTTTCCAAAAATATATAGTTTGTGGGGGGTATTTCAAATGTAAAGGGTTGTAAATTTGGAGAAACTGCAAGGTGCGCACTTTGTGTGCGCCGCTGATTTTTTCAAGTAAAATTACCCTCAAACGCATGCTTGACTTTGGGGTGTTTGGCAACTCTACACTTCAAAGTACCTATGCATGTGGGGTATTGTTTTGTTCAGCAGCCGTTGTGCTTTCAGATTTACTGCGTTACTTCTTGCTTGCTTATTGTTTTTATAGGAAAAAATGTTTTTGAATCTGCTTTTTGCTTTTTTTTTTAGCGAAATCCTTTGGAACCAGAGATTCTGCCAATCAATAGATTCGGAAGGAAGTCAGCGACGTCAACAAGCCCAGTAGGCTTAGAAACCTTGAGGTATGTACTTTCCAAAAATATATAGTTTGTGGGGGGTATTTCAAATGTAAAGGGTTGTAAATTTGGAGAAACTGCAAGGTGCGCACTTTGTGTGCGCCGCTGATTTTTTCAAGTAAAATTACCCTCAAACGCATGCTTGACTTTGGGGTGTTTGGCAACTCTACACTTCAACGTACCTATGCATGTGGGGTATTATTTTGTTCAGCAGATGTTGTTCTTTCAGATTTACTGCGTTACTTCTTGCTTGCTTATTGTTTTTATAGGAAAATATGGTTTTGAATCTGCTTTTTGCTTTTTTTTTTAGCGAAATCCTTTGGAATCAGAGATTCTGCCAATCAATAGATTCGGAAGGAAGTCACCGACGTCAACAAGCCCAGTAGGCTTAGAAACCTTGAGGTATGTACTTTCCAAAAATATATAGTTTGTGGGGGGTATTTCAAATGTAAAGGGTTGTAAATTTGGAGAAACTGCAAGGTGCGCACTTTGTGTGCGCCGCTGATTTTTTCAAGTAAAATTACCCTCAAACGCATGCTTGACTTTGGGGTGTTTGGCAACTCTACACTTCAAAGTACCTATGCATGTGGGGTATTGTTTTGTTCAGCAGCCGTTGTGCTTTCAGATTTACTGTGTTACTTCTTGCTTGCTTAATGTTTTTATAGGAAAAAATGTTTTTCAATCTGCTTTTTGCTTTTTTTTTTAGCGAAATCCTTTGGAACCAGAGATTCTGCCAATCAATAGAGTCGGAAGGAAGTCACCGACGTCAACAAGCCCAGTAGGCTTAGAAACCTTGAGGTATGTACTTTCCAAAAATATATAGTTTGTGGGGGGTATTTCAAATGTAAAGGGTTGTAAATTTGGAGAAACTGCAAGGTGCGCACTTTGTGTGCGCCGCTGATTTTTTCAAGTAAAATTACCCTCAAACGCATGCTTGACTTTGGGGTGTTTGGCAACTCTACACTTCAACGTACCTATGCATGTGGGGTATTATTTTGTTCAGCAGATGTTGTGCTTTCAGATTTACTGCGTTACTTCTTGCTTGCTTATTGTTTTTATAGGAAAATATGGTTTTGAATCTGCTTTTTGCTTTTTTTTTTAGTGAAATCCTTTGGAACCAGAGATTCTGCCAATCAATAGAGTTCAAACCAATGGACCCACGCCAACAAGCCTAGTATGCTTAGAAACCTTAAATTGTGCACTTTCCAAAAGTATATAGTTTGTGGGGGGTATTTCAAATGTAAAGGGTTGTATTTTTTGAAAAACTGCGAGGAGCGCAAAGTATTTGTATTTTATCTGAAAATCTCCTCTAGCGCTCTTTGCAGTTTCTGGGGTCTCCTGGGCAGGAAAGGGTGTCTACTAATACATGTGTGGTACCGTTGTAACCGGGAGAAATGGGGCTTTTACTCTCAATATGAAAAACCTTTATTTTCGATTAAAAAAAAACACTGCAAAATGTAAAAACGTGTGTATTTTTTATTTTCTTTCACATATTTTGCCCAAAATAATTATGATAAAACTACAAAATTGATAAACATATTATGTTAAAGCCCAGATTCTGCTGAAAAAAACAATATGTAATTTTTATGGGAAGTCCCAGAAAATCCCTTCAAAAATTACAGTTGAACATGGGGAGCGCAAAATAGTGAAAAATGCTCTGGCAACAGGGAGTGGGAAATGCTGCAGGTAGGCTGGCACTTAAAGGGTTAAAGCGCATATGATGTGTAGCCCTACACTGATATATAAGACATAAGACCCACTTTTAGGATATACACCGCAATGAAAAAATTTGGAGCTAGTTTACCCAAAGTCCTCCTATACCTCTTGTGCTATTGCTAGACTGCCCTGATGGTGATCCTGTCTAAAGGCACCAAGTAATGCCTGATTTTTAGCCCTGGTATCAATTTTAATATTTTTACTGCACTAGTGAACACCATTTTTAGCAATAGTAAAATAGACAACTCAGGTGATCTTACTTTTCTAGTTGATAGTATAAATATATAAAATAAAAAGAATGGAAACAGAAACTATGCCCTGTAAAGAGAAGATGGCTATTATTCACTTTCAGTTAGGTTCCATTATGCAATGTGTATAGGGGCTTGCATTACCAGAAATGTAGCTGAGACCAGGAGGACGTGCTGACACTGAACTCATTATTATGATCACAGGTAATGAGCAGAGCTCTTATGCTGCACCAATACGCCGGGTGCTATTTATAGGGAGGATCCGGGGAGCAGGCCTTCTATCTCAGATAATATATATCATGGTCGCATAGTCACATAATGGTTCTTCTTTATTACCGGCACGAAATGATGGAGAAAGTCAAACTGCACACAGATCATCTTCACAGCCTGAAATAAGAATGTAATTCCAGCTTCTAATGGCCATTCCTATTACTTCAATTTAAAGTTCTGGTCAAGGCACACACTAACTTTCTAGCCCCCATGTTCCCACACATAGAAACAACGTAAAATGAGCCATTTCAAAGCATCTCAAAATACCTGATTGTATGTAAATACTTTATGTATTCTAAGTGAAGCCACTGCTTTCACTATTATTTCTATTATAAATTGGGCTTGGCTAAGAAGAAGGGCATGTCATGTCGCAGCTTTAAGAGTCATGTGTGCACTCTACTTTGGTCTGAAACAGTTTTGCAACCACTGTTTCTCATAGACAAAATAAGTAAACTCACATATACATTGTTCCTGTGCTGCTGGGTGGGCCACGGGAGTCCAGAGGATGGAGGAGCAGCAGGTGGGTGGGCACGGTAACTGAACTGTAAAGGTGTAATAACTCACCTAGCAGAGGTAACGCACATAGGATTTGGAGGAGGAAAACAAGAAAACAATATTCTGAACCAAATATTGTTCTCAAACAATACAAACAACCCCCCCCCCCCCCCCCAGAAACAAATAATAGGCCAGGTGCAGAATCCCCTACTTACAGCCAGAGTGGCATTCTCCCCCCATCCCATTCCCCATAGGCAGTGTGGCATCCCCCTTCCCATTCCCATAGGCAGTGTGGCATTCCCCCCTCCAATTTTCCATAGACAGTGTGGCACCCCCTCACATTTCCATAGGCAGTGTGGCATCCCCCCTCCCATTCCCATAGGCAGTGTGGCATTCCCCCCTCCAATTTTCCATAGACAGTGTGGCACCCCCTCACATTTCCATAGGCAGTGTGGCATCCCCCCTCCCATTCCCATAGGCAGTGTGGCATTCCCCCCTCCAATTTTCCATAGACAATGTGGCACCCCCTCACATTTCCATAGGCAGTGTGGTATTCCAACCTCCAATTTTCCATAGACAGTGTGGTATTCCCCCCCTCACATTTCCATAGGCAGTGTGGCATTCCCTCCTCACATTTCCATAGGCAGTGTGGTATTCCCCCCTCACATTTCCATAGGCAGTGTGGTATTCCCCCCCTCACATTTCCATAGGCAATGTGGTATTCCCCCCTCACATTTCCATAGGCAGTGTGGTATTCCCCCCTCACATTTCCATAGGCAGTGTGGTATTCCCCCCTCACATTTCCATAGGCAGTGTGGTATTCCCCCCTCACATTTCCATAGGCAGTGTGGTATTCCCCCCTCACATTTCCATAGGCAGTGTGGTATTTCCCCCTCACATTCCCATAGGCAGTGTGGTATTTCCCCCTCACATTCCCATAGGCAGTGTTGCATTCCTTTCTCCCATTCCCATAGTCAGTGTGGCATCCTCTCTCACATTTCCATAGGCAGTGTGGCATCTCCCCCTCCCATTTCCATAGACAGTGTGGCATTACCTCATCCCATTCTCATATTCAGTGTGGCATGGGTGGGCCACGGGAGCCCAGAAGATGGAGGAGTGGCAGGCAGGTGGGCAGGGTAGCTGATTCCTGCCCGATGTCCACAACATCCGCGCTGTCCCCTGCTGCATGTGTAAGTCGCTCTTACGCCTCAATTTTATCAGGCCCCGACTCCGACTAAATGGGCAGTAATTATTAGGACATTTCCTGTTGTAAAATTGTGACATGGGGCTTTTTCTCACCATTAAATAAGCAATAGGGCCATTTATATAGAACATAAAGCATATTTAATGTAATACATTTTCTGAAAACAGAACTTAAAGCAGGGGTGCTCAACCTTTTGAGGAGAGCGTCATATAACCGATTTAAAAACTGGTCACGGGACAGATTCATAATTTCAAATTGCATAACAAAGATTTTCTACACCAGTCAGGATACCCACTGTCACCACAAGCGCCATAGACTTTTTTTTTACTCATATGTCTTTCAACCACACCTCCCAATTCGCACCTTTAAACCTAACAATCCCCACATGCTACCAATACACATGGTGATTGCAAAGTACTCAGGCTGGTTGTAGCCATAGGTGGTCACTATTGACTCCAGTAGGCAGGAGAAGGCACTGAAACACAGAGCAAGTGCAGTTTTAACTGGGGCATGCCCCTCCCTTTATTCAGGCATAGACAAACAGTTCATCCTCGCTTCACGAGCAGCTTCTCTCAGTTTAGACCTTAACCCCCTGACTCCAGCTGCTCATGGGTGGGTGGCAGGCTCCACGCCTGCACAGGCCTCTAGATGGTCTGGTACCCCCTCTTCAGGTACCCAGCTCCTCCTGGTCGCCCCTATACATCAGGCTGCTCTCACCAGGGCCCACTTCCCACGCCCGGATATCAGGGATCCACCCCACCCAGGTGATTCCAGGGTTTCCCCCATTCTCCAGTGATGCCCCTCCCAGGTGCACCCCTAGCCAGGGGAATATCTCACTGACTGTCATAAATAAGGAACATAACTTATATGATTATTGTTTCTAAACTCCCTATGAAAGTTATATTCATTATACAATATTAGGGATACTTTTTTTATTTATGTTGGAGTCGGAATCTTTTTTCAGACTCCAGCCAAAACTAGCTCCGACTCCACAGCCCTAGAAGGAGCTCTGCTCTCAGTGGTACAGAGTTGCCAGAAAGTGTGAAGGTCCAATGCAAAACTTATTTTGGACACATTTTTACTGATTTTAAAATATTTCTAAAACTTTTAAGGACAATCATAGCATTCGGTTTCCTTTCAAAATTAGCTTCAGGATCTAAGATCACTAGTGGTCACACTTGGCATCATCTTAGATTTGGATGCACCTGTGTGTGACCCCCCCCTGCCAACTCTCCTTAATCTCCGCTCCCACGGCAACTCACTGGCAAATATTAAAGCGGTCCCACGCCCATTTTCTACCTAATGGGAGTAATAGCTACTGGAGGGACGGACATTAGGCTCGATTCAGAGAGACAAAAAATACTTTCGTTTTAGTGCCGATCAGTTTTTTTTTTTTTAAATGTTTCCGCTCTCGTATGAGTGCGAGCGATTCTATGCATGCATTGCAATCCTTCTGTAAAGTTTCCGTCCGTTCATACGCCAGATTACGAATACGAGGATGTCATTTTCCAGCGTGACTTTTCCGTTTCATTTTCACATGTTACAACGTAGGCTTTCATTTTTGCCCTTTTCCCATCGTCTCCTCCCACGAATCCTTTATGCTTCCCATTAGTTTCTGTTTCCCTTTTTCAATAAATAATCGTCCAGACGGAAATCCTTACGATCTTGCGCCTGCGCACTACAAACTTAACTCATTAAAGTGCTCGCCTACATATTTGCCACCCTCACTTCTACTACAATGTTTAGCTAAATCACTTAGCACTATCCTCCATCTTCCCTTTTGGACCCTTAAAGCTCACCCAAACCACTTCGCGGTTAGGTTCTTCTTCCATTTTAGCCCCCTAAAACTTACCCAAATCACTTCTCGGTCATGTGAATATTCATCTTTAAATATTTCTGGGCCCATTAGTTTTGTGTTAATGTATTTTGCAAATGAAATGACACTGAAACATTTTTTTTTTATTCCATCATAAAATCTTTAAAAATTTTGAAAATTTCAAATTTTTACAACTATAAAAAACTAAATACATAGCAAAGGCAGGCCACAGAATATTATTCTTCATCTGTGGTCCCCAACGAGTCGTGCAGCTCCTGCATCTCGCCCACCAACTGAAGGACCCTGACACTCAGTTGTGCCACTCTGGCACGTGTGGTCCCTGTTAAAAAAATGTAAATTAAAATATTGGTATAACCTTGTTGGGGTCATACTGCAGTGCCCCCCCCCCCCCCCGTATGGTCCAAACACCTAAATCTGGACTTCAAAAGCCAGAGGGCCCTCGCCACCACAGCCCGGGTTTTGCATAGTGCCCGATTAGAGAACCCCTGGCCTGCATTCTGCAGGCAAAGAACGGGCATCAGGAGCAAGGGCAGGAGTGGATATCCAAAATAACCTGAAAGAATTTAAAAATACTAACATAAAATACACATTCTAAGCTACAATATTGTTTAACATGTCATCAAGGGCTAAAAACAGCTATAGGTTAAGACATGAGTCATCAACTATATTCATTGCCATACAGTGAAAATGGATTGATGGAATGTGAGCAAACTTACCCAGAAGCCATCCACCAGATAATTCTCCTGACTCAAACTGACGAAATAAGCCGGAGCTCTGCAATATATAAGCATCATGGGACGACCCTGGATGCCCTGCAAGAACACAGAGGAATCGCATAGCTGGACCAAATATAAAATAATTACACAAAGCAAAGGTAACCGACTAAAACAAGAAGTCCTACAACAAATTAAGATTCAAGTTCAACAATCCAAATATAATTCACAAAGGACATAACAGCCTTATTTATCAAGCGCTAGCGCCAGGTAGTGTCTGACGAGCGCCAGGTACCGCCAGCTATCGGCGGCTACCGAATCAAGTACGCCCGGCGGCGGTCACAATGACGCATTTATCACGCTAAATGAGGCTAGCGCCGGCGAGAGCGTCAGCTAGCACGGGATTCATCATGTAGCCGACTGCAACGAACAGCGCCGCTGCTAATCCCATCACAGCGACAGGTATGACCTGGCGCTCCCTGGCGTGGTCCAATGCATTTCAATGGAGCAATCTTTAAATAATCATAATTAATTGCTATTACTGTTTTTTTTTTTTTTTTTTTTAAATGTCAAAAACTCTGTGACCACTTCTGCAATGTTAGGATTTTTTTTAAAGTAAAGAAAAAAAAAAAAAAATGTGCAGAATTGATATTACAGGTCTGATATTAATGTATTCATATTACAAAATGTTTAGAAAAACTTGTATAATTTTTACATATAAAAAAAAAGGTTGTTTGGGGGTTAAAAACTACTTTACACACATCGCCGCCAGCGCTCTGGGGTTTAAACAAGGAATTCACAGCGCGAGAAATTTTTGAGCGTGATTTTTTAATGAATCTGCAGCAAGCCGTTCGCTCTGGCCATTCGCTGTCAGGCGCACCCATACAACGCGGAACCTGTGAAACAGCGACCCCTAACCCCGTATTCAACATTACCGCACACCGACTGATTCGCTGACAACAAGCAAACCCCGGCCAAGCACAGCGAATACTAGCTGGCACTGTGAAAATCACGCTACTGGCGCTCATCTGTCGCTACCTGGCGCTATTAATGAATCAGCCTCCCCGTCTAAAAAATATAGCAATTATATGGATGTGTGGGAAAATAAATGTTTACATGCTAAGGACTAATTAAGGTCAACATTAAAATGCTTCTATAAGGCATACATAATATGTATTGATTTAGGTATGCATTGCTATACAATTTATGGCCTCGGTCATGCTGATACATGCAATGCCTTGGTGCTAAAGGCGCACAGACTCCTCCACATAACCGAAAAACATGTTCAACAATAGCAATCCGAGCCCTCAAAGGTCCCGTAAGTGGATCGGAAATGAAACGGATTTATAGGGTGGTGGTCCGTCGGAAATCAGCTCTTTGAATCAGAGGCAAGCTCATCCCAACAACGTAAGTTATCTGAACGAACGAAAAATATCAGTTTTTGTTTGGAAAATGATCCGAACAAACGCAAATGATCCGATTTGCTTTCGTTCATCGAAATCGCATATACGCATTTTCCCGAACGTTCATACGGATGAAAAATTAACAAAAAAAAGTAAAAAAATTACAAACACCCACTAAAACTTTCACAGACAGCTACGGAAGTGCAGACGAATGTGTCTCTGAATCGAGCCTATTGTCTACATAATAGCTATGAGGCTGCATTGTGACATGCACAGGGGGCATCCAGATTGCTGGAGTCCCTCTGCACATAGATCCCCGCAATCCATGCCATCTATGTTCAAAAATCCAAATCCAACCTCTATCCTGATTGAGGTTCAGGTAAGGTTTGCAGGAGGTTTCGGGGTCTATGCATGGGGGGCTCCAGAAATCTGGATGCCCTCCCCCGAGCCTGTCCCATTGACCCCTCACACATTATGTAGAAAATTATTGTGGGACCACTTTAATGCACAGCGATGATTGAACATTGTATTCTTCCTCCTGCTGGAGGCTTCATCTGGCTGCATGCACCTCACCCACCGCCAACCATTCATGTATGCTTACAGACAGAGGATGGAGGGGTGTAGGAATCACCATCGCCAGCCAATAGCTGGATTGAGTATATGGAAAACAGGGAATTTTTATATTGTGGGCCATCCCAAATTGTCATGCCCCCGGGGAACAATTTTAACTGTTTTTGGGCTGTTCTCCTGGCCACCTATCAGGTGTCAACAGAAAACAAAAGTGTAAACTAGTGGTGGCAGGGCAGTGTAACATCATTCTAAGCCGAAACAAGTCATACGTGAGGCTGAATATGATGATTATAGAACTATTATTTTTGTGTGAACATTATAATGGCAACACATCATCATTCCCAGTTTGGAAGCAGATTTGTGATTGATAGCGAGGGTCTGCTATGCCTCATTTCTTTTTGCACCACATGATTGAATGGCATCCTAAGTGTTTCTAATGGCGGTGGAGCACCCGGCGCGCAGCACACGAGTCATTGGTCTCTGTGATTATTATCTGTTGGGGAGGAAGGGGGAGGTTGATGTATTTCGGAGTAGTGATGATTTTCAGAAATGTTTCTGTAGCTGGATCCTGGGATGAAATTAGTCTGAAATAAAACGTTATGGCACAGCTATCATTATCTCAGCTCCCACTTTGAAGTCATCACACCATTTTCAATGAAAGCTGCAAGAAGATTAATATTTGAAATTGCTGATAATTATGAAAAAATGCCACATTTCTTTTCTATCTCTAACAGGCCTTTTTATGTTTGTTAGTATACAGCAGCATAAGGAGGGAAATTATGATTAGCAGTGTGTATGTGAGACGTTCATATAAATCAAGAGCCTCTGAGGTGCTTGAAAAAACATTTAACAGGAAAATAAAATAGCGCTCCCCCCCCCCCCCCCCCCGCATCCCATAGGGGTAAGAATGTGCCTAACTGAGCAAAGCAAGTTTTATAATCAGCTCCAAAATGAAATATAGCAGAACAAAAGCCATATTTTTTACTAATAACCCCGGCATCCCTCACCCCCCAGCAGTACCTTTAGGATGGTTTCACCATCTTGTATTTTCTTCTTTCCCAGCAATACTTCCAGAATTTTCCCCAAAGTCCCAGATTGCAAGAGAGTTAGACCAGCGATTGCTGAATTGCGTCATGATCCAGCGCTGTGATCTGAAGACGTATGAGACCAGGAATAGAAAGCCAAAAGCACAGATTACAATATTATCAAATAAGAGAAGCATTGGTGGGAGGTAGAATAAAATTCTATGCTAAAACATAGAAAGACTCCGTGGGGTGAATTATATTGCTTGCACTGTCCTTTTTCAATAATCAATCAATCGATTACACCACCAGTGTTCGGACATCTTCAGTGCCACACCAATCACCAAATAAAATTGCACGTACCACATATTTCACATATCAATTTAGCACTCCTGTCACTCGCATCAGCCTAAAACCTATATGCCGAATCCACATTCCTCCTCTATATTCTCTTCCTGGAGATAAAGTGCTTTCAAACTGTTTAATTCCCCGCCACCCCAGCCGCGGGTTGCGGGGATACCTATTTCTTCCCATCTCCAGACAATACCAAAGATAGCAAAAGATAGATCCCGCCCAATGCGTTTTGTTATTCCGGACTTATTCAGTGGGCTGCGGGCCCTCCACAGTGTCACTTAATTTAAACAACCACCCCCTTTGAGTCTATAAGAATCTTGGGGAGGTGGTCTACCTCTTTATGGAACATCCTGAATTGGAATGCTCTACTGTGTAAAATCCCCTGGCCGCCGCATTCCCAGAATTCTTTTAGCTAGATGCCCACCTGCACCAGGGCTTCTGAGTGGCGGCACACCAACAGCAGGGACAGAGACAGCGCCTGTCGCTCCTCCATCTTCTTCTGCCCTCCAGCTGCTGCCTCTTCCCGTCAGGGCGGGCGCGAATACCCGGGTCCGTGCAGCAGGTGGGTGGAGCCACGCCCACCTGCTGCACGGACCCGGGTGCTTGCGTGTGCCCCGGCCGGAAAAGGCAGCAGCAGCAGCTGGAGGCCAGAAGGATATGGAGGAGTGGCAGGCGTTGTCTCCGTCCCTGCCGCTGCTGTCACTGCCGGAAAAGACAGCAATAGCAGCAGTGGGGATGGGGACAGTAACAAGTGAGTTTACTTTTTTTTTTTTTTTTTACATTCGCCTGCTGATGCACACTGACATTTTCCCCCCACTTTTGGGGAAAAATAAATGCACAGACATCTTGTGCATATAGACTCAGAAGCAGTAAGGAAGCTAGCTCCACAACAGCTTGCTGATGGTATTGCAAATTACCAATGTAACCAAATGATGAAATGCACCATCTGCCTTAAAGGGAAAATGTCCAAAGAATTGTCTCCTAAAAATAGCAGCACTATATCTGCACACCTACTGGATTTGATACATACAGACATACACAGCTCAATGTATGTTCAAACCCCTGACAAGAAGAGCTATCTTACATTCATTTATTCATTTTTACAGATACACAATGCCCTACCTGCTTCACAGTAAGGACGAAGTGCCACATAAACTTGAAGAATATTTTGCGTAGAGTTTTTCCTTAGCATGGCGGAGGAAGCTTGTTATCCAAGCACATTACCAGCTAAGTATAAAATAAATGTTTTGGATGTGAAAAGTGGCTTATTTTGCTCTTGCATTTGCAGTATGTGTGTGTTGTGTGGGGAGTGACCATTACTGTTGTACCCCAGGGAGAGCCAGTTTGTTGTGCATTGTCTGCAGACAAGTCTGTGCTTTGTGCCATCAGTAGCGTTTCCTTGGGTTCTTCCATCTGCTGGGGGTAAGCAGAGACACTGCAAGACAGGATTGTCTTGAACTTGTGGGCCCCCTGAAAAGCAAGGATGGGACCCCTATAGAGGGAAATGAGGAGAAAGCTAATTTGCTTAACAACTTCTTTGCTTCTATGTTCACAAAAGAATTTGACATGCCCAGTGAAATGCAGGGGAATAACCGAAACCCTCCATTAAATGTCACTGGTCTAACCAAGGAAGAAGTCCGGCACCGTCTCAAGCTGATGAAAATCGATAAATCACCGGGACCAGATGACATACATCCTCGTGTTTTAAGGGAGTTATGTACAGTAATAGACAAGCCGTTATTTCTAATATTTGTGGATTCCATAACTACAGGGTTTGTTCCGATGGATTGGCGCTTGGCAAATGTGGTGCCAATATTCAAAAAGGGATCTAGGGGGGAACCTGGGAACTACAGACCGGTAAGCTTAACATCTGTGGTGGGCAAGCTGTTTGAAGGTTTTGAAGGGATACTATCCTGGAGCACCTTGGGGAAAATGACCTTATTACTCCATATCAGCATGGATTTATGAGGAATCGCTCCTGCCAGACAAACCTGATCAGCTTTTATGAGGAGGTAAGTTCAAGATTGGATCAGGGGGAGTCATTGGATATCATATATCTTGACTTTTCTAAAGCATTTGATACTGTGCCACATAAAAGGCTGGTACAAAAGATGAGAATGCTTGGACTGGGGGAAAACGTGTGCAGATGGGTGGGAAATTGGCTTAGTGATCGGAAGCAGAGGGTGGTTATCAATGGTACACACTCAGATTGGGTCACTGTTACTAGTGGAGTACCACAAGGGTCAGTTCTGGGACCAATTCTCTTCAATATATATATAAATGACATTGGGTATGGATTAAACAGTAAAGTCTCAATCTTTGCAGATGATACTAAGCTGAGTAAAGTAATTAAAACAAAGGAGGACAACAGGCAAATACAAACAGATTTAGATAAATTGGAAGCATGGGCAGTTAAATGGCAAATGAAGTTTAACACAGATAAATGTAAGGTTATGCACATGGGAAGGAGAAATCTGTGTCATGATTACACACTAAATAAAGAAACACTTGGTAAAACAACAATGGAAAAGGACCTAGGGGTTTTAGTTGACAATAAGCTCAACTGCAGTAATCAATGCCAGGCAGCTGCTGCCAAGGCAAACAGAATCATGGGGTGCATCAGGAGGGGCATGGGTGCTCATGACCAGAGCATCGTTTTACCCCTGTACAAGTCACTGGTCAGACCCCATATGGAATACTGTGTACAGTTCTGGGCACCTGTGCTTAAGAAGGACATATCAGAACTGGAGCACGTTCAAAGAAGGGCAACAAAGTTAATAAAAGGAGTGCGGGGGCTAGAGTACCCGGAAAGATTGTCCAAGTTAGGCTTATTTAGTCTAGAAAAAAGACGATTGAGGGTGATCTAATAACTATGTATATATATTCGGGGTCAATACAAGGATCTGTCCCACAATCTATTTATACCCCGGAGTGTAACCATAACCCGGGGGCATCCACTAAGGTTAGAGGAAAGGTGCTTTCTCCACCGACATAGGAGGGGATTCTTCTCTGTAAGAGCAGTGAGACTATGGAACTCGCTGCCAGAGGAGGTAGTAATGAGGGATACATTAAAAATGTTCAAAAGTGGCCTTGATGCCTTCCTGGCATGTAATAACATTTCCGGCTATGGCTACTAGACCACTGGAAGGAGTTAAACAGGCTGAACTGGATGGACTAAAGTCTTTATTCAGCCTTACATACTATGTTACTATGTTACATTATATGGGCCATGGAGCATCTCCCCTTTTGGCCAGGCCTAACCTAAGAAACGTGCTTTCCTCTGGCTGTTTTTTTTTCTACAATACATCTGGTTTATTGGTGAGCTGCATTTGTTTTGCACTTGTTTGTGTCAGAGTGTGTGCGGTTTATTGGAGGTGTGAATTGTGTGTGTGTGTGTTTGCTAGTGATTGAGTTTGTGCATTTGTGGATGCAGTGGCAATGCAGTGCATTGCTGAGGCCGATTTTGGTGTGATGTTTGGTGTGTGGATGAATTGTGTGGTTGCTGCTGAAAAGAAGGAGAGTGAGGAAGCACCGGTGGTGCGACTGTGGGATGACCCAGTGTTTAACATCCGGTTGGCTGTGGCGGATATAAGTGATGAGAAAATCCGCAGCCCCTTCAGGCTGAATCATGGTGCGTTTCCTTATTGTACCACCAAATCTGCCACAAAATTGAGCCCACCACTGGCTGCAGTACCCGGAATAGTACGCCAATGTGTCTCCTTAAATATCCTTGTGAAGGGCACATTTCAGGCCACTGTTGCTCTATTATGCGGCAATGGCCAGCTTACCAAGTGCCGCATATATGATTAGGTGGTCATGACCATCTGTGACCTCATCCCTACCTACATCAGGTTTCCAGCCAAAGAGGAAGAGGTGCTGTAAAGCTGGCATTCTATCGGATGGCAGGAATCCCAAATATGCTTGGTTGCTTTGATGGACCCATATTCCCTTCCGCCCCCCTCGAGCACAAGAGCTGCACTACCGCAACTGTAAAAGCTTCCATTACATTAATGTGATGGTTGTGTGTGATAATTAAATGCGGCTGCATGCTCTGAGGTCTGACTTTCCAGGATCCTGCCATGATTCCTATGTGTTGCAACAATCTGGTCTGTGCAGAAAGTTTGAGAACAACGAAATGCTGCCGGGATGGCTACTAGATAAGTACGTGGCCACACTGTAAGACCTCTAAAAAGTGAAGCTGCAGAACTAGGGGGGAGGGGAAGGTGAAGGCAAAATGCAGCAAACCACGTAGGGGTGTGCATTTGTGTTGCAAACAACATTAACCCATGTGTTGGATTTGCCCAGCGGGCACAAATGTTTAATTATATTTTCCAGGTAAATTACACAAAGTGGTCGTGGATTGCTGCAGCTTCAACAGTAAGGAAATATGTGTGTACCCAGCTAAAGCAGACCTAAAATAAGCCAAAAAACAGTAGTTAAAAAATACATACTTGCCACAAACAAAAGGTGGATAACAGCTATTGTTATATAACCCCTAGAGAGTTATTGAAGCTCTACACAGGTAAATTGAACAAAAGGGGAACTGATTTTAATAACTGACATGTTCTTTTTATTTCACTTCGTGGCACCACAAAGTTGATGAAGTGCATATGTATTTTTGATTCAGCTGTTGCCATTTTCAAATATTTATGTTCCTAAACATGCAAAATAAATGAAAAAGCAATAAAAATGTGTGTGAGCTGTATTGCATGTTTTCGTAGTAGAGAAAGCTGCTGTGTAATGGCTACCAGCAGCATCGAAAGGCAGACAGGATTTAACATAGGGAGTCAGCTTCATTAGCACCCAGCTTACATGACTTTTATCAAAGTTGGACAGAAAAACACAGCACCACTTAACAAGAAACGCTAGCCTGCAATAGAAAGAAACCTTGTTTTTTATTTTAGCAAAATGAAGACACAAGTAGGCTGCAGGCAGCTATCCTTGTGACTTACTTAGTCATGATTTATTATTTTCAGCTCGGTCCAGCATTTTCAAGGTTCTGCAGAGAATAACAGTTCAGAGCGTGTAGCTGCAAAGTCATTGTAATCCAGTGGGAATTTAATGAATCACTCCTCCTCCTGACTGTGCCAAAGCCATGACTGAGAGACACTTGTTACGCGCTGAATAAATGACCTCATAGCTGAAGACGTACAGACCCCGGAGATCACCACCCACACCACAACAATTGTAAACTCCATGCACTTGACCTTGGGTTACGCCACCCACAAGAGAACAAGTGTTTAAGCAGATTAGTAAATAGGTTGCAGCTCAGATTCCTATAGTGATAAGTCTCTGTGTTGCATCCGCCATTGCGTATTTCACTAGCAGACGAATTATGAATCTCAATAGGGCTTCTCATTCGAGTGCGGCTAAGCAGGGCTCTAAATCCGGCTCTAGTTGGATTTAAAGTTTGAAATTACTTATATTCTAAAGTAGTTCTTTTATGCTGTCTACAAAAGACAATTATTAATATTAAATGGTAGCATAGGACTTCATTTAGTAAGGTGGATATTGTGACATGGCAAGGTCTTAAACCTCCAATCATGGGAAGAATTCATATTTTCCTTCTGAGGGATTTAGTATATATATATATCTTGCACTTTGCAAAAAGAAATTGCATAACTATCTTTTCTTTGTCAGACCCCAGTCTCCATTATCTGAACAAGCCACTTATGCATATAGGTGTTTATTCAAGAAACACTTATGGCAACCCGCAGCCCCAGCAGCACTTCCAGCGGGTCGCCCCAAAGCAAGAAGTCTTGCCAGAATGTGGACCCACGGCCATAATATTAAGGTGTATTTTTTGTTTGCTGCACCTGTTATTTTTATGTGGGCATGTCTTTACTTCTGTTTCCTTTCGCTCTATTTTCGGTTTCTCCCTTATGCATTTTTGTTATAGTTTTTTCAACAGTTAATCTTGCTATGTGCATTTTTGGCCGTGTTGTCCCTTTAACTTTCTTTCTCAACCAGGCCTCTTGTGGGGGGACTTTAGCATTTTATATTAATAATGTTTTATTACTAAATACAGAGATCTTAGCAATTTAACATGTATACTTCCTATTTTGATATGCGTCTTTTATCATTCTCTTCACTTAGCATGCAGAAATGCTTTGTTATTTAAATAATAACATATCGGTGGTTAATGTTGTTTTTCATTATTTTTTTCTATTTTCTGTCTTTCTCTTGTTCATTAAAGACATGTGCCAGCGGGAATATGATTATGCCCGACCCTCTGAATGGAAGGGGATCATTGTGGAGGAGATCCAGGATACTGTGTCCTGGTGCTTTAACATCAAGCTCCAGCCAAAGTCCATTCACCAAAGGTGGTCAACTCCCCACTCCATGAGGTTGCATTAAGGGAAGTCTGGCCTCTTGGAGTTGGGCTCTTGTGGACCAAATTGGGGGAGCAAAGCTCACACTTCCTCCCCTTGTAGCCCTCCCTGGTTTGAGGCCAGCACCAGCACCTCATCCCCCAGTGAGTAGGCTGTGTGTATATTATTGTGTTGAACTATTGTGGAAGTGACAAGTGTGTGCTTCAATTTTTTCCCTCCTTATTGTTTCAGGGCTTCAGCCTCCGATGAGCTCCTCCACACCCCTTCTCGTTTTTTCTCTGGAGCCAATGTTGGGTAATATTGCCATGCACATACACAAAGAAACAAATCTTACATGCTTATATATTGCAAGAAAATATACTCCACAGATTTGTAATGTTCTTGTTACTGTTTTTTTCTTGGATTCTCATAGCTCCTCCTATTCCTGCTGGCACATCTATTGCCCCCCCAAACCCGCCTTGTCCCCATCAGCATGAAATTGGGTCTAGCAGCATCGGCCAAAGTCAGAGCTGTGATGGTAAGTAAAATATATCCCGTTGTTGTGACTGTAGCTGCATTGCTATTTAGGCAGTAAAGGAATTATTTTTGGCCCTTAACAATGATGTTGTTTGGCACATTTTTGGGCCTTGATAAATGCTTCTCTCAGTCCTACATTTTATCATGTATGTAGGTAGGGGTGCTAAATTCTTCAAAATGGGGAGGCCGATTCATTAATAGCGGCAGGTAGCGACAGTTGAGCGACTGTAGCAGTATTTTCACAGCGCCCGCTAGTAGTCGCTGTGCTTGGCCGTTGTTGGGTTGATGATAGCGACTCAGTCGGTGTGCAGTAATGTACTTTTATCAAAGTTGGACAGAAAAACACAGCACCACTTAACAAGAAACGCTAACCTGCAATAGAAAGAAACCTTTTTTTTTATTTTAGCAAAATGAAGACACAAGCAGGCTGCAGGCAGCTATCCTTGTGACTTACTTAGAGGCCGATTTATTAATAGCGCCAGGTAGCGACAGATGAGCGACAGTAGCGTGATTTTCACAGCGCCGGCTAGTATTCGCTGTGCTTGGCCGTTGTTCGGTTGTTGACAGTGACTCAGTCGGTGTGCGGTAATGTTGAATATTGGGCGAGGAGTCGCTATTTGGCAGGTTCCGCGCTGTATGGGAGCACATGATAGCGACTGGCCATAGCGACCGGCTCCCACCATATTCATTAACAAATCACGTTCAAAAAATTCAAGTGCTGTGAAATGCATGTTTAAACCCCAGAGCGCTGGCGGCGATGGGTTAAAAGTAGTTATTTAACCCCCAAACAACCATATTTTTGGAAACCAAAAAAAAAAAAAAATTTTTAAAGAATTTAGTAATATGAATACAATAATATCAGACCTGTAATATCAATTCTGCACAATTTTTTTTTTTTTACTTAAAAAAATTATAATTTTCACATTAAAAAAAAAAAAATTAATAACAATTAATTATTAATATTTAAAGATTGTTCCACTGAAATGCATTGGAGAGCGCCAGGTAGCGAGAGGTCATACCTGTCGCTGTTCAAGGTCGGACACTGGCGCTGTGGGCTGAGGCTGGAATAATGATGAATGAGTCGCTATATGGCGCTATCTCAGTCGCTAAGCAGGATCGGCTTGATAAATGTGTGATTGTGGTGGGGAGCCGGCGTTCTCGTGGCAGTGCCTGTCATTACCAGTCGCTCACCAGTCGCTACCTGTCGCTATTCCTTCATAAATAAGGGCCTAAGTGTCTCAGAACCCCCCCCCCCCCCCCCCTGGGCCCGTGTTGAGTCCCTCTGATAGTGTGTGTGTTTTTTGAGCTAACAACATTAGGCTTAAATGTTTCTGATGTTTAGACATACATAACCATCACCATGTGTTGTCCCAGCTGGTATCTGGCTTCTGTGTTTCACAAACATTTCGCTACCTTCATAACAGTTGTTAGTGTGCCTGTTATTAGCAGTGTGCAACGTGTTGTGGATTCAAACATGCATTCCCTTTAGCTACAGAGTTTTAGGATACTAAAAATATTTACTCTAAAATTTGGGCTTCATTTAAAGCGGACCTTCACTCTGAATAAGAGTCTATCTTATATATTTCCCACACCCTGTACATACAGATTGCTCACATTAAAAATCATCCTACCTGCATCTATTGCATGTTATGAGCCTTTAAACATCCAAGATGGCGGCTTATGGAAGCCGCCATCTTATCAGGCAGCCTGCAAACAGGAAGTGCCTGCTGACTGTGCTGCTCTGCATTCTGGGACTGCTGACCTTTACCTGGCCCCAGCTCTGCTCTGTCTGAGCAAAGCACAGCTATAACCCGCCCTCCTGTACCTTATCCCACTCTCCTCTCCTCAGTAAGTGTGATGCTTCTGAGTCAAGATGGCGGCGCCCGTATCCTAAATTCCTGAACAGAGTTGCAGCCCAGTGGGGGAAAGAATAATAAGTTAGTGACTAAAAGCGTAAAATATATTAATTTTAGATGCTGGGCAACCGTTTTTTAAGAGTTTGGGCTTTTCATTAAATCACGCTGAAGGTCCGGTTTAAAGTGCTACTGCAGCAAAGGTAATTGTTACATTTGGCACTGTACTAAAGTGTTTTGCATTTGTAATTTGAAGCAGAAATGGCAGAGATATTGGGGTTTACAGGTTCAGGCAATGACATTCTCTTTTTCATCCCATCCCCTATTCAGCTTAGAAGAGTGGGACAGGATTGCTGGTCCCTCCCCCCTTCCGCCCCTCCCTCCGGCATCTAGCATCTTTCTTGTGGCTATAGCGCAAGTTTCAGAGCGCCAGCAATTTTTCCGCTGCACAGGACACTAAGCGTGGGATTTAAGAAAGAAAAAAACAGCAGTGCCGAAAATGATGCAGCGCCAGATGAAATCTGGCTCTGTAGATCAAGATCCTATAGAGCACAATGGGCAGAACTGGATTATAGTGTTTATAGTGTTATATATTTTTGTACAGAACTTGCATTGTGACTTGTCAATAATTGAAATGCAGGACCTTCTGTAGATGGACCAAAATGTTTTTTAGGTGTTATTTAAATTGATTTTAATGGCTTCTTTTGTTTACCAATGTGTAATTTGGACACCAACAACTAAAGGGCAACCTAAAAGCAGTGTAAAGTTTGTCCCCAGCAGTGATTTGTTGTATCTGTAATAAAAAATGCCGACCAGTGCCGGAAAAATACAGGACCAAAGATTTCAAGGAGGAAATAAATCATAAATATTCTGTGGAGTGCCAGAACAATGGCAGTACAAAGCAGGGCCGGATTAAGTGTGGTGGAGGCCCCTGGGCACAACATCTGGTGGAGGCCCCAGATACAGTATTTTTTTTATTTTAAAATAATAGTCCAGCCAAGTAACTGGTATTTTTCTGCCACCCGCCTATTTACTGGAATGTCAGATTGAGTCCCTTGTGCCAGCTTTGTGCGGTTGCATGCTGCTTGGGTACTCCTGCTTTGCCATTGTGGGTGGGGGGTTGTAGTCGCCCAGCTGGTCCAGCAGAAAATGATTCCCTGCATTGAGCTGGCTTATGTGTAGTGAGCGGTCACAAATTGAGCTCTGCAGCCCCCCATCACTGTAGTGTTGCAGACGGCAGCTTTGCTGCTCTAGACTCTCCATCCTGCCCTGTGGTGGCTTTGGCCCGGGGTTTGCAAAAACGATAGCTTTGTTGCCGGTAAGACCAAAGACTAGGTTGGTGGAGGCTCGCGCCCCTTGCGCCCTCCTCATAATATATGCTCACATGGCATCTTGGCAGCAGCTTCTTCTGGGATGGGTTCAAGTGGTTTGGTCATGGCTTACTGTCTTGGTGGTCCTTCCTGGGAGTCATCGTTGGTGGGTTGTGCGATATCAGGACTCATGTAGTACGTGGATGGCTCTGGCATGATGCACCTCACCTGTAATAAATTCTCCAATGCAGGTGCAGGTTATTTTTCTGTAAAAAGTGATAAAAAAGTTACCTGGTAACTTCTTTTCTAAACATCTGAATGGGCAGCATACCACTGAGATATTAAGGCTCTGACCCAAGGTAGGAACACATGACCACCAGAATACACAAAAGCTTTAGGCCCTCCTCCAGACACCAGTAGTTTAAGAGATCTGAAAAACAAAGGACTACCAGGCCCAAAGCCATACGGACACACAGATTCTTGGCTAGGGCAAAAAGATTGCTCAAGTTAAATAAAGGTTTTAATGCAATGAGCTCACTAGGCAGAGATAACAAACATTTGATTATGATGGAATGAATACAAATGCTGTTCTGAGACATGGGTTACCGGTTACAGTGAGTTACACACAGAGATACAGCAGTCAGGGTTACCCTAAAATGCAGATGCTGAGTAGTGATGATGGGCTCCCACATGGATGTGAGTGACAAGCTTATTGATGGGCACCTCCAGCACGCATGCACCGTGACCTCCCCCAGAAGTGACAATCGCTGGCTCAGGGTCATCCCCTTTATGCCTCGGGATCCTCTTGCCCCCTCCCTTCTGTGGGGCGGAGTGTTCCCTCCCCCCTTTGTGGAACCTGCTTTAGAACCTAAAACCCTTTAGAATCTAAAACCCTTTACGGGTTATAACTTTAGGCAGGGCGGTCATATGGCTCCGGATATGGCACCAAACAATTGGGCTGGATGCTGAGCATCCGATGAGTCCAAAGATGTAGTCCCTAGATAGGTCAGAAACTGAGATCTCCATTTCTTTAGGATGCCATGGTTGCATGGCCCTGAGAATCGTACCTCTACGTGCAGTTTTGTGGGCCCGTTCTAGTTCTGTTTCTGGCTTGGTGCTGGGACACACAGTGGTCTGCTTTGTGTTGGTACCAGCTGTCTGAGGTGCTTGTGTTTGATGTGAGGAAGCTCACAGCCAGGGATCACCTTTGCTTCAGACTCATCAGGGCCTTCCCAGCCCAGAGGTGTGGGAGAATCGATAAGGAACTGTGGCCAGACCCCTTTTTGCTCTACACGATTCAGAGATTTCTCTGCCGTTGTTCGGTCTTTCAAAATAATCTAAGGAAGTTAAATAAACTCGCAACGAAGAACACAGGCATAACAGTATGTGCTCGGTGCTACCAGGGGAAACGCTTTCTGCTCACTCTGCCCAGTGACACTTTATTTTATATTGAAGTAAAAAAAAACATAGCACACGTCATCTAACGGACAAGATCATTACTGGTGCAATGATTGGTCATCACAGCGACAGATCATATTCTTAGGAATGTTAGTGAGCCCTGAGGGGGCCAGATATAATAGGGTGTTGTCCAGCTCCCCAGTGCCATCTTGTTCACAGTAATGTGTTAATAGCAGCGTGCTTCATTAACTTTATTGCTCTAATTCAGTACAAGCAAAAGGAAAGAATCCGCGCAGAGATAAGTGACTTACTGAGGTTTAATTTTACCTTTATTAGCCACTTAAAGTGGACCAACACCCGATGCTGATCGGCCAGGGAATCTATAAGATTCCCCCGCTGTGTGAAACCCCCCAGAAACCCCCCCACCCGATCGGGGTGCCCCACCGAAGTGGACCAAAACCCAGGATAGTCAAAATCCTGGGTGTTGGTCCACTTTAAGCTTACAATGCAAAGATAGGAATCTCAAATCAACTGGTGTGAATGGAGAGAGGGAATGTCCATATATATATTCATTTTATTGATTCTGACCTCCATCCATCACAGAATCAGCGGGGAAGTCCCCTCCCTGCTCCCCCTAGCTACACCCCTGAATAAAAGGTGACATTTGCTACAAACAGGGAATCTTAAAGGGGGAAGCTGGGCATCAGCAATAAAATGGCATATAATATTTGCCCTATTTCTCACAACCGTGTCACCTATTCACAAATCCCTGGGGCGGACACGCGCCCTGCTAAAGGGATAGCGGGGATGCGACGCTGCTCCCCCATGGGCCATACCCCCCCAACTGTCCCGATTTTTCGCTGGACTGTCCCACAAACGGATCCTTGTCCTGCCGCCCCAGGCCGCTATTCGGTGTCTTGGGACAGGCTGCTAAGTAGACGGGGACTCAGGAGCTGCTACGTGTGTGCGGCGGAGCCAGAGTCAGGGCCTGTTTCCTCTTCCTGCCCGCTACCCCGTCAGTGTGGCGCTTTCGCAAAGAACTGCCTGGGCGGTACGAGCAGGGGTCGGACCTGTGTGTGTGTGTGTGCATGTGCGCGTGTCTGCGTGCGTGTGTCTGCGTTTGCTCGTGTGCGCACGTGTGCGCACGTGTCTGCCTGTGTGTGGGGGCTTGCATGCATGCATGGGATGTGTGTGTGCCTATATGTGGGTGCTTGCATGTGTAGAGGGGGCTTGCATGCATGTATGTGTGTGTGGAGGGGGCTTGCATGCATGTGTGTGTGTGTGTGTGGAGGGGGCTTGCATGCAAGTGTGTGTGGAGGGGGCTTGCATGCATGTGTGTGTGTGGAGGGGGCTTGCATGCATGTGTGTGTGTGCCTATATGTGGGGTCTTGCATATGTGTGTGTGGAGGGGGTTTGCATGCATGTGTGTGTGTGTGTGGAGGGGGCTTGCATGTATGTGTGTGTGTGCCTATATGTGGGGTCTTGCATATGTGTGTGTGGAGGGGGTTTGCATGCATGTGTGTGTGTGTGGAGGGGGCTTGCATGCATGTGTGTGTGTGCCTATATGTGGGGTCTTGCATATGTGTGTGTGGAGGGGGCTTGCATGTGTGTGTGTGTTTGGAGGGGGCTTGCATGCATGTGTGTGTGTGTGGAGGGGGCTTGCATGCATGTGTGTGTGTGTGGAGGGGGCTTGCATGCATGTGTGTGTGTGTGTGGAGGGGGCTTGCATGCATGTGTGTGTGTGGAGGGGGCTTGCATGCATGTGTGTGCCTATATGTGGGGGCTTGCATGTGTGTGTGTGGAGGGGGCTTGCATGCATGTGTGTGTGTGGAGGGGGCTTGCATGCATGTGTGTGTGTGGAGGGAGCTTGCATGTATGCACGCAGGGTGTATGTTTGCCTGCACGTATGTGATTGCCTGAATGTTTATATTTGCCTGTCTGTGTGTGTGGGGGCGGGGTGTTTTCATGTAATTTATTTGTTATTATGTATTTATTAGGTGATGTTTCCCTTTAAGGGCGTGGCTAGGGTGTGGCTTGGGTATGATTGGGGCGTGGTTTAAGGACAACAAATGTCCCTCTTTACTGTTTTCAAAAGTTGGGAGGTACACATGCGCCGCTGGACCGGAAAAGAAGGTGAGTTTTCGGAGTTTTGACACAGCATACTTGCTCCTCCCCCCGGGGCATCCAGATTAGGGATTCCCCAGGGGGAGGAGCGAGTATGCCTGCCCTGGAGTCGTGGGTTTTGGTCCACTTTAAAGGGGTTCTCTAACGCTACATTTTAAAGCTGGATTATTGTTTTACTGTAAAATGACATTAATTAACTTGTACAGGGCTGGATTAAGTGTGGTGGAGGCCCCTGGGCATAAGGACTGGTGGAGACCCCCATACAGTAAAAAGAAGGGCCTGGATGTTGTTTTTGGTTTGTTCATGCCCTGCATCCCATTACTCATCATGGCACGGGTGAGTGGTGGAGGCTGTGGCATGCATGTTATACAGTGACATTACTTTCATCGTATCCTGCCCATTGAAACATCAGCACATACAGTATATACACCTCCTAATAGTTATTGATCTTTTCTTATAGTCCCTGTTCAGGCAAAAATGGCCAACCACAGGTACACAACGACAGCCCCACACAGCTGATTGACCAGATGCCTGAGAACCAGTGGTCATGCACATCGCTATTCGTCTGCTGCATGATGAATCAATTGGCTACTGCTGGTCATGTGGATGGCAGCTGCAGGACTGAAACCACAAGGGCCTGGTGTCAGGCTATTGAGACTCAGCTGTGGTGCAATGATGCACTGCATGGCATCCCATTTGGGGATGCCCTGTGCTATTGCCCTGTGCTTTTGAAGTGAAGGGACCTCCAAATAATTTTGACTGGGGGTCCTATGTACACATATTCTCCCCCTGATCTGAATTACTGATAAGGTATAAGTGGCTGTTGGGTTATGGAAAGAGAGAGAGGGGGGGAAGGATTTGTTTAGTACTTATGTTTCCAGCAGCAGCAGCAGCCCTCTGCACACATCAGGAGACCGGGCTTACACCTCCGACACACACACACAGTTCAGAACCTGGGAGGATAGGCTGTCCAATAGTTAACCATCGCAGCATTGGCTGATGGGAGAGATGTCGCTTTCTCTGATAGAGAGGGGAGGACATAGCTGTGCTGGATGCTCGAGGGCTTTCAAGCAAGCTGTCACATTGATGAGGGGGCGAGTGCTTCCTTCACACACAGGACTGACAGCTTCTCTCCCGATTTCGGTCCGAGGGTGGAGGGGGGTCTCGGGAGGAGCAGATGGCTCCAACATATCAGTGGCTGACCCCTGTCTAGGTATAATCCTCTAGGCTGCTGCATCACGGCTCTTTGACTGACACACGCTCTGCTCCTCATACAGCGCGCCCTTTCTGCTCCAATCAGCGGAGGAGTTCCCAGCATGCTTTGCTTATGAGGCACCGCAGTCATAGCCTGACGGTGAACACAAGCTGCGGGAACCCCAAGCACAAAGCGCACTGGCTGATAGTTTGTGACAGCGATCAGGCACAACAAAGCTGACCTTAACCCATGTGCTTCTGTAGGTGGTGGAGGCCCAGGGGTGCGCGCCCCTCGAGCCCCGCCTTTAATCCGGCCCTGGTACAGAGTGGCACTCACTGGCACTGGGATAAACTCCCGGTGGGTCCAACAGGCGCTGACACAGGCCGGCCAATACCGCCCATGCAACAATCAAAGCAAATTAATAGCATAACGTAGGGCAGACACAGCGCCAGATAAGACAGGAATGCCGTAAGGCTCCCCAAAGCTGGATGCTAAAAGGCGCACATCATAAATAAGGCCCATAAACTATATTTACTAGTTCCATTGCATGGGAAGCACAGATGTAGGCCTATGTAGAGAACTATAGAGCTGTAACTCTTATCATAACACTTCAGATGAATGTCTATGAAGCAGTGCTGTGAAGTACTGTAAGATCATTCAGAAGTTTTATCTCTTTTATTGGGATAAGATTATGCATTTAAAATTTAATATGGACCAAAAATTATTTTTAGTCCACTAAACACCCTTCTACTGTGGCATTTCTATTTGGAATAATGTGCTCCTTAACAAGCCTTAGAAGGCCTGAAAACAGCCATTAATACTCATCCTTACAGGGGGGCGTGGCCGGACATGAGAGGGTGAAGACGCTCGTGTCCTGAGCTTTTTTCGGCCGACTGAGTTTTTGAGGCAGTTTTGGGGTTGAAGCCCACCTTGACACCCACAAAAGCAATGGCAAAAAAGAGGAAGGGTGTGAAAGCTGCTTCACCCCCTCAAAGCAAAAAAATCAGCGACTATATGGCCACAGAGCATCCCAAAGGAGTAGGAGAGGAGCCGCGCAAGATGGCAGCGACCGACAGAGAGGAGACCTCAGCTAGACACTCAGAGGTAGGAGAGAAGGAGCAGCAGAGAGTGGAGGCGGGAGCTGCTTACCGGAGAGAGGTGATCGGGCGAGGCGCTGGAGGCCCCCAACAGTCCTGGCCAGGACAGAGGGGAGCGAGCGGCGGCAGGACGGCGCAGGAGCCGCAGTGGGAGGAGGAGGCAGCGGCGGGTCACGCGCCATGCCCGGCTTCTCGGCAAGCCCCCGAGGAGAGGACAGAAGCGCGCCGGCAGACTGTCACCAGCCGATGAGCGGCGATTCGACTGACGGGGCCGGGAGGGGCAGGGGCCGCCGCGAGGCATCTGCAGCTGGCGGCACTCCGGATCCCCGAGCCACCAGCATGCACCAGCAAGCAGCACGGGCAGTGGGGAGGAGGACAACATGCCAGCCGGGATGGGAGTCGCGCTGGAGTGCCCGCTGTCATACACGCGCGGCAGACAGCAGAGCGTGGCCCCGCACAGGAGAGGGAACTTAATAAGAGAGGGCGGCGAGGCCCCTGCAAGTCCTCCCCACGACGCAATAGGGGAAGGGGAGACAGCCGACATTAACAGGAAGGCAGGAGCCATGGGAATGTGGGAGACTTCATCCCCACACCTGAAAAGCCCCACTTTAAGTCCCCCGGGCTCCCCCACTCACCATGGCAGCCATACCCCCAGCAGAGTGCCCCCACCCAGCATGGGGTCCTCAACACGTTCTGGGCCCTCCTGGAGCCCCGGAGGAGAATGGCTCACCCCAGGAGATAATTTGCGGGCCGATTCGTCCACTCCCTGGCTCTCAACAGAAAGTCCTGAGGGCAACGCCTGGCCAGACGCCAAGTCCCTCAAGCATGCGGGAACTCCGTGCTCTGTGTCCCGAGCTACGGAACTGCAACTAGGCCCTCAGCGTTTGATTCCTGCGGGGTCCACCACCCTGCAGCGCTGAACACACCTGCCCGAAGCGCACACCTCAAGACTCTCAGGAGCCAAACAGGATCGGATACCACCTTCAGGCGAAATCAGCTACCCAAACATCGCCCCAGACCCCCGTGGGGATCCCGCAGTCTGCTATGGAGCCTATCCCGCATCTCCATTGGGCGCACGAGACAAGATGTTAGCCAACATCAGGGCAGAACTCAGAGCCCTGCCCACCAAGGCCGACCTTTATCTTGAGAGTGGAAAGCTCCTTCAAGAAGGACATTTCAGATCTGCAGAACTCTATGGTATGCCTTGACTCCAAAATTTCAGGGCAGGAACAATCTCAACTCTTGACAACACAAAAAATTGAGGCCCTGGAAAAAAGCCTGTCGGGGTCCAGCGTTCCATCTCCCAAGCAGCTGTCCTGCACCTGGACGACCTTGAGAATAGAAGCAGGCGTAATAACATCAGATTAAGAGGATTGCTAGAGGCAACGGGTCAAGATCAGCTTTTGCACACCGTGACGGGCATCTTTAATGAATTACTCAACCGCCCGTCCAACACAGAAATCGTAATAGACCACCTTCACAGGGCCCTGGGTCCCCGTCCAGCAGATCCTGATTGCCCATGGGACGTGCTTTGCCGCCTGCACTACTTTTCCGTAAAGGAGGCGATCTTGAGGAAAGCCTGGGAGAGAGAGCGTATCCAGTTCGACGGGGCAACAATTTAGATATTCCCAGACGTTTCCAAGAGATCGCTACAAATGAGACGTCTCCTGAAGCCCCTCCTCGTGAGAATCCAGGAATGTGGGGCGTCCTATCGCTGGGGATACCCATTTCACCTACTTATCCGCAAGAACCAGCAGACTTTCGCGCTACGGTCTCCAGCTAATCTTCCGGGACTCTTTCCTGGAGCTGACACCAATGGAGGTGCCGGACTGGTGGGACCCCGAGCCACTTGTCTTTCCAGGCCGGGGCGGCAGTGGGTCGCAGCAGCAGCAAGCGTGACAGGCCAGAGGTGGGAGCATGGCCCGCAGGAGAAACACCAGAGGTCCGCCAGGGGTTCCGAGACCCCTGGTTAATGAGACCTAATTCAGCTCAAGCCATGCCATATCCTTTGTCAAGCTGATTCATGTTTTTATCTTTTTGCTGATATATCCGTTAGGCCTAGCTAGTTCCTTGTTGCCATATAGTGATTGCCGGTTTGGCGGCTCCTCCGGTTGCAGCCCGGCTGGCCCGCCTTGGTTCAATACGGACGGGTGGGGGGGCGGTTCCAGAGAGGCCGAACCGTTTATTGTCATTTGAAAGTTCGGGTGGGTGTCGCCTCTCGCCATGGTCCCTCGGGAGGGTCATTGAGGTCCGTCCCGGGGTGTCCTGTTTACCTTCGGAGTCGGCCGGGGAGGGCTCTCTTGCTCTCCGGGTCCGCTTCGCTTCCTCAGTAGGACCGAGCCCCCCTACCCACTCCGAGGGGCGGAGCGGGGTTTCTAACTGGGAAACCAGGAAGTATATTTCCCCTTTAGGTTACTGTTACATTTATTGGCACCTATTAGAGGTGCTGCTGTTGTCTTAGAGTTCAGTGTTGCACCCTTTGTCCTTTTCTGTGTGATCCCCTTCCCTCAGTTGATCATCTCACGTCTCCCTTCTCCCCCTCTACCCCTTTTGTCTCCTCCCTCCCGCCTTTCTCCACCCCCTCTTCTTACTCATCACTCCCCTACCTGGTCAGTAGGGGAGTTGTCCCTCCTTGGGGTTGCGAAGGAGGGAATATAGACTGTCCGCTATGTCCAGGGTTAAGTGCACGTCCCTCAATGTAAAGGGGCTCAATTCCCCTTATAAGAGATCCGTTGTCCTCAGGGAACTGGGACGCCTGCACACACAGATCACCTTCCTGCAGGAGACCCACCTAAAAGAAGGGAGGCCCGCAACCTCTCCAATCGCACCTTCAAAACTCAATATCTTTGCCCCTCACCAGATTCAAAATCCAGGGGGGTTGCTATCCTTCTTGCAGGATCCTTACCATGGACCCACTTGGAGACACTCCGGGACCCAGAGAGAAGGTTCTTGTTAGTCAAGGGCACACTTTTCTCCTTGAAGGTGACATTGGCGACGTGCTATTGTCCTAACTTTAACCAATATACATTTTTACACTCCGTGCTGGGGAAACTAGCCTCGTTTGTGGAGGGGGTTCTCCTGCTGGGAGGGGATTTTAATACTGTCCTCGACCCGGTAGATACGTCCCGCGGTTCTTCCCACTCCTCCTTCACGTCCACAAAAAAAAGAAAAGCCCTCCTATTTAAAAACCAGTTTATGGATGCCTGGCGGACCCTTAACCCCAAAGAGAGGGATTACACGTTCTTTTCTGCTGCCCACAACTCTTACTCACGCATTGATTGGTTCCTTGTACCTCACAGGTTTCTCCATCTCATAGTCGGTATGGAGATAGGTCAGATCTCTGTCTCAGATCACGCCCCGGTCTCCATGACCATCATCATCCCCGACACTGCCCCCCTCAGAGGCCAATGGAGGCTCAATAGCTCCCTCTTGCAAGACCCAGGGGTTAAGGCGGACATTAAAAAGGCCATTGCTGAATTCTTTGCATTGGACGCCACGGGTGAGGTTTCCCGTATGTCTCTGTGGGAGGCCCACAAGTGTGTGATTAGGGGGCTTCTGATCAAGCACGGGGCCCGCCTCAAAAAAGAAAAGAATAAACAAATAGATCATCTCACCCAAGAAAGATTTAATACTGAAAATCTACACAAACAGACCCTTGACAGGGCTCTGGCGGCCAGGCTGGTGAGCCTGCGGGAGTCCCTCAGAGACATATGTTTCACAGAAGCCAAAAATTTAGCGGTTAGGTGCCGGAGGTTCTTTTACGAGTATAGTAATAAATGCGGCAAGGCTCTGGCTAGGGCCCTGAAAGCACAACGAAACAGGAATTACATCCCTCTCATTCACGACCCGGAGGGCAATAGGCTACACCTTACAGCGGACATTGCCAAGACATTTAGAAAGTACTACGAGAAACTCTATAACCTGCCACGAGATAGGCCAGCCTCACATCAGAGCAACATAGTTACTTATATCCGTGAGTCGGGCCTCCCACAACTAAATCAGGAGGTGGTGGACATCCTGGAGGGGGAAATTGAGATGGACAAATTTTTGAAGGCCATTAAAAGCTCCAAGCCAGGGAGGGCCCTGGGTCCCGACGGCTTTAGCCTAGATTATTATAAAGAGTTCTCAGAAATCCTGGGCCCCCAATTTATTGCCTCCTTCAGCTCCCTAAGGGATGGCATACCCCCGCCCAGGGACACCTTACGAGCAAATATAACGATTATCCCCAAGGAGGGTAAAGACCCAACACAATGTGGAAGCTACAGGCCTATCTCCCTGTTGAATAGCGACATAAAGCTCTTCAATAAAATAATAGCTGACAGACTCTCCCCGCTCATCCCTGCTCTCATACATTGGGATCAAGTGGGCTTTGTGCCTACGAGGGAAGGTAGAGACAATACCACTAGGGTGAATAACCTGATCCATCGCGCGCACGTGGGAGGGCTGGCTGCGCTGCTCCTCTCGACGGACGCCGAGAAGGGACTTTATCTCTGCTACCCTTAGACATATTGGCTTGGGAGAAAACCTGACCCGATGGATCATGGCCTCCTACTCATGCCCCTCGGCGTCTGTCGTGGTGAATGGGTTAGTTTCCAAGCCGTTCTTTAGAAAACGGCACGCGGCAGGGATGTCCGCTGTCCCCCCTGATTTTTATTCTTACGTTAGAACCTTTTCTGCGAACAGTAAGAAAAAATCTCAGGGGTTTGCTCGGGACGGGCGGAACATAAGGTAGCGGCTTGCGCCGACGACCTTATATTTTTCAATACCAAGCCAGAAACGACTCTCCCCAACCTGCTAGCTGAACTTAAAACCTTTCAATCGCTGTACAACTACAAAATCAAAAGTCCTCAGCCCTGAATATTAATATACCCCCAAAAAGGTTGAAGCTGATCTCAGAGAATTTCCTGTTTAAATGGGAGAGGGAAGCGGTGATCTACCTGGGGACACAGATACCGGCTCATCCACAAAAAATTTACAGTCTGAACTTCCCCCCCGATGCTGAGGAGGGTGGAGAAGGACCTTCAGAAATGGAATAAAGGTGCTTTCTCCTGGTTTGGCAGGGTGAACATCATAAAGATGAACATCCTTCCTCGGGTGTTATATCTCTTACAGGCCCTGCCAGTCGAGGTCTCCCACACCTTCTTTTGGTGATTGATGGGGATCTGCTCCAGGTTTGTATGGGCGGGAAGACCCCATCGGCTAGCAGCTTCTCTGCTGGTACTCCCCTAAGAGTCGCGGGGGCCTAGGTCTCCCGGACTGGAAATCCTATCATGTCGCAGCCCATCTCGCCCAGGTGATTGATTGGTGCAGACACTCCAATCTGAAGCAGTGGACGAAGCGGAATCATTTTAGGATCTTGCACCTGCGGGACGGGTCGGGATGGCTCAGGATGGATGGACTGGCGGCCAGGGATTCCCTACCTGTGCTTAGTGCCTGGCAGACCCACCAGTTAACACATTTTCAGAAATCTATCAGCCGGGTGTCAGAGACCTTCAGACCCCTGATCGCTGAGCACGCTTGCGCGGGGAGCGGCCATTTCAGAGGGGCACTAGCGTTTGCATACTTCCTGGTGATTAGCCCCCCGGGAATCATTCTCGCCCTCATTCGTGGGTAGTTGGGAGAGGGAGTTGAACAGGAACTTCACTGAAGAGCAAAAGCTGGCGATGCTGCAGCTGGCCCATAGGTCCTCCATGTCATGCAGGTATCAAGAAGCTTCCTACAAGATTCTTACACGATGGTATCTGGTACCAACCAGATTATCTAGAATTTTCCCCTCCTCCTCCCCCTTATGTTGGAGATGCCTACGGGCAAGGGGCACAATGATCCACATCTTCTGGGAGTGTGAAGGGCTCTCCAGGTTCTGGGACAACGTGAGGAGAATTGTGCGGGTCTTGACAGATATTGATTTGGGCGAGGATCCGGCAGGCTATCTCCTCAAACTTGCCCCTACCTCTATCTGGAAACGAGGCAAGTCCCTGCTGGCTCCACTCCTGAATGCCGCCAGGACTTGCATCCCGGCCTGCTGGAAATCGCTGTAACCCCCAACAACCGCGCTGTGGCTCGCCAGAATCAGAGATATTGGCAGGATGGAGGAGCTAAAGGCCTCGTTAAAAGGTAATCTTGCGAAGCATAGGGAGACATGGTTTGGCGGAATACTTGGACTACCTTAAGGTGTAGGACCCCCTGCCCTTTCCACATTCCTATCCCCTCTTTCCCTTCCCTGACTCCCCTTGTCTGTCGTGTCCCCCCCATGTTATGATGGTTCGTCCTGTCTGTCCCCCCCAAAGTTTTTCCATCAGCGTTCAGTTTTGTACGTTCTAGGCTAGTAATAAGCCTTGTTCTAAAAAAGAGAAAGAGGAGACATAGTTGGCGGGCTTCAGGTTCGTTTGTATTTTATTTACTACATTCCGCATGCAAGAGCAGATCAACAGGGCGCTTTACCGACCAGGTGCCAACGAGGGGGAGTTAAGTGTGGGGAGAATAAAAGGAGTAGGCCATTGATTCTTTATCCAACGAGTTTTTTTTTTCTGGACTTTCTTCAGAGATGAGTTTGGCTGGCTTCTGTTTTGGAGCATGTCCCCCCAGGCCGTTCACAGCTTCGCCCGCCTGTTATGTTATATTGCATTGTATTACTGTGTGTATACATCTATGCTCAGAACTTGGTCTGTAACATGTTCTTCTCCAATAAAAATGTACAATTTAAAAAAAAAGAAATACTCATCCTTACAGCCTTCAGTGACAGATCGGGTTCGTTGAGTGGGCATGAACACGCTGTGCCTGACTGGCCTACGCTGTCGCGTGGTGTGTAAGTGGGTGAGTGATTTAAACCATTTTTAGGCTTCCTAGCGATCGCTATAGAATAGGAAAAAATAATTGGAATGCTCCAGGGAGGCCGATGTGGACCTAAAGTCTTTTACTTTACGGTGTGGACCTGAAGTCCAGTACCTTTTGGTCTGCTTTAATTGATTAATACTGTCGAAATAAAAGAGCCATACATTCTGGGGGAAAAAATATACATTTTTTCGCCCCATAAGATGCACTTGTATTCCCTCAAAATTGGGAGGAAATCAGCATCTTATGTGGTGAATGCAAAAAATATAAAATAAACTCACATAACCAGTGCTCCCGCGCTGCTGGCCTGGCTGCTACAACCCACCTCCTCTCCATACATATGCCAGGCACCCTGCGGTGTGGGCGTGCCCTGTGCCGGTCACGCCCACCCCCTGCACAGAGCCGGGTGTTAACATGTGCACGCAGCACACTACAGAAGAAGCAGCGGCAGCAGGACACCGGGCAGGGATCAGCTACCCTGTCTGTCCATCGCCCATTCATCCTCTGGCTGAGGCATCCCGTTCAGCAGCGTGGAAGCACCGGTTATGTGTTTTTTGTACTTTCTGCCTTTGACGAATGGCAATGGGGGGAACGCCACACTGCCTATATAGGAATCGGGATGGGGGAATGCCACACTGCCTATATAGGAATTGGGATGGGGGAATGCCACACTACCTATATGGGGAATGGGATGGGGGGAAATGCCACACTGCCTCTATGGGGAATGGCAGGGTGGAACGCCACATTGCCTATATAGGAATTAGGATGGGGGAAATGCCTCACTGCTTATGTGGGGTTTGGGATGGGGGGAAATGCCACACTGTCTATATGGTGATTGGGATGGGGGCAATGTCACCACGCCTATATGGGGAATGGCAGAGGGGAATGCTGCACTGCCCATAGGGGGATTGGGATGGGGGGAATGCCACACTGCCTATAGGGGGATTGGGATGGGGGGAAATGCCACACTGCCTCTATGAGGAATGGCAGGGGGGGAATGCCACATTGCCTATATAGGAATTAGGATGGGGGAAATGCCACACTGCTTATATGGGGTTTGGGATGGGGGGAAATGCCACACTGTCTATATGGTTAATAGGATGGGGGGATACCACACTGACTATGGTGAATGGAAGGGGGGAATGCTACAGTGCCTATGGGAAATGGGAGGGGGAAATGCCACACTGCCTATATGGGGAATGGGATGGGGGATACCACACTGACTATGGGGAACGGGAGGGGGGATGCTACACTGCCTATGGGGAATGGGAGGGGAGAATGCCACACTGCATTTGGGAAATAGGAGGGGGAAATGCCACATTGCCTATGGGGAATGGGATAGGTGGTATGCCTAAGGGCTATGGGAGGGGAATGCCACACTGCCTATAGGGAATGGGATAGGGAAATGCCACACTACCTATCGGGAATGGGAGGGTGGTGCCACACTGCCTTTGGGAGATGGGAGGGAGGAATGCCACATTGCCTATAGGAAATAGGAGTAGGAATGCCAATCTGCCTATGGGGAGCGGGAGGGGGGAATGCCACACTGCCTATATGGGGAATGTAATGGGGGGAATGCCACACTGCCTATATGGGGAATGGGATGGGGGAATGCCACGCTTCCTATGGGAAATGGGAGGGGGAATGCCACACTTCCTATATGGGGAATGGGATGGGGAATGACACACTGTCTATGGGAAATGGGAGGGGAGATGCCACACTGCCTATGGGAAATAGAAGGGGGAATGCCCCACTGCCTATGGGGAATGGGATTGGAGAATGCCACACTGCCTATAATGGGGAATGAAAGGGGGGAATGCCAGAATGTCTATAATGGGGAATGGGAGGGGGGAATGCCACACAGCCTATAATGGGGAATGGGAGGGGGGGAATGCCACACTGCCTATAATAGGGAGTGGAAGGGGGAAAAGCCACACTGCCTGTAATTGAGGCATTTTGCTTCTTGCCTATTACTTGGTTCTTGGGGGACAGTGTTTTAGCATATTTTGTTCAGAATATTTTTTTTCTAATTTTTCTCCTGCCAATTCTAGGTACATCTTACAGACAGGAGCATCTTATAGGGTGAAAAAATGTGCTAGGTAAAAAAAAGCAGCTTTTCCTGCAGCATGGAAAACTAAAGATAAGAATTTATTGCTGATGCACATACTGTCTATTAGTCGGTGGCATCACTACTGGGAAGTTAATGGCATTCTTCCTTTGTTGTCCGCCAGCTATTGGCTCCTGATCCCGGATCTCCTGCAGGTAATTCGTATTTTCTCTGCTGTTTTCTGGTAACAAGCACATGCTTATGTCAGCCATTTTGTCCAGTCAGCAGTTATTTTGTGCTAATCACTGTTTTGTTGTTTTGCCACCCACATGCCTAGAACATCCATAGGATGCCTTTTTAAAGAGAAACAAAACCAAAGCTTCTCCCTATCCTGGGTTTTGTTCCTCGTGCCTGTGGCATCCTGATTTCAGATGCCCTGCATTCTGTATTCCCCGGGATTGCCTGAAAACTCAGCTTTCTGTCACTTCAACAGCACATGCGCAGGCTGATCAGCCAATTGGCATAAAGAGGGAGACTATCTGTCCTGATCCTATATCCAGAAATACATTTTATGTCACCTTCTATCCCCAGCCCAGTTCCCCAAAACAGCCTGTGTTTCTTTTTGTATCCTTTGCTCAATATTTATAAAAACACTAACAGGAAGCAGCATGATGGTTAATGGCAGCCATATGCTAATTAATTCAGTTACAACTAAACTGTGACATGATGGCAGTTAGGTTGAAGTGCTTTCAGATTTATTGCAGTTATTATAACTGATAAGACTGACCCCCAAAGCTGAGCTGTGTGTAATTCTCAATGAATAACATTGATGGAAAGCATCAAGAGGCGGAGCTGCTCGGCCAGGGAACAATATGTCCAAAAGCATTGCATGTTGTTATGAATATTGAGCACAGCCTTTAGTAAAAGAAAAAAAGAAACACTAGTTGTTTTGGGGCACTTACCAAAGGATAGATGGTGATAACATAAACTTCCTTCTGAGTATAGGATCACTTTAATGTTAAGATGGGAAATTATCAGTTTTTTTCAAGAGAGTTTCCAATAGTTTTATGAAAAGAGCAAGATAGCAAAATTCCAAATCTTTAATGAAGTCCTTTTAAAAACACGTGCAAACAGTAATCAATATAGTCAATATAGTTTTACCACTACAGATGTTAAACTAACCGGCCTGTAGTCACTGGCTTCTCCTCTACTCCACTTCTTATGGACAGGTACAACAATGGTTATTCTCCATTCATCTGGAACATCACCTGGTAAATGGGAATGCTTAAGTAAATCAGTCAGAGCAATCACAAATCTGAGTTCCCTTAGAACTCTGGGGTGGATACCATCTGGACCCTTTGCCTTACTTACCTTTAAATGACCTTCACCCCAATGACCAAGGAGCAGAGTTCATCTGCCAAGTGAAACGTTGCAGTGATAGAGAGAAGAACAGGGCCTATAGATCTGCCTTGGAGGCAACAGATTGGAAAGATCATCATTCCCAAATTGGAACAAAATAAACCAGCCACCCTGCAGTGTAAAATATTGGGGTCTAATTTATGATTTGTGCATTTTAGTATCATATTTGTGGCTATAGCACCAGCTTCGGAGTGCCAGTATGCCCATCTTATCTGACGCTGTGCTGTGCACTACATTGGTGCTAGCAGTCGATGCACCGAAAACAACAAATTAGCTTTGATTGTTGCACTTAGGTATTGGCCAACTTATGTCATCATCTGTTGGACCCGTCAGCTGATTATCCCAGCACCAGGGATAATCCTACTTGAGATCTTTGGAGCTGTATTTTTCCGACACTGGTCAGCGTTTCTTCACAGTTACAAGTAATCACTTCTGGGGACAAAGGGGACAAACCTTACAGTGCGTTTTGGCTACGTTTTAGTTGTTCCCCAAATTATACTTTGTTAAACAAAGGAAGCTATTAAAATCTTTTAAGGCCCCCCACAAAAAAAATATATATTTTAGACCATCTAGGCCCTGCATTTCAATTATTGACAAGCCACAATGCAAGTTATGTACAAATAAATGTTTTAATATTAATTATAAGCATTAAACACTTGAATCTAGTTCTGTCCATTGTGCTCTATGGGATCTTGATCTAGAGCCTGGTGCTGCTTCAACCATAGCACCCGAGGCCAAAAAAGCGGTGCTGTGTGGCACTGAAGCTTCTTGAGGCTCCCTGATTATTTTCTGGATTATTTGGTGGTGATTTGATTCAGGGAAAAGGTTTGGACAGAATCAAAAGTCCAGTCTAACCCCACTCCCTAATGTCAGTCATCTCTGACCTTCACACCATTACTCAGAGAGCAGGAAGCCAAGTTTATCTGCCAAATGGAACATCCCAGCCTGGAATGGCCCATAGAGAGAAGCATAGGGCCTATAGCTTTAGGTACAGAGCTCCATCATTATTGCTCTTCCATCTTATTTATATTTGTGCTCACTTAGCATTCCTTAGAGAAAACACAAGCAAAAATAAAAAAAATACTAGATAAGCATTGTTTTGGTACAAAAACATATACACTTACAGAAATGCCATTGGAAATGGACTTTCCCATACCTACCAACTTTTCAGGTTAGGAAAGAGGGACATTTGTCAAATTAGGCCACACCCCCTCATTGAGGGATGGATAGAAGATAGGATGTAACAGTTACAACAATATAAACACTTTGAATAGGTAAATGAATCTTAAGCTAACATCTTAAACCGGATCTTCAGCATAATTTAATGAAAAGCCCAAATCCTTAAAAAACTATTCCTCAGCATCTAGAATGTTTATATTTTAAGTTTTTAGTTGCTTACATCTTGCCTCAGAAGCAACACATACTAAGGGAGGGGGCAAAAATGCAGGGAGCGGGATTATAGCTGTGCTTTGCACAGAGCAGAGCTGGGGTCAGTTAAAGGCCGCAATCCCAGAATGCAGAGCGGCATAGTCAGAAGACACTTCCTGTCTGTAGGCAGCCGGGGTCTCCATGTGCAGCCATGGATGCTAAAAGGCTCAGAAAATGCAGAAGATGCAGGTAGGATGATTTTTAATGTGGGCAATCTGTATGTACAGGGTGGGGGAAACATACAAGATAAGCTCCTATTCAGGGTGAAGGACATATGTCTCAAATGCCATGAATTGCACTGCCAGAATCTTTTCAGCAAATTTAGGGGATCTGCCCAATAAGGCAAAACATGTCATACAACAGAAATCTGTATTGTTCCTCGCTGTGGTTAGAGACAAACATCTCAAGAAAATATTAACTGTGCCGTCATGCCTCTGCTTACGTTTCATAAGGTGCTGCCTATTATTGCGAATCAATTACTGCTTTTGTTTGTGATGTCTGAAACAGCGATGGAAATACTGGAGAAGTGTGTGGGACGCAGCCCCGGCTTCAGCACACCGCATTTTCCCGTTCGGGCCCGGCATTGTATAAGAGCTCTAGGTAACTGCAGGTCAGAAATCTTCACGTCTAGCTGAATCACACACTGTCAATCTGAGACAAATAAATCCCCACAATGAAGGCAGTCAGCTGAAAATAATAGCTCATTTCAGGAGGAAGAATGAACACTTGCTTCAGTCTATGAGCAGAAATATTTCCCTTTTCAACACAGAAATCTCCCCTCCTGCGGTGGGTTCAGGGGGTGAAACCGCGGTGAGATTAAAGGGGCCTCGTAGAATTGCGAAGCCGGAGAATTTCCCATTTAGATTTATTGGGAGGGACGGGCAAATCCTTTACAATTAGACTGAAGTGATAATGCCATTACGTGTGTTATGTAAAGATCTGTGAGTTTATCGCTTTTAAATTGCATTTTAAAAATTAAATGGTGGAGGCCTGGCATTTCCCCACTGCTACCATTACTTATCTTGTAATGTGTTTCTGCTAACAACCTGGAAAAACACATCTCGTTTATATCAAATGAATGAACAGCAATTGAATGCATATTAACTAAAGCGGGCCTAAATTGTCTATGAAAATTCTGTGCTGAGGGGCTGACCTGCAGGAACTTAAAGTGGACCAAAACACAGGATTTTGACTATCCTAGGTTTTGGTCCTTTCCCCTGGTTTTGGTCCTTTCCCCTCGATCGGGGTTGCCCCGATGTGTGAAACCCCCCAGATCGCAGAGCGCAACTCACCTCTTCCCGGTCCTGCGCACCTACTGCTTCTACTCGTCCAATCAGCGGGCTTGAAGCTGCTTACGTCATGCCGTCTAAGCAAGTGTCTAAGGTCAGAGACTTCAAGTGTGCTGGCGGACGTCTTCCCCCGCTTCCCTCTAACAGGGAGTGTGCCCATGCCGGCCATTCACAAATGCCTGTTGCGGGGCATGCGGACTGCTACAGGGATAGCGGGGATGCGGCCTTGGTTCGTGCATGCGCCGTTGGACCGGGAAGCAAGGTAAGTGAATGGGGCAACCTGGGGGGTTTCACACAGCGGGGCATTCCGATTTTGGATGCTGGGGGAAGGGATTTGATCGTCCCGGGAATCTATAAGAATTCACGGCCAATCGCCCTGGCTTTTGGTTCACTTTAAAGAGGATCAAAATCCAAGTTTTTAAATAACATCCCCTGAATTGCTCCACCCATGAAGAGTACCTTTTTCCCTTTTTTTATTGCTCCAGTCTCAATCCCAGATAATGTTGTTCTGGTTTAAAGTGGAAGTCCAGTGTAGCGTCACTACCCAAACAAGAATAAACCCTACCTCTCTTGGGATCCAGAGTTTGGGCCACCAAGTGGATATGTGGTAAGGGCTCTTGGATCAGGCAAATTGAGGGGGGGGCTCACCCAGTGGGGCATCAAATTTCAGGATGCCCCATAAAAAGATCGATCTACCCCCCAATGAGGGGGCATCGTTACTTTGCAAGTAATGCAATTGAAAAATAGTGGGACTCGTTTTACATGTTAGGGTTAGGTGGTTGGGGATTGATTCAGTTTAATGTAGGGAGCAGTACTAGATTTAGAAGCTTAAGTCACCTCTCCCTAATCTTTCCTAATTTTGTAATGAGTAACAATTATTAGAAAAAAAGAAGTGTTTATTATATAAAAGGACATGTATAAAAACATGCAAGTTCTTGACTATATCTAGGTTTATTCCATGGCCTGAATCATATTTCATGGCTTCTTTTGCTTACCAATGTGTAATTTGGTCAAGAACAACTAAAACACAGCCTAAACGCAGTGTAAAGTTTGTCCCCAATAGTGATATCCTCTAACTCTAATGATGAAAGGCCTATCAGTGCCTGAAAAATACAGCGTCAATATTTTTAGGGTGGCAAAAATCAATAAATATGCTTTGCAGTGCCTGAAAGACAGTGGTACAAAGTGGCGCTCACTGACGGTCAGGTCCAACAGGCCCTAACACAGGCCGGCCAATACATTATGCAACAATCATGTCAAATCAGATAGCATCGGGTGCTGAGACTTCCAGGGCCATTGTAGTCAGAGATCCTTATTTATGAAGCATCAGCGCAGCACAGCACCACTTTTTTTGCGTCAGTGTTCCACTAAGAAACAAAAAAATGGCAGCGCCGATGCGTCCGCCGGCAAGGGTATAATTTAACACTAGCGCCCAAAGGTTCACAGCGCTGGGTGCTCTGGATGAAGCAGCGCCAGATAAAACCTGCCGCTGTAGGTCAAGATCCCATAGAGCAAAATGGGCAAAACTGGATTGAAGTGTTTTATGCTTAAAAATCATATTGCACACGTTTTTTGTACAGAACTTGCATTGTGACTTGTAAGTAATGGATATGCAGGACCTAACCTACCTTTAAAAAGAAGCTAAATATTTTTTGTTGCTTCTTCTGGTTACAAATGTGTAATAGACAACAACAACTAAAACCCAGCAAAACCACACTGTAAATGTGTCCTCTTTGTCCCCAGCAGTGATTTCTTGTAACTGTAATGATGAAACAACGACTAGTGCCAGAATAATACAGAGCTAATCTGTATGCAATCTGCATGCTGTGCAGCGGCGGAACACCTGTGGTCCAAATTGGCGCTCACTGGCGCTAGGATAATCGGCAGCCAGGTCCAACAGGCACTGACACAGGCTGTCCAATACCTAAGTGCAACAATCAAAGCTAATTAGTAGCGTTCTGCGCAGTGACCACCACCAATGTAGTCCACAGCCCAGCGCCAGATAAGAAAAAATGCCTGCACTACAGAACTGGCGCTATAGCCACAAAAAAAGATGCTAAATGGAGAACATCATAAATAAGACCCTAAATAGCAGCTCCAAAACTGGCACTATAGCCACCAGAAGGATGCTAAATGGCACACTTCATAGATAAGGCCCAAAATAATCCAGTTCCTCACTTAGGAGAAAAATAACAGTTATGTTGCTTTGCCTGTACTGTTAGGTCTATTTCCGTAATTATTAGAGAGAGATAAGAGGGACTGTTTTATATTAATGATTATTACGTCCTTGAATTGATAAAGCGTGATTCTTCACGTTCTCATATCTGATTTGCACTCCAGTAAATCATTTCTGATATTGTCGTAATTTCCAGCTGTATTTCCCAAGCTGGTGTACATTGATGAAACATAAAACTCTTGCGATCCACCTTTCTTCTTGCAGAGAGGTTAATACATTCATTAATATGCATATGAAAGTGTTAGTGCACGCTGGGATCCATCTTAATTAACGTGCAGGTCTCAAACGGATCAGTGACCTTCTTGTTTTCCATTGAAGTCTACACCTGCTGACTTGCGGATTTGCTTGTTTTCTGTTGATAATTTTAAAGCTTAGGCGCAGGCTGATTAACATAAAATTTGGGTTTTTGTCTGAAACGAGTGGCACCAAAGACTTCAAACCATCTGCACAATGCAGATTCATTGCCGAAAGAATATAATTTTTTTTTAATTTACTGTCATACAGAATTCTCATTATTCATTATAAGACACATCAGTGTCACCATCTCGGGACCAAAGTACAAGGAGTTCACATGTCATTTGAAGAGGGCCCAAACCTGCACTAGAAGACTTTTTTGAGTCAAAAAACATATTGGAGAGCTGCTGTCGTATCAACAGGCCACACTTTAGTAAATCCCCTTTAGGTTGCAATTATTTACTCATTCATGGAAAATGTCTCTGAATCCTTGAAAAACCTCATCTGAAGATAAACAATCAGGTACAGAGGATGGAAAATAAAAAAATATTCAATATAAAATCGATATATGTTTGATGAGAATCTCACCAAAGGGGCTCTGAATCAACCCTAATATGGGATTTAGGCCCTTATTCATCAAGCGATAGCGCCAGGTAGTGTCTGACGAGCGCCAGGTAGCGGCAGCTAACGGCGACTACCGACTCAAGTACGCCCGGCGGCGGTCACAATGACGCATTTATCAAGCAAAATGAGGCTAGCGCCGGCGAGAGCGACGGCTAGCGCGGCATTCATCATGAAGCCGCCTGGACCGAACAGCGCCGCTGCAAATTCCCTCACAGCGCCAGGTATGAGCTGTCGCTCCCTGGCGATGTCCAATGCATTTCAATGGAGCAATCTATAATTAATCATAATTATTTGGTATTATTTTTTTTTTTTTTTTTTTTTTTTTTAATGTCAAAAATTCGGAGACCACTTCTGCAATGTTAGGATTTATTTTTAAGTCAAAAAAAAAAAAAAAAATATGTGCAGAATTGATCTAACAGGTCTGATATTAATGTATTCATATTACAAAATGATTCTAAAAACATGTATAATGTTAAATTCAAAAAATATGGTTGTTTAGGGGTTAAAAACTAGTTAATACACATCGCCGCCAGCGCTCTGGGGTTAAAACAAGGAATGGACAGCGACAGCACATTCGGAGCGTGATTTGTTGATGAATATGAAGCTAGCCGTTCGCTCTGGCCATTCGTTGTCAGGCGCTCACATACAACGCTGGACCTGTGAAACAGCGACCCCCCAGCCCGTATTCAACATTACCGCACACCGACTGAGTCGCTGTCATCAAGCTAATGCCGGCCAAGCACAGCGAATACTGGCTGGCGCTGAAAAAATCACGCTACAGTCGCTCATCTGTCGCTACCTGCCGCTATTGATGAATCGGCCTCCCCGTACCAGTGACACGACTCTGGTCCCTGTAACACCCATGTCTGCTTGTTGAACTTCCAGTTTTCAGACAGCTGGATCCCCTCCGGTGGGGCCACAGACGAAAGCTAAAATGTTGCTCTTTGATCTCCTATCTCCATTTCTAAACTAAAATAAAGCTGTTGCTTGGAGTTATGCATTAACAGTTGGAATTCTTGACATTTCTGCAGAATGTCCCAATTGTTACAGTATATTCCTCTACAAAAGATCTAATCTGAATCCTTTAATATGGCTCAGTGTATTTACAGAGCAGGTCACCCCCCATCCCATGGTATGTTCTCATTATCCACACACAGCTATTCAATTTAATTGATATGTTTTTATTTTCACTGGCTTGAGATATTCATCTGCCTTTTGCAGGTTTCCTCCAGGGAACAAAGAATGACCCTAACCCAGTACAACAATCAAAATGTAGCTTAGAAATACTGGTGCTGCCACTTCCAAACATACCCTTGTACTGCTTAAATGGATCCTATTCCCATTTGTTACCCACTTCCTGATTGGACGGCAAACATGTGACTGCCAGTGACCAATATGGATTTCCCAGTGGGCTTGCACATCAGACTATTTGGTGTCATACACTATGAATGTAGAAGTGGTGACTTGAGTATAGTGCCCCTTTAAAGCCTCATTTATCATGCATCAGTGCCTGTCAATGTCACTCAGCACCAATATTTTAGCCTTAGAGCCACTCAGTGCGCATTTAAGCATACAAAAAAAAAAGCCCCGATGTGTCCACCAGCCTGCTTCTAATTTATCACCGGTGCCATATAGTTTGTAGGGACCAGCGCTCTTCTCAAAGCTGTGCCAGTTTATAGTGGGATTGTAGGTTTAGATCCCATAGAGCACAGTGGGCAGAACTGTACTGATGCATTTCTTGCATATAAATAATACTACACAAAATTATTTGTACAAAACTTGCATTGTGACTTGTGCAATAATGCAAAAGCAGGACCTACACCCCTGGGTGGGCATGGCTCATGAACAACCAGGGTCTGATCACAAAAATAGGTCACATCCCCCAGTCAAAGCAATGAAGTCAGCTGCCCACCCTGTAGGTATGCCGGTCTGTTTGTGTCTTTGTGTGTGTGTGTCTCTGTGTCTGTGCATGTGCGTGGGTCTCTGTCTGTGTGTGTGTGTGTGTGTGTGTGTGTGTATGTTTGTGTGTCTCTGTGCATGTGTGTCTGTGGAGAGCTGTAATGAGAGATGCTGCACGCTGCCTGTAATGTGGAGTGCCACACACTGCCTGTTATGAGGGATGCCAATCACTGCCTGTGGGATGCTGCACACTGCCTGTAATGAGGGAAGCTGCACACTGCCTGTAATGGGGGGATGCCGCTCACTGCCTGTAATAAGGGATGCCACTCACTGGCTTTAATGAGGGATGCCGCACACTGCCTGTAATGAGGGAAGCTGCACACTGCCTGTAATGGGGGGATGCCGCTCACTGCCTGTAATAAGGGATGCCCCTCACCGGCTTTAATGAGGGATGCCGCACACTGCCTGTAATGGGGGGATGCTGCACACTGCCTGTAATGAGGGATGACACTCACTGGCTGTAATGGGGAGTGCCACAAACTGGCTGTAAAGAGGGATGCATCTGTGTGTGCATGTGTGTATGTGGACAGCCGTAATGAGGGATGCCGAACACTGCCTGTAATGAGTGATGCTGCTCACTGGCTGTAAGGAGGAATGCCACTCAATGCCGTTCACTACCTGTAATGACGGATGCTGCACACTGCCCATAGTGAGGGGATGCCACACACTGCCTGTAATGAGGGATGCCGCTCACTGCATGTATTGAGGGATGATGCACACTGTCTGTGTTGAGAGATGCTGCACACTGCCTATAATGGGGAGTGCCTCTCACTGGCTGTAATAAGGGATGCCTTTCACTGGCTGAAATAAGGGATGCCACTCACTGTTTTAATGAGGGATGCCACTCACTGCCTGTAATGAAGGAATGCTGCCCACTGGCTGTAATGAGGGATGGCACTCACTAGCTGTAATGAGGGAGGGCGGTCACTGGCCATAATGTGGTGATCAGATTAGCACCTAGTTATGCACCTGCATCTCTCCTGCAGGGCCAGATTGTGGTGGAGGCCCCTGGGCACAAAATTCGGTGAAGGCCCCAGATACAGTATTTTTTTCCTTTAAAATAATAGTCCAGTCAGCAACTGGTGGTTGTCTGGCACCCGCTCACTTACTGGATGGGGGTGTGTGCTGCTCGGGAACTCTTGATTTGCCATTCTGGGTGGGGGGGTAGTGTAGTCGTCCAGCTGGTCCAGCAGAAAACAGTTCCCTACATTGAGCTGCCAGTGGCTGTGCTTGGTGGCTTATGTGCAGTGAGCAGCTGCTGATTGACAGCTCGGCACCCACCCATCACTGTAGCGTTGCTGACGTCTGCATCTGTCCTGACCAAAATATTTCAGTGTCTGTAATCATACATTTGAATGATCATGCTTCCATTTTGTTTTATGTTTGTTATTAACTGTCCCTTTGAAGGCAACCAGAATGCTGATGTGGCCTGTCAGGGAACCGCGGGTCACGTGATCCAACTATAAACCAGGGACCCCCGGACACATAGACCGCGTTCCCCAAAAACCCTTGTCTGAGCCTTCCTATCAGGAATACCAGGCCCAAAGCCTGCAGACACTTAGGGCCTTATTTATCAAGGGATAGCGCCAGGTAGTGTCTCACTAGCGCCAGGTATCGCCAGCTATCTGCGGCTACCGACTCCAGAACGCCAGGCGGCGGACACAATCACGCATTTATCACGCTAAATGAGGCTAGCGCCGGCGAGAGCGTCAGCTAGCGCGGGATTCATCATGTAGCGGACTGCAACGAACAGCGCCGCTGCTAATCCCATCACAGCGCCAGGTATGACCTCTCGCTACCTGGCGCTCTCCAATGCATTTCAATGGAGCAATCTTTAAATCTTCATATTTAATTGATATTATTTTATTTTTTTTTTTTTTTAAATGTCAAAAATTCTGTGACCACTTCGGCAATGTTAGATATTTTTTTAAAGGTAAAAAAATAAAAAAATAAAAATTTGTGCAGAATTGATATTACAGGTCTGATATTAATGTATTCATCATATTACAAAATGTTTAGAAAAACTTTACATTTTTAATCAAAAAATATGGATGTTTGGGGGTTAAAAATTACTTTTAAGCCATCGCCGCCAGCGCTCTGGGGTTTATACAAGCTTTTCACAGCGCGATAATTTTTTGAGCGTGATTTGTTAATGAATATGCTGGGAGCCGTTCGCTATGACCATTCGCTGTCAGGCGCTCCCATACAGCGCGGAACCTGTCAAACAGCGACTCCTAACCCCGTATTCAACATTACCACACACCGACTGAGTCGCTGTCAACAACCGAACAACGGCCAAGCACAGCGAATACTAGCGGGCGCTGTGAAAATCACGCTACTGGCGCTCATCTGTCGCTACCTGGCGCTATTACTGAATCGGCCTCATAGATTCTTGGCTTAAGGCAAACAGATCGCTCAAGTTAAATATAAGTTTTAATGCTATAAGCACACTAGGCAGTGATAGCAAACATTTGGCTATGATGGAATATGAAATGATACAAATGCTGTTCGGAGAGGTTACAGGATACAGTGAGTTACACAGAGAGACAATGGTCAGTTACCTTAATATGCAGTTGCAGAGTAGTGGTGATGCACTCCAGAACTCCAGACTTGCATATGTCAGTTTTCCGCACTTAAGCTGGATCGTTCCTTCACATGGCCCTCAATGAAAATGAGGTTGACACTCTATAATAGAGAACAATCAACATAAAGAAACACATTTCCACTTTCAATGACAATGAAATCTCTGAATATCGACATTAAACCTGTTATGTTTAATAAACCCAAAACACTTCCAAAGAACTTTTCATCGAAGGAATCCCTGTCTTGGCTGTTCCATTTAGTTCTCTTTATGGAGCCTACTGTCAGATGGGGCCCAGTTTACGTGGAGGCTGATTCATTACTAATGCCAGGTATCGGCAGATGAGCATCTGTATATCGTCTGTATAATCGCCTTTATAAATTGGGTTTTGCATACAGAGGCCGGTGTTGTACGCAAAAGCATGCAGCATCATGCTGTTTTTTTTTTTACACCACATTGTAAAGCCTTCAGCATAGCGTCTACATATATTTAAAATAATAAAGTACCGGTATATTATTTTAATTAATTCATGATACTTAGATTAAATTCAAAATGATTTTTTAGGGAATTCCAGTAGTCACATTCCTCTGTGTCCAAAATTTTCTAAAATAGAAAAAAGGACCCTCATACCTAATCAAGGATATCTAACTGGTTTTAGAACCAAAAATATACATACATGGGTAAATAGAAGATTTTAAAATGAATGGTCACCTAAAAGTTGACAGTGCCTCCTTAACTGTACTGTATAAGTATTAAAACATCAAAGCCAGTAAGCTGAACTCTGTGCTGCTCCGAAGCACAGAGTTTTACTCTAGGAAGGATATAAAACCTGAAGGCCCGTTATACAATGACTTTCTTTTCTATCTAATCCTGGTTTATCCTACTGACTGGTACAGCTTCAGCTGCGATATGTACGAACTAGCTTATCTCCCGCCGGCACACCGCCATTAAACATGCAACACTCACAACACAGTGAGAGAAAATCCTCTATGCCAGAACCAGGGGGTCTGACAATCCGGATTTTACACCCAGAAGTCTGCCGTGCAGCTGGATACAGAGACAGAGTCACTATTTCACAGAGAATGGGGACTTTGGGATAACATTTGTTTGTATATAACAAAACCTTGTGGGAGAAGATCTAAGCTGTTCAGAAAATAAAAGAAATTACACTACGATATGTGACAAAGGAGTTCTGCAATAATTTTTTTTTTATGAAATGCCAACTGAGGATATATATTCAGGTAAACACCAACTTTCATCATCAAAGCCCAACCCCTATCAAAAATTGGATTAGATCAAATAGTCAGAACCTTCTTATTCTTCTGCATAAAACTAGGAATGAAGGAGCCAGTTCAGATTTAGGATTTGTTTGTCTGCAATAAATAGAGCCTGTCTCCTTTTTTTACATCTCCTTTTGTTATTTGGCATAGACAAAGGGAGTGACTTTTACTTAAAGTGGACCAAAACGACCCTAGAATCTATAAAATTCCAGGGCCTCCTGATTCCCTCCCCCCGGGGAATCCCAAATTGCTGTGTAAACCCCAAGTCCCCTGAAAAACCTACCTACTCCCCGATCCAACGTGTGAGCCGCTTTAGCAGGGTGCATGTCCATGCTAGGCACTTGTAAGTAGCCAGCATGGGCATGTCCCTTGTTAGAGGGTAGCGGGATGCGGCCTCTAGCCAATATTGCCAAGCGCAGTCGAGCGCACTGATTGGAGGAGAGCCTGTGCATGTGCCGTAGGACCATGGAAAGGCGAGTGTCACATAGCACTTACCTCCAGCCCGGGCCGAGCGTGCCCGCCCCCTCCTCTCTTCGCTGCTTCCCCTGTTCCTCGGTCTTATGCCCTCCAGCGGCGCTGCAATCAGTTTGGTCACCAGAGGTTAGTTTAAAGAGCCAATGAGCCCAAGGATTGTTCTGGGCGAAATGCCCTAGAGGTTTGGACAATCAGCCCAAATGTCATTGAAGTAACCAATGTGCTATGTTTCTTTTCGTCCTATCTCCTGCACCCATGTCCTATTCCCAGGTCATCATTCAGCCAGTGCCCATGATGGCTTTTAGCTGGGTGTGATATTCCTGAGACTCCAGTGTTGTTTATCAGTTGCCGACCTTGCTAGCCTGACTATTCCTTACTGTGGCCTGTACCGACCTCAGCCTGAATTACGACTACGAACCCGTCTCTCTGATCTCCTGGTTTGACCCTTGGCGTGACCATTGACCTCACCTGTATTCTTCCTCAGAGTTGTTATTTCAAGGACTATTATCTGCATGTCTTAGCTACCTGATTACGCTCAGCCTAACCTTCGGTTCATCCATCTTCACCCCTGTGAGTTTACATGCTTTGAGCTAATAAGTCCTGGGGGCAACCGTGTCTGGTGAGGTGTTTAAAGCATCCCGGCAAACGGGCTTGGCTAAAGTTGAAGCTAGCTGCAGAGATTCGGGGTTGTAAACTCACAAAGAAGACCGGTGTCCCCGGGGTTTGACAGTGAATTTTACTGGGCCACCTGGGGGATTTCACACAGCGGGACATCCGTAATCGGGGTTCCCCAGGGCAAAGACCAAAACAAGATAGTCAAAACCCTGGGTTTTGGTCAACTTTAACAGGTAGGCCACTCCAGACAAGCAGCCCAAAATGAATCTCAGAAAATAGACTCATGTCTGTCGGGGACACATTTGCCAGAACAGCCATGGGTGTCACTGATAGGAGAAACACTACATTTTGTAACAGCCAATGCCTTTTGTTGCAGATTGGACTTATGAATATTCTCTAAAAAAAAAACTCTGATCAACAACTCAGGACCACTGAACAATGAATCTTGAGCCATTTACTTGCCATTACAATGTATAATTTTCCCCCTATAGGGGACAATAGATGATTATATAAATGACACATTGAAAGGGGACCAATAGAATTGAAACATATGGTTTAAATAATTAAAAAAGGAAGGAGGGATACAACAATACTTGGTAATGCAAGCATATGGAAAGCTAGATGTACAATAATACTAGTACATAGCAATATAAACAAATGGGAAGTAAATGGTGAAAAAGTTGCTATTGCAAACATATGGGAGTTGTATGACAACAAAATGACAATGTGATAAATGAAACATGAATATAAAGTTAATATTAATATAGATAATGGAATCCAGAGAGAGATAAAATGTACTATTAAATATGTACATACAATCTGATATAGGAGAAATATTTATAAATAAATTGAAAGCCTAAAATTCGACATATGCTAATCATTTTAACAGCTTCTTTTTGACACCATATTTGGACATGGGGATCCACATGCTGAGAATAAACATCTTCATAATAAATACCCCTGAACAGGAAATCAAGACAATTTTCCTACAAAGTCTAAGTATAATACAGCACAATGATGATGGATGAGTCTTCCCTGAGGAAGCTATGGGCAAAACGCAATGGAGGAACATCACAGCATACACAAGCTTTTAACGACTTTGTGATGTTTAGGACATAATGTCATGATTTATGTGTAAATATCCTTTGCAGATTGTTGTAAATTAATTATTGTGCTTGTATAGCATGCATTGTGCTTGTAAGCATACATGCAAGTGAACCCTAGTGCCTTCTGGGAGCGCATTTAAAGTTAGGTGGATCCCGTGGCACATGCACCAGATCAAAACAAAAAAAAAGTAGCCAAAATAATTATAACCAACCCAGCCCATTGACATCTATAGGATAAGCCCACACAGTGCAGGATGAGCGCCTGGTCCTATCTGGCACTGTAGGGAACACTCCCATGGCCGGTGCTGTTGATAGATGGGACACTATCTGGCACCAGATATCAGAGGTGCTCTGGAGTTTTTGACTTGATAACTACACCTTTTTCACTGGATCACAGCATTGATCTACCTGGCTTCAATATCCATAGGGCAGACAGGTAAAAGCAAGAAGCTGGCATCTGGTTCTTTATCAACTCCTAGTGGTGTGTAGACTCTACTCCTCTAGACAAGGGTTGCTCTATGGATACCATGCGGTCAGGTGCAGACCCTTCCATTCCCCTTGGGAATTCTCGTTGATTATTCTAGTGGGTGTGTACATACCTCCTCCTGCAAAGGTTGCTGATGCCTTGTCTAGTCTAATTGAAATAATCTCTGAATGGAAGAGAATGTGGCCAGACAAATTAGTTATCATTATGGTGGACTTTAACTGTGCCAACCTGAGCAGCGAGCTACCTAGATTCAAGCAACATGTCACCTGTCCCACTAGAGAAAACAACGTACTGGATCATTGCTACATGGTACTGAAGGATGCATACCATTTCATTGTCAAAGCGGCTATAGGTTTCTCAGACCACTGTCTAATTCTTCTTTCACCGGTTTTCAGAGACTTAAAAATGGCAAGGCTCAGGTCAAAAAATGTAAGGAAAGGAGGAGTTGCGAGCATGCTTTTACTGTACAAATTGGCAGGTCTTTCAATCAGGTGACTTAGATGAGTGGACTGATGTTGTAACTTTATACATAAGCTTATGTGAGAACATGGTCCGGCTATTCAAAATGGTTCACATTTTTAATAACAAACCCTGGTTTATAAGTAGGCTGAGGGAACTTAGCATAGAGAAAGAGATGGCTCACAGAGAAGGCAACCTTGTCAGGTTTAGGAAGCTTATAAATGCTTTATCTGAAGGAATTAGGCAGGAGAAAAGGGCCCATGCCAGCAAGCTGAGAGTGAATTTTGCATCAGGTGACTCAAGGCTAGTATGGAAAGGCCTCAAGGAAGTCATTGACTACAACAAATCAGCAGCAGCCATCAACGTCAGCAGAAGCCAGGCAGAAGCTCTAAATGAGTTCTACTGTAGATTTGATAACCTGTCTACTGATTATGCCAGTGCCACATAGCTACAAGTTAGAGTCGGGAAAAAATAGAATTTATATATTTTTTTCACACTTGTGCATGTTGCTGCACTGCAAGAAACACATTTACTAAAGCATTAGCAGTGCAGTTACATGCTGTGAATTTTAGAAATCATATTTGGCACTGCTCTAATTTGCACTGAAATTACATTGTCTGGCAGAAGTGCTTGATAAATCAGGTCCTAAATGTATCTTTTGCAGTAAAAAAACACTATACTGCCAAGATAAATAGCGTTCATGTAATGCTTTAGTACAAACCAGGGGCATACATACCATAGAGGTAGTGCAGGCACTTGCCCCAGAGTAAGCTACCTACATCGCCTCTTCAGTATGTACACACATGCCAGCATACCTACCTTGTCATCCATGCCACCTGCCCAGCGTGTGTCTTCATGCATGAGATGCACGTGCCCAGCGACACCTCCATCGCTGATGTGCGTCTTCCCTGCCTTCGCTGCCCTGTGCAGGCTGCCGCCACCGAATGTGCTTTGCATGCTGTTTGCCTCCTGGTCTCGTGAGTGTTCGGGGGGTGCTGTTGGGTTTCCATGATGGGGACCCCAACCCCGACCAGGCTATGTATGTCACTGGTACAAACTCAATTTTTTCCCCTGTAGAATATATATATATATATATATATATATATATATATATATATATATATATTTATTTTATTTTTTTTCAACTACACATACCATACAAAGTAAATGTGAAGAATATTCTTACAGGCATGTGTGCCATCAATCAATCCCCTTGGTCACCTGGTCCCGATTACCCACCCTGGACTGGAATGAGTAACAAGAGAAATTACACTTGAGTTCCACAATCAAGAAACTATCTAGAATGTTAATTAATCAGTGTCAAGAACTCTTTCAAAGGCTAAAGCCCACCGCTTATTTTATAAATGTGTTTCTAATGAGCCTGACCACATGTTCTGCTGGAGAAATGGAATTGAAAGGAGGGCAAACCTTGGAATCCTGCTGCCGAGAGTATGGTGCCTCCCAAAATTTACATTGCTCCTGACCTCCTTTTGATGGACGTCTGACATGCAGCCTAATACGTACCTTATGTAATGCTGGGTGTGCCAGAGAGCTTTAGAAAATTTAGAAAGAGTTTGATTTAGTAAAATTCTTAAAATTTGGACAATGCATTGCTCTGCCAAAATTTTGAGACCAGTTTCTAATCATTTTAAGTAGTAACTCCTTTTGTAGGGAAAAGGAAGCTGAAACTGTCCACCAAGATATCAGAGAGCTCAGTTTGAGTGATATTTTAATTGCTTTACTTGTTTATGTCAAAAAGCTATAGAAGGTTCAGAAGACAGACGGCTAAAGAGGATCAATATTGTCAAAGACATGGAGAATCCTCAACTATGTTCAAATGCTGACTTGGTAAAGAGTGGAGCTCTGAGAATTAGAGAAGCTTACATTGCACAGCACACAGGTAATAGTCACTGACATCCTCAGTACAACTATGATATATTTCCCCCATTGCTCTGATGCGCTTGATGATAATAGGTTATGATTTCAGCTGAAACAGGCAAAAGTGAGAATGCTTCTAAAAAGTTTTTATTTTTATTTAAATCAAGGTACAATTTATAGTGTCAGTCCACTCTACTAAGTATCCCCCGCCATGCCACCCTACCCTGGTGCTGAGGTTGGGGGCTACAACGTAAAAACCAGCTTACCTTGCCCAGATCCTTTGGTATCACTGGCTCTCCTGTGGTGGCCACACAGACAGTTAACAAAGTGGCATCCATGTGCATAGAGCGGGGGAAGCTGCTCTGTGCAGCAGATCAAGGATAGCAGATAAAAACCCCGGCAAGTGGTGATAGCTCCCAGCAAAGTGAGCAGTTTTATATGTTGTTAATCACCAATCTAAATTATTCAGTGCCCCCCCCTCGGTGAACATGGGAGAGATGGCAGCAGCTCAGGCCAATTTTTAACTAACCTGGGAGGTGAATGTTGGCAGGGCAATAAGAATACACATATCTTAAAGTTAGCTAACAACTGGTCCTAGGACCTGTTAAAGCTAGCTAGGACCAGAAGCTTGCTAAAGTTGCACCACCAAGCGCCAAGGTGCTTCTGTGTAGCTGCAGTCCTAACACTAATCTATGAGAGCCCCCATTGGGACATACAATACAACGGATACATTAGGATCTGCTCAGCTGAGGTTGCGCTATAACCTTGAGTGTGGCACATGGGCGAAAGGTTAAGGCGATAACTTCCCCATCCCCCTCATGGGAACTGTGTAAAAAGTTCCCATGAGCCATAAAAGCCATTTCAGAGAATCTCAAAATCTTCAAAAAATCTTCAAAATGTAAAAACATGAATTATTTTATTTAAAGCTGCTGGTTTTGCTCCCATTTATGGGTTGTGGTGGAGCTGGGAAGGGCATGCCACGCTGCAGTTTTATGAGTCATGTGCAGGCACTGCTGTGGTCAGAGTCAGCTGTGGGGCTATTGTCGTCACTTGCACTAAGAGCCCTGAGGGACAAAGTAGCTGTTAGACCCAATTTTTTGTGTGGTCCTGGAGATATGGAATTGAAATAAGTGCAAACATTGGAGTCCTGCTATAGCTTCTACCTGGTGCTGCAGGAAATGGAGCAGAGCCACATGGCACAGGCATTATGTGTAGGGATGAGCGAATCGATCCGGACGAACCCGGATTCGATCCGAATTTCAGGAAAAATTTGATTCGGATCGAATCCGAATTTCCCCGCGATTCGATCACTCGAAGTTTTCCTTTAACATCCATTCATTTACATTACAGGCATTCTAAGATGGCGGGCGGGACATGTCTGGACATGTATCCCGCGCCAGTGCAAGCTGGGGCAGTCACATGCAGCCTATCAGCAGCCAGCAAGCCCGGTGACGTCACACAGCGGTATTTAACGGCGGCCATCTTGCTTTTCCTCATTTCTCTATTGCATTCGTGACAGACAGACAGAACGCTGTGTAGCTGAGGCAGTTAGACAGGCTGGAGACAGGCTGGAGACAGGGACAGACAGGGACAGACAGGGACAGGCTGGAGACAGGCAGGAGACAGACAGGAGACAGACAGAAAGCCAGGGAAAGGTAGGAAAAACGGAGCTGGCTGACAGGGAGATTTTTTTTTTTTCATCCAGCCTTTGTTAGCGTTTTCAGGCTGCTTATAGTAACTAACTGTGCATATATACTGAACTGATCTTAAGTCTGCTGTGAGGCATCCCATTCTGTGACTAAAGCAGCCTCTATTTAATAGCATAATAAACATTTGCACTTATTCTCATAGAAATCAGGCCTGATAAAGACACTTTTGCTGTGCATGCTCTCTGGTTTTTGTGGCACTGGCATCCCATTCTGTGACTAAAGCAGCCTCTATTTAATAGCATAATAAACATTTGCACTTATTCTCATAGAAATCAGGCCTGATAAAGACACTTTTGCTGTGCATGCTCTCTGGTTTTTGTGGCACTGGCATCCCATTCTGTGACTAAAGCAGCCTCTATTTAATAGCATAATAAACATTTGCACTTATTCTCATAGAAATCAGGCCTGATAAAGACACTTTTGCTGTGCATGCTCTCTGGTTTTTGTGGCACTGGCATCCCATTCTGTGACTAAAGCAGCCTCTATTTAATAGCATAATAAACATTTGCACTTATTCTCATAGAAATCAGGCCTGATAAAGACACTTTTGCTGTGCATGCTCTCTGGTTTTTGTGGCACTGGCATCCCATTCTGTGACTAAAGCAGCCTCTATTTAATAGCATAATAACCATTTGCACTTATTCTCATAGAAATCAGGCCTGATAAAGACACTTTTGCTGTGCATGCTCTCTGGTTTTTGTGGCACTGGCATCCCATTCTGTGACTAAAGCAGCCTCTATTTAATAGCATAATAAACATTTGCACTTATTCTCATAGAAATCAGGCCTGATAAAGACACTTTTGCTGTGCATGCTCTCTGGTTTTTGTGGCACTGGCATCCCATTCTGTGACTAAAGCAGCCTCTATTTAATAGCATAATAACCATTTGCACTTATTCTCATAGAAATCAGGCCTGATAAAGACACTTTTGCTGTGCATGCTCTCTGGTTTTTGTGGCACTGGCATCCCATTCTGTGACTAAAGCAGCCTCTATTTAATAGCATAATAAACATTTGCACTTATTCTCATAGAAATCAGGCCTGATAAAGACACTTTTGCTGTGCATGCTCTCTGGTTTTTGTGGCACTGGCATCCCATTCTGTGACTAAAGCAGCCTCTATTTAATAGCATAATAAACATTTGCACTTATTCTCATAGAAATCAGGCCTGATAAAGACACTTTTGCTGTGCATGCTCTCTGGTTTTTGTGGCACTGGCATCCCATTCTGTGACTAAAGCAGCCTCTATTTAATAGCATAATAAACATTTGCACTTATTCTCATAGAAATCAGGCCTGATAAAGACACTTTTGCTGTGCATGCTCTCTGGTTTTTGTGGCACTGGCATCCCATTCTGTGACTAAAGCAGCCTCTATTTAATAGCATAATAAACATTTGCACTTATTCTCATAGAAATCAGGCCTGATAAAGACACTTTTGCTGTGCATGCTCTCTGGTTTTTGTGGCACTGGCATCCCATTCTGTGACTAAAGCAGCCTCTATTTAATAGCATAATAAACATTTGCACTTATTCTCATAGAAATCAGGCCTGATAAAGACACTTTTGCTGTGCATGCTCTCTGGTTTTTGTGGCACTGGCATCCCATTCTGTGACTAAAGCAGCCTCTATTTAATAGCATAATAAACATTTGCACTTATTCTCATAGAAATCAGGCCTGATAAAGACACTTTTGCTGTGCATGCTCTCTGGTTTTTGTGGCACTGGCATCCCATTCTGTGACTAAAGCAGCCTCTATTTAATAGCATAATAACCATTTGCACTTATTCTCATAGAAATCAGGCCTGATAAAGACACTTTTGCTGTGCATGCTCTCTGGTTTTTGTGGCACTGGCATCCCATTCTGTGACTAAAGCAGCCTCTATTTAATAGCATAATAAACATTTGCACTTATTCTCATAGAAATCAGGCCTGATAAAGACACTTTTGCTGTGCATGCTCTCTGGTTTTTGTGGCACTGGCATCCCATTCTGTGACTAAAGCAGCCTCTATTTAATAGCATAATAAACATTTGCACTTATTCTCATAGAAATCAGGCCTGATAAAGACACTTTTGCTGTGCATGCTCTCTGGTTTTTGTGGCACTGGCATCCCATTCTGTGACTAAAGCAGCCTCTATTTAATAGCATAATAAACATTTGCACTTATTCTCATAGAAATCAGGCCTGATAAAGACACTTTTGCTGTGCATGCTCTCTGGTTTTTGTGGCACTGGCATCCCATTCTGTGACTAAAGCAGCCTCTATTTAATAGCATAATAAACATTTGCACTTATTCTCATAGAAATCAGGCCTGATAAAGACACTTTTGCTGTGCATGCTCTCTGGTTTTTGTGGCACTGGCATCCCATTCTGTGACTAAAGCAGCCTCTATTTAATAGCATAATAAACATTTGCACTTATTCTCATAGAAATCAGGCCTGATAAAGACACTTTTGCTGTGCATGCTCTCTGGTTTTTGTGGCACTGGCATCCCATTCTGTGACTAAAGCAGCCTCTATTTAATAGCATAATAAACATTTGCACTTATTCTCATAGAAATCAGGCCTGATAAAGACACTTTTGCTGTGCATGCTCTCTGGTTTTTGTGGCACTGGCATCCCATTCTGTGACTAAAGCAGCCTCTATTTAATAGCATAATAACCATTTGCACTTATTCTCATAGAAATCAGGCCTGATAAAGACACTTTTGCTGTGCATGCTCTCTGGTTTTTGTGGCACTGGCATCCCATTCTGTGACTAAAGCAGCCTCTATTTAATAGCATAATAACCATTTGCACTTATTCTCATAGAAATCAGGCCTGATAAAGACACTTTTGCTGTGCATGCTCTCTGGTTTTTGTGGCACTGGCATCCCATTCTGTGACTAAAGCAGCCTCTATTTAATAGCATAATAACCATTTGCACTTATTCTCATAGAAATCAGGCCTGATAAAGACACTTTTGCTGTGCATGCTCTCTGGTTTTTGTGGCACTGGCATCCCATTCTGTGACTAAAGCAGCCTCTATTTAATAGCATAATAACCATTTGCACTTATTCTCATAGAAATCAGGCCTGATAAAGACACTTTTGCTGTGCATGCTCTCTGGTTTTTGTGGCACTGGCATCCCATTCTGTGACTAAAGCAGCCTCTATTTAATAGCATAATAAACATTTGCACTTATTCTCATAGAAATCAGGCCTGATAAAGACACTTTTGCTGTGCATGCTCTCTGGTTTTTGTGGCACTGGCATCCCATTCTGTGACTAAAGCAGCCTCTATTTAATAGCATAATAAACATTTGCACTTATTCTCATAGAAATCAGGCCTGATAAAGACACTTTTGCTGTGCATGCTCTCTGGTTTTTGTGGCACTGGCATCCCATTCTGTGACTAAAGCAGCCTCTATTTAATAGCATAATAAACATTTGCACTTATTCTCATAGAAATCAGGCCTGATAAAGACACTTTTGCTGTGCATGCTCTCTGGTTTTTGTGGCACTGGCATCCCATTCTGTGACTAAAGCAGCCTCTATTTAATAGCATAATAAACATTTGCACTTATTCTCATAGAAATCAGGCCTGATAAAGACACTTTTGCTGTGCATGCTCTCTGGTTTTTGTGGCACTGGCATCCCATTCTGTGACTAAAGCAGCCTCTATTTAATAGCATAATAAACATTTGCACTTATTCTCATAGAAATCAGGCCTGATAAAGACACTTTTGCTGTGCATGCTCTCTGGTTTTTGTGGCACTGGCATCCCATTCTGTGACTAAAGCAGCCTCTATTTAATAGCATAATAAACATTTGCACTTATTCTCATAGAAATCAGGCCTGATAAAGACACTTTTGCTGTGCATGCTCTCTGGTTTTTGTGGCACTGGCATCCCATTCCGTGACTAAAGCAGCCTCTATTTAATAGCATAATAAACATTTGCACTTATTCTCATAGAAATCAGGCCTGATAAAGACACTTTTGCTGTGCATGCTCTCTGGTTTTTGTGGCACTGGCATCCCATTCCGTGACTAAAGCAGCCTCTATTTAATAGCATAATAAACATTTGCACTTATTCTCATAGAAATCAGGCCTGATAAAGACACTTTTGCTGTGCATGCTCTCTGGTTTTTGTGGCACTGGCATCCCATTCTGTGACTAAAGCAGCCTCTATTTAATAGCATAATAAACATTTGCACTTATTCTCATAGAAATCAGGCCTGATAAAGACACTTTTGCTGTGCATGCTCTCTGGTTTTTGTGGCACTGGCATCCCATTCTGTGACTAAAGCAGCCTCTATTTAATAGCATAATAAACATTTGCACTTATTCTCATAGAAATCAGGCCTGATAAAGACACTTTTGCTGTGCATGCTCTCTGGTTTTTGTGGCACTGGCATCCCATTCTGTGACTAAAGCAGCCTCTATTTAATAGCATAATAAACATTTGCACTTATTCTCATAGAAATCAGGCCTGATAAAGACACTTTTGCTGTGCATGCTCTCTGGTTTTTGTGGCACTGGCATCCCATTCTGTGACTAAAGCAGCCTCTATTTAATAGCATAATAAACATTTGCACTTATTCTCATAGAAATCAGGCCTGATAAAGACACTTTTGCTGGCCAAAGCCCTACTGGACCCTGCCAGGTCGATTCCTGCCCGGGGCATCCCATTCTGTGACTACAGCAGCCTCTGTTTAAGACCATATAAGCATTTGCTCTTATCATATTTGAAATTAGCCTGATAAAGACACTTTTGCTGGCCAAAGCCCTACTGGACCCTGCCAGGTCCATTCCTGCCCAGGGCATCCCATTCTGTGACTAAAGCAGCCTCTGTTTAAGACCATATAAGCATTTGCTCTTATTATATTTATATTATAAGACACTTTTGCTGGGCATAGGCTTACTGCTGCCTGCCAGGTGCACTTCTGTTGAGGCATCCCATTCTGTAACATAGCATACCCCTCTTTATTTACACTAAGCAGCTCTCTTATTTACACTAAGCAGGCCTGTTGGAGGCTGAGTGTTACTGCTCACTTTTGGTGTGCATTATATTCTGTTTTATATAGACCCACTGCTGCCTGGGGGTTCTTAAAATATCACCTACTACCACGCCAGTTAGACTATGTCGGGCAGACAAGTGCCTGGAAGTGAAAAGAGGAGTGGCAGAGGCCAAGATTCCGCAGGCAGAGCTCGCATCAGACTGGGGGCCAGTAGCAGCAGGAGTCACGCTGAGAGACCTAATCTGCCAGTATCTGCTAGCGGTCGGGTCTCCACCAGTAACGCATCTGCCGTGGTAGATTGGCTGACGCGCTCATCAACAACATCATCACAACTTACATCTGAGACCCCCAGTCTAGGGTCGGTAGGTTCCTCTGACACAACCCTGAGTTGGCATGCCCCGAGAGCAGTCCCTGTCCTCCCATTGCCTCTGTCCTACGCCGTTCCCTCCCCCAGCGACGTATCCTATGCTTTGGGTTCAGCTCCACTCTTTAGTGAGGAGGACGATCAGATACAGGAGGACAGTCAGCAGCTACTGCCCAGCCAAGAAATGGAGGTGGCTTCTTTAGCTAGGCAGACAAATAGTGATGTGGACAGTGTCGTGGGTGCTGCGAGCGTTCCAGCTCCTGCGCCAGACACTGTTGACGAATCCACGAACATCAGTGACGTACAGCCACAACCCGGTGATGATGATGATGATGACGATGAAGCCGATCGCACTTGGGAGCCGGGTGATGAAGGGGCTTCATCGTCATCATCAGGAGAAGAGGGGCGCAGGTTGCCCCGGAGTCAGCAGCTGAGGCAGCAAGGTGGTAGCAGTCAGCATGGGGGCACAATTCCAAAGGCTGGAGCCGGCCGGGGCCGGGGCCGGGGTAGAGCACCTGCTGTGCGGCAGTCTACCTTATCGGGAGGTAGTGGAGCAGGGGTTCCTGGAGTTGGCAACAGCAGCAGTGAATCAGTGAGGCCAGGGGGTGGGAAAAGTAGCTACTCGGCAGTGTGGCAGTTTTTCCTGAGGCATCCGCAGGAGGGTAACATGGCCACATGCAAGATATGTAGGCAAAAGGTGAAGCGTGGCCAGGGTCCAAATGTTGGCACCACGGCCCTGCGTCAACATATGATGCGTCACCATAAAACGACCTGGGAGAACCGAGGCTCCCAAGGGGTGGTCCAGTCTGCTTCCTCACCAAGTGAGCTCCCAATTTCTGCCAGCCAAGGCTCCAGCACCTCAGCCGAAGGCAGCTGTGCGTCACACCCATCCTCTGTCGCTCCTGCTCCTCCTCCTCCTCCTCCAAGTCATGCATCCCGCCAGCAATCCATCAGCGAAGCCATGTCCAAGAGACAGCAGTATGCGCCCACTCATCCTACGGCGCAGAAGCTGAATGTGCTCCTGTCCAAGTTGCTGGTGCTGCAGTCGCTCCCTTTTCAGGTGGTGGAATCTGCACCTTTCAGAGAACTGATGGCTTGTGCCGAGCCGAGGTGGAGAGTCCCAAGCCGTCATTTCTTTGCCAAGAAGGCAGTACCAGCGCTGCACACTTTTGTTGAACAGAAGGTGGGCCAGTCCTTGAGCCTGTCGGTGTGTAGCAAAATACATGGCAGCGCCGACATCTGGAGCTGTAACTACGGTCAGGGGCAGTACATGTCGTTTACGGCCCACTGGGTGAATGTGGTCCCTTTGCAGCAGCAACTTGGACAGGTCACGCCGCTTCGGCCTCCGCGCTCTCTGCCCATTGGGCCTGTGACACCGTGCGACTCGGCCTCCTCATCCTCCGCCATCTCCTCACCCTCCACTGTAGGCTCAAGTCTCAGTGCCCCTCCAGTCTACCATGTGTGCAGGGCACGGAGGTGTCACGCAGTGCTTCACATGGTTTGTCTTGGCGAACGGAGTCACACAGGGGAGGAACTGCTTAAATGTATTCATCAGGAAATCCAAACATGGCTTACTCCGAGAAAACTTAAAATGGGAATCATGGTTACCGACAATGGGAAGAACATTTTGTCTGCGCTGCGCCAAGGAAGCCTGACCCATGCCCCCTGCATGGCTCACGTCTTCAATCTGGTTGTCAAGCGGTTTCTGAAGTGTTCCCCCCATCTGCAGGACATCCTAACAACTTCACGGAAACTTTGCATGCACTTCAGCCACTCCTACACCGCCAAACACACCCTTCTTGAGCTACAGCGTCAGAATGGTATCCCCCAACATAGTCTGATTTGCGATGTTTCCACCCGTTGGAATTCCACCCTTCACATGTTGGACCGATTATATGAACAGAGAAAAGCCATCACGGATTTCCTGATGATCCAAGCAGATAGGGGGACTCCCCTGTGTAACTTCAATGTCAACCAGTGGCAGCTCATACGTGACACCTGCCGTTTGCTCAGGCCCTTTGAGGAAGCCACTTTATTTGTCAGTCGGCAGGATTACGGGATGAACGACGTGATTCCACTGCTTCATGTACTACAGCACATGTTGGAAACCATGGCTGGTCAGGGCACTGGAGACATGGCGTTTACATCTTACGGCCACATGAACCCCGTTGGAGCTGAACTGGAGGAGGAGGAGGAGGAAGAGGAGGAGGAGGAGTTGCCCAGCGAAACACAGTTTAGGCTTGGCGAAATGGCTGGTTTATCTAGTCAGCGGACAGGAGAGGAGGAGCAGGAGCAGCCAGAGGAGCTAGAGGTTTTTGAGGAAGGAGAGACAGAGGACCCGGGCACACCGTGGCAGTATGCAGTGGAGATGGAGACAGGTAGTCCATCCGAGTCACTTGCGCAAATGGCACGAAGCATGCTCACATGCTTGCGTAGTGACCCCAGAATTGTTTCCATCTGTCGGCGGGATGACTTCTGGCTGTCCACCTTATTGGACCCTCGCTTCCGGCACAAAATGGGGGCATTTTTTAAACCCACCGAGAGGGAGGACAAACTCAACTACTACAAAGACATTCTACGTAGGCAGTTGGCCGATGCCTATCTGCGCCATGGTCCATACTCTCGCAGGTCTGACTCGAGGGGACCTCTGCGCTCACCTTCCACTGCCATGGCCGCTGGGGGGGTTGGCAGCAGCAGCAGCAGAAGCTCCATCAGCAGCAGCAGCCTCAGTCTTCAGTCGCTAATGAGTAGCTTTCTACACCCGCATAGTGAGGCTACTCATGAGCAGCAGGAAGACCTGGAGCAGGACCTGAACCAGCAGGTCATGTCATACTTTGACATGACCATGCCAACACACCTTGAGGATCCGCTGGACTTCTGGGCAGCCAAACTTGATTTGTGGCCGCAACTAGCAGAGTTTGCCCTGGAAAAGCTGTCCTGCCCGGCAAGTAGCGTGCCATCTGAGCGGGTGTTTAGTGCGGCGGGGGCCATAGTTACGGCGAGGAGAACTCGTCTGTCAACTAAAAATGTGGAGAGACTCACCTTTGTCAAAATGAATCAGGGATGGATCAGCCAGGATTTCCACCCACCAATGCCTGATGCATGCGACTAGATTCAGCATGGTGCCACGTTTTACACTTTACAAATGGTGCAAAACATATTTATGTCTTTAGGCCATTTTTTGGGCTCCTGCTGCTGCTACTGCCAACTTCTGCCAACTCCAGGGTGTGATTCATCCAATTTTTGGGCTCCTGAAGCCAACTCCAGTGTATATTTGGGCTCCTGCTGCTACTACTGTCAACTCCTGCCAACTCCAGGGTGTGATTCATCCAATTTTTGGGCTCCTGAGGCCAACTCCAGTGTATATTTGGGCTCCTGCTGCTGCTACTGTCAACTCCTGCCAACTCCAGGGTGTGATTCATCCAATTTTTGGGCTCCTGAAGCCAACTCCAGTGTATATTTGGGCTCCTGCTGCTACTACTGCCAACTTCTGCCAACTCCAGGGTGTGATTCATCCAATTTTTGGGCTCCTGAAGCCAACTCCAGTGTATATTTGGGCTCCTGCTGCTGCTACTGTCAACTCCTGCCAACTCCAGGGTGTGATTCATCCAATTTTTGGGCTCCTGAAGCCAACTCCAGTGTATATTTGGGCTCCTGCTGCTGCTACTGTCAACTCCTGCCAACTCCAGGGTGTGATTCATCCAATTTTTGGGCTCCTGAAGCCAACTCCAGTGTATATTTGGGCTCCTGCTGCTGCTACTGTCAACTCCTGCCAACTCCAGGGTGTGATTCATCCAATTTTTGGGCTCCTGAAGCCAACTCCAGTGTATATTTGGGCTCCTGCTGCTGCTACTGCCAACTTCTGCCAACTCCAGGGTGTGATTCATCCAATTTTTGGGCTCCTGAAGCCAACTCCAGTGTATATTTGGGCTCCTGCTGCTGCTGCTGCTGCCAACTTCTGCCAACTCCAGGGTGTGATTCATCCAATTTTTGGGCTCCTGAAGCCAACTCCAGTGTATATTTGGGCTCCTGCTGCTGCTGCCAACTTCTGCCAACTCCAGGGTGTGATTCATCCAATTTTTGGGCTCCTGAAGCCAACTCCAGTGTATATTTGGGCTCCTGCTGCTACTACTGCCAACTTCTGCCAACTCCAGGGTGTGATTCATCCAATTTTTGGGCTCCTGAAGCCAACTCCAGTGTATATTTGGGCTCCTGCTGCTGCTACTGTCAACTCCTGCCAACTCCAGGGTGTGATTCATCCAATTTTTGGGCTCCTGAAGCCAACTCCAGTGTATATTTGGGCTCCTGCTGCTGCTACTGTCAACTCCTGCCAACTCCAGGGTGTGATTCATCCAATTTTTGGGCTCCTGAAGCCAACTCCAGTGTATATTTGGGCTCCTGCTGCTGCTACTGTCAACTCCTGCCAACTCCAGGGTGTGATTCATCCAATTTTTGGGCTCCTGAAGCCAACTCCAGTGTATATTTGGGCTCCTGCTGCTGCTACTGCCAACTTCTGCCAACTCCAGGGTGTGATTCATCCAATTTTTGGGCTCCTGAAGCCAACTCCAGTGTATATTTGGGCTCCTGCTGCTGCTGCTGCTGCCAACTTCTGCCAACTCCAGGGTGTGATTCATCCAATTTTTGGGCTCCTGAAGCCAACTCCAGTGTATATTTGGGCTCCTGCTGCTGCTGCTGCTGCCAACTTCTGCCAACTCCAGGGTGTGATTCATCCAATTTTTGGGCTCCTGAAGCCAACTCCAGTGTATATTTGGGCTCCTGCTGCTGCTGCTGCTGCCAACTTCTGCCAACTCCAGGGTGTGATTCATCCAATTTTTGGGCTCCTGAAGCCAACTCCAGTGTATATTTGGGCTCCTGCTGCTGCTACTGTCAACTCCTGCCAACTCCAGGGTGTGATTCATCCAATTTTTGGGCTCCTGAAGCCAACTCCAGTGTATATTTGGGCTCCTGCTGCTGCTGCTGCTGCCAACTTCTGCCAACTCCAGGGTGTGATTCATCCAATTTTTGGGCTCCTGAAGCCAACTCCAGTGTATATTTGGGCTCCTGCTGCTGCTACTGTCAACTCCTGCCAACTCCAGGGTGTGATTCATCCAATTTTTGGGCTCCTGAGGCCAACTCCAGTGTATATTTGGGCTCCTGCTGCTGCTACTGTCAACTCCTGCCAACTCCAGGGTGTGATTCATCCAATTTTTGGGCTCCTGAAGCCAACTCCAGTGTATATTTGGGCTCCTGCTGCTGCTACTGCCAACTTCTGCCAACTCCAGGGTGTGATTCATCCAATTTTTGGGCTCCTGAAGCCAACTCCAGTGTATATTTGGGCTCCTGCTGCTGCTGCTGCTGCCAACTTCTGCCAACTCCAGGGTGTGATTCATCCAATTTTTGGGCTCCTGAAGCCAACTCCAGTGTATATTTGGGCTCCTGCTGCTGCTGCTGCTGCCAACTTCTGCCAACTCCAGGGTGTGATTCATCCAATTTTTGGGCTCCTGAAGCCAACTCCAGTGTATATTTGGGCTCCTGCTGCTGCTGCTGCTGCCAACTTCTGCCAACTCCAGGGTGTGATTCATCCAATTTTTGGGCTCCTGAAGCCAACTCCAGTGTATATTTGGGCTCCTGCTGCTGCTACTGTCAACTCCTGCCAACTCCAGGGTGTGATTCATCCAATTTTTGGGCTCCTGAAGCCAACTCCAGTGTATATTTGGGCTCCTGCTGCTGCTGCTGCTGCCAACTTCTGCCAACTCCAGGGTGTGATTCATCCAATTTTTGGGCTCCTGAAGCCAACTCCAGTGTATATTTGGGCTCCTGCTGCTGCTACTGTCAACTCCTGCCAACTCCAGGGTGTGATTCATCCAATTTTTGGGCTCCTGAGGCCAACTCCAGTGTATATTTGGGCTCCTGCTGCTGCTACTGTCAACTCCTGCCAACTCCAGGGTGTGATTCATCCAATTTTTGGGCTCCTGAAGCCAACTCCAGTGTATATTTGGGCTCCTGCTGCTGCTACTGCCAACTTCTGCCAACTCCAGGGTGTGATTCATCCAATTTTTGGGCTCCTGAAGCCAACTCCAGTGTATATTTGGGCTCCTGCTGCTACTACTGCCAACTTCTGCCAACTCCAGGGTGTGATTCATCCAATTTTTGGGCTCCTGAAGCCAACTCCAGTGTATATTTGGGCTCCTGCTGCTGCTACTGTCAACTCCTGCCAACTCCAGGGTGTGATTCATCCAATTTTTGGGCTCCTGAAGCCAACTCCAGTGTATATTTGGGCTCCTGCTGCTGCTACTGCCAACTTCTGCCAACTCCAGGGTGTGATTCATCCAATTTTTGGGCTCCTGAAGCCAACTCCAGTGTATATTTGGGCTCCTGCTGCTGCTGCTGCTGCCAACTTCTGCCAACTCCAGGGTGTGATTCATCCAATTTTTGGGCTCCTGAAGCCAACTCCAGTGTATATTTGGGCTCCTGCTGCTGCTACTGTCAACTCCTGCCAACTCCAGGGTGTGATTCATCCAATTTTTGGGCTCCTGAAGCCAACTCCAGTGTATATTTGGGCTCCTGCTGCTGCTACTGCCAACTTCTGCCAACTCCAGGGTGTGATTCATCCAATTTTTGGGCTCCTGAAGCCAACTCCAGTGTATATTTGGGCTCCTGCTGCTGCTGCTGCTGCCAACTTCTGCCAACTCCAGGGTGTGATTCATCCAATTTTTGGGCTCCTGAAGCCAACTCCAGTGTATATTTGGGCTCCTGCTGCTGCTGCTGCTGCCAACTTCTGCCAACTCCAGGGTGTGATTCATCCAATTTTTGGGCTCCTGAAGCCAACTCCAGTGTATATTTGGGCTCCTGCTGCTGCTACTGTCAACTCCTGCCAACTCCAGGGTGTGATTCATCCAATTTTTGGGCTCCTGAGGCCAACTCCAGTGTATATTTGGGCTCCTGCTGCTGCTGCTGCCAACTTCTGCCAACTCCAGGGTGTGATTCATCCAATTTTTGGGCTCCTGAAGCCAACTCCAGTGTATATTTGGGCTCCTGCTGCTGCTGCCAACTTCTGCCAACTCCAGGGTGTGATTCATCCAATTTTTGGGCTCCTGAAGCCAACTCCAGTGTATATTTGGGCTCCTGCTGCTGCTACTGTCAACTCCTGCCAACTCCAGGGTGTGATTCATCCAATTTTTGGGCTCCTGAGGCCAACTCCAGTGTATATTTGGGCTCCTGCTGCTGCTACTGTCAACTCCTGCCAACTCCAGGGTGTGATTCATCCAATTTTTGGGCTCCTGAAGCCAACTCCAGTGTATATTTGGGCTCCTGCTGCTGCTACTGCCAACTTCTGCCAACTCCAGGGTGTGATTCATCCAATTTTTGGGCTCCTGAAGCCAACTCCAGTGTATATTTGGGCTCCTGCTGCTACTACTGCCAACTTCTGCCAACTCCAGGGTGTGATTCATCCAATTTTTGGGCTCCTGAGGCCAACTCCAGTGTATATTTGGGCTCCTGCTGCTGCTGCTGCCAACTTCTGCCAACTCCAGGGTGTGATTCATCCAATTTTTGGGCTCCTGAAGCCAACTCCAGTGTATATTTGGGCTCCTGCTGCTACTACTGTCAACTCCTGCCAACTCCAGGGTGTGATTCATCCAATTTTTGGGCTCCTGAGGCCAACTCCAGTGTATATTTGGGCTCCTGCTGCTGCTGCTGCCAACTTCTGCCAACTCCAGGGTGTGATTCATCCAATTTTTGGGCTCCTGAGGCCAACTCCAGTGTATATTTGGGCTCCTGCTCCTGCTGCTGCCAACTTCTGCCAACTCCAGGGTGTGATTCATCCAATTTTTGGGCTCCTGAAGCCAACTCCAGTGTATATTTGGGCTCCTGCTGCTGCTGCTGCTGCCAACTTCTGCCAACTCCAGGGTGTGATTCATCCAATTTTTGGGCTCCTGAAGCCAACTCCAGTGTATATTTGGGCTCCTGCTGCTACTACTGCCAACTTCTGCCAACTCCAGGGTGTGATTCATCCAATTTTTGGGCTCCTGAGGCCAACTCCAGTGTATATTTGGGCTCCTGCTGCTGCTGCTGCCAACTTCTGCCAACTCCAGGGTGTGATTCATCCAATTTTTGGGCTCCTGAAGCCAACTCCAGTGTATATTTGGGCTCCTGCTGCTACTACTGTCAACTCCTGCCAACTCCAGGGTGTGATTCATCCAATTTTTGGGCTCCTGAGGCCAACTCCAGTGTATATTTGGGCTCCTGCTGCTGCTGCTGCCAACTTCTGCCAACTCCAGGGTGTGATTCATCCAATTTTTGGGCTCCTGAGGCCAACTCCAGTGTATATTTGGGCTCCTGCTCCTGCTGCTGCCAACTTCTGCCAACTCCAGGGTGTGATTCATCCAATTTTTGGGCTCCTGAAGCCAACTCCAGTGTATATTTGGGCTCCTGCTGCTGCTGCCAACTTCTGCCAACTCCAGGGTGTGATTCATCCAATTTTTGGGCTCCTGAGGCCAACTCCAGTGTATATTTGGGCTCCTTCTGCCCCTCATAGTGATGCCACTTCAACTCTCTGCAATTGTGCCGCTCTGCGATTCTATTAGCGATGCCTCTGATCTGCATGTGATATTTCTTCAAAGTATTATTTAACAAACCCAGCACGCATCCTGTGCGTGTTACAGCAAGGCTGAATGGTTTACAACCCTATTGAGGCTGTAGGAGGCTCAGAAATAGCCGTTTTTAATAGCGATTCGTCGCGAATTTATTCGGGTCGAAACGATTTTTGTCGGAAAATTCGGCGAATCAGTCGAATCGAATTTTTCAAAAGTTCGCTCATCTCTAATTATGTGAGCTGTTTGCTGCCTAATTACTGCTGTTGTCTGGATTGTCCCTTTAATCCTTCTAACCGTTAAGCCTCTCCAACTGTTAAGTACCAGCTACGTGAGACTAATTTAGATGACTTTCTTATGCCATAAAAAAGTAAAAAAGCTAAAAACTGACCTGAGCCGCCGGTAAGCAGGTGACTTGCCATTAACCTCCAGCTCCCCATTACCTGCCTCCCCAAAACCCAGGGGGAGGCAGAAAAGCCTGCAGCCCACGAAGGCTATGCAGGCTTTTAGCCTTCAAGACAGTGGCCACCAAGGCTGGCCTCCGCGTGTCCGGGCTGATTATGCTGGAAAGGGGGGACCCGATGGTATTTAACCCTTTAACTGCCAGCCTACCTGGAGTTTTTGTTACGCTTTGTTGCCAGACCATTTTTCACTATTTTGCACTATGCATGTTCAACTGTGATTTTTGAAGGGATTTCCAGGAATTTCCCAGGAAAATTATATATTGTTTTTTTAGCAGAGTCTGGGTTTTAACATGAAATGTCTTGTTTGTCATTTGTCAAGTGTATTCTTAATATTTTGGGGTGAAATGTAAATCTATTTTTTACAATTTGTAGTGTTTTTTTTGTAATAAAAAATGTAAGTTTGTCAATTAAATCTTATTGCGTGTGAAATCCCAATTTCTCCCAGTTACAACCACATGTGTATTGGTAGACACCCTTTCCTGCCCAGGAGACCCCCCCCCAAACTGAAATAGCACAACACAAGAGATTTTTAGATCAAATAAAGCTATGCTAAGCGCTATGTGCACCTTGCAGTTTTTTTTATAAAAACAACCCTTTACATTTGAAATACCCCCCACAAACTATATATTCTCTGGAAATACACACTTCAAGCTTTCTAGGCGTACCAGGCTTGTTGATGTTGCCATAGTTTTCTGGAAGTTCTCCCTCAATGTATTCTTTAGTTACACAGAGCTTCCCTAAAAAAGGATAAAAAATGCAGGATCAAAGCCCCATTTTCCTAAAAAAACTATATGCAAACAAGAAAAAACAAGTTAATCTGAAAAAGCAACATCCCCCAAACAGAACGATACCCAACATGCATAGCTACTGTCAAAAGAAGAGTTGCCAAACACCAAAAAGTAAAGCATGTGCACAGTGGTAAATTTGCTTGAAGATTTCAGCTCTGCAGACAAAGTGCGCACCTTGCGCTTTTTCTACCAAAACAACCCTTTACGTTTTGAATACCCCCCACAAACCATATATTCCCTGAAAGTACACATGATAAGCTTTCTAAGCATACCCAGCATGTTGTAGTGGGCCCATCTTTCTGAAAGTAATCCCTCAAAGAATTCTTTGGTCTCACAGGGTTTCCTTAAAAAATGTATAATAAAGCAGAATAAAAAATGAGTTTTCCTAAAATATCAATATGCAAACAAGAAAAGACAAGCTAAATCTGAAAGCGCAAGGCCCCCCGAGCAGAACGATACCCAGCATGCATAGGTACTACTGCCAGCCTACTTGAGGTTTTGTCACCCTCTCTTGGGAATTTTTCACCATTTTGCGCTATGCTTAACTGTGATTTTTGCAGGAATTTCCAGGAAAATTATATATTTTATTTTTGCGGCACAGTTTAGGCTTTAACATGAAATGTCTTGTTTGTAACTTTTTTTTACTGTTTTTATAAATATTTTTGAAATAAATTAAACAAATTAAACAAAACAAAATAAAAAAAATATTTTTTAGAAAATTGTCTCCTTTATTTCAAATAAAACCTTTTTTTTTTTTTTAAAGAAAACCATATTGCATGTGAAAGCCCCATTTCTCCCGATTACAATGGTACCACATATGTATCGGTAGCCCCCCGTTACTGTTCAGAAGACCCCCCCCCAAACTGAAAAGAACACTTTATAACATGTAAAAATAAAATACAACTACAATCCACACTATAAAGGGTTAAATAAAGAAAAACATTGGCGTGGGGTTCCCCTTCCCGGGGGGGAGGTAATCCCCATTCTCTTTTTAATTTTAAGGGTTAAAAACCCTTAAAAATTCCCATAAAAATGACATGGGGTCCCCCCTACCCAGCATAACCAGCCCGGGGATAAGCTATGCAGGGATTGTAGAACAGAGCGCAGGGGCCAGCTTTGGTGGCCCCCCGCCCCGCCAAGTACAAGCCCGCACCGCCTAAATCAGCCCGGGCCCTTCTGCCCCCCCTGGGCTTCGGGGAGGCAGGTAATAGGGGGGTCGGGGTTAATGGCAAATGACTTGACAGCCCCCCAGCCTTGTGAACTGGTATAGGGGTTTCATGGACTCCTTACAAGTTTACAATGGTTAAAGTGGACCAACACCCAGGGCTGATCGGCCCGGAAATCTATAAGATTCCCAGACCGTTCTATTCCCTCCCCCCGGGGCATCCAAAATCGGGATGCCCCTCTGTGTGAAACCCTCCGGAACACCCACTACCACTTACCTGAATCCCGGTCCTACGGCGCATGCACGGGCCGCATCCCCGCTATCCCTCTAGCAGGGCGCGTGACCGTCTCATAGACCCCTTACCAGCTCACAAAGGGTTTACTGTACTTACCTCCGATTGTAAGCTCTTGTCCCTCGCCCAAGGGGGCGGGGCTTAGTGGCAAGATGGCGGCCGCCATCGAGGAGGAAAGGGGAGAGAGCCTACCGGGCTCTCTCCTGAAGATCCGTAAGTCCTGGGGGGGGGGATCGGAGGCCCCCCAGGTGAAGAGGAGGGTCGGCGGGAGCCAGCACACATGCAGGTAAGTAAATGTCATTTTTATTTTTAAATTTTTTTTACAGGAAAGACAGTGGCAGCTGAAACGGGGGGGGCACCCTATTCCAGGCCCTCCCCTGCAGCCGGAGGAGGTCCGATGGACGATCAGAGCGCACCATCTTAAAGAGAAGACCTGGCCGAATCAAACAGGGGGTCAGGTGAGTGTCTTTTTTTTTTTTTGCCAGTTAGCAGGGGGGAAAGCCAGGTACGTACAATTTACGTAGCTGGCGTTTAACGACAGGACAGGCAGCTACGTGAATTTTACGTAGCTGGCGTTTAAAGGGTTAAAGAAAAAAAATGTAATTTTTTAATTTAAAAAAAGCCTGAGTGCCCCTCCAAGAGGGGGGACCTATGTCATTTTTTTAAATTACCCATTAACTACCCTTTATGTCCTGTCACCCGGCCAGTATAAAAGTCTTCCAGCAGCAGAAGCGAGAGCAGAAGCCAGAGTGATCGGCGTGAGTCACAGTGTCTGGGATGGATTGGAGATAAGTTTTAAAAATAAATAAATAAATAAATAAAACATTTATCCTCACTGTGTGTTTTTTACATTTAAATGTTTGTGAACTAGTAAGAGGTCAATGAGACTCCTATACCAATTCACAAGGCTTGATTGGCTGGCAAGTCACCTGCGGCAAGCAAGTGAGTGACTTGACATTCAGCCTCGACACTCCTTACCTGACTTCCCTAAACCCAGGGGGGAGGGGAAGAAGAACCCGCAGCCCACAAAGGCTGTGTGGGCTTGTAGCCTTCAGGGCAGGGGGCCACTGAAGCTGGCCTATGCGCCCTGGACTACAAACCCTACATAGTTGGTGCCCAAGCTGATTTACTGGGAAGGGAAGACTCATGCCATTTTTTTTAATTCTTAAGGGTTTTAACCCTTAAAAATGTTTTTAAAATACTGCCCCCCCCCCAAAAAAAAATGGGGTGACCTCATTTTTTATTAAACCCTTGAGGGTGCAGATAGTAGTTAGTTTTTGTTTCAAAAGGTACTAAACCCCTCTTTTCAGTTTGGGGGGGTTCCTGGCCAGGAACAGGGAGCTACTGATAATATGAGGTACCGCTGTAATCATGAGGAAAGGGGCTTTCACACGCAATATGGTTTTCTTAATAAAAATGTATTAAGTCAACATGCAACAACATTTAAAAAAAAAATATTTACATGTGTAAAAAAACATTTTTACACATTTTTTTATGAAAGCAAGAAAAAATGACAAACAAGACATTTTATGTTAAAGCCCAAACTCTGCCGAAAAAAACAATATATAATAATATTCCTGAAAAGTCCTGCAAAAGTCACAGTTAAACATGCAAAATGGTGAAAATGACCTGTCAGCAGAGGGTGACAAAGTCTCAAGTAGGCTGGCAGTTAAAAGGGTTAAAAGTACCTATGCATGTTGGGTATGTTCTGAATCAGCTTGTTTTTTTCTTGCTTGCATATTGATATTTTAGAAAAGTGTGTTTTTTATTCTGCTTTTATACATTTTTTAGGGAAACCCTGTGCAACCAAAGATTTCTTTTAGGAATTATCTTCTGAAAGATGTGCCCCCTACAAGCTGGGTACACCTAGAAAGTTTAACTTGCATACTTTCAGGGAATATATTGTTAGGGCGAGCGCTGCACGCCCATCTAGCAGCACTTCATTTACCTCCATGGCTGCATCCAGCTGTCATCCATTTTGCAGCACTTCCCTCTTGGCTGTTCCCAGCTGTCTCCCTTCCCCCCATGCTTCCTTCTCGCATTCTCAGGTGCGCGCACGTCTCCGTCCACTAGAGGGCGAGCGCACTGGATTCCTGAGATTTAAAGGGCCTGTACAGCACTGATTGGTGCTTGGTCATCCAAGCCTGCATCCACTTCTCCTATTTAAAGAGGCACTTCCTTCCTTCAGTGCCGGATCTTGGTCTCTCCATGCTTGTTGAAAGTCAGACATTCTTGGATTGCTCACCCGTGTACCGACCTCTGCCTGTCCCCGACTCTGAACCTTTGCTGCCTGCCCCTACCTCGGCTACTCACCTTTACCGCGAACCTGTGCTGCCAGCCCCGATCTCTGCCTGTACTTACTACGCCTTTTGCCTGCCACTTGTGTACCTCGCTGAACCTCGGCTGACTGTGGGACTGGGCCGCTGTTGGGGGGTAGCGACCTGGGGGTCACTCGCCGCACAAGACCAACCTGCCTTGCGGTGGGCTCTGGTGAATACCGGTGGCCCCTTAGACTCCGCTCCCCTGACACGGTACCCGCCATCGGCCCCACAGTTAAAGCGGATCCACACCCGAGTCCGCTCCACCCGGCCCGTGACAGTAAGATCCGGCCATGGATCCCGCTGAGGTGCCGCTGCTGGATGCCACTGAATGGCCTGCTATAGTGGCTATGCAGTCCCGCCAGATTAATCAACTCTCTGCCATGATGCAGCAATTATTAACGATTCAGCAACAGCAAGTTCCATCACCGGCTCCAGCATTACCGCCACAGCCCCCGGTAGCATCTTCTGCCAGAATCCGTCTCTCCTTGCCGGCTAAATATGATGGGGATGCCAAGTTATGCCGGGGGTTCCTTGCCCAATGTTCCCTGCACTTGGAGTTGTTGGCGGATCAATTTGCCACTGAACGAGCTAAGTTGGCCTTTGTCATCAGTTTGCTTTCTGGAAAGGCTTTGGCCTGGGCCACTCCCTTGTGGGATCGAAATGACCCTGTCTCTTCCAGTATTCACACCTTTGTCTCAGAGTTTCGCCAGGTCTTTGAGGAACCTGCCCGGGCTTCATCTGCTGAATCGTCCCTTTTGAACTTGGTGCAGGGCGAGTTGTCCGTTGGTGAATACGCCATTCGGTTCCGCACTCTTGCCTCCGCATTGTCTTGGAATAATGAGGCCTTGTGTGCCTGCTTCAAGAAAGGACTTTCTAGCAAAATTAAGGATGCTCGTGCAGCTCGTGACTTGCCTTCATCTCTCACTGATCTCATCCATCTGGCCACACGCATTGATGTGCGCTTTGCTGAAAGGCGTGAAGAATTCCGCCAAGAAAGAGACTTTCAGCGCCCTAGGAGGGCATCTCGTTTGGCTACAGTATTTCAAAACCCTTTGTCTGCACATGTACCTCCCAGGAAGGAGGCCATGCAGGTCGATCGATTCTGCTTGACCCAATTGGAGAGAACTCGCAGAAGGAACGAGAACCTTTGTCTGTACTGTAGTGGTTCTGAGCATTTTTTGAAGGACTGTCCTATTCGGCCTCCACGTCAGGGAAATGGGCGCACCTAGTGGCGGTGGGAGAGGCGTCCCTGGGTGTATGTGTTTCCTCTCCATAGTTCACTGTTCCTGTTCAACTTTCCATCTCACCTTCCACCTCCCTGAATTTAACCGCCTTTTTGGACTCGGGTTCTGCAGGGAACTTTATAGAGGCTGCCTTGATCAATAAACATAATATCCCTGTGAATCGCATTGCAACACCCTAATTTATCACCTCAGTCAATGGTGATAGGCTGGACTGTACTGTGCGCTATCGCACCGTTCCCCTCCAATTAAAAATTGGACTCTTCCATCAAGAGAATGTTGAGTTCTACGTCCTCCCTAATTGCACCTCTCAGATTCTTCTAGGCCTTCCTTGGCTCCAACGTCATGATCCCATGCTTGACTAGACCACCGGCGATATCAAGACTTGGGGTGCAGCGTGCTTTAAGAGGTGCTTGAAGTCTGTTCCTGTTCGACCCATTCCTGCTTCAGCACCATTACCTGGCTTGCCTGAGATCTACCTGACCTATGCTGATGTATTCTGCAAGAAACAAGCGGAGGTACTTCCGCCTCATCGCCCCTACGATTGCCCTATAGACCTCCTACTGGGTACCACTCCTCCTCGTGGCCGAATTTACCCTCTCTCGGCTCCTGAGACTCAAGCCATGTCGGAGTATATTCGAGAAAATCTTCATAAAGGGTTCATACGGAAGTCTTCCTCTCCAGCAGGCACGGGGTTCTTCTTTGTGGTGAAAAAAGACGGCTCTCTTCGCCCTTGTATTGATTACCGTGGCCTCAATAAGATTACTGTTAAAAATCGCTACCCCTTGCCCTTGATTGCCAAATTATTTGACCGACTGCGTGGGGTCAGGGTCTTCACCAAGCTTGACCTGAGGGGAGCCTATCATTTGATACGTATACGCGAGGGCGATGAATGGAAGACCGCCTTCAATACCCGCGATGGCCACTTAGAATATTTAGTGATGCCCTTTGGTCTCTGCAATGCACCCGCAGTATTCCAGGAATACGTAAACGACATTTTTTGGGATTTGCTTTACTTGTATATTTGGATGATATACTCATCTTTTCATCTAATCTAGAAGAACATCACGGTCACGTCCGGCAAGTCCTGTCTCGTCTCCGTCAACACCATCTTTACGCCAAGTTGGAGAAGTGTCTTTTTTGATCAAACCGCCTTACCCTTTCTTGGATATATTGTCTCTGCTCGTGGTCTTCAGATGGACCCTAGCAAGTTAAAAGCAGTTCTGGATTGGCCCCATCCTATTGGCCTTCAACGTTTTCTGGGCTTCGCCAATTACTATCTGCAGTTTATTCCTCACTTCTCCACTGTAGTGGTGCCTATTGTGGCCCTCACAAAGAAAAGTGCAAATTCAAAGTCTTGGCCTCCTCAGGCGGAAGAGGCCTTCATTGCTCTAAAAATGGCCTTCTCCTCTGCACCGGAGTTGTCTAGGCCAGATCCATCTCGGCCTTTTGCCCTATAAGTAGATGCCTCCTCCATTGGAGCTGGAGCGGTGCTCACTCAAAAATCGTCTACTGGCAGAATTCTCACCTGCGGGTTCTTTTCGAAGACCTTTTCTCCAGCTGAGAGGAATTACACCATCGGAGATCGGGAGCTACTCGCCATCAAGTTGGCGTTGGAGGAGTGGAGACACCTCTTAGAAGGTTCTACCCATCAAGTATCCATCTATACTGATCACAAAAATCTATCTTATTTAGAAACTGCCCAGCGATTGAATCCACGACAAGCTCGTTGGTCGTTGTTTTTCGCTCGATTCGATTTTCAAATCTATTTCCGGCCAGCCGCTAAGAACATCAGAGTGCCCCTTCCATGTTCTTTAATTGATTAAGCTTTACAAGCACCGGAATTTCTGGCACCCCCTTATTTGACTGATTCTTTCTATTAGGCTGTGCTTATCCATCAATGGTTCTTTGTGAAGAACATCAGGGGGGACGCTCCTCTGACATCTCTGGTGTAGAATCCACCCCACAACATATCATCTCGCCTGAACGCCTTGTCCACTCTGCCCCCGCTACTCTTGTGCAAGCACCGCCGGGAAAGACCTTTGTGCCAGCTCGCCAACGTCGCAAAATATTAGAATGGGGGCATTCTTCCCATGTAGCCGGCCATGCCGGTATCAGGAAATCTTGTTCTATCATTTCTAGATATTATTGGTGGCCTTCTTTTGAAAAGGATGTGACCGAATTCGTTCAGGCCTGTACCACCTGCGCTCGCGACAAAACCCCTCGCCAAAGGCCTGTTGGCCTACTCCATCCTCTTCCTATTCCGGATACCCCATGGACACACATTGCTATGGACTTTATTACCAACCTCCCTTCTTCGCATGGCAATACTGTTATTTGGGTGGTAGTGAATAGATTTTCTAAAATGGCGCATTTTGTTCCTTTGCCCAGTCTCCCGTCGGCTCCTCTGTTGGCAAAATACTTCCTGAAGCATGTCTTTCGACATGGATTACCTTCACACATTGTCTCAGACAGAGGGGTGCAGTTTGTGTCCAAGTTCTGGAGAGCTCTTTGCAAAGAAATGAAAATTAAACTGGACTTTTCCTCCGCTTATCATCCCCAGTCTAACGGCCAGGTGGAAAGAGTTAACCAGATTCTCGGGCATTATCTACGCCATTTTGTTTCTGCGCGTCAAGACGATTGGGTCGGTCTCTTGCCTTGGGTGGAATTCTCATATAATTTTAAGGATTCTGAGTCCACGAGGAAGTCCCCGTTTTTGGTGGTGTACGGCCGTCAACTCCTTCCGCCTCTGCCTTTATCCACGTCCTCCGGAGTGCCCGCCATGGATGACATCACACAGGATTTCTCCATCTGGCAAGAAACACAGCGTTCCCTTTGTCAAGCTTCCGCCCGTATGAAGGTTAGCGCTGATAAAAGTAGAAGAGCTCCGCCTGTTTATTCTCCAGGAGATAAGGTGTGGCTGTCGGCAAAATACATCCGCTTCAAAATTCCTAGCTACAAATTGGGCCCCCGTTACCTGGGTACTTATAAGATCAAACAACAGATCAATCCAGTTTGTTATAAGCTACACCTACCAACATCACTGCAAATTCCCAATTCTTTCCATGTTTCCCTGTTGAAGCCAGTTATTGTCAGTCGATTTTCTCCTAAAACCTTGGTGCCTGCCCCAATCTCTGGTACCGAGGATGCCTTTACGGTGAAAGAGATCCTGGCCTCTAAGCTCTCCAGAGGTAAAAAATATTTTTTAGTCGACTGGGAAGGCTGTGGACCTGAAGAAAGATCTTGAGAGCCTGAAGAGAATATTCTAGACCGTAGTCTCATCTCGGATTTTCTTGGCCCCAAGAAGAAGGGGAGACCCAAGGGGGGGGTACTGTTAGGGCGAGCGCTGAACGCCCATCTAGCAGCACTTCACTTACCTCCATGGCTGCATCCAGCCGTCATCCATTTTGCAGCACTTCCCTCATGGCTGTTCCCAGCTGTCTCCCTTCCCCCCATGCTTCCTTCTCGCATGCTCAGGTGCGCGCACGTCTCCGTCCACTAGAGGGCGAGCGCACTGGATTCCTGAGATTTAAAGGGCCTGTACAGCACTGATTGGTGCTTGGTCATCCAAGCCTGCATCCACTTCTCCTATTTAAAGAGGCACTTCCTTCCTTCAGTGCCGGATCTTGGTCTCTCCATGCTTGTTGAAAGTCAGACATTCTTGGATTGCTCACCCGTGTACCGACCTCTGCCTGTCCCCGACTCTGAACCTTTGCTGCCTGCCCCTACCTCGGCTACTCACCTTTACCGCGAACCTGTGCTGCCAGCCCCGATCTCTGCCTGTACTTACTACGCCTTTTGCCTGCCACTTGTGTACCTCGCTGAACCTCGGCTGACTGTGGGACTGGGCCGCTGTTGGGGGGTAGCGACCTGGGGGTCACTCGCCGCACAAGACCAACCTGCCTTGCGGTGGGCTCTGGTGAATACCGGTGGCCCCTTAGACTCCGCTCCCCTGACACGGTACCCGCCATCGGTCCCACAGTTAAAGCGGATCCACACCCGAGTCTGCTCCACCCGGTCCATATGGTTTATTTAAATGTAAGTGGTTGTTTTGGTTGAAATTTCGGAAGGTGCGCACTTTGGGGTTGATTTAAAGCCTGGTCAGAAAACTCACTTCACTCATTTTAGGAAAGAAAAAACTGGTAATCACTTTCATTGTTTACCCGGTGTAGATTTTCACCTGGCTCTGAATCAGCCCCAAAGCAGACAAAGAAAGTGAATGGCAATTTTTTCTCCTAAAAAATGAGTTTACTCACCAAGCTCTGAATCTCCCCTACGGAGCTGAAATTTTAGGTAAAATTACCTTTACAGACATGCTTTACTTTGGGGTATTTGGCGATTCTAACCTTGAAGTCACCTATGCATGTTGGGTATTGTTTTGTTCGGGGGACCTTCCTGTTTCAGATTTAACTTGTTTTTTCTTGTTTGCATATTTTTAGGAACATGTTCATTTTTTATTCTTTTTTTAGGGAAGCCCTGTGCAACCAAAGAATTAATCGAATGTACCCACGTCAACAAGCCTGGAAGCCTAGACAGCTTGATGTGTGTACTTCCAGAAAATATATGGTTTGTAGGGGGGATTTCAGATGTAAAGGGTTTTTTCTTGAAAAACTGCAAGGTGCGCATAGCAGTTGTATTTTATCTGAAAATCTCCTAAAACGCAATTTTTTTACACAAAATGTACCCAAAAATATTGACAATACACTTAAATATACTAAAAAAGACATTTCATGTTAAAGCCCAGACTCTGCTGAATAAACTATTTTTCTAGGAAATCCCGGTAAAGCCCTTCAAAAATCGCAGTTAAACATGTATAGCACAAAATAGTGAAAATGGTCTGGTAACAGAGGGTGACCAAAAGTGTGCTGGCACTTACACGGGTAAATGTCCATTCCTGCATTTTCTAGGGTTCAATGGGTGGTAGGGCAAGGAGTGGAGGTGTGCAGCAGACCAAAATCTTATTAGACTTCAGGTCTGTTTTAAATTATAAGAAAAGAAGTCTCCTGGCCCCATCTATACCATTGCAGTGATTCAGAGCACCTCTGGATGGATACATGAAGGGAATTACAATCAGGGTATACCTGAAACTCATCTTATCTAACAAATCAAACACCAATGTGTTAAAGCAGACCACTACTTACCTAATCTGCAGGCCCAGCCGATACCCTTATGGCTTTTATCATGGTTGCACTCTGTATATGGCACCAGTAAATATGCCGAATGGAGGAGGTGGACCCCTACTTCAAAAGGGCAGCCCATTGTTGATGCTTTTTTGATAGGTATGAATATATTTTCTTATAACGCATAACAAATGTTACATAAGAAGTTACAGCAGTCTTGAGGCCTCCTAGGAACTTAAGATTTTGCTTTGATATGGTTGCTGCTTTAGCACTCCCTGTACCTACTTTAAATCTTAGAGTATTCTGACTTAACCACACTCTAATTATTAAAAAACACACTGTAAATTGAGAAAATGACAAATACAACCTTAACTCAGCAAGGCTGAAGGACTTGTTCACTTAAACACTGCCTTAACCATGCAGTTAGGGTAATCATAAGATTCCTTTCAAAAGCTTGGCGCTTATGTGAAGCCATTATCTCTAATTGTACATGATTTGGCTAAATTGAGGGTCACCTGTCACAGTTTTTGTTTTGCCATCTGATGTTCCTGAAACAGTGTCGAGTTTTTCTGACACTTGTTAAAAAAATGTTCTGACAGCTGTTACCTTGCCCGGGGCGACTCCATATAATTAGAGCCTTTATGTACTTATACTGTCTTGTCGCCTCCTTGTTTCAGGGATGACAGCTTGTCCAGGTTTTTATGTAGTCATACGGACTATGAACTGGGAAAATGTAATTAGCACAGCTCCAAAACACCAGAAAGATCCAAGGCTTTTGGAAATCTGCCAGATATACGACACGGCAGGAGCCCCCACAAAGGCAGGGGATGCTGAACTGCCAGTAATTATCCTAAATGTTGGGAACACAACGACCTCCTACTCCGATCAATACTCAGTTGGAAATTATTTGATATGTACAGGAGATGATAAACAATTAAAGGGGTTAAAGCATCCGGCATATGTAGATTAAAATCAATCGCTTGACATGTTCAGTTTAAAATCATGATCCATCTACAGAATAAAAAAAGGAAATTAAAAGCATTCCAAAACCTCACATTGTGAGTTTTGGGCCCTGAGCCCTTAAACCGAACCAACAGCCTGGCACAGTTGGAAAAGAAAGTTAGCGGCCATTTTGGAGCTTCCTCTCCCAACACCTTAGCCATGCTGCTGCCTGGATTTAACTGACATAAACACAGTAACAGGAAGCCCAGCAGCACTTCCCGTTTGCAGGTGGCCTGCAAATGCATGAACCGCCATTTTGTTTCACTACAGCAGGAGTTAGAAAAGGATAAATAATTTTTTATGTGCTGCAATCTAAATTTCCCCTGGGAGGGATGCATATGAGCACTGTTTGTTGTGTTTGTCTGGTTTAAGTCATTTTTTACTGTTGTTCTCTAAGTTCACATAAAAATTCAGCAACAGAGACCTCCACTGAACCTGGCATGCTATAGGCTGCATCTGGCACAGATAGCAGATGTAGGGTAGGGGTGCCCTGGCTGAGAAGTTAGACCCCATCCCAAGTCATGGGAAGGTAATGGAGATGTCTAATCTCTACCCAAAGTGTTGATCCCAACAGCGTAAGACCAGGAGCCACATACCACCAGTGAAAAGGTTCTTATCTGTCTTACTGTAGATGTATGCTTATACCAGGCATCTTTAAATTTGCTTATTGTTGATTTTCTCAACACCTCTTTGTTTCAAGCATCTGCAACACTTTCACTAGAATAATACTTTCTGACATCCCTCCTGACTTTTCCTCCAAATCGCTTCAGGTTGTACCCCCTTGTTCTATCCAGGTTTCGTCTTAAAGTGGACCAAAACCCAGGATTTTGACTACCCCGTTTTGTTCCTTGTCCCCTAATCACACCAATGTGGCATGCCCTGCTGTGTGAAACCCCTCAGGTTGCCCACTCCAACTCACATATCCCCTGTCCTGCTTAAGTATTTGCGCCCTCCGGTCCAAGGACTTGGCTCCATTCGAGTATAACTGAGTGCAGCCAAGGATGCTGGTGGCTGCATCCCTGCTGCCCTCTAATAGGGAGCATGCCCGCGCTGGCCATTCACAGATACCTAGCATGGGTGCATGCCCAGCTAAAGGTATAGCAGGGAGCGGCCTCTGTTTGAGCATGCACCACTGGATCAGGGGAAAAGGTGCTTTTCCCGGGTGACCTGGGGGGTTTCACACAGTGGGGCATCCTGAATTCTCATAGATTCCAGAGCTGTCAGGCCTGGGTTTTGGGCTTGGTTTTGGCTGTTACTTGTTGTCCTGATGAAGGGGGCTATGCTTCACCCCTGAAACAATTACAAGATGTTTTATTATGCTTGAACCTAATACAATTACTTGATCTGCTTTGATCGTTCTGGAGTGTTGGTCATTTTTCGCCTTTGCCCAATCTGCGGCGTCTCCTCTGACTCACAACGTGTGTATGCCCATTCACCCCAAACCCCACCCCTGTACGTAGCCCGCCCCTCCTGTGTGTAGCCCGCCCATGTTCCCGGCTCCATTCATGTCTGCCATTATGCTGTTGCCCCCACTCTCTGATGTCTGAGGCGCTGAGGAGGCGCACAAATGTGACCCCCTTCTGCTCCCAGCACAAGATTAGGCTGATCCCTCCTGCTCCCTGCCGTGGGAGTATGGGTGTGTGTGATCAGGTGTTTGTGTGCTGCAATCAGGTGTGTGTGCGTGCGATTGTGTGGGTGTGTGCATGTGATGTGGGAGTGTGTGCATGCACTTTGGGAGTGCGAACCTGTGGTTTGGGAGTGCGTACGCGGTTTGGGAGTGTCTGCAGCAAGATCTCGGGCACCTCGGGGACATTATGCTGATTATTATGCAGCATCATAGTTCCAAGGGCCAAACCCACTTGTTTTCTAAGTGAATTCATGGAGTGAACCTGTAAACCTCGATATCAAAATCTCTAGGTAGGCTGGCAGAGAAAAGGTTAAAAAAAAGAAAGTATCTTTGTTTAAAATACATAAGCTTTATAAATATTATAGGAATTTTTAGATGCTTTGAAATGAAGGAGGTTAATTAGGTTAATGAGGGAGGAAGGGACTTTAAGATACACTATTATCTTATAGGGCATTTGAAGATAAGAAGCTCTGTAACGGAGAAACTGAAAAGTAACCTGAATCTGAATCTTAGGCCCTTATTTAACAAGGGATAGCGCCAGGTAGCGAATGGTGAGCGAACGGTAATGACGGTCACCGCCACGAGAACGCCGGCTCCCCTCCGCAATCACACATTTATCAAGCCAATCCTGCTTAGCGACTGACAGAGCGCCAGATAGCGAATCATTCATCATTATTCCAGCCTCACCCCACAGCGCCAGCGAGCAACCTTGAACAGCGACAGGTATGACCTCTCGCTACCTGGCGCTCTCCAATGCATTTCAATGGAGCAATCTTTAAATATTCATAATTAATTGCTATTAATGTATTTTTTTTTTTTAAATGTCAAAAATTCTGTGACCACTTCTGCAATGTTAGATATTTTTTTTATGGTAAAAAAAAAAAAAATTTGTGCAGAATTGATATTACAGGTCTGATATTAATGTATTCATATTGAAAAACTTGTTTGTTTTTTTCTCCAAAAAATATGGTTGTTTGGGGGTTAAAAAACTACTTTTAACCCATCGCCGCCAGCGCTCTGGGGTTTAAACAAGCATTTCACAGTGCGAGAATTTTTGGAGCGTGATTTGTTAATGAATATGCTGGGAGCCGTTCGCTATGGCCATTCGCTGTCATGCGCTCCCATACAGCGCGGAACCTGTCAAACAGCGACTCCTAACCCCGTATTCAACATTACCGCACACCGACTGAGTCGCTGTCAACAACCGAACAACGGCCAAGCACAGCGAATACTAGCGGGCGCTGTGAAGATAACGCTACTGTCGCTCATCTGACGCTACCTGGCGCTATTAATGAATCGGCCTCCCCCTGTTTGTCAGGTAACTAAAATGCTTAAAAGTTTTCTGGGTTGTGAAAAGTTTAAAAAGAAAAAAAAGTCAGATTCTACAGCAAAAGATTGATAGAATATGAATAGGTTATAGCCATGATATGTTTTGGAATTAAGCTTTGTACCAGAAAATGAACAAAATGTCACGCCTCTGCCCTGAAATAAATGAAATGCAAATGCTTATTGAATTGTATTGAGCAGGAGATGTGAGAGCAGGCCGTTGACTACACATTAAAGAGGGGACGGGACACTGGCCGCATAAGACCACGAGGGAAAGTTATACCTAAAATGAACATCAATATCAAGGAGTAAAGATACTTTGGGGCCCCATCTCCTGCTTGTATATACTCCAATGTCACAACTGGCATTCATAAAATAAATACAATAAATATAATAAAAACTGTTGGTTCCCAAGGTAGAATAAAAAAATTTGAATTAGCCGAATAAAAATTCTCCCTGAGGAGGTTATAAGGAGCAGGGCCGGCTCCAGGTTTATGTGGGCCATTGGCGGTATGGTCTTAGTGGGCTCCTTTGTGGTGAAGAGTCAAGTCACATCTAATGATCATGCTATTTGGACCAAAACTCTAGTTTTGGTCTACTTTGAAACACACCAAACCCCTTTAAACCTGACCTCGGAGTCTAAACGAATCTAGATTCTCCTGATTTTGGTTCCCCTGTGTGTGACCCCCCCCCCCCCCCTTTGTTCATTACTTTCCTCGAACTGGTGAATGCACTGTGGGATCTCCAGTCTGAGTAAACGGCCAAACCAGGGGGGTTCTTTCTTAAACAGGGGCAACCCAAATTGAGATGCCCCTGTAAAGTGGACCAAAACTAAGGGGTGGAATTGCTTGCATAGTGGGTATGCCAGCGATCCCAGGGGGTTTCACACAGTAGGGTATCACAGATTGGGATGCTCCAGGGATAGGAAATCAACTGAAGTGGGCAACTTAAAAGCAGAACAAAACACAGCACTTAGTGCCCTCCCAGTCCGCCACCAGTTAAGCGCCGTCGTACACCCCAAAGGCCGGCCCTGTCAGTGGGCTCCCCCAGAGAGTGGGAGCCCCCGGCAGCTGCCCCGCCTTGCTGGGTGCTGACGCTGGCCCTGATGAGGAGGCCCACCCCTATAATGGGCGAAACGCGTTGGAGGTATCTAACACAGTGTAATTTCATCAGCATAGTGAATCCAGCTATGTATTGAAAATAATGTTATGCATTTAATGTTATTATACATGATATAATAAATATATATGGTTTATATTTATCTATATAAATGAACATATAAATATATCTCATCTATATCTTTAAGAGTATTTTCTGGTTGCAGGAGGCTTGTAGCTGACGATGAGGGAGGTGTTGTTGGGTCATCCCATACTGATATTGGTATCCATACAGTCAGTTATATTAACCCCTCCAACTCAAATGACAGAAAGTCACATATAAGGTGACTCCCTATCTCTTAGAATGTAAGCTCGCAAGGGCTTCTTTCCTACTGTTTTCACATTATTTGGTCTGAAAATTGTAGCATCTAGATTGTAATGGTTTGTATGTAATGTACTGTATGTTTTACCTAGTCTGTAAATATACCATGTACAGTGCTATGGAAGAAGATGGCGCTATATAAATTAACAATAATAATAAACTAAGAGGCCGATTCATCAATAGCGCCAGGTAGCGACAGATGAGCGACTGTAGCGTGATTTTTTCAGCGCCAGCCAGTATTCGCTGTGCTTGGCCGGCATTAGCTTGAGGACAGCGACTCAGTTGGTGTGCGGTAATGTTGAATACGGGCTGGGGGGTCGCTGTTTCACAGGTCCAGCGTTGTATGTGAGCGCCTGACAACGAATGGCCAGAGCGAACGGCTAGCTTCATATTCATCAAAAAATCACGCTCCGAATGTGCTGTCGCTGTCCATTCCTTGTTTAAACCCCAGAGCGCTGGCGGCGATCTGTATTAACTAGTTTTTAACCCCTAAACAACCATATTTTTTGAATGTAACATTATACATGTGTTTAGAATCATTTTGTAATATGAATACATTAATCTCAGACCTGTTAGATCAATTCTGCACATTTTTTTTTTTTTTTGACTTAAAAATAAATCCTAACATTGCAGAAGTGTTCTCCGATTTTTTGACATTAAAAAAATTAAAAAAAAAAATATTACCAATTAATCATGAATTATTATAGATTGCTCCATTGAAATGCATTGGACATCGCCAGGGAGCGACAGCTCATACCTGGCGCTGTGAGGGAATTTGCAGCGGCGCTGTTCGGTCCAGGCGGCTTCATGATGAATGCCGCGCTAGCCGTCGCTCTCGCCGGCGCTAGCCTCATTTTGCTTGATAAATGCGTCATTGTGACCGCCGCCGGGCGTACTTGAGTCGGTAGTCGCCGTTAGCTGCCGCTACCTGGCGCTCGTCAGACACTACCTGGCGCTATCGCTTGATGAATAAGGGCCTAGGTAGGGCATACTCCACTGGGTGGGATCAGTATATAAGGAATTGTACCTTTTAATATAATATAAAAAAAAAGTTATATGGAGTTAGGCTTTAGTATTATAGGAAATGCCAGCTTGCAGCACATTTCCTACACACAGCACACTGAAATAAGGTCAGAGAGGCCCAACCGTGTGGCGCATCCGCATAGGGGTCATTACATGTGGCCGCCTGTCACGTTGCAGTCCATAGTACCTGTCACCCAGAATTAGCTCTATGTTGTGCGCACACATTACTCCGGGTCCTTCGCTGTCACCGTCACAGCCGGAAGCACAGGTTGACGATGATCGAATGGTGGCTTCACACTTCAGCCACACAGATTGTCGCTTTATGTTTCCTTATCCTGGTGGCAAACCCACAATTCCATGCAAGATGTCATCTTGAGTCTGCTGTGGATGAGGCATCTGGGTGTAAAGGCCATTTAAAAGACACAGAGAAAAAACACACGTCTTTCCATGACAATCAGCTACAAACACTCTGAAGAACAAGAGTGACCAAATTAATTACAGTATCAGGAAGTGATGGTTATCATGATGGCAGGAGGAACCTCTTCATGTGCTGAAAAATTAAAAACTCTACTACAGCCAGACATTGCTATCACGCACGTTGAAGGTCCGCTACCAGTATGGGGATGCATACCTCCCAAGTGTCCTTGATTTGGAGGGACTGTCCCTCTTTTGAGTCTGTTCTCCCCAGACCCTCATTGTTCTTCTCTGTCCCTCTTTGAGGTGTAACCCGCAGATCTGCATCAATAAATGATTCATTTGCCTATTCAAAGTGTTTATATAGTGGTAACTGTTACAGCCTATCTCCTATCCATCCCTTAATGAAGGGATGTGGCATAATTTAACAATTGTCCCTCTTTTCCACTCTGAATAGTTGGGAGGTATGGGGATGTATATGATGTCAACACCACTGTCATGGTAGGTTCTTCCAGGTGTGCCGTTCCTTTCTGCAGAAAATATCAGAAATAACAGCAGGAAACATAAACCATAGTTACTGGCAAGACGTTAGCGTGAAACAGGTGAAACTCTGGTTATTTTTGTATTTCAATATTTTTATTAAAGCGATACTTATAATTTGACATATTATTCAGCTATTTACGGGGAGACCGATTCATTAATAGCGGCAGGTAGCGACAGTTGAGCGACTGTAGCAGTATTTTCACAGTGCCCGCTAGTAGTCGCTGTGCTTGGCCATTGTTCGGTTGTTGATAGCGACTGAGTCGGTGTGCAGTAATGTTGAATACGGGGTGACGAGTCGCTATTTGACAGGTTCCGCGATGTATGGGTGCGCATGATAGCGACTGGTCAGAGCGACCGGCTCCCACCATATTCATCAAAAAATCACGCTCAAAATATTCTCGCGCTGTGAAATGTATGTTTAAACCCCAGAGCGCTGGCGGCGATGTGTTAAAAGTAGTTTTTTAACCCCCAAACCACCATATTTTTGGAAACCAAAAATAAAAGTTTTTTTTTAAGAATTTAGTAATATGAATACAATAATATCAGACCTGTAATATCAATTCTGCACAAATTTTTTTTTTTTTTTTTACCTTAAAACAATTATCTAACATGGCAGAAGTGGTCACAGAATTTTTCACATAAAAAAAAAAAAAAAAACATTAATAACAATTAATTATGAATATTTAAAGATTGTTCCATTGAAATGCATTGGAGAGCGCCAGGTAGCGAGAGGTCATACCTGTCGCTGTTCAAGGTCGGACGCTGGCGCTGTGGGCTGAGGCTGGAATAATGATGAATGAGTGGCTATCTGGCGCTATCTCAGTCGCTAAGCAGGATTGGCTTGATAAATGTGTGATTGTGGTGGGGAGCCGGCGTTCTCATGGCGGTGCCTGTCATTACCGGTCGCTCACCAGTCGCTACCTGTCACTATTCCATCATAAATAAGGGCCAAAAATAAATGTATCTCCATTATTTTATGCATTACGCATATTAATTTACAACAGCAATACTTCTAATTGGTATTTTATGCAAAGCTAACATTTTATCAATGTGGAGGCTGATTTACTACTAACGGCAGGTATTGCCAGATGAGCGTCTGTATAACGGCGCTTAGAGCAACCGCTAGTAGACGCGGTAAGCAGGTATCGGGCGTTGTAACCTAGCGTTGTGGTCGCTGTAGTAACCTGGCCCGCATTAATGCATGTGATGTATACTGGGCGCTCTAATAACAGCACAACGCTGTAGTGAGCGATAGGTAGCGCCAGCTCAGTGTGTCCGGCACTCGATGCTCCACACCATACGTAAAAAAAAACTACACACACACAGCCTCGGCGCTCTGGATCTGGTTGCTGTAGCATAGAGCGCCAAACGCTGTGTGATTAAAGTCTTTGAACACATATCCACCAGTAACAAAGCAAAAACACATGGAATGACATTGTGTAAACACTGTGACATTAACACTTTAGTGGCAGATCTGCACATACAATTCTGCAAAACAATATAAAAAAAAAATGTATAAAAGTGTTTTGTTTGCAGCCAGGAGTGGTCACACAATGATTTGAACAGAAAAAAAAATGTATTGCCCATAACGCTATTTAAACGCCAACAAATGAAAGCCCCTTGAAATGTATTGGAGAGCGCTACAGAGGTACTACATGGCGCTTTGGAACCTAGAGCACTGGCACTAAACGCTGAGCCACCTGTAGTAATACATGTGACACTACATGGCGCTGTTAGAGGCGCTCACCAGATTCGCTTTCTTAGATGTGGCTTTGCTTACAGCGCCCAGCCTTCAACAGACGCTACGTGCTGCTACAGGGCACTACATGCACTATCTCTTCTTAAATAACCCCCATAATACTTCTGCAACAGCTTACAGCTTGTCTTTGAATGTGATTAGTGACTTTTGCTAGATTTACTGCAGTTTACAGCTATGACATGTTATGACACTACATGGTACTGTGACCAATGCTCAACTGTAGAGTTTCTATACATTTTTACTGCTGTGTTGTATTTCTTGTATATCGAGCTGTGAGCTCTATGACTGGTACATTCCTCCTCTTCCTGTGGTTTAGCCACCATGTAAGGTGACATTCTCTTACTGTATTCATGTTCCAGTAAAGCCAGTCCTTGTTATACCACTAATGCCTATCTGGATTATGCATCCAGCACGCACACTCTGCAACAGGCTGAATGAAAGATACAGCTCCTCAAACATGGGAAGAGCAAAAAGCAGGAAAATTAAACCCTTTTCCTGGAATGTCCCTTTAAGCTTTCTTGTGCCTTTGTTTCCGGTGACTGCACCAGTTGCTTCTTATACAAGGTGCCCACTACAGCTGTGTCATGATCAAGCACAAATAATACTATGCCCAAAACAAGTGTACCTATAAATGCCGATAAAATGTTCCAAATCTTTGCTTCTATGGTTAATATTTCATCCTGCACACACAGAAAATGGTGGTAAATACAGTCAATTAATCTGAATTGCACATAAATGTAATTGGTGTCACTTGAATGTGACCTCTAGATTCGAGCGGTGGTGTAGAGATGAAGTAGTAATCATTTTAAGGATGAGTAACCCGGTGCATTACTGCGCAGAATTCAGCCGCCACTGATAGCGAACAAACAAATGAACCATTAAAAATGAGTGGAGGTTGGATAGAAAAATATAATTGTAGCATTTTATTTCAGAAGTATAAGCCTGATACAGTTTAACCCTAAAAGCCTGTTTATACCGAGACAATTGAATGCAAGCACTAATAAATTACGGAACATTTTAGCCCAATCGAATCGCTAACTCTTCTCCATTCTTTGTCTTTGGAAATACTATTGAAGCACCATTCAATCACCGATACATGGCGCTTTAGCAATTATTTGTATACATCCAGGAGCCAATCATATTCCGTGGGCGTAGTTACTGGGGGCATTGTGTATGTATAAAGTAGCATCTGCATACATTGCCTGTTTCTGCATTCTCCCCTGTTGCTGCTTGATTGGAAGCACAACTGCATTCTACACAGAGGAGCACATTGAGCTGATCCAGGTACGCACTATACCACACCCCCAAGTGTCTCTGATTTGGAGGAACTGTCCCACTTTTGAGTCCATGTCCCCCTACCCCTCGTTGTGTGTAACAGGCAGATCTGCACCAATAAATGTTTAATTTGCCTATTTTAAGATAGGTAGATATTTTAGATTGTTTTAACTGTTCCTACCCATCCCTCGATGAGGGGGCATGGCCTAATTTAACAAATGTCTCTCTTTCCCACCCTGAAATGTTGGTGGGTATGACTATACTGATTGGGCCAACATCGGACGACTATCAAAACAGGGTAAAGAATGGGCGTGTTTGGGTAGAGGTCGTCAAAGTGTTCTGGCCCTCTTAGAATGATCTGATCAAACAGGAAAAGAAAGAAAAAGTACCATGTGCCGCATTCCATAAGACGCACCTAAAGTTTAGAGGAGGAAAATATGGAAAAATAATTTTGACTAAAAGCCCCCCCCCCCCCAAGAACCTAATAACAGTACACGGTAGAATCTCCCCAATCACCGCATAACAGGCAGTGTGAAGAATCCACCCAATCCCCTTTAACAGGCAGTGTGCAAAATATCACCAACTCCGCTATAACAGGCAGTGTGTCAGATCCCCCCCAATAACAAGCAGCGTGCAGGATACCCCAACCCCCCTTTAAAAGGCAGTGTGACAGATCCCCAGTAACAGTGTAGAGAATACTCCCTACACCATCCCTCTATAACAAGCAACTTGCTGAATCCCCCCACCCTCAATAACAAGCTTATAGATTCTTATAGGTTCCAGGGCCTACTAAACACTGGACAGCCTCTCTACCTCCCTGTTTCACTGTTTGCCATGGCCTCAGTGGTCCATTATTCTTTGTTTCGTGGTGTTTGGATTCCATAAATACCATATTATGGGTTGCTGAATACCTAGGGATGTAATGTATATCATAAATACAAACACAAGCATGATAGCATAATAATGAAATGGAATTAACAAATGACCCTCTATCAAAACATTTTATTTGTAACGGAGGAAGCATGCCACCAGAGGAAACAAAATAATTTTTAAAGTTGTCTCTCATTCCAATTTCAGAGGAGGACCCAAGCAATATAGGCCACTTCCAAGGCTCAAAAGTGTTTGTGAGGGGCCCCTCATACTGCAACCCATCCTGTTTCCTTACATAATTGTGAAGAACAAAGATGGCTTAAACCCCATTCTCTGCTGTTTCCACATTTAATTGGACCGGCCCATGCAGTATGCTCCACCTATTAGCTAATAGGCTAAATGCACATTCCACCATCACATCATCTGCACAACAAAGGAGATAAATACCTGGATATGGGTTATTGCATGTCCAAGACCCTTCTTGAATATAGTTGCATCACATCATAGGCAAAGCCTCAGCTGCCACAATCATTGGCATTGGGGTTCCTTGCATGCCATGCAGGAGGTGAGCCTTATGGGGGATACGGTGTGCCATTGTAAAGTTAGTGCAAATACACCAGCACTTTACTACCATAGCTCCCATTGTTTATGGTGGGGAAGCACAGGTAGGCATCAGCTACTGCCATTGTAAACACCACACGGGATCTGGTGCATGTGCTTGGGGGTTTCCAACTAAAAAGTTCTTCGGACTGGGCCCAGGAGGTTGGCCAGGTACAGGGCATTGTACTCACTTAGTCAATGGAATGATGGTCACCATGATCCTCCAGAGCACAGCAGAGACATTAAAGCACACAGTTCTCTTCACAGGATGTCCCTTCTTTATTAAACACTTAAACCGGACCAACACCCGCTTTTACCTTAACGGGTGTTGGTTCCGCTGTCTGGTGATCGCAAGAAGCTTGGGGAGCATCCAGAATGCTGGAGCCCCCCTCGCAGGTAACGGTGCAGAAAGCTCATAATACTTACATTCATTACGAGCCCGTGGCGAGAACGGAGTCCCGAGATTGCCTGCCGGGCACCAGCTAGCGTCTTATTTAACACTAGCGCCCAAAAGGTCGCAGCACCAGGTGCTCTAATGCCAGTTGAAACCTGGCACTGTAGATCAAGCTCCCATAGAGTACAATGGGCAGAACTCTATTTAAGTGTTTTATTTTTATAATTAATATTGCACACTTTTATTTGTACAGAACTTGCATTGTGACCCAATAATGGAAACACACTTTTTTCATGGCTTTTTTGTAATAAATGTGTCATTTAGAAAAAACAACTAAAACACAGCCTAAATGCACTGTAAAATATGTGCCCTTTTTCCCCAGCAGTGATTCCTTGTAACTGTAATGAAAAAACACTGAGCAGTGCAGGAAAAATACAGCACCAATCTTTTCAAGGAGAAAAAAATTCAAAAATACACGTTTGAAAAGACAGCAGTACAAAGCGGCACTTACTGGTGCTGAGATAACCGGCAGTCCAACAGGTGCTGACACAGGCCGTCCAATAGCTACTTCAACAATCAAAGCTAATTACAGGCTGATTCATTACTAACGCCAGGTAGCGCCAGATGAGCGTCTGTAGAGCGGATTTCAGAGTGCCCGCTAGTAGTCGCTGTGCTCAGCCATGGATCATTGTTTCAGAGCGCATAAGTCGCTGGCCGGCACTGATGAATATGATGTTAGTCGCTATACTACGCTGTATGTGAGCGCACTGTAATGGCAGCTCAGTGCGACTAACTCACACCACATTCATCAAAAAAACAGCCACAAACCTCGCTGCCGCTCAAAATCATGTAATTGTAGCCCAGAGCGCCAGAGGCTGGGCGATTAAAGGCTGTTTTTGAACATGTATCCACCAGTAACAAAGCGAAAACATATGGAATTACATTGTTATTACATTGTAACATGAACAATTTAATACCAGACCTGTAATGACAATTCTGCATAAAAATATTAATACAAAAAGTTTTCAAAAATGTCATTTTCTTGGCCAGAACACAAGGTTTGTGGTTTTTTTTAGGGAAAAAAATTGGGACCAGGAAAGGGATTTAAGGATTGTCCATAGAAATGTATGGGAGAGCGCCAGGTAGTGAGAGGTAAGACGTGGCACTCTGCAAGGCTGAACGCCGGCGATGTATGCTGAGCCTGGGATAATGATGAATCGGACGCTACCTGGCGATGTTCCATTCGTTCACCAGATTTGGCTTCATAAATGTGTAATTGCGTGTCGTCTCCGGCGTTCACCTGACACTACCTGATGAAGTGGTGAGGCAATCACCACGCAACGCGTCGTGGGTGTCTTTTGTTAGGAATGTCTCTGACCATCTGGTGATGTATCAATGTTTAATTGTTTATTAGTTATATATTATATATATTTTGAGCATCCATGCTTTTTTGTATAGAGAACTGTTTGTTGGCATTAGGCACTGTGTTTTGCAGCACTTTATAGTACTAATTAGTTAGTTAGCACGTGTCACTTTACTGCACTGGTCACTTTTTATGAGGATTTAGCACAGAGAATAATAGGTTGTCTGCATTTGGAATTTTCTTGTAAATATATCAATTGAGAGCACTGTCACTTTTTCTTTTATTATTTATTTTTTTGGTATCATTAAACTGCATGACTAACATCCTTAAGGGAACATATTACTATCTTTGAATATTATTGATTATTAGAGGTCCGCCCTACCCCAGTTATCTGGGGCTTTTATTTATGTTTTTTAAATGTATGTATTATATGTGGGTTATGTAGAATTTTGCTAAATAAACAAGTGTGATTGATACAGTATCTCTGGTGTGCGGCATATATCTTTTTTGGGCAGAAGTGGTTTCTGTGGTCTGTCTGGTAACCCACAGATAAAAGTATTGAGACACACCTGACACTACCTGACGCTTCCTGGCGCTGTACAGGCGCTACCTGCCGCTATCCCTTCATGAATAAGGCCCTTAGTTAGCATCCAGTGCTGCTTCTAGTGCCATTATTGTTCACAGTGCAGCGCCAGAAAAAAACAAAAATGCAGGCTCTCCAAAACTGAAGCTATAGCCACCAGAAAGATGCTAAATAGCGCCCATCATAAATATGGCCCCCAGGACCAGGGATCTGGCAGCAGCAAGAAGTGTTGCTCTATGCTGAGGGCATCCAATCACTAGAGGAGGCAACATGGAATAAGTGTGTTGGAGTCAAAGGGGATTACATTAGAATTGGAACAGTGGCAAATCTATGGAGTTACTGTTCTAAAAATATTTAAAGGGACTCTAAACCCAACAGCAATAATAAGGCAGCAAGCAGCTCACCTGATGCCCGTCCCATGTGCCTCTTCTATATTTCCTGCAGTGCAGGGTAAAAGCTGCAGCAATAGCAGCAGATTGCAGGTAGTGAAAACTGCTTGCATAAAAACGCATTTGCCAACAACAGAACAATTGTTTTAAAAAGCTAGATCAGCTCAGCACCTTTAAAGCAGAACAAAACCCACCAGCATCCGGCCTGGAATCTAAGAGATTCTAGGGCCGGCCTTTGGTTTTCCCCTGGAGCGTCACAATTCTGTATGAAACCCCCCTAGAGCACTTTCCTCGGTCCAATGGCACATGCACGAGCATTCATCCAATCAGTCATTTACATATTGGTTGTTTATTTATTTACTTTACACTTAGCAGCAGCAGCCAAAGTGCGGGGGGGGGGGTATTTTTTGCCCCCTCCTGAAGCCAGAAGAGCCTAGGGGGGGGGGGGTAATTGGATATCCCCACGGTGAAGAGAATACCAGGCCAGTTCGAACCAGGGGTCAGGTGAGTGTTGTTTTATACAACTGTAGGGCCTACGGGCTTGGCACTTAAAGGGTTAAAGTTATACTAAAGGCAGAACCTGATTGTTGTTCCATTGTTTCAGGCTACACGTTGCACTGTCCCAAGCTTCAATTCATTTTCAATAAGACCCTGCAGTTATTTGTAAAAGTATTAGAGCATTGGAGATGCAGAGAAAAAATTAGGAGAAACAGTGGGTGTGACAACAGTGATGTGATGTAAGCACACTGTGTGCTTTACATATATCATAGTAAAAAATAAGTGAATTGTTGTGTCTTTAGTTATTACTCCCAGCACATAGTGTGATCAGAAAGGAGGGAGGAGGGCACCTAGCTGCAGGGGGAGGCAGCCAATCTGGGGAGAAAGTGGGGGGTGTTTCTGCTCTTGGTCCACCGAAGGTTGATTGAGGGACCAGGTCAGTGGGGTGGAGACTGAAAGCTGAATGAGGAAGTGATTTCCTCACTAAGGAGACCAACAGAGAAGGAATCACAGCGCTCCAGCCACTCAATGTAAGTTAAGCTACTGATATATATTTTAACTTTTGACTTCCTGCCCAGACACACACAGATTTCCTCCCACCTTACTCTTCATAGGAACATTGTAAAAAAAGCTATTTCAAAAAACGCCAATTTTACGTAAATACCTTATGTATTCTAGGTGAAGCCGGTTTCAATGCTTTGACGTGTCATGGTGCCTGTTTAAAGTGGACCTGCAGTCAAAAAAAAGAAAGTTTAGTAAATGGATTCCCTTCTTATAATAAGGGCAATAAGCAGTTTGAGAGGGCTTAATCCCATGCATATTTTGTGGAATGGCATAAAGATTAATCACTCTAGGATTACATGGGAGCGCCCATCTTGCCACACACCTTATAGTCCTGCTTAGAATTAGGGGGGTGCTGTGCTAGCAGAAATTCACACCAAATTGAGAGAGATTTATGCTTCAGAAACAAGAAGAAGTTGCCTGCCACCTTTCACATATGCAACTACTGAATAAACAGCAAATGTAACAAAGGAAATCTGTGTGAGGGAAGCTGTTACAATGTATATCTATGGTGGCAGCAAAAGTATTTAGAAGATGTCAGCTGTTACCAAAGCATGATGAGTCATTACAACTGAAGGCTTACTACTTCTGGCCAGAAATAAGAGATGATTGCATAGAGCTATGACACAATTTTGACTGAGGGACTTGTGTGTGGCAAGATGGCCGCTGCCATGCATGTTTAATAGTGCAGAATCTGCCTGCTATTCCAAACATCTGCATGGTGTTAATCACTCTTAAACGAATGTCACTGATTACCAGAGGGGGGGCTTTAGGAGAGCAATTTACTAAGCTTAGATTTTTTGAGGTCCGCCTTAAGAGTCCTAAGCATATTCTGCTGAGGTAACAGCTGTGACCTGATTGCGACTTACCATGGTTGCTTAAGCTGAAAGCATCAAGTGAGAAAGGCCCTTATTTATGAAGGAATAGCGACAGGTAGCGACTGGTGAGCGGCCGGTAATGACGGGCCCCGCCACGAGAACGCCGGCTCCCCACCACAATCACACATTTATCAAGCCAATCCTGCTTAGCGACTGAGATAGCGCCATATAGCCACTCATTCATCATTATTCCAGCCTCAGCCCACAGCGCCAGCGTCAGACCTTGAACAGCGACAGGTATGACCTCTCGCTACCTGGCGCTCTCCAATGCATTTCAATGGAACAATCTTTAAATATTCATAATTAATTGTTATTAATTTTTTTTTTAATGTGAAAAATTCTGTGACCACTTCTGCCATTTTAGATTATTTTTTTTAGGGGAAAAAAATAAAAAAAAATAAATTGTACAGAATTGATATTACAGGTCTGATATTAATGTATTCATATTACTAAATTATTTAAAAAACTTGTTTTTTTTGGTTTTCAAAAATATGGTTGTTTGGGGGTTTAAAAACTACTTTTAACCCATCGCCGCCAGCGCTCTGGGGTTTAAACATGCATTTCACAGCGCGAGCATTTTTTGATCGTGATTTTTTAATGAATATGGTGGGAGCCGGTCGCTAGGGCCAGTCGCTATCATGTCAAATAGCGACTCCTCACCCAATATTCAACATTACGGCAAACCGACTGAGTCGCTATCAACTACCGAACAACGGCCAAGCACAGCGACTACTAGCGGGCGCTCTGAAAATGCAGCTACAGTCGCTCAACTGTCGCTACCTGCCGCTGTTAATGAATCGGCCTCAAAGTGTCTGTCAGACCACTTTTTTGCGTGGTCCTCGAGAAATGAAATTGAATGGAGGGCAAATTTACAGCCCTGCTATGGCTTCTACCCTGCACTGCAGGAAATATAGGAGAGGAATAGGAATCAGGTGAGTTCCTTGCTGATATATTATTGCAGTTGGGTTTACAGTCCCTTTTATTATGTATTGCTATAAAGCAATATTAGTAAGCTATTCTCAACATTAGGCCTTTATGATACATTTGAACCTGCTTTGTACTTTCTTTTACTTGTTTTGGAAATTAGCAGCAGAGAGCCTCCCACCCTCAGCCCAGAATAATTACCTCCCCGACTCTTTTGCCTCATTCATGTCCAACTGCTTTGACATGCAGACATATAGGGATATATCAATTAGAAAACATTCTCAAATTGGCTGCTGAATTTCCGATGCAAATTGCACTACAGAAAGAAATGGTGTTTGCACTTAGCAGCTGACAGTTTCATTATCATCAAGAAATGTAAAGTTTATGTGAGTAATTTCATTAGTTTACTGCGAAAACAATTCTGAAAAGAATGAGCCCCATCTGCAGTCTCCTATTTTGAAAATTACAGAGCATTAGCTGACTGTTCTGTTAATGAGAGATGTTCGAGGATGCAACCACAATGCCGTTGGATTCTTCCATTTCCAAAAATGCTGCATCTGATTCTGAACCTGCACTATGGTCGCTAGCATTTTGGCTGTACATGATTAAAGCGGAACAAAACCCAGGATTTTGACCTTCCTGGGTTTTGTTTCCTTGCCCCTGGGGCATCTCAAACTGGGATGCCCCACTGTGAAAACCTCCATTTGGCCCCCGGAACAACTCACCTCTTCCCGGCCCTAAAGCACATGTGCAGGCTCTCGTCCAATCAGAGCCTTTGCCGTGTATATTAGATGTTCAGCAACATCTGGTTTATATTCCCTGGTTTATATTCCCTGCAGCATGCATCCTCCCACCCCCTGCCTATCTGAATGGCTGTGGATGGGAGCACACACATCCAAAAAGTGCAGGGGAAGCAGTCACCAGTTTTTACAAGGTTAGTGTTGGGGCGGCCTGGAGGGAGTTTAACGAAACAGGGAATCCCTCTCCTCTAATTGCGTGTCTTGACGTCATGTCAAATGACAGGTCTATGAGGCCGATTCATTAATAGCGCCAGGTAGCGACAGATGAGCGCCAGTAGCGTGATTTTCACAGCGCCAGCTAGTATTCGCTGTGCTTGGCCGGGGTTTGCTTGTTGACAGCGACTCAGTCGGTGTGCGGTAATGTTGAATACAGGGTTAGGGGTCGCTGTTTCACAGGTTCCGCGTTGTATGGGTGCGCCTGACAGCGAATGGCCAGAGCGAACGGCTTGCTGCAGATTCATTAACAAATCACGCTCAAAAATTTCTCGCGCTGTGAATTCCTTGTTTAAACCCCAGAGCGCTGGCGGCGATGTGTGTAAAGTAGTTTTTAACCCCCAAACAAATTTTTTTTTTATATGTAAAAATTATACAAGTTTTTCTAAACATTTTGTAATATGAATACATGAATATCAGACCTGTAATATCAATTCTGCACAATTTTTAATTTTTTTTTTTTTTTTAGTTAAAAAAAAAAAACCTAACATTGCAGAAGTGGTCACAGAATTTTTGACATAAAAAAAAAAAAAAAAAACATTAATAGCAATTAATTGTGATTATTTAAAGATTGCTCCATTGAAATGCATTGGACCACGCCAGGGAGCGCCAGGTCATACCTGTCGCTTTGATGTGATTAGCAGCGGCGCTGTTCGTTGCAGTCGGCTACATGATGAATCCCGCGCTAGCTGACGCTCTCGCCGGCGCTAGCCTCATTTAGCGTGATAAATGCGTCATTGTGACCGCCGCCGGGCGTACTTGATTCGGTAGCCGCCGTTAGCTGGCGGTACCTGGCGCTCGTCAGACACTACCTGGCGCTAGCCCTTGATAAATAAGGCCGTAAGTTTGGGTCAAAAATTTATAGAAACTGATTACATGTTGTATGAAATACAGGGTCCAATATCAAAAATATATAAGCCAGCAAAATATAAAATATATAAAAATAAATAAATTAAGTGGCTACATTTACTGATACCATCACTTCCGCTCTTTCACTTGGATGGTAATTCTGTACCCTCTGAGATCCTAATTTGGTATAAATGGAAAACCAGAAATTATGTTTGCGCTATGACTGATACAATAGCTTGGGGTGTATAAAGGGTTCTAAGGGCCTTATTTATGATGTGCGCCATTTAGCATCTTTTTTGTGGCTATAGCACCAGTTCCGGCATTTTGGTCCTATCTGGGGATATGCTGTGGACTACATTGGTGCTAGTTAACTAATTAGCTTAGGCCCTTATTTATGAAGGAATAGCGACAGGTAGCAACTGGTGAGCGGCCAGTAATGACGGGCACCGCCACGAGAACGCCGGCTCCCCACCACAATCACACATTTATCAAGCCAATCCTGCTTAGCGACTGAGATAGCGCCATATAGCGACTCATTCATCATTATTCCAGCCTCAGCCCACAGCGCCAGCGTCCGACCTTGAACAGCGACAGGTATGACCTCTCGCTACCTGGCGCTCTTCAATGCATTTCAATGGAACAATATTTAAATATTAATAATTAATTGTTATTAATGGTTTTTTTTTTTTTAAATGTGAAAAATTCTGTGACCACTTCTGCCATTTTAGATAATTTTTTTAAGGAAAAAAAAAAAAAAAAAAATTGTACAAAATTGATATTACAGGTCTGATATTAATGTATTCATATTACTAAATTATTTAAAATACCTTTTTTTTTGGTTTCCAAAAATATGGTTGTTTGTGGGTTAAAAAACTACTTTTAACACATCGCCTCCAGCGCTCTGGGGTTTAAACATGCATTTCACAGCGCTTGAATTTTTTGAGTGTGATTTTTTGATGAATATGGTGGAAGCCGGTCGCTCTGACCAGGCGCTATCATGCGCACCCATACATCGCAGAACCTGTCAAATAGCGACTCGGAACCTTGTATTCAACATTACGCCACACCGACTGAGTCGCTGTCAACAACCGAACAACGGCCAAGCACAGTGACTACTAGCGGGCGCTGTGAAAATACCGCTACAGTCGCTCAACTGTCGCTACATGTCGCTATTAACAAATCAGCCTCTCAGATTGTTGCACTTAGGTATTGGCCGGCCTATGTCAGTGCCTGTTGGACCCGGCTGCCAATTATCGCCTGTGAGTGCCACCTTCTACTGACATATTTTCGGCGCTGCACGGTGTATTTATGAAATTTTTCCTCCTTGAAAAGATTGCCGCTGTACTTTGCTGGCACTGGTCAGCATTTAATCATTACAGTTACAAGAAATAACTGCTGAGGACAAACGTTACAGTGCGTTTTTCCTTGCTTTTAGTTGTTGTCCAAATTACACATTTGTAACCAAAAGAAGCAACATTTTTTTTATTAAAAAAAAAGGTATTTTGCGACATCTAGGTCCTGCGTTTCCATTACTGACGAGTCACAATGCAGGTTCTGTGCTCTATGGGATCTTGAGCTACAGCACCAGGTTTCATCTGGCACTGCACTGTGAGCTTTTGGGCGCTCATTTTAAATAAGACGCTAGGTTGCGACCACATTGGCGCTACTGTTTTTTTTGTTTCTTAAACCGGACCTTCAGCGTCATTTAATGAAAAGCCAAAACCCTTAAAAAACTATTCCCAACATCTAAAATTAATACATTTTATGTTTTTGGTCACTTCTTATTCTTTCCCCCAACGGGCTGCAACTCTGTTCAGGACTCCAGGATACAGGCGCCACCATCTTGCTTCAGAAGCGTTACATTCTGAGGAGAGGAGAGGGGGCAAAAGTACAGGGGAGTGAGTTATAGCTGTGCTTTGCACAGACACAGCAGAGCTGGGGGTCAGGAAAAGGACAGCAATCCCAGAATGCAGATTGGCATAGTCAGAAGACACCTCCTGTGTGCAGGCAGCCTGAGGCTCCATGTGTCTCCATCTTGGATGTTTAAAGGCTCATAACATGCAGTAGATGCAGGTAGGATGATTTTTAATGTGGGCAATATGTATGTACAGGGTGTGGGAAACATATAAGATATGCTCTTATTTAGGGTGAAGGTCCGGTTTAAATGGAATGCTGAGTGTCGCTGAGGCAAAAAAAGTGTTCCAATTATATAATGTAAATGAAGTCATAGAATCCTTTTGTAAGCAGATGGGCTGGCTTAAGGGAAGGGCTAGTCCTTTCCAACAGGAAGTGAGGTCTCTTGGAAACATTGGGAAATGTTAGGGGTTGGGGGGTAGACGAGGAAAGTGGATGGTTGTGTTTCCGCAAGGGCCCTGGATTGGCAACGAGAGCAGGTAATTTTAAGCATATTTGGTAACTGGCAACTGTAAGTAGTAAAACCTTTTAATAATTTGAGGAATTGTCTTATATTATTTTTATTTTATTATTATTATTATTATAGGACCCTGTGATAACTATACTGTCTAGGGGGTCAATGTAACTGTTTAGCCCCTAATTTTATATATATATTATGTTATTTTTACATATGAGCAACTGTCCTGTAACATAAGTGCACAATACAATCTTTTATACACAATCATTGGTGTGATTCCTTTTGTCACCCACAACCTAAAACCTACAGTTAGCGATTATTGTTATATCAATTATTTATATTTTATTGATGTTTTTTTATAATAATAATTGTTTACAATGTAGCTGCAAAGAACTTGAGAAATTGGAAAGACACTAAATTATCCATCTTCATCATTATTTATTGAGTCGTCATCTTAAAGCAGACCAAAACACAGAGGGGACGGGGGAAATGAAAAAGGGGTTTGGGGAGTGCGCATGCGTGCGGAGCTGCTATAGACGCTTAGCCCCGCAGCTCCGCAGACCGCCGAGTGCCCTGACCTTTTTGTGCAGCGTGGCCTGGCGATTCCTGGTCCCAGAGGGTCGGAGGCAGCAGGGGATCATCTCCCCCGAAGATCTTGCTGATCCGCGTCAGTGAGCTGCGGACCCACCCGGGGGGGAGGAGAAGCCGAGGAGATGGCTCTGCCATCTTGCCTTCACAGGCCGCAGCACTCTGGCACACGCTGTGGTCCTGCCTGTGAGGATCACCCGCCCACCAGCCCTTCCCCATCCCTGGGACTCCCTGCCTCACATCTGAAGCCCCCAGTTTAATAAGGGGTGGTTGAAGCATAAGAGGACCCTTGTGCTCAGCAGTGTACAACAGCTTCTCTGTCCCCTTGGACATTTAGCTATCTTGTGCACTTGGGGGTCTCCCTGCCTCGCCTTGGAAGCCCCCAGCCTAATAAGGGGGTGGCTGAAGTTAAAGAGGACCCCCGTGCTTGGCTGACTGCACCTCATTGTAGAGAGATCTTAAAGGGCCAGCGCCACTTTTCTACACCCGGGGATATTTGGATCTCTGGAGCAGGGTGGCAAAGCCTGGCCCTGGTGTGGAAGCTTGCCCCTCATATAGTCCACTTTGTCTGCCCCCCCCCTCGAGGTTGCTTAGCTGGTATCTCTATATACAAAGCAACCAGAACGCGCCAAGATGTCGGATCCTACTGTATCCCAGAACGACCCTCATAATATGTCTGACCTCCTCCCAGAAGATAAATCCTGGATGAATGAGTCACTTCATGGTTCACCTCCCAAGTCTCACCCTCCCCCCCTTGACAGATATGAAGCAATGCTGGAAAGGGCGCTGGAAAAGTGGGCGCTAAGCATCACAACACAGATCACCAATACCCTCTCTGCAGATATTAAGGAGCTGGGTCAAAGGGTCGGGGACCTAGAGCATCAAGCACCGACCCAGACAGCTGATATGTCCACGTTGAGAGAGGATTTGGAGATATTGCGCGAGGAAAACCTGGTATTACTTCATAAGCTTGAGGATGTTGAAAATAGATCCAGACGAGCCAATATTAGGATCAGAGGTGTTCTGTATTGGATCTGCAATCAACAGTTACTGCTTTGTTTCAGGAGCTTGTTCCATCACTTCCAATTGAGAGACTGGAATTCGATCGAATACATAGGGCCCTGCAGAAGAAAAGGGTCTTCCACGAGATGTCCTGGTCAAGCTGCATTTCTTCCGCACAAAAGAGCAACTAATGGCTGCCGCGCGCAGACAGAACATCTTGAAATTTCAGAGCTTCTCGTATCAACTTTATGCAGACTTGGCACCCCAAACCATAGCGAGAAGACGTGCAATGAAACCAGCTCTGCAAATCCTGCAATCACATGGGATCAGATATAAGTGGGGATTTCCCTTTAAGATTTCTTTCTCCTATAAGGAGACTCACTTTGAGGCCTCCTCCTCTCAGGAACTTGATCGGGTGCTTGCTTCAGGGAACCTTCAACCTCACAGGGTTGCCCAGGTTGCCCCCTCCACGAAAGAAAAGAGCGCTCTCCTTTTCGCCAGCTTCTAAGGATAAGCATGAACCGTGGAGAAGCTCCCCGATGCCAGGGAAATCATCAGCAGCTCTGATCCACAGATTTGGTAAGCGGGGGAGGGCCGAGGGGTAGGTAACCCTGTGTATTTTCTTCCTTAGGCTGCGGCTGGAAGGGTTGTTCCTTGGGTTTGCCATTTATTTTGTAGGGGGCCATTTATGATGTGAGAGAAAAGAGTTCCCATCTCTTTCCTTCACACCTTTAAAGTTTGTTACAATGTTAGTTTGGTTATTTCAATGCTTAAAGTTGAATAAGCTTGTCTACTTCACGTTTTTCACCTCCTCCCATTGCAACTTTTTTCAATGTGCCATATGATGTTAGATACGCTCTGGTCTAATGTTGATGTACGTTTTTTTTTTCTGAGGTCAGGCACTCATGTGTCGGCCGCACGCTCACTCCCGGCTCCCCTTCTCACTGTCTCACCGTCTCTTCGATACGTTATTCCCTAAGGGGCGGAATAATACGCCACCTTGGCGGGAACCTACAGTTTGGAAGGTGTTTTCTCCTTCTTTGTGAGCTGTTTATATTCTGTATTGTTATCCTAATTTCTCTTTTATTCTTTCCCTGCCCTTCTTTGTCCCTCTCCTGGGTTCCTGAGCCTCCGCGCGAGATGGTCCTAAGATTATGGGACAATGGCGGTTAGATTAGTCTCCCTGAATGTGCAGGGTCTGAACGCCCCCCAGAAGAGAGTAAAAGCCTTTAGGCAAATGAGGTCACTTCGCACTGACATTGTATGTCTCCAAGAAACGCATTATACCAAAAACGGTACCCCTAAATTTCTCAGTGCTGACTACCCTTTGTTTTATTCAGCCTCCGCGTGCACCAAGCAGCGGGGAGTCCTAATCGCCTTCAAGCGTTCGACTTCCTTCTCCCTGGAGCACGTGGTACGCGATTCCCTGGGCCGATGTCTAATTCTAGTGGGTACGATTCAGGACCAACCAGTAACGACTGCAACCTACTATGCCCCAAATCAAAACCAAAATGCATTCCTGGAGGAGTTCTTTAAGAAACTCCATCAAGTAGAGAAAGGGTTCCTCATTGTAGCGGGGAACTCCAACCAGACTCTACACCTTACCCTGGTTAGGCAAGCAGACGATAGATATTCTCCGGCAGCCAAGAATAGATCCTCTGGGAGAGCATTTCAGGCATTGTTAGGTCGGTATCACCTGATTGACGCTTGGAGGAAGTTCAATCCAACCAAACAGGATTTTACCCACTACTCGTGTCCCCATAAGTTATCTACAAGGATCGACCATGTCTTCATGCAGCAATCCTCCCTCCCCCAGCTTTCTCAAGCAAGCATTATCCCAATAGCCTGGTCTGATCCACAACCTGGTCTCAGTTGACCTTTTGACCCTTACCCAGAGAAGCCCCCAGAAGTCTTGGAAACTATACGAGCCAATGTTGGCCAATGAGGCCCTCCTTGAGAGGGTCCGCATGGGGATCCAAGAGTTTTTTCGACTTAACAAAGGCTCAGTGAGCTCAAATGTCACACTCTGGGAGGCGCACAAGGTTGTGATCAGAGGGCTATTGATGCAGGAATCTGCCAGACGTAAAGCGATCTACAAAGAAACTGACGCGTACCAATTGGCCTCAACCGATTTTAAAAACCGGCCTTCCAAACAGAATAGGATCCGCCTTAATCAGACAGCTAGCCAGCTCAACCTGTGTCTATCTGGCGAGGCTGCCCGCCAATTTAACAAATCCAAGTTCCATTGGTACCGTACGAGCAATAAGCCCAATAATCCTCTTGCAAAAAGACTTAGGGGGATCATACTGAGACCCAAACCAGTGCGTATTAGGACTACAGAGGGCAGCCTGTCTAGCAACCCAGCAAAGGTGGTGGCTACCTTTTCCAAACACCTGGAGGGGTTATATAAACCCAAATCGTGTTTAAATATAAGCAAAGCAGAGGAATTGTTCGGCCAACTTAATTTGCCTCCTCTTCCCCCAGGCGCCAAAGAGCACATTGAGCACAGTTGAGACTGATGAGGTTCAGGAGGCCACATCATCTTTAAAGGTGGATAAGCAGCCAGGACCTGATGGCCTCACAGTGCTCTATTACAAAAGGTTTAGCCAGATATTGACCCCACATCTGATGATAGCCTTCAACGCTCTGAAGGAGGGAGCCGCCTGGAGTTCTGACTCACTAACAGCAGCTATAAGTATGATTCCCAAACCTAACACTGATGACACGGTATGGTCTAATTATAGGCCTATCTCTCTGTTGAATGTTGATGTTAAAATTCTGGCAAAGGTACTGGCTGCACAGCTTAACAGGTTTATTAATGTGCTCATTTCCAAGGAACAGGTGGGTTTCATGCCAACATTAGGAAAATCGCCAACCTTATATATTGCTCCAGGGTGGAGGGTTACCATACCATGCTGTTGGTGTTTGATGTACGCAAAGCATTTGACACGTGGCGTAGGACTATTTGCACTTCACCCTCAATAAATGCGGCTTGGGTCCATCTTTCCAGAACTGGATTTCCTCCCTTTATGCCAACCCGGGGGCGTACTCGTGGTATTCCTCTGATCGATTCACTCTGGGTGGGGCACAAGACAGGGCTGTCCCCTCTCCCCCCTCCTCTTTGCCTTGGCTATTGAGCCTCTCTCCAGACTTATTCAGGCCAATAGTGGTATTGCTGGCATTGAGGTGGGGGGTTACGAGCATAAGATATCACTGTTTGCTGACGATATCCTAATGGTGATCAAGGACCCGGTTATATCCCTCCAAAACCTTTTCAAAAATCTTGACTCCTTTTCGAGGCTTTCGGGCCTGCAAATTAATTCTGCCAAATCTCAGGCCCTTAATATTTGCCTACCCGATAGTGTTCTGAGTACTGTCAATGTCTTCTTTGACTTTCATTGGCAGGCCAGGCATATTAAATATCTAGGGATTCAGCTGGCATCTGATTATAACTCTCTTTACGGGGCAAATTACCCTAATATGTTCAAGACCCTGAGGTCCCTGTTATGTAACTGGGCTAAATTAAATCTCTCTTGGCTTGGTAGGATTTCTGCAGTGAAAAGGGCGTGGCTACCCAAATTACTTTATTTCTTCCGCGTGCTGCCGATTTACGTCCCGGCCTCTGCTCTGAAACACCTCCAATCTGATCTAAACAAATTCATCTGGGGGGGGAGCAGACCGCGAGTTGACCGTGGAATGCTTTACAGAGCTAAGCAGAAAGGGGGCTTAGGAGGCCCCAATCTCGTACGCTATTACAGCGCTTGTCAAATTGCCCAACTGACAGTCTTGCACGGGGAAAGGGATAGACCTTTGTGGGTGGACATTGAGGAGTGGTATTGTTCCCCAATCTCTATATCTAATTTTCTATGGCTTCCCCCCGAGGTCTGTAGGAAAATCTCCAATCCCGTACTTAACCACTCTCTTAGAATTTGGAGGGCTAATAAGAAGCGGGGGAACCTTGCCTCGCCGCATTGCCCAGTACTAGAGATGAGCGAACTTTTGAAAAGTTCGATTCGGCCGATTCGCCGAATTTCACAAAGAAATTCGGGTTCGGCCGAATCGAACTTTTACGAAGTTCCCCATCATAAATGCCGGCATGGTGGGAGCGGGCCGCTGACAGCGGAGCCGGCCGGCGGGCCGGTAAAGCCGGCCGGCCCGCTCCCACCATGCCGGCATTTAAAAAACAAAAAAAAAAAAAAAAAAGCATTTTTGCCGGCATGGTGGGAGCGGGCTGCCCGCTCCGCTGTCAGCGGAACCGGCCGGCCCGCTCCGCTGTCAGCGGAACCGGCCGGCCCGCTCCCACCATGCCGGCATTTAAAAAACAATCAGAGGCGCCCTCTGATGACGCGCCCTCAGATGACAGCTGAGAGCGGCGCCGGCCTCCACGCTCCGAACCTGCAGGTAAGTGTTTGCTTTTTTTTTAAATGCCGGCATGGTGGGAGCGGGCCGGCCGGTTCCGCTGACAGCGGAGCGGGCCGGCCCGCTCCCACCATGCCGGCAAAAATGCTTTTTTTTTTTTTTGTTTGTTTTTTAAATGCCGGCATGGTGGGAGCGGGCCGGCCGGCTTTACCGGCCCGCCGGCCGGCTCCGCTGACAGCGGAACCGGCCGGCCCGCTCCCACCATGCCGGCATTTTTTTTTTTTTAATTTCAGGAAAAATTCGATCGGCACGAACCACAAAATATTCGGGTTCGTGCCGAATCGAATATTTCCTGAAATTCGGAGCGAATTCCGGTTCGTCCGAACCGTTTCGCTCATCTCTACCCAGTACTCTCATTTTTGGGCAATCTGGAATTGGCCCCAGGTTTTTTGGAACCTGCGGTGTTTGAGTGGTGGAAGACTCAGAATCTAACCAGAATTCAGGACCTCTTATCGCGTCAAGGCTCGTTCTCCTTTGCCGAAATGAGATCCTCTTATGACCTTCAGGGAAAGGAATTCCTCCACTTCTTACAAATCACCAACTATGGCCGGTCTAAACGTAAATCAGGCGCCCCACTCCTTCCTCTCACGACATTTGAAAGAGTCTGTCTAGAACAGCCTATGCGTAAAGGAGTGATCGCGTTAGCTTATAAACTGCTATCTGAATCGGAGGGGGTGAGACCTCCGAAACATGCGGCAAAATGGAGCGATGACCTTAATACTGTATATCCCTATCTGACGCAGACTGGAGGGCAATATGGAGACACACTTTCTCAGGTTATCTAAATGTTGGTGCTCAGGAGGTCAACACCAAGGTCCTCCTTAGGTGGTACCTCGTTCCGGAAAGAATACACAAATTCTGCCCCTCCTATTTGCGGGATTGCTTCAGAGGCTGCGGGCTCCCCGGTACTTACTTGCATACTTGGTGGGAGTGCAGGGTAGTGAAACAATTTTGGATCCAAGTCCTCTATGTTATTAATAAGGCCACCGGACTAAAGCTGGACATAACCCCCCAGCTGTCCCTCCTTAACCTGAAACCACCTGATTGCACAAGAACCCAGTTTGATCTCATAAAACACATTACTACGGCAGCCAAATTGATTATTGCTCACTCCTGGAAAGTCATTCACCCGATGAAGCCTTATTACCCGGGTTAATGAAGCCATGCTGTTTGAGAAAATGGCGGCCACTATAAAGGGGGATTTGGCCCCCTTCCTATCCACCTGGGAAGGCTGGATTACTTACTTTCATCCGGGAGGTCTCAACTGTGTTCTTCTTACAATCTAGAACCCTGCCTTTTTTTCCCCCATGATACAAACGGAGGCTCGGAACCCACCCTTCACCCTTCTCCTTTTCTCCCCCTTTCCCCCTTTCTTTCCTTTTACTTCACACTTTTCATTTTTTTTCTCTCTAAACTCTTCTTTTGATGATGCTTGAGAAGTGTTCTTTCTATATCCACGGATAATTTTTGTCTGTGTTCTGTTTATGATGGTCATATACTTCTGTATGCTAGCTAATTATTGGCGCTCTGGTATGACCCTTTGCGCAGTATGGAAAATATCCTGACTGTAGTCCTACGCTGTTTATCTCTGTTTTTATTTCAATAAAAACTATAATTGAAAAAAAAAAGGAAAAAGGGGTTTGTTCCACTTTAAAGATTATCACACTGAACTTCCATCTCCACAAGACAACAGTAACACAGTAACAGTAACACAGATCATCGCTGGTAAGGAGAGACAACACACTTACCTTGGTTTCTTTATGAAGATTAATGTCTGACAGGACTGAAAACCCTTACATGGTAATATAGAGAAGCTGCTAGCGCCAAGAACAGGTCAAAAGAAAATTGTTTTATGCAGCATTTCTCAAATGGGTCCTTAGTGTTCACCAACAAACAGTTCATGTTATGTGGATCTCCACACAGGGAGCTCTATAACTCTGCTATAGCACAATTTAGTACACTTGTGCGGAGATCCGCAAATTATGATCTATGGCGGGTACTTATTAGGATTATGAAAAATCAAATACATGGGGATAATCAAGGTCAAGCAAGAGTTCAAACCAATCAAGAAAATCCTAAATGCCAGATAGGTAGGTACCAATGATGATAACAAGGAAACACCTGCACTTCTTTGTGCTCCACTGTTGTCAGTGTGGACAGTGAGGAAGCCCCTGTGGGTGAGATTAATGCAGGAATGACAGTGTGTGCAAAGTCTGTAGACAAGCTGGTGCCAATGGTTAGTAAGGCAGCAGAGGATTACAGGCCAGGTATAAAGCTAGGGGTCAGAATTGGGAGTAAAGGGAGACAAATGGGGCAAATGGGGATGTATGTGGGACCAAATAGTGTCCAAGGTTATGCGGATGATTACCCTTATTACTTTCCAGCAAGAGTATGGGGATAGGGCTGGAGTGTGTTTGTATCAGGGATGAGAGAGGAGATGTTGACGGTAGGGCTTGGTGAAGCGGGCAGAGGAATAGTCTCTGGGTTGTTTGCAAGCTATAAAGTATCTGCAGTACTGGGCTCCGGCGGCCATATTGCTGGAGACCAAGGACAGAGTCAGCTTGAGTAGTAGTGGGCAGTGACGCAGGAAGAAAGAAGGAGCTGATTACACACGGCAAGAATAGTTCCAATTACTGGTGATGCCAGGTGCTAATTTTTGGGCCAAAACACTACTGAGGAAAAGGGGCAACACCGACCAAAGAGATGCCAAGTCACTCGTTTATTCAGGGAGTCACCCAGTCACCTAGCCACCCTGTCTCCGAAACCACCCTGAAAAACATGAATGTATTCTCCCCACTGATTGGCTGACTGAGATCTCCAAGCCCTGTGCTATTGACTAGCAGACACCACTAAATGATTGGCTGGCCCTGATCTATAGCCCCTCCCTACAGGCTGCCTCTGACCCCTTCCCCTTCAGAGTGTCTACATTTGACTTAGACGTGTTGCGAGGATACCCTGTCAGCCTTGGACCTAGAGGAACAATGTGGTGACTGCTGAGCACTCTGTTTAATCAATGGCAGGGAAAAACAAAGTGCTGAAAATGCTCGAAGTTCAGATAAGGGTTGTGGGGGGCTTCAAAACCCCCCTCCTGGTTTTGTGACTGCTTCAAAGCAGAAAAAAACTCTGCACAGCCAGTCATGGAATCTAAAATACTTCAGGGCTGCTACCTGCAAATTGCCATTTGCTCCTCAAAAGCCTGCAAACAAGCCCACAAGCCCACCACTCGCCATCACCCTGTAAACTGATCTCCCAGGTTTACTTCTCTCCGAACATAAGGGATGAGCTCTACACAACTGAAAAGTGATGATATATATATATATATATATATATATATATATATATATATATTTACCCAATAGGAATTACCCTCAGAATAAAAACGTCTGCCCAGTATCCAGCCTCTAACGGTTTCTGTGGTAACAGAAATCATTACCTGACACTGCTAACCTGTAATTTTTCCTGCTGTATATTTACAAGTGAAGTATGTTTATAATTAATGTTATTTATTCTGGAATAAAACATTTATTCCTGCAGAAATATTGTTTTATTACCGTATTTTTGCACTATAAGACACACCTGCCCACAGGACACACCTAGGATTTGGAGGAGGAAAATAAGATGAAACCTAGTGTTGTGCTAAAACACTGTACCCCCAAGAACCAAATAATAGGCAAGGTCTGGAATCCCCCACTTACAGGCAGAGTGGCACCCCCCATTCCCCATATAGACAGTGTGTCATTTCCCTCCTCCCATTCCCCATATAGGCAGTGTGGCATTTCCCTCCTCCCATTTCCCATATAGGCAGTGTGACATTTCCCTCCTCCCATTCCCCATATAGGTAGTGTGGCATTTCCCTCCTCCCATTTCCCATATAGGCAGTGTGACATTTCCCCCCTCCCATTCCCCATATAGGCAGTGTGGCATTTCCCTCCTCCCATTCCCCATATAGGCAGTGTGACATTTCCCCCCTCCCATTCCCCATATAGGCAGTGTGGCATTTCCCTCCTCCCATTTCCCATATAGGCAGTGTGACATTTCCCCCCTCCCATTCCCCATATAGGCAGTGTGACATTTCCCCCCTCCCATTCCCCATATAGGCAGTGTGACATTTCCCCCCTCCCATTCCCCATATAGGCAGTGTGGCATTTCCCTCCTCCCATTTCCCATATAGGCAGTGTGACATTTCCCCCCTCCAATTCCCCATATAGGCAGTGTGACATTTCCCCCCTCCCATTCCCCATATAGGCAGTGTGGCATTTCCCTCCTCCCATTTCCCATAAAGGCAGTGTGACATTTCCCTCCTCCCATTCCCCATATAGGCAGTGTGACATTTCCCCCCATCCCATTCCCCATATAGGCAGTGTGACATTTCCCTCCTCCCATTCCCCATATAGGCAGTGTAACATTTCCCTCCTCCCATTCCCCATATAGGCAGTGTGTAATTTCCCTCCTGCCATTCCCCATATAGGCAGTGTGACATTTCCCTCCTCCCATTCCCCATATAGGCAGCGTGACATTTCCCCCCATCCCATTCCCCATATAGGCAGTGTGGCATTTCCCTCCTCCAATTTCCCATATAGGCAGTGTGACATTTCCCCCCTCCCATTCCCCATATAGGCAGTGTGACATTTCCCCCCTCCCATTCCCCATATAGGCAGTGTGGCATTTCCCTCCTCCCATTTCCCATAAAGGCAGTGTGACATTTCCCTCCTCCCATTCCCCATATAGGCAGTGTGACATTTCCCCCCATCCCATTCCCCATATAGGCAGTGTGGCATTTCCCTCCTCCCATTTCCCATATAGGCAGTGTGACATTTCCCTCCTCCCATTCCCCATATAGGCAGTGTGACATTTTCCTCCTCCCATTCCCCATATAGGCAGTGTGTAATTTCCCTCCTGCCATTCCCCATATAGGCAGTGTGACATTTCCCTCCTCCCATTCCCCATATAGGCAGCGTGACATTTCCCCCCATCCCATTCCCCATATAGGCAGTGTGGCATTTCCCTCCTCCAATTTCCCATATAGGCAGTGTGACATTTCCCCCCTCCCATTCCCCATATAGGCAGTGTGACATTTCCCCCCTCCCATTCCCCATATAGGCAGTGTGGCATTTCCCTCCTCCCATTTCCCATAAAGGCAGTGTGACATTTCCCTCCTCCCATTCCCCATATAGGCAGTGTGACATTTCCCCCCATCCCATTCCCCATATAGGCAGTGTGGCATTTCCCTCCTCCCATTTCCCATATAGGCAGTGTGACATTTCCCTCCTCCCATTCCCCATATAGGCAGTGTGACATTTTCCTCCTCCCATTCCCCATATAGGCAGTGTGTAATTTCCCTCCTGCCATTCCCCATATAGGCAGTGTGACATTTCCCTCCTCCCATTCCCCATATAGGCAGCGTGACATTTCCCCCCATCCCATTCCCCATATAGGCAGTGTGGCATTTCCCTCCTCCAATTTCCCATATAGGCAGTGTGACATTTCCCTCTAGGGATGAGCGAATCGATCCGGACGAACCCGGATTCGATCCGAATTTCATGAAAAATTCGATTCGGATCGAATCCGAATTTCCCCGCGATTCGATCGCTCGAAGTTTTCCTTTAACATCCATTCATTTACATTACAGGCATTCTAAGATGGCGGACGGGACATGTCCAGACATGTAAGCTGGGGCAGTGTATGCTGGGACAGTCACATGCAGCCTATCAGCAGCCAGCAAGCCCGGTGACGTCACAGCGCTATTTAAGTCGGCGGACATCTTGCGTTTCCTCATTTCTCTATTGCATTCGTGAGAGACAGGACGCTGCTGTAGTGAGGGAGAGGCAGTTAGACAGACAGGGACAGACAGGGACAGGCTGGAGACAGGCAGGAGACAGACAGAAAGACAGCGAAAAGCAGGGAAAGTTAGGAAAAATCAGAGGCAGTCACAGGGAGATTTTTTTTTTTTTCATCCAGCCTGAGTGTTACTGGCTGGCTGACTGGCTTTGTTAGCGTTTTCAGGCTGCTTATACACTAACTGTGCATATATACTGAACTGATCTCAAGTCTGCTGTGAGGCATCCCATTCTGTGACTACACCAGCCTCTATTTACTGCTGTAACCCTTTGCACTTATTCTAATAGAAATTTGGCCTGATAAACACACTTGCTGTGCATAGTATTACTGCTCACAGGTGCACTCCTGTTGGGGCATCCCATTCTGTGACTACATCAGTCTCTATTTACTGCTGTAACCCTTTGCACTTATTCTAATAGAAATTTGGCCTGATAAACACACTTGCTGTGCATAGTAGTACTGCTGCCAGGTGCTCTCTGGTTGTTGGGGCATCCCATTCTGTGACTACACCAGCCTCTATTTAATACCATAACCATTTGCACTTATTCTAATAGAAATTTGGCCTGATAAACACACTTGCTGTGCATAGTATTACTGCTCACAGGTGCACTCCTGTTGGGGCATCCCATTCTGTGACTACACCAGCCTCTATTTAATACCATAACCATTTGCACTTATTCTAATAGAAATTTGGCCTGATAAACACACTTGCTGTGCATAGTATTACTGCTCACAGGTGCACTCCTGTTGGGGCATCCCATTCTGTGACTACACCAGCCTCTATTTAATACCATAACCATTTGCACTTATTCTAATAGAAATTTGGCCTGATAAACACACTTGCTGTGCATAGTATTACTGCTCACAGGTGCACTCCTGTTGGGGCATCCCATTCTGTGACTACACCAGCCTCTATTTACTGCTGTAACCCTTTGCACTTATTCTAATAGAAATGTGGCCTGATAAACACACTTGCTGTGCATAGTATTACTGCTCACAGGTGCACTCCTGTTGGGGCATCCCATTCTGTGACTACACCAGCCAACTGTCAGGACTAGCTTCCTCAAAGGGCCTGAGCAAACGGCCGGTGTCACGTATGAGCTGCCAATGGTTTACATTGAATTTACACAGGGGTGTCCCCCTATCCGTTTGGATCATCCAGAAATCCGTGATGGCTTTTCTCTGTTCCTATAGTGGATCCTGCATATGGAGGGTGGAATTCCAACGGGTGGAAATATGGCAAATCAGATTATGTTGGGGTACACCGTTCTGACGCTGAAGCTCAATAAGGTTGTGCTTGGTGGTGTAGGAGTGCCAGAAGTGCATGCTGACTTTCTTTCCTGCTGTTCGGATTTCTTTCAGATGGGCGGAAGGCTTCAGAATACACTTGACAACTAGACTGAACACGTGTGCCATGTCAGGACGCATGACTCTGGCTTCCTTGTCGCAGCGCAAACAAGATGTTCTTCCAAGTGTCAGTCACCATGGGTCCAAATTAGCAGTTTTCGTGGATTAAGCAATGCTTTCATGGATTGAGTTCTCATTTTTAGTAGTTCCTCCCATGTGTGACTCTGTTGGTCAAGGAAAACCATGTGAAGAACAGCGTGAAACCACAATCACCAAGGGGGCCTAAAAGGATATATATTGTCCACCATGAGTCCATAGTTACAGCTCCAGACGTAGACAACACTGTGCACTTTGGTACACACTGACAGGCTAAAGGACTGGCCCACCTTCTGTTCAACAACCATGCCATTGGACTCTCCACCTCGGCTCGGCACAAGCCATCAGTTCTCTGAAAGGTCCACCACTGGGTAATGCAGCAGGCTGGACTTATGGTGACGCTGTCTGAGAGGAGAAATCCCTCAGACATCAAGATTAAAAATTCCAAGAATTTTTGAGGGCTAATTATTCAGAGGCAATGATACCTAGTTGTTTCTGATTTAATTACAAGGTGGAAACACACCCTCAAACAAAACTTCACTTTGGCAATACTATTGCATTTGTCTATTCATAATTTTATGTATATATACTAACTAACCTACTTTTTCTCCACAGGATTGTGGATGCAACATGAAAAACTGACACATCGCTGAGTAGCTGATTTTTCCTATCAACAGTCCCCAATAATTCACTGCTGCTGCTGCTGGCGCCGCCACCACCGCAGACTCCAGGGACCCTCTTCCACTACCTCGGCTTGCAACACCTCCTCCCACAACACTCTCCTCATCACTAATTGCCGGCTAGTGGAAGAAGAGGCGAGTGTCTCTTCCACTTCTTGGCTGGGCAGTAGCTGCTGAATTTTATGATTATCAGATCTTCATCAATGGATAGTGGAGCTGAACCCAAAGCATAACAGACAGACAACAGACAGTTGACTGGGGGTGTCAGATGCCACTTGTGATGCAGTGGACTGCTTTTGCAGCACTTCCAGACAAAGTTGCTTCATTGGCTGACACAATGACTGGTAAAGCTGTGGAACATATGGTTTAAAAGCAAAAATAACCATTTGTTTTTATATGAAAAAGACCCTGGTTTATACATACTTTTTTTTTTCCAGAGACTGCCCTGCGTGGAAATGAATGGCGCATGGATCAGCCAAGCTTTCCTCCCAACAATGTCTGATGTATTCCAGTAGATAGATGACGGGGCCAGACCAACATTAAAGAAAGATGGATCGTGCAAAACAGTTTTAAGGCGCTGCTCTCCAGTTACAGACATTCCTCCGCATCGGACCACAAGTAAGTATTGATAAAAAATCCTTTACGTTACTCTTACTTTTTATTAATATTCTTCGGATAAGACGGATCAGACATGATTCCAGATTAAAAATTCCAAGAATTTTTGAGGGCTAATTAGTCAGAGGCAATAATACCTTGTTGTTTCTGATTTAATTAAAAGGTGAAAACACACCCTCAAACAAAACTTCTCTTTGGCAATACTTTTGCATTTTTTATTCAGAATTTTATGTAGATATTACTAACTAAGCTACTTTTTCTCCACATGACTCTCCACAGGGTGTGATTCATCCAATTTTTGGGCTCCTGAAGCCAACCCCAGTGTCTCTTTAAAGTAATGTTTGGGCTCCTGCTGCTGCTGCCAACTCCAGGGTGTGATTCATCCAATTTTTGGGCTCCTGAAGCCAACCTCAGGGTCTCTTTAAAGTAATATTTGGGCTCCTGCTGCTGCTGCTGCCAACTCCAGGGTGTGATTCATCCAATTTTTGGGCTCCTGAAGCCAACCCCAGGGTCTCTTTAAAGTAATATTTGGGCTCCTGCTGCTGCTGCAGCCAACTCCAGGGTGTGATTTATCCAATTTTTGGGCTCCTGAAGCCAACCCCAGGGTCTCTTTAAAGTAATATTTGGGCTCCTGCTGCTGCTGCTGCCAACTCCAGGGTGTGATTCATCCAATTTTTGGGCTCCTGAAGCAAACCCCAGTGTCTCTTTAAAGTAATGTTTGGGCTCCTGCTGCTGCTGCCAACTCCAGGGTGTGAATCATCCAATTTTTGGGCTCCTGAAGCCAACTCCAGTGTCTCTTTAAAGTAATGTTTGGGCTCCTGCTGCTGCTGCCAACTCCAGGGTGTGATTCATCCAATTTTTGGGCTCCTGAAGCCAACCCCAGGGTCTCTTTAAAGTAATATTTGGGCTCCTGCTGCTGCTGCTGCCAACTCCAGGGTGTGATTCATCCAATTTTTGGGCTCCTGAAGCCAACCCCAGGGTCTCTTTAAAGTAATATTTGGGCTCCTGCTGCTGCTGCTGCCAACTCCAGGGTGTGATTCATCCAATTTTTGGGCTCCTGAAGCCAACCCCAGGGTCTCTTTAAAGTAATATTTGGGCTCCTGCTGCTGCTGCTGCCAACTCCAGGGTGTGAATCATCCAATTTTTGGGCTCCTGAAGCCAACTCCAGTGTCTCTTTAAAGTAATGTTTGGGCTCCTGCTGCTGCTGCCAACTCCAGGGTGTGATTCATCCAATTTTTGGGCTCCTGAAGCCAACCCCAGGGTCTCTTTAAAGTAATATTTGGGCTCCTGCTGCTGCTGCTGCCAACTCCAGGGTGTGATTCATCCAATTTTTGGGCTCCTGAAGCCAACCCCAGGGTCTCTTTAAAGTAATATTTGGGCTCCTGCTGCTGCTGCCAACTCCAGTGTGTGATTCATCCAATTTTTGGGCTCCTGAAGCCAACCCCAGTGACTCTTTAAAGTAATGTTTGGGCTCCTGCTGCTGCCAACTCCAGGGTGTGAATCATCCAATTTTTGGGCTCCTGAAGCCAACTCCAGTGTCTCTTTAAAGTAATGTCTGGGCTCCTGCTGCTGCTGCCAACTCCAGGGTGTGATTCATCCAATTTTTGGGCTCCTGAAGCCAACCCCAGGGTCTCTTTAAAGTAATATTTGGGCTCCTGCTGCTGCTGCTGCCAGCTCCAGGGTGTGATTCATCCAATTTTTGGGCTCCTGAAGCCAACCCCAGTGACTCTTTAAAGTAATGTTTGGGCTCCTGCTGCTGCCAACTCCAGGGTGTGATTCATCCAATTTTTGGGCTCCTGAAGCCAACCCCAGGGTCTCTTTAAAGTAATATTTGGGCTCCTGCTGCTGCTGCTGCCAACTCCAGGGTGTGATTCATCCAATTTTTGGGCTCCTGAAGCCAACCCCAGGGTCTCTTTAAAGTAATATTTGGGCTCCTGCTGCTGCTGCTGCCAACTCCAGGGTGTGATTCATCCAATTTTGGGGCTTCTGAAGCCAACCCCAGGGTCTCTTTAAAGTAATATTTGGGCTCCTGCTGCTGCTGCTGCTGCCAACTCCAGGGTGTGATTCCTCCAACTTTTGGGCTCCTGCTGCCAACTCCAGTGTCTCTTTCATCCAATATTTGGGCTCCTGCTGCTGCTGCTGCCAACTCCAGGGTGTGATTCATCCAATTTTTGGGCTCCTGAAGCCAACCCCAGTGTCTCTTTAAAGTAATATTTGGGCTCCTGCTGCTGCTGCTGCCAACTCCAGGGTGTGATTCATCCAATTTTTGGGCTCCTGAAGCCAACTCCAGTGTATATTTGGGCTCCTGCTGCTGCCAACTCCAGGGTGTGAATCATCCAATTTTTGGGCTCCTGAAGCCAACCCCAGTGTCTCTTTAAAGTAATGTTTGGGCTCCTGCTGCTGCTGCTGCCAACTCCAGGGTGTGTCAGTCAATTTTTGGGCTCCTGAAGCCAACCCCAGTGTCTCTTTAAAGTAATGTTTGTGCTGCTGCTGCTGCCAACTCCAGGGTGTGATTCATCCAATTTTTGGGCTCCTGCTGCTGCCAACTCCAGTGTCTCTTTAAAGCAATGTTTGGGCTCCTGCCCCTCATAGTGATGCCACTTCAACTCTCTGCAATTGTGCCGCTCTGCGATTCTATTAGCGATGTCTCTGATCTGCATGTGATATTTATTTAAAGTATTATTTAACTAAACCAGCACGCATCCTATGCGTGTTACAGCAAGGCAGAATGGTTTACAACCCTATTGAGGCTCTAGGAGGCTCAGAAATAGCGGTTTTTAATAGCGATTCGTCGCGAATAAATTCGGGTCGAACCGATTTTTGTCGGAAAATTCGGCGAATCAGTCGAATCGAATTTTTCAAAAGTTCGCTCATCTCTATTTCCCTCCTCCCATTCCCCATATAGGCAATGTGACATTTTCCTCCTCCCATTCCCCATATAGGCAGTGTGTAATTTCCCTCCTCCCATTCCCAATATAGGCAGTGTGACATTTCCCTCCTCCCATTCCCCATATAGGCAGTGTGACATTTCCCTCCTCCCATTCCCCATATAGGCAGTGTGACATTTCCCTCCTCCCATTCCCCATATAGGCAGCGTGACATTTCCCCCCATCCCATTCCCCATATAGGCAGTGTGGCATTTCCCTCCTCCCATTTCCCATATAGGCAGTGTGGCATTTCCCTCCTCCCATTTCCCATATAGGCAGTGTGACATTTCCCTCCTCCCATTCCCCATATAGGCAGTGTGGCATTTCCCTCCTCCCATTCCCCATATAGGCAGTGTGACATTTCCCTCCTCCCATTCCCCATATAGGCAGTGTGGCATTTCCCTCCTCCCATTTCCCATATAGGCAGTGTGACATTTCCCCCATCCCATTCCCCATATAGGCAGTATGACATTTCCCTCCTCCCATTCCCCATATAGGCAGTGTGACATTTCCCTCCTCCCATTCCCCATATAGGCAGTGTGTAATTTCCCTCCTCCCATTCCCCATATAGGCAGTGTGACATTTCCCTCCTCCCATTCCCCATATGGGCAGCGTGACATTTCTCCCCATATAGGCAGTGTGACATTTCCCTCCTCCCATTCCCCATATGGGCAGCGTGACATTTCCCCCCATCCCTTTCCCCATATAGGCAGTGTGACATTTCCCTCCTCCCATTCCCCGTATAGGCAGTGTGACATTTCCCTCCTCCCATTCCCCGTATAGGCAGTGTGGCATTTCCCTCCTCCCATTCCCCATATAGGCAGTGTGACATTTCCCTCCTCCCATTCCCCATATAGGCAGTGTGACATTTCCCCCCATTCCATTCCCCATATAGGCAGTGTGACATATCCCCCCTCCCATTCCCCATATAGGCAGTGTGGCATTTCTCTCCTCCCATTCCCCATATAGGCAGTGTGACATTTCCCTCCTCCCATTCCCCATATAGGCAGTGTGTCATTTCCCTCCTCCCATTCCCCATATAGGCAGTGTGACATTTCTCTCCTCCCATTCCCCATATAGGCAGTGTGACATTTTCCTCCTCCCATTCCCCATATAGGCAGTGCGTCATTTCCCTCCTCCCATTCCCCATATAGGCAGTATGACATTTCTCTCCTTGCATTCCCCATATAGGCAGTGTGACATTTCCCTCCTCCCATTCCTCATATAGGCAGTGTGACATTTCTCTCCTCCCATTCCTCATATAGGCAGTGTGACATTTCTCTCCTCCCATTCCCCATATAGGCAGTGTGACATTTCCCCCCTCCCATTCCCCATATAGGCAGTGTGACATTTCTCTCCTCCCATTCCCCATATAGGCAGTGTGACATTTCTCTCCTCCCATTCCCCATATAGGCAGTGTGACATTTCTCTCCTCCCATTCCCCATATAGGCAGTGTGACATTTCTCTCCTCCCATTCCCCATATAGGCAGTGTGGCATTTCCCCTCCCATTCCCCATATAGGCAGTGTGGCATTTCCCCTCCCATTCCCCATATAGGCAGTGTGACATTTCTCTCCTCCCATTCCCCATATAGGCAGTGTGACATTTCCCCCCTCCCATTCCCCATATAGGCAGTGTGACATTTCCCTCCTCCCATTCCCCATATAGGCAGTGTGACATTTCCATCCTCCCATTCCCCATATAGGCAGTGTGACATTTCCCTCCTCCCATTCCCCATATAGGCAGTGTGACATTTCCCTCCTCCCATTCCCCATATAGGCAGTGTGACATTTCCCTCCTCCCATTCCCCATATAGGCAGTGTGACATTTCCCTCCTCCCATTCCCCATATAGGCAGCGTGACATTTCCCCCCATCCCATTCCCCATATAGGCAGTGTGGCATTTCCCTCCTCCCATTTCCCATATAGGCAGTGTGGCATTTCCCTCCTCCCATTTCCCATATAGGCAGTGTGACATTTCCCTCCTCCCATTCCCCATATAGGCAGTGTGGCATTTCCCTCCTCCCATTCCCCATATAGGCAGTGTGACATTTCCCTCCTCCCATTCCCCATATAGGCAGTGTGGCATTTCCCTCCTCCCATTTCCCATATAGGCAGTGTGACATTTCCCCCATCCCATTCCCCATATAGGCAGTATGACATTTCCCTCCTCCCATTCCCCATATAGGCAGTGTGACATTTCTCTCCTCCCATTCCCCATTTAGGCAGTGTGGCATTTCTCTCCTCCCATTCCCCATATAGGCAGTGTGACATTTCCCTCCTCCCATTCCCCATATAGGCAGTGTGTAATTTCCCTCCTCCCATTCCCCATATAGGCAGTGTGACATTTCCCTCCTCCCATTCCCCATATAGGCAGTGTGACATTTCCCTCCTCCCATTCCCCATATAGGCAGTGTGACATTTCCCTCCTCCCATTCCCCATATAGGCAGTGTGTCATTTCCCTCCTCCCATTCCCCATATAGGCAGTGTGACATTTCCCTCCTCCCATTCCCCATATGGGCAGCGTGACATTTCTCCCCATATAGGCAGTGTGACATTTCCCTCCTCCCATTCCCCATATGGGCAGCGTGACATTTCCCCCCATCCCATTCCCCATATAGGCAGTGTGACATTTCCCTCCTCCCATTCCCCGTATAGGCAGTGTGACATTTCCCTCCTCCCATTCCCCGTATAGGCAGTGTGGCATTTCCCTCCTCCCATTCCCCATATAGGCAGTGTGACATTTCCCTCCTCCCATTCCCCATATAGGCAGTGTGACATTTCCCCCCATTCCATTCCCCATATAGGCAGTGTGACATATGCCCCCTCCCATTCCCCATATAGGCAGTGTGGCATTTCTCTCCTCCCATTCCCCATATAGGCAGTGTGACATTTCCCTCCTCCCATTCCCCATATAGGCAGTGTGACATTTCTCTCCTCCCATTCCCCATATAGGCAGTGTGACATTTCCCCCCTCCCATTCCCCATATAGGCAGTGTGACATTTCTCTCCTTGCATTCCCCATATAGGCAGTGTGACATTTCCCTCCTCCCATTCCTCATATAGGCAGTGTGACATTTCTCTCCTCCCATTCCCCATATAGGCAGTGTGACATTTCCCTCCTCCCATTCCCCATATAGGCAGTGTGACATTTCTCTCCTTGCATTCCCCATATAGGCAGTGTGACATTTCCCTCCTCCCATTCCTCATATAGGCAGTGTGACATTTCTCTCCTCCCATTCCCCATATAGGCAGTGTGACATTTCTCTCCTCCCATTCCCCATATAGGCAGTGTGACATTTCCCCCCTCCCATTCCCCATATAGGCAGTGTGACATTTCTCTCCTCCCATTCCCCATATAGGCAGTGTGACATTTCTCTCCTCCCATTCCCCATATAGGCAGTGTGACATTTCTCTCCTCCCATTCCCCATATAGGCAGTGTGACATTTCTCTCCTCCCATTCCCCATATAGGCAGTGTGGCATTTCCCCTCCCATTCCCCATATAGGCAGTGTGACATTTCTCTCCTTGCATTCCCCATATAGGCAGTGTGACATTTCCCCCCTCCCATTCCCCATATAGGCAGTGTGGCATTTCCCCTCCCATTCCCCATATAGGCAGTGTGACATTTCTCTCCTCCCGTTCCCCATATAGGCAGTGTGACATTTCCCCCCTCCCATTCCCCATATAGGCAGTGTGACATTTCCCTCCTCCCATTCCCCATATAGGCAGTGTGTCATTCCCCCTCCCATTCCCCATATAGGCAGTGTGACATTTCCCCTCCCATTCCCCATATAGGCAGTGTGGCATTTCCCCTCCCATTCCCCATATAGGCAGTGTGACATTTCTCTCCTCCCATTCCCCATATAGGCAGTGTGACATTTCCCCCCTCCCATTCCCCATATAGGCAGTGTGACATTTCCCTCCTCCCATTCCCCATATAGGCAGTGTGACATTTCCCTCCTCCCATTCCCCATATAGGCAGTGTGACATTTCTCTCCTCCCATTCCCCATATAGGCAGTGTGACATTTCCCTCCTCCTATTCCCCATATAGGCAGTGTGACATTTCCCCCCTCCCATTCCCCATATAGGCAGTGTTGCAGGCTGCCAAGGTAAACTGCCATATAATGACAGTGTCTAATTTAGTTGATTTAATTTGTATAAATTATCCATTAAACAATTACACATAAATTTTGTAATTGAAGGTCAGTGAAGGCATTTCGAAGGCATTCGTTATCATATCTCGGGTATATACGACTCATAATGCCCTATGTATAAGTATGTTACTTGTCCCACCCTCCTGTGTACAGCACCACAGAATATGATAGCGCTTTATAAATAAACAATGATAATGTTAATAGCAGTACTGTCTGTGTCGCCAGGACTCAGGTAGTGACCAGCTCGAACTAAGATGTTCCTCTGTCAAAAACAATGTCACTAGGACCCAAATGGTGTCACCAGCACAAAAGAACCTTACTGATAAACTTTCTGTCACCTGAGGCTTATACACTGCAAAATAAATATTGCCTTGGATGGAACCCTATACCACTACACCCCAAAATACTTTTTGCCTCGAAATTAAACAACGGATCACAAAATGTAAATAGTTCATGACATCTGTTATATTACTTCACCTCTATCTAATTACATTGTTGAAATGATCAAATATCTGTATGTTTTAAACATAATCATAGGGTGTGAAGTATCACATCCATCCAGGTCATGGTGTAAGAACATCCCATGGTAATATATACAGTCAGAAATAAAGCAACTATACTTATTTTTTGGGGGATGTTTGGCTAGTCATCTGACTTTCCATATCAAATGCACAAGTCAAATTTTAAATTGAGGAACCAAAGACTGAACATTGGATAAGCGGGGAAAAGCCTTTAAAATGGACAGTTCAGGTTATGGCAATAATTAGGTAATAATTAGAGCTCACCTTAAGCATATTCCATGTGCTTCTCCCCCATTTCCTGCAGCACGTTGTAGATGCTATGGTAGGTCTCCAGAGTTTGCCCGTCCTTTTCATTTCATTTCTCCATGACCACGCTGCAAATGTGGTCGCATAGCTTGTTAATGCTGGGAGTGCTGAGGGACAGGGATAATTGTGCGAACACATTTGGAGTGCATACCTACCAATAAATTATTTATTGATGCAGATCTGCGTGTTACGCCTCAAAGAGGGCCCTGCAAAGATACCCAGGGAGCAGTTGGGAGGTAGGTGCCTTGCTGAAGAGCACTTAAACCTGACCAACACCCTTAAAAGAAACAGTGCTCGGATGCATTCGAGCATTCCCCAGGGCAATTCAGATTGGGAGTTTTGGGGAGTTTTTCTTTTTTTCAACTGTTGGTCTAATTTAAGTCTTAAATGGAACCTGTCACCCTCAGGTCACAAAGCTGTTTCCTTACCTCTAAGCCACGACCAGCTAAATGTATATATTACTACAAAATAAAGTCCCCCGACACAGTGAGGGAATATGCCCCACAATTAATGTGATCACAGATGAAAAAAATATTTTATTCAAACATTAAAATACACATGGGACATTACAAAAAAGCACCCAAAGGAGAGACAAGAGAAGAGTCGAGGTCAAGCCAAGGGTCAAGCCGGGAGGTCACAGGTACGCAGCACAAGGGATGAGACAGATTCGTAGTCAGGGTACAGTCAGGCATCGGTCCAGGTGGCAGTCACCGGATGGTCAAGCAAGAAGAGGTCGGCAACGAACAAGATCACACCCAGCAGCACGCTATCACAGGCAGTGAACTAGTGACATGGGAATGGTTAAATAGTGCTTGGCTACAGGGGATTGGCCAGGGCAGCTTGGGGCTCATTGGCCCAGGAACAACTTGAGGGCTGATTATCCCGCAGACGTCATGGGACCAGACCGGAGGTAAGTTGAATGTGACATACTGTATATGACTGCAAAATATTGTATTTTACGAAGCACGGAAATTTCATGATTATACTGAACAAACCAATGAATATACAGTTATGTATCCTCACTTATACTGCAGACGTTGTCCAGTGCCCTTTGAGGGAAGCCATGCAATTTAAAGGTGAAAAACCATTTAACCAATATTCAACAGTAGAATCACCAGTTGTCCCTACATTGTATCTTCTCCCAAAGATACACAAAGACTAACAGAACCTGCCTGGTAGGCCGATAGTGATGGGTATTGGAGGTCTTACAGAGTTTGACTGTATCTTTGTTTACTGGGGCTTGCGTCCTATAGTCGGGACTCATTGGACCTACTATGTAAATTGGAAGGAATACATCTAGTGGGAGAGGTCTATCTGACCACATGTCACATAGAATCATTATATACTAAAATTACACATGATTTGGTGGTCCATGTGATCCAATATTTTCTGTAGATGAAGACGGGGGCCAATCACCATCAACATCAGTTTGTGGTGGACCTTGTCAAGTTCATGTGCTCCCTTGATCGCCAATCTATTCCTGGGTTGGAGGGAGATTGTGTTTAAAACTAAATATTGTTGGCTGGTATCGCTACATCGATGGCGTGTTCATCTTGGGGCAGGGGCCCAAACAAGTTGTTCCTTTTTGGAAGAGATAAACAAGAACAATCTCAATCTCTTAACCTGGCAAATTACTAAACTGTTCAGTTTCTTGGATCTCAATTTTACATTGAGCAAGGCACCTAAGCCCCAATTGCTCCCCAAGCGCTGAGTTTAGGGCTGCCCACCGCTCCTGGCACATGGGCACTTCACTGCCCCATAGTGTGTTATTTACCTGTGTGTAATCACTCATATGGTGTTTATTCACTGGGGTGTCCACTGTGTGTAATTCAGTTGTGTGTAGTCACTAATATAGTGTTTATTCACTGGTGTGTTCACAGAAATATGTTGTTCACAAATGCGGGATTATATCGCAAGGAGACGGTGGTCAATGCCCTGTTACATTATAATAGTTTTCACCATGTAAAATTGAACAATGGCATTCCAGTATCGTGAATTTGTGACATGGATGAGGAGCAAAGCCAAAATACTCACCGACCGCTTCCTATCGAGAGGTTATCCAAGATGAGTGATCACGGGTAACTACCAAAGAGCTAAAAAGAGAGTCGCTTCGACCTTCTAAGACCTAGGACAAAGCACTTGGATGTTGAGATTAGATTTATCATGTATTCCAATTCCTAATGCGGAAACAGGAGGGGTATCTTACAGAAATACTGGGGTATCATCAGATCTGAAAATGTTTTGAAGGATCTTGTTGGCTCCAACTTAGACAGGCACATAATTTGCGTGATAGAGTTTGTCACAGTCATTTTGTACCACCGCAGAGTTAGTTGGAGAGAGGTGGCAATAAGGGCAACTTTCCATGTGGAGGCTGCTTGGTGTGTCGGCACAAGTCCTCTGCTAGTTGCATATATCTGCAAATACATGTAGTAGCCACACTGCCCTGACAAGGCAGTAGTGTGGTCCCTACTCTATGAGTATGAAACCCATAGTTGGGACATGCACTGCAGCTAGTAAACTTCAAAGCTACTTACCAGTAGCTACCAACTCCCATTAGTTGCACTACACAGGGGAAGGGTCGCAGCCTCCTAGTGTCGGGTAGACCCCAGGCCCCCTATGATCCTTCCCCTGTGTAGTTCAAACAAATAGAGTAGGGACCACACTAACACAGAATGCCTTGTTGGGACAGTTTGGCTTCTACATGTATCTGTTGGACCCGACTGACAATTATAACAGCGCCAGTGAGCACCACTTTGTACCGCTGTCTTTTTGTTGTTGCACAGCGTATTTATTAATTTTTTCACTAAATTTTTCTAGTGCTAGTCGGCTTTTCATCATTAAGGTTACAAGATATCACTGCTGTGAACAAAGAGGACAAGTTACAGTGAGTTTAGGCTGCGCTTTAGTTGTGCAAATTAGACATTGGTAAGCAAAAGAAGCCATGAAAAATGATTTAACAAATAAAAAATAAAATGATATCTAGTTCCTGCACTTTCGTTATTGACAAGTCACAATGCAAGTTCTCCACAAATAAATGTTTGTAATATTATGTTAAAGATGAACAACACACCCAATTTGCACTTTTCGGGTGTTGTTCCTCAATGTGGGGGCATCCTGATTCGGGTTCCCCCGCTGTGTGTTTCCCCCCAGGTTGCCCGATCCACTTACTTTCTAGTCACTCCCACGATGAAGGCTCGAGCTGATTCAAAGAAGGGCAACAAAGTTAATAAAAGGAGTGCGGGGACTAGAGTACCCTGAAAGATTGTAAGTTAGGTTTATTTAGTTTAGAAAAAAGACGATTGAGGGGTGATCTAATAACTATGTATAAATATATTCGGGGTCAATACAAAGATCTGTCCCACAATCTATTTATACCTCGGAGTGTAACCATAACCCGGGGGCATGCACTAAGGTTAGAGGAAAGGTGCTTCCTCCACCGACATAGGAGGGGATTCTTCTCTGTAAGAGCAGTGAGACTATGGAACTCGCTGCCAGAGGAGGTAGTTACGAAGGATACAGTAAAAACGTTCAAAAGTGGCCTAGATGCCCTCCTTGCATGTAATAACATTTCCAGCTATGGCTACTAGACCACTGGAAGCAGGCTGAACTGGATGGACTAAAGTCTTTATTCAGCCTTACATACTATGTTACTATGTTACTATGATTGGCTGAGTAGCCTGCTCAGCCAATCAGGGTGTTCACTTTCACTCGGCTCGGCAGCTGAGTGGCGCTGAAGGGAGCCAAGTGCGCCGCTGGCTGCATCCCCCACTAACTTTCTAGCCGTGGCGTGCTTGTACCGCACATTCAGAAAGGTTGTGTGTGGTAACGCGGATGGCTAGAGGTGAGCGAGGATGTGCCCGCAACGCAGAGTTGGGGCAAGGGCTCCGGGAGAAGGTGAATGAAACTGGCTATCGGGCGGGGGTTTGCCCAAGGACTGGATTTCGGAAGGCCCTGGAGTCTTTTAGATATATAATCCCCTTTGTTTATAAATCATTTAGTGATAGTTTGAAATATCATTAGTCTAGCTGACACGGACAAACATTTACACTGGCCAAGGTCACTATCTCCTATATCACAGTTATAGGTTTCACAATAAACAGAATGTAAACAAGTGGTTCTCCTTTAATCCGGTAACCTATACCATCTCGCCTCTCTAATAAACAGCGGAGAACCCGGGCGCTCTGCGTGAAATTAGATGCGACCTGCCGGCAGGAAGGAATGTGACCTCCTGTAGCTCGCAAACTGTATCTAATTCCATTAGAAGCTACGCTGTAATCTATTAAACGCCAATCTAAAAAAAGACTTTTTAAGTACCAGGGATGCGAGATTTGCAATTACCGCCTTGCGCCCATCTGCCTGCTAATTCTCCCGACTTGTCATAACGCCATCATGTATTCTAAATGTTTTCACTGACTTTTTCATTACCCAACTTCATTAAAATCGGGTCGTTGCCAGAAGATATGCTAATCCTGAGTGTGCCTAAAATTGCAGTTTAGAAAGCAAAAAACAATATTGGCAATTTGGCATCGCAATAAGTATTTAAAGTAAACATGTCAAATTCCTTTAGGTCAAAATAAATTATGTCTAAAAGTGCCAGTGCACCCCCCCCCCCCCCCCCAACTACCCAATTCAACCTCCATACCCTCTTTAATCTATATTCATATATTTTATGTGCAGTAGGGAGGTGTCTCAATACCAGTAAGGGCATAAATATCATATATATATATATTAAGGAGCAGTTGGGAAGCGATCTTGTAACTGGTGGGTTTCCGTTGTCTAGTGAAGGAGAGGCACATGGGACAGGCATCAGGTCAGCTGCTTGATGCTTGTTATTGCCATTGGGTTTATAGTTCTGTTAAATGTACTTTATGTTGATTTCCCAACTACTACTAGAAGTTTCTATGATCCTCGTGCATGATCGTCCCGTCAACTAGCTTCAAGACATGTCCCCTTTTTCTCTCATTAAAGTGGACCAACACCCAGCCGTATCGGCCCGGCAATCGGCCAATCCAATCACTCCCTGCGGGGCATCCAAAATCGGGATGCCCCGCTGTGTGAAACCCCCAATACGCCCACAAACCTTACCTGAATCCCGGTCCAACGGTGCATGCATGGGCCGCATCTCTGTTAGAGGGAAGCGCGAGATGTGGCCGCCAGTGTACTCGGAGCCGCTGAGATAAGACGTTGCTTTGACGCGCATACCTCAGCGGCTCCAAGTGTGCTGATTGGACGAGTGGCCATGCATGCGCCGTAGGAGCGGGGTGAGGTGAGTTGAATCCAGCGATCTGGGGGGTTTCACATAGTGGACCAACACCCAAAATCCTGGGTGTTGGTCCGCTTTAAGGTTACATTGTGTAGCAGCAAGACAACCTGCATTTATAGAGCCATGTTTGGCCTCATCGGCAATCAGGATTTAAGAAAGAAAAAAAGGCAACAACAATGTGGCCGCTGGCTAGTGTCTTTCTTAACACTAGAGCCAAAAATGATGCAGCGCCGGCACTCTGATTGAAGCAGTGCCAGATGAAACCTGACGATGTAGCTCAAGATCTTATAGAGCACAATGGGCAGAACTGGATTGTATTGTTTAAAGCTTATGAATATTACACATATTTTTTTGTATAGAACTTGCATTGGGATATGGGATGGGGGAAGGTCAGCCGACGGCTCTGGGATCTTTAAGATTCCAGGGCAGGCCGCTCAGGGTTGTGTTATGCTTTCAACCAAATAATTTCTTTATCGCAAAATATGATAAAATGATAATATAATAAAACTAATATAATATTTTCAATGCTGTAAGCAGCATTCAGAATGCACCTGTAGTTTTTGGAGAGGGTAATTTATTGCTAGCGCCTCTTGGGCTGCTAAGGACAGGCGCTGACAGCGTCCGCGGTGGAACGCTGCAGAAAGGCAAATGGCGCTATTGCCAGTTAGCGTTTCTGGCTACGTGGCACTCCGTTTCTCAGTCTGACTTTGAAGCAGACTCACTGTGTTAAATCCTGTTCCTGCATTTCATTGCTACTGGTTGCTTATAGCCATTTCACAGCAGTTTTCTCAACTTCAACAGCACACAATACAGCTCACACACATTATTATTGTTTTTTTTTTTTTTCATTTTATTTGGCATGTTTTTGAATATAAATGTTTTAAAATTCCATCAGCAAGATAAATAGAAAAAGTTCAAGTTCATTCACTTTGTGGTGCCTAGAAGTGAAAAAATAACATGTCAGTTTTTGAAATCATTACCCCTTTTGCTCCTTTTGATTGACTTGATTAACTATATAGGGGTTATTTAAGAATTGCTTTTGGCCACCTTGTGATTTGGGTAAGTGTGATTTTTAACTGATGTTTTTAACGCAACTTTTAAGGTCTGCTTTAGCTGGATACATATATCTCCTTGCTGTTTCTACTGCAGAAATCCTAGGTCACTTTGTGTCATTTACCTGAAAATTAATCATTTGTGCCCTGTAGACAAGTCTGGGACTTCAGGCACCAGCTGAGTTTCCTTGGAGTCTTCCATTCGATGGAGTATGCAGAGATTGTGTAGCACCCAGCAAGCGAGGATCATCTTGAACACCTTCTCTGGGCTGTACAGCATCTCCCCTCCTGGCCGGGCCAAACATAGGAATTGTGCTTTCAGAAGGCTGATGGTTCTTTCAACAATGCATTTTGTCTTGCGGTGAGCTGGATTGTAGCACACTTCAGCTGAGGTATGTGGGTTCCACACGAGGGTCATGAGCCACGTCTTCTGTCCATATACCTTATCAGCTAAATACAAACCCCTACCTGGTTTGCTGCATTTTTCCTTCACCTTCCCCTCCCCCTAGTTCTGCTGGTCCACTGGTAATTGGTCTTACAATGTGCCCACGTACTTATAGGAGGGGCTGTGAGAATGAGGAAAAAAAACAACAAAAAATAAATTACTAATTTATCTTTTTTAATATGTTTGCTTGCACAAGATAAACATATGATATATTTTTCTGTGTATTCGTGCATGCTCAATTACCTGACATCGGCTCAGGGGAAAATCCTAGAAGGGGTGTGGAGGAGCTCACTGACCTATGATGCCCTAAAACGATAAGAACAAAAAAAAAAGCATGAGACACACACTTGTCACAATAATTAGCCACATTACTAAACACAAAGGCTACTCACCAGGGGATTAAATGCTGGCCTCAAACCAGGGAGGGCTGTGGGGGGAGGAGCCCAACTCTAAGGGGCCAGACTCCTCCACTTCCCCTCTTGAACCCTCATGGAGTGGTGGGGGGTCTACCACCTTCTCCACCTCGGAACTTCCCAGCTGAGACTGGCCCAAATGGTAGCTAGACTCTGGCGTTTCCTCATCGGAGAAGCTGATGACCCACACAGTCCCCACCTCACCGGCCGACTTCTCTGGGATGTCCTCTTCCTCCCCTGGGTCCTCCACCTCGCCCGCACATCTGTTTGGATCAGGGTTGGTGGGACAGGGGAGAATATCCTTTCCATGCTTGTGGAAGGGAGGCTTCTTATCTGTGAAAACAAAAAACAAGGTAAGAAATAAGTCCTTGCTTGAGCTCCTACAACCAATGCTGTTGTCCATTCTTCACTTACCAAAGGCATAAGCACCATAGAGCCGGTAGACCGATGCCTGGTCTGGAATATGGGGGCCAGTGTTCCCTGTAAGCTGAGCGGGTGCGTGCCTGCTCAGAGATTTTCATCATAGCGCGCAGCAAGAAGGTTAGCCCGCGCAGGGTTGGAACCCTGCCAAACGGAAACAACAACAGGTACACTTCAGGAGTCGGGAGAAGTGAATAGCTCATTACACACATTGTATGCATGCTGCTGCCCCATGTGGACACAGCCTGCCACTGATTCTATGAACTGCTAGGAAAGCAGAACTCACAGTCAACATTTCGGACCCCGCCACCCATACGCTCACAGACGTGTGTCACGAGGCATCTACTCCCGAGGTGAAGGAGAAATGGATGCCTGGGGACTGTATCCACATGTGAGGCTAGTGAGGGAGGGGGAATGGAGTCCAATTCTGCCTGTGTAGGGATTGCAGGCAGAGTAACCCTTCAGGAGCGTTGTCTTTCTGTCCCAGCCAATGTAACATTATTACAGCAGCTCATGTGTCATGTGTTTAGACCCAAACATTAGCTCAGTATGTGTGTCAGTAAATCCACACTTTCTGATTTTTCTTGACAGCAGATAAGATTTTTTATCTTGCCAACAGTTAAATAGGAGGTAAACTCAGCCTAGACTTTACAGTGCCTTACACTGACAATATAAGGCATCCCAAATCAGCACACCCCTCTGCATAGTGTCACCCTGCAAGCCTAATACTCACCACCTCCACAATCCATAAATGGCACATTGAACTATTGGCTGGTTGTCAGGGATGTGGACGCTGGAATGCAGAAGAGGTGAGTTTCTCTGTGCCAAGAACCATTACCTATTATTAGCGGGTCCCTGATTTGGGATGCCCTATGCAGCCAGTATGAGGCACCATAAAGAGAAAATAACATTTATCCTGACTTACCATTCTAGGATCCCAGAAATGGTGAGTATGGTGATCAGTCAAGAGGGGTTCCCTAGAAAATAACAGTGCAGGTTATTTGGAATTGGGATGCCCCTCTGAAATTCTCCTGTTTTGGGCCAAAAGCTAAAGAGAAGCGCCACCTAATAAATTGACTTTCCTGTGTTTTTTTCCTCCCCCCAATTTGGAATGGCCCACTTTGTCTGGTGCCCTGGATCTCCTGTACACCCACCTTCTCCCCATTTCCACCGTGCATGCCCAGGGTGCTCAACCACTCAAGGTGCTCATTCCATTGTGATTTACTTTTCTGCAGTGACACCAGTGTTACAAGTAAATCTGAATGGTGCAAGCACTGCTGTCTGCATCCCCACCCCTGCCTCTAGCTGTGGGCATCCCCCTTCAGGATGTCACATAACAAGGTACACCAAGCCCCCACCAGTCTTTCAGACTTAAAGCAGGCCAAAACCCACATTCCACCTGCCCTGGAATCTTATCTAGATTACCTCCCCCTGGGGCATACAGAATCGGGATGCCCCACTGTGTGAAACCCCACAGGTCACATGGAACCTCACCTTCTTTCCTGGTCCAGATGAGGTGAGTGTAATGGAAGAGAGGGGCACTGGTGGGGATCATTGGGCAATGTGCTCTCTGAATTTCTGGTTGGTGCATTTCCTTTTTAATACCTTGGTCTACTGCTTTATAGATGTGAAGTACAGCTGAGCGGCATGTTGGGACATGGTGTGGATGTTGTCAGCCTCTTGCCCTAGGAAAGCTGTTTGGGGCCCAATGTGGCGTGTGATGTTTAAGTTACAAGCTACAAGAAAAGGCTGAAGTTTGGCAGTTCCTGAATGATCAGGGGGATTCATCAGTTCTTTAGGCAGAGAGGGTGTTTCTACAGATTATTACAGCCATATATTTCATAGTCATGTTCGGTGATTAAGTGTTATGCTATCTAGACTGCAGCTTAATCGCTAACTTTTCAGATCTTCAAACTTTGATGGAGCCTCGCCCAGCACCCTAAACCCCCCGCTCAGCAACTGCTACGCCTTATAGGGAACATTGATGGGGGCCCTAATCTCCTCCACAATGGTCCCCTTCCGGGCCAAGGGTCGGGCTCAGGGGGGGGGGGGGGGGGGGCGAGACAGATTCTGACTCGCTGGAAGTGCTGCTGGGGCTGCGGTTTTACCTGCATTTGGGGGGGCATCTTGTCACCGCAGAGGCATATCGGAAATGCACAAAGCAAAACCAAAAGCTAAACTAAATTTGGCTGGATTTACAGGAACGCTAGGTTGTGCTAGATGTGAACACTAGAAAGAGGAAGCCACATTTAACATAGGAAGAACGCTGCACAGGACAAGTCGTAGCGACATTGCTGAATGGACAAAACCGGACGCTCTAGCCAATATTTATGAGAAAAAGACACAGCGCTAGCAAGGGAAATGGGCGCTTGATGTAGGATTAAAAAACACTGAAAAAGAGCCTCAGGGAACTGGGACACAGCGAAAACACATGAAGTGACATTGGGGACACACAAAGGCACTGCCACTTGAAGACCAGGCACGAAAACACTAGATTACAAAAATATAAAAAAAATATTTTAATGTTGGTAAAATACATACCGAGCAGGCCAGGGATCCCCTGTCAGTTGATTGTTGTTAAAAAAAAATAAAAAATGCAGAACAGAGGTACAGATAACATCACTAGAAACCTCAATGGAAGTGTATGGGAGAACGCCATAGAGTGTCTGATATGATGTGGCGCTGCAGGAGACAGCACCAGTGCTCTGATGACACCGGGCGCTATTAATACATGGAAAGCTACGTGACACTATGAGAGGTGCTAGGCATTCTGACATACATATGGATGCTGGAGTGCCGCTAAAAACCTGTCACTATGTGGCATTAGTGTTTCTTAAATAAACCCCTTAGGGGTTTATTCATCGAGCCATAGCGCCAGGTAACGACTAGCAGCGACAGGTAACGACAGGTAGAGAATGGTGAACGCCGTGCGCTGTACGCAATACCACATTTATCAAAGCAAATCTGGTGAGCGACTCTAACAGCGACATGTAGTGAAGATTCATCACAGATGGCTCACTGTATGCCGCCAGCGCTCTGGCTTGCACTGTGGGCTACACCGACCCAATTTTGAGCGCCGGCACTGTGTGAGGCTGTTTTTTGATGAATATGGTGTGAGTTGGTCGCACTGAGCTAGCGCTACCGTTCGCTCCCATACAGCATTGTACTGGTGTTAGAGCGACTCACACAATATATTCAACAATGCCGGCCAGTGACTGAGACACTCTGAAACTGCGAACCATGGCCGAGCACAGCGACTACTAGCAGTCGCTCTCAATGCCTTGCTACAGACGCTCATCTGTCGGTACCTGGCGCTAGTAATCAATCAGTCTGCCCGTCTCCAATCTATTAAAACAAAGGGCAACAAAAAAACTCTCCCCTAAAATTTGTTCTAAAAAAATCCTATTTCTTTAAAAGTGTAAATAACCATTCTTGTCTGGAACACATGGCAATGGTTCTAGGAAGGGCACTGGCATTTTTTAGGTTGTTTGTTCACAGTGCAGTTGCAGTCAATCTACCATGATAAATTCAGCTACTATTGCAATTAGGGATGAGCGAATCGATCCGGACGAACCCGGATTCGATCCGAATTTCAGGAAAAATTCGATTCGGATCGAATCCGAATTTCCCCGCGATTCGATCGCTCGAAGTTTTCCTTTAACATCCATTCATTTACATTACAGGCATTCTAAGATGGCGGACGGGACATGTCCAGACATCAACCCCGCGCCAGTGCAAGCTGGGACAGTCACATGCAGCCTATCAGCAGCCAGCAAGCCCGGTGACGTCACAGCGGTATTTAAGGCCGGCCATCTTGCTTTCCAGCCTCATTTCTCTATTGCATTCGTGAGAGACAGAACGCTGTGTAGCTGAGGGAGAGACAGACAGTTAGACAGGCAGGGACAGACAGGGACAGGATGGAGACAGGCAGGAGACAGACAGGAGACAGACAGAAAGTAAGCGAAAAACAGGGAAAGGAAGGGAAAATCGGAGGCTGTCAGTTTTTTTTTTTTTTTTTCATCCAGCCTGACAGGCTTTGTTAGCGTTTTCAGGCTGCTTATACTAACTAACTGTGCATATATACTGAACTGATCTTAAGTCTTCTGTGAGGCATCCCATTCTGTGACTACACCAGCCTCTATTTAATAGCATAATAACCATTTGCACTTATTCTCATAGAAATCAGGCCTGATAAAGACACTTTTGCTGTGCATGCTCTCTGGTTTTTGTGGCATCCCATTCTGTGACTACACCAGCCTCTATTTAATAGCATAATAACCATTTGCACTTATTCTCATAGAAATCAGGCCTGATAAAGACACTTTTGCTGTGCATGCTCTCTGGTTTTTGTGGCATCCCATTCTGTGACTACACCAGCCTCTATTTAATAGCATAATAACCATTTGCACTTATTCTCATAGAAATCAGGCCTGATAAAGACACTTTTGCTGTGCATGCTCTCTGGTTTTTGTGGCATCCCATTCTGTGACTACACCAGCCTCTATTTAATAGCATAATAACCATTTGCACTTATTCTCATAGAAATTAGGCCTGATAAAGACACTTTTGCTGTGCATGCTCTCTGGTTTTTGTGGCATCCCATTCTGTGACTACACCAGCCTCTATTTAATAGCATAATAACCATTTGCACTTATTCTCATAGAAATTAGGCCTGATAAAGACACTTTTGCTGTGCATGCTCTCTGGTTTTTGTGGCATCCCATTCTGTGACTACACCAGCCTCTATTTAATAGCATAATAACCATTTGCACTTATTCTCATAGAAATCAGGCCTGATAAAGACACTTTTGCTGTGCATGCTCTCTGGTTTTTGTGGCATCCCATTCTGTGACTACACCAGCCTCTATTTAATAGCATAATAACCATTTGCACTTATTCTCATAGAAATTAGGCCTGATAAAGACACTTTTGCTGTGCATGCTCTCTGGTTTTTGTGGCATCCCATTCTGTGACTACACCAGCCTCTATTTAATAGCATAATAACCATTTGCACTTATTCTCATAGAAATCAGGCCTGATAAAGACACTTTTGCTGTGCATGCTCTCTGGTTTTTGTGGCATCCCATTCTGTGACTACACCAGCCTCTATTTAATAGCATAATAACCATTTGCACTTATTCTCATAGAAATCAGGCCTGATAAAGACACTTTTGCTGTGCATGCTCTCTGGTTTTTGTGGCATCCCATTCTGTGACTACACCAGCCTCTATTTAATAGCATAATAACCATTTGCACTTATTCTCATAGAAATTAGGCCTGATAAAGACACTTTTGCTGTGCATGCTCTCTGGTTTTTGTGGCATCCCATTCTGTGACTACACCAGCCTCTATTTAATAGCATAATAACCATTTGCACTTATTCTCATAGAAATCAGGCCTGATAAAGACACTTTTGCTGTGCATGCTCTCTGGTTTTTGTGGCATCCCATTCTGTGACTACACCAGCCTCTATTTAATAGCATAATAACCATTTGCACTTATTCTCATAGAAATTAGGCCTGATAAAGACACTTTTGCTGTGCATGCTCTCTGGTTTTTGTGGCATCCCATTCTGTGACTACACCAGCCTCTATTTAATAGCATAATAACCATTTGCACTTATTCTCATAGAAATCAGGCCTGATAAAGACACTTTTGCTGTGCATGCTCTCTGGTTTTTGTGGCATCCCATTCTGTGACTACACCAGCCTCTATTTAATAGCATAATAACCATTTGCACTTATTCTCATAGAAATTAGGCCTGATAAAGACACTTTTGCTTTGCATGCTCTTTGGTTTTTGTGGCATCCCATTCTGTGACTACACCAGCCTCTATTTAATAGCATAATAACCATTTGCACTTATTCTCATAGAAATCAGGCCTGATAAAGACACTTTTGCTGTGCATGCTCTCTGGTTTTTGTGGCATCCCATTCTGTGACTACACCAGCCTCTATTTAATAGCATAATAACCATTTGCACTTATTCTCATAGAAATCAGGCCTGATAAAGACACTTTTGCTGTGCATGCTCTCTGGTTTTTGTGGCATCCCATTCTGTGACTACACCAGCCTCTATTTAATAGCATAATAACCATTTGCACTTATTCTCATAGAAATCAGGCCTGATAAAGACACTTTTGCTGTGCATGCTCTCTGGTTTTTGTGGCATCCCATTCTGTGACTACACCAGCCTCTATTTAATAGCATAATAACCATTTGCACTTATTCTCATAGAAATCAGGCCTGATAAAGACACTTTTGCTGTGCATGCTCTCTGGTTTTTGTGGCATCCCATTCTGTGACTACACCAGCCTCTATTTAATAGCATAATAACCATTTGCACTTATTCTCATAGAAATCAGGCCTGATAAAGACACTTTTGCTGTGCATGCTCTCTGGTTTTTGTGGCATCCCATTCTGTGACTACACCAGCCTCTATTTAATAGCATAATAACCATTTGCACTTATTCTCATAGAAATTAGGCCTGATAAAGACACTTTTGCTGTGCATGCTCTCTGGTTTTTGTGGCATCCCATTCTGTGACTACACCAGCCTCTATTTAATAGCATAATAACCATTTGCACTTATTCTCATAGAAATCAGGCCTGATAAAGACACTTTTGCTGTGCATGCTCTCTGGTTTTTGTGGCATCCCATTCTGTGACTACACCAGCCTCTATTTAATAGCATAATAACCATTTGCACTTATTCTCATAGAAATTAGGCCTGATAAAGACACTTTTGCTGTGCATGCTCTCTGGTTTTTGTGGCATCCCATTCTGTGACTACACCAGCCTCTATTTAATAGCATAATAACCATTTGCACTTATTCTCATAGAAATTAGGCCTGATAAAGACACTTTTGCTGTGCATGCTCTCTGGTTTTTGTGGCATCCCATTCTGTGACTACACCAGCCTCTATTTAATAGCATAATAACCATTTGCACTTATTCTCATAGAAATCAGGCCTGATAAAGACACTTTTGCTGTGCATGCTCTCTGGTTTTTGTGGCATCCCATTCTGTGACTACACCAGCCTCTATTTAATAGCATAATAACCATTTGCACTTATTCTCATAGAAATCAGGCCTGATAAAGACACTTTTGCTGTGCATGCTCTCTGGTTTTTGTGGCATCCCATTCTGTGACTACACCAGCCTCTATTTAATAGCATAATAACCATTTGCACTTATTCTCATAGAAATCAGGCCTGATAAAGACACTTTTGCTGTGCATGCTCTCTGGTTTTTGTGGCATCCCATTCTGTGACTACACCAGCCTCTATTTAATAGCATAATAACCATTTGCACTTATTCTCATAGAAATTAGGCCTGATAAAGACACTTTTGCTGTGCATGCTCTCTGGTTTTTGTGGCATCCCATTCTGTGACTACACCAGCCTCTATTTAATAGCATAATAACCATTTGCACTTATTCTCATAGAAATCAGGCCTGATAAAGACACTTTTGCTGTGCATGCTCTCTGGTTTTTGTGGCATCCCATTCTGTGACTACACCAGCCTCTATTTAATAGCATAATAACCATTTGCACTTATTCTCATAGAAATCAGGCCTGATAAAGACACTTTTGCTGTGCATGCTCTCTGGTTTTTGTGGCATCCCATTCTGTGACTACACCAGCCTCTATTTAATAGCATAATAACCATTTGCACTTATTCTCATAGAAATCAGGCCTGATAAAGACACTTTTGCTGTGCATGCTCTCTGGTTTTTGTGGCATCCCATTCTGTGACTACACCAGCCTCTATTTAATAGCATAATAACCATTTGCACTTATTCTCATAGAAATCAGGCCTGATAAAGACACTTTTGCTGTGCATGCTCTCTGGTTTTTGTGGCATCCCATTCTGTGACTACACCAGCCTCTATTTAATAGCATAATAACCATTTGCACTTATTCTCATAGAAATTAGGCCTGATAAAGACACTTTTGCTGTGCATGCTCTCTGGTTTTTGTGGCATCCCATTCTGTGACTACACCAGCCTCTATTTAATAGCATAATAACCATTTGCACTTATTCTCATAGAAATTAGGCCTGATAAAGACACTTTTGCTGGGCATAGCACTACTGGACCCTGCAAGGGCATCCCATTCTGTGACTATAGCAGCCTCTGTTAAAGACCATATAACCATTTGCTCTTATTATATTTGAAATTAGCCTGATAAAGACACTTTTGCTGGGCATAGCACTACTGGACCCTGCAAGGGCATCCCATTCTGTGACTATAGCAGCCTCTGTTAAAGACCATATAACCATTTGCTCTTATTATATTTGAAATTAGCCTGATAAAGACACTTTTGCTGGGCATAGCACTACTGGACCCTGCAAGGGCATCCCATTCTGTGACTATAGCAGCCTCTGTTAAAGACCATATAACCATTTGCTCTTATTATATTTGAAATTAGCCTGATAAAGACACTTTTGCTGGGCATAGCACTACTGGACCCTGCAAGGGCATCCCATTCTGTGACTATAGCAGCCTCTGTTAAAGACCATATAACCATTTGCTCTTATTATATTTGAAATTAGCCTGATAAAGACACTTTTGCTCGGCATAGTACTTCTGGACCCTGCAAGGGCATCCCATTCTGTGACTATAGCAGCCTCTGTTTAAGACCATATAACCATTTGCTCTTATTATATTTGAAATTAGCCTGATAAAGACACTTTTGCTGGGCATAGCACTACTGGACCCTGCAAGGGCATCCCATTCTGTGACTATAGCAGCCTCTGTTTAAGACCATATAACCATTTGCTCTTATTATAATTGAAATTAGCCTGATAAAGACACTTTTGCTGGGCATAGCACTACTGGACCCTGCAAGGGCATCCCATTCTGTGACTATAGCAGCCTCTGTTAAAGACCATATAACCATTTGCTCTTATTATATTTGAAATTAGCCTGATAAAGACACTTTTGCTCGGCATAGTACTTCTGGACCCTGCAAGGGCATCCCATTCTGTGACTATAGCAGCCTCTGTTAAAGACCATATAACCATTTGCTCTTATTATATTTGAAATTAGCCTGATAAAGACACTTTTGCTCGGCATAGTACTTCTGGACCCTGCAAGGGCATCCCATTCTGTGACTATAGCAGCCTCTGTTTAAGACCATATAACCATTTGCTCTTATTATATTTGAAATTAGCCTGATAAAGACACTTTTGCTGGGCATAGCACTACTGGACCCTGCAAGGGCATCCCATTCTGTGACTATAGCAGCCTCTGTTTAAGACCATATAACCATTTGCTCTTATTATAATTGAAATTAGCCTGATAAAGACACTTTTGCTGGGCATGGCACTACTGGACCCTGCAAGGGCATCCCATTCTGTGACTATAGCAGCCTCTGTTAAAGACCATATAACCATTTGCTCTTATTATATTTGAAATTAGCCTGATAAAGACACTTTTGCTCGGCATAGTACTTCTGGACCCTGCAAGGGCATCCCATTCTGTGACTATAGCAGCCTCTGTTTAAGACCATATAACCATTTGCTCTTATTATAATTGAAATTAGCCTGATAAAGACACTTTTGCTCGGCATAGTACTTCTGGACCCTGCAAGGGCATCCCATTCTGTGACTATAGCAGCCTCTGTTTAAGACCATATAACCATTTGCTCTTATTATATTTGAAATTAGCCTGATAAAGACACTTTTGCTGGGCATAGCACTACTGGACCCTGCAAGGGCATCCCATTCTGTGACTATAGCAGCCTCTGTTTAAGACCATATAACCATTTGCTCTTATTATATTTGAAATTAGCCTGATAAAGACACTTTTGCTGGGCATAGCACTACTGGATCTTTTTTGGGGGCATCCCATTCTGTGACTACAGCAGCCTCTGTTTAAGACCATATAACCATTTGCACTTATTCTCATAGAAATTAGGCCTGATAAAGACACTTTTGCTGGGCATAGCACTACTGGATCTTTTTTGGGGGCATCCCATTCTGTGACTACAGCAGCCTCTGTTTAAGACCATATAACCATTTGCACTTATTATAATTGAAATTAGCCCTGATAAAGACACTTTTGCTGGGCATAGGCTTACTGCTGCCTGCCAGGTGCACTTCTGTTGAGGCATCCCATTCTGTAACATAGCATACCCCTCTTTATTTACACTAAGCAGCTCTCTTATTTACACTAAGCAGGCCTGTTGGAGGCTGAGTGTTACTGCTCACTTTTGGTGTGCATTATATTCTGTTTCATATAGACCCACCGCTGCCCGGGGTTTTTTTAAATATCACCTACTACCACGCCAGTTAGACTATGTCGGGCAGACAAGTGCCTGGAAGTGAAAAGAGGAGTGGCAGAGGCCAAGATTCCGCAGGCAGAGCTCGCATCAGACTGGGGGCCAGTAGCAGCAGGAGTCACGCTGAGAGACCTAATCTGCCAGTATCTGCTAGCGGTCGGGTCTCCACCAGTAACGCATCTGCCGTGGTAGATTGGCTGACGCGCTCATCAACAACATCATCACAACTTACATCTGAGACCCCCAGTCTAGGGTCGGTAGGTTCCTCTGACACAACCCTGAGTTGGCATGCCCCGAGAGCAGTCCCTGTCCTCCCATTGCCTCTGTCCTACGCCGTTCCCTCCCCCAGCGACGTATCCTATGCTTTGGGTTCAACTCCACTCTTTAGTGAGGAGGACGATCAGATACAGGAGGACAGTCAGCAGCTACTGCCCAGCCAAGAAATGGAGGTGGCTTCTTTAGCTAGGCAGACAAATAGTGATGTGGACAGTGTCGTGGGTGCTGCGAGCGTTCCAGCTCCTGCGCCAGACACTGTTGACGAATCCACGAACATCAGTGACGTACAGCCACAACTCGGTGATGATGATGATGACGATGAAGCCGATCGCACTTGGGAGCCGGGTGAGGAAGGGGCTTCATCGTCATCATCAGGAGAAGAGGGGCGCAGGTTGCCCCGGAGTCAGCAGCTGAGGCAGCAAGGTGGTAGCAGTCAGCATGGGGGCACAATTCCAAAGGCTGGAGCCGGCCGGGGCCGGGGTCGGGGTAGAGCACCTGCTGTGCGGCAGTCTACCTTATCAGGAGGTAGTGGAGCAGGGGTTCCTGGAGTTGGCAACAGCAGCAGTGAATCAGTGAGGCCAGGGGGTGGGAAAAGTAGCTACTCGGCAGTGTGGCAGTTTTTCCTGAGGCATCCGCAGGAGGGTAACATGGCCACATGCAAGATATGTAGGCAAAAGGTGAAGCGTGGCCAGGGTCCAAATGTTGGCACCACGGCCCTGCGTCAACATATGATGCGTCACCATAAAACGACCTGGGAGAACCGAGGCTCCCAAGGGGTGGTCCAGTCTGCTTCCTCACCAAGTGAGCTCCCAATTTCTGCCAGCCAAGGCTCCAGCACCTCAGCCGAAGGCAGCTGTGCGTCATACCCATCCTCTGTCGCTCCTGCTCCTCCTCCTCCAAGTCATGCATCCCGCCAGCAATCCATCAGCGAAGCCATGTCCAAGAGACAGCAGTATGCGCCCACTCATCCTACGGCGCAGAAGCTGAATGTGCTCCTGTCCAAGTTGCTGGTGCTGCAGTCGCTCCCTTTTCAGGTGGTGGAATCTGCACCTTTCAGAGAACTGATGGCTTGTGCCGAGCCGAGGTGGAGAGTCCCAAGCCGTCATTTCTTTGCCAAGAAGGCAGTACCAGCGCTGCACACTTTTGTTGAACAGAAGGTGGGCCAGTCCTTGAGCCTGTCGGTGTGTAGCAAAATACATGGCAGCGCCGACATCTGGAGCTGTAACTACGGTCAGGGGCAGTACATGTCGTTTACGGCCCACTGGGTGAATGTGGTCCCTTTGCAGCAGCAACAGCAACTTGGACAGGTCACGCTGCTTCGGCCTCCGCGCTCTCTGCCCATTGGGCCTGTGACACCGTGCGACTCGGCCTCCTCATCCTCCGCCATCTCCTCACCCTCCACTGTAGGCTCAAGTCTCAGTGCCCCTCCAGTCTACCATGTGTGCAGGGCACGGAGGTGTCACGCAGTGCTTCACATGGTTTGTCTTGGCGAACGGAGTCACACAGGGGAGGAACTGCTTAAATGTATTCATCAGGAAATCCAAACATGGCTTACTCCGAGAAAACTTAAAATGGGAATCATGGTTACCGACAATGGGAAGAACATTTTGTCTGCGCTGCGCCAAGGAAGCCTGACCCATGCCCCCTGCATGGCTCACGTCTTCAATCTGGTTGTCAAGCGGTTTCTGAAGTGTTCCCCCCATCTGCAAGACATCCTAACAACTTCAAGGAAACTTTGCATGCACTTCAGCCACTCCTACACCGCCAAACACACCCTTCTTGAGCTACAGCGTCAGAATGGTATCCCCCAACATAGTCTGATTTGCGATGTTTCCACCCGTTGGAATTCCACCCTTCACATGTTGGACCGATTATATGAACAGAGAAAAGCCATCACGGATTTCCTGATGATCCAAGCAGATAGGGGGACTCCCCTGTGTAACTTCAATGTCAACCAGTGGCAGCTCATACGTGACACCTGCCGTTTGCTCAGGCCCTTTGAGGATGCCACTTTATTTGTCAGTCGGCAGGATTACGGGATGAACGACGTGATTCCACTGCTTCATGTACTACAGCACATGTTGGAAACCATGGCTGGTCAGGGCACTGGAGACATGGCGTTTACATCTTACGGCCACATGAACCCCGCTGGAGCTGAACTGGAGGAGGAGGAAGAGGAGGAGGAGGAGTTGCCCAGCGAAACACAGTTTAGGCTTGGCGAAATGGCTGGTTTATCTAGTCAGCGGACAGGAGAGGAGGAGCAGGAGCAGCCAGAGGAGCTAGAGGTTTTTGAGGAAGGCGAGACAGAGGACCCGGGCACACCGTGGCAGTATGCAGTGGAGATGGAGACAGGTAGTCCATCCGAGTCACTTGCGCAAATAGCACGAAGCATGCTCACGTGCTTGCGTAGTGACCCCAGAATTGTTTCCATCTGTCGGCGGGATGACTTCTGGCTGTCCACCTTATTGGACCCTCGCTTCCGGCACAAAATGGGGGCATTTTTTAAACCCACCGAGAGGGAGGACAAACTCAACTACTACAAAGACATTCTACGTAGGCAGTTGGCCGATGCCTATCTGCGCCATGGTCCATACTCTCGCAGGTCTGACTCGAGGGGACCTCTGCGCTCACCTTCCACTGCCATGGCCGCTGGGGGGGTTGGCAGCAGCAGCAGCAGAAGCTCCATCAGCAGCAGCAGCCTCAGTCTTCAGTCGCTAATGAGTAGCTTTCTACACCCGCATAGTGAGGCTACTCATGAGCAGCAGGAAGACCTGGAGCAGGACCTGAACCAGCAGGTCATGTCATACTTTGACATGACCATGCCAACACACCTTGAGGATCCGCTGGACTTCTGGGCAGCCAAACTTGATTTGTGGCCGCAACTAGCAGAGTTTGCCCTGGAAAAGCTGTCCTGCCCGGCAAGTAGCGTGCCATCTGAGCGGGTGTTTAGTGCGGCGGGGGCCATAGTTACGGCGAGGAGAACTCGTCTGTCAACTAAAAATGTGGAGAGACTCACCTTTGTCAAAATGAATCAGGGATGGATCAGCCAGGATTTCCACCCACCAATGCCTGATGCATGCGACTAGATTCAGCATGGTGCCACGTTTTACACTTTCCAAATGGTGCAAAACATATTTATGTCTTTAGGCCATTTTTTGGGCTCCTGCTGCTGCCAACTTCTGCCAACTCCAGGGTGTGATTCATCCAATTTTTGGGCTCCTGAAGCCAACTCCAGTGTATATTTGGGCTCCTGCTGCTGCTGCTGCCAACTCCAGGGTGTGATTCATCCAATTTTTGGGCTCCTGAAGCCAACCCCAGGGTCTCTTTAAAGTAATGTTTGGGCTCCTGTTGCTGCTGCTGCCAACTCCTGCCAAATCCAGGGTGTGATTCATCCAATTTTTGGGCTCCTGAAGCCAACCCCAGGGTCTGTTTAAAGTAATATTTGGGCTCCTGCTGCTGCTGCTGTCAACTCCTGCCAACTCCAGGGTGTGATTCATCCAATTTTTGGGCTCCTGAGGCCAACCCCAGGGTCTCTTTAAAGTAATATTTGGGCTCCTGCTGCTGCTGCTGCCAACTTCTGCCAACTCCAGGGTGTGATTCATCCAATTTTTGGGCTCCTGAAGCCAACTCCAGTGTCTCTTTAAAGTAATATTTGGGCTCCTGCTGCTGCTGCTGCCAACTTCTGCCAACTCCAGGGTGTGATTCATCCAATTTTTGGGCTCCTGAAGCCAACCCCAGTGTCTCTTTAAAGTAATATTTGGGCTCCTGCTGCTGCTGCTGCTGCCAACTCCAGGGTGTGATTCATCCAATTTTTGGGCTCCTGAAGCCAACCCCAGGGTCTCTTTAAAGTAATATTTGGGCTCCTGTTGCTGCTGCTGCCAACTCCTGCCAACTCCAGGGTGTGATTCATCCAATTTTTGGGCTCCTGAAGCCAACCCCAGGGTCTCTTTAAAGTAATATTTGGGCTCCTGCTGCTGCTGCTGTCAACTCCTGCCAACTCCAGGGTGTGATTCATCCAATTTTTGGGCTCCTGAAGCCAACCCCAGGGTCTCTTTAAAGTAATATTTGGGCTCCTGCTGCTGCTGCTGTCAACTCCTGCCAACTCCAGGGTGTGATTCATCCAATTTTTGGGCTCCTGAAGCCAACCCCAGGGTCTCTTTAAAGTAATATTTGGGCTCCTGTTGCTGCTGCTGCCAACTCCTGCCAACTCCAGGGTGTGATTCATCCAATTTTTGGGCTCCTGAAGCCAACCCCAGGGTCTCTTTAAAGTAATATTTGGGCTCCTGCTGCTGCTGCTGTCAACTCCTGCCAACTCCAGGGTGTGATTCATCCAATTTTTGGGCTCCTGAAGCCAACCCCAGGGTCTCTTTAAAGTAATATTTGGGCTCCTGCTGCTGCTACTGCCAACTTCTGCCAACTCCAGGGTGTGATTCATCCAATTTTTGGGCTCCTGAAGCCAACTCCAGTGTCTCTTTAAAGTAATATTTGGGCTCCTGCTGCTGCTGCCAACTTCTGCCAACTCCAGGGTGTGATTCATCCAATTTTTGGGCTCCTGAAGCCAACCCCAGTGTCTCTTTAAAGTAATATTTGGGCTCCTGCTGCTGCTGCTGCTGCCAACTCCAGGGTGTGATTCATCCAATTTTTGGGCTCCTGAAGCCAACCCCAGGGTCTCTTTAAAGTAATATTTGGGCTCCTGTTGCTGCTGCTGTCAACTCCTGCCAACTCCAGGGTGTGATTCATCCAATTTTTGGGCTCCTGAAGCCAACCCCAGGGTCTCTTTAAAGTAATATTTGGGCTCCTGTTGCTGCTGCTGCCAACTCCTGCCAACTCCAGGGTGTGATTCATCCAATTTTTGGGCTCCTGAAGCCAACCCCAGGGTCTCTTTAAAGTAATATTTGGGCTCCTGCTGCTGCTGCTGTCAACTCCTGCCAACTCCAGGGTGTGATTCATCCAATTTTTGGGCTCCTGAAGCCAACCCCAGGGTCTCTTTAAAGTAATATTTGGGCTCCTGCTGCTGCTACTGCCAACTTCTGCCAACTCCAGGGTGTGATTCATCCAATTTTTGGGCTCCTGAAGCCAACCCCAGGGTCTCTTTAAAGTAATATTTGGGCTCCTGCTGCTGCTGCTGTCAACTCCTGCCAACTCCAGGGTGTGATTCATCCAATTTTTGGGCTCCTGAAGCCAACCCCAGGGTCTCTTTAAAGTAATATTTGGGCTCCTGCTGCTGCTACTGCCAACTTCTGCCAACTCCAGGGTGTGATTCATCCAATTTTTGGGCTCCTGAAGCCAACCCCAGGGTCTCTTTAAAGTAATATTTGGGCTCCTGCTGCTGCCAACTCCAGGGTGTGATTCATCCAATTTTTGGGCTCCTGAAGCCAACCCCAGGGTCTCTTTAAAGTAATGTTTGGGCTCCTGCTGCTGCTGCTGTCAACTCCTGCCAACTCCAGGGTGTGATTCATCCAATTTTTGGGCTCCTGAAGCCAACCCCAGGGTCTCTTTAAAGTAATATTTGGGCTCCTGCTGCTGCTACTGCCAACTTCTGCCAACTCCAGGGTGTGATTCATCCAACTTTTGGGCTCCTGAAGCCAACCCCAGGGTCTCTTTAAAGTAATATTTGGGCTCCTGCTGCTGCCAACTCCAGGGCGTGATTCATCCAATTTTTGGGCTCCTGAAGCCAACCCCAGTGTCTCTTTAAAGTAATGTTTGGGCTCCTGCTGCTGCTGCCAACTCCAGGGCGTGATTCATCCAATTTTTGGGCTACTGAAGCCAACCCCAGTGTCTCTTTAAAGTAATGTTTTGGCTCCTGCTGCTGCCAACTCCAGGGTGTGATTCATCCAATTTTTGGGCTCCTGAAGCCAACCCCAGGGTCTCTTTAAAGTAATATTTGGGCTCCTGCTGCTGCTTGCAACTCCAGGGTGTGATTCATCCAATTTTTGGGCTCCTGAAGCCAACCCCAGGGTCTCTTTAAAGTAATATTTGGGCTCCTGCTGCTGCTGCTGCCAACTCCAGGGTGTGATTCATCCAATTTTTGGGCTCCTGAAGCCAACCCCAGGGTCTCTTTAAAGTAATGTTTGGGCTCCTGTTGCTGCTGCTGCCAACTCCAGGGTGTGATTCATCCAATTTTTGGGCTCCTGAAGCCAACCCCAGGGTCTCTTTAAAGTAATGTTTGGGCTCCTGTTGCTGCTGCTGCCAACTCCTGCCAAATCCAGGGTGTGATTCATCCAATTTTTGGGCTCCTGAAGCCAACCCCAGGGTCTCTTTAAAGTAATATTTGGGCTCCTGCTGCTGCTGCTGCCAACTTCTGCCAACTCCAGGGTGTGATTCATCCAATTTTTGGGCTCCTGAAGCCAACCCCAGTGTCTCTTTAAAGTAATATTTGGGCTCCTGCTGCTGCTGCTGCCAACTCCAGGGTGTGAATCATCCAATTTTTGGGCTCCTGAAGCCAACTCCAGTGTCTCTTTAAAGTAATATTTGGGCTCCTGCTGCTGCTGCTGCCAACTTCTGCCAACTCCAGGGTGTGATTCATCCAATTTTTGGGCTCCTGAAGCCAACCCCAGGGTCTCTTTAAAGTAATGTTTGGGCTCCTGCTGCTGCTGCTGCCAACTCCAGGGTGTGAATCATCCAATTTTTGGGCTCCTGAAGCCAACTCCAGTGTCTCTTTAAAGTAATATTTGGGCTCCTGCTGCTGCTGCTGCCAACTTCTGCCAACTCCAGGGTGTGATTCATCCAATTTTTGGGCTCCTGAAGCCAACCCCAGTGTCTCTTTAAAGTAATATTTGGGCTCCTGCTGCTGCTGCTGCCAACTTCTGCCAACTCCAGGGTGTGATTCATCCAATTTTTGGGCTCCTGAGGCCAACCCCAGGGTCTGTTTAAAGTAATGTTTGGGCTCCTGCTGCTGCTGCTGCCAACTCCAGGGTGTGATTCATCCAATTTTTGGGCTCCTGAAGCCAACTCCAGTGTCTCTTTAAAGTAATATTTGGGCTCCTGCTGCTGCTGCTGTCAACTCCTGCCAACTCCAGGGTGTGATTCATCCAATTTTTGGGCTCCTGAAGCCAACCCCAGGGTCTCTTTAAAGTAATGTTTGGGCTCCTGCTGCTGCTGCTGCCAACTCCAGGGTGTGATTCATCCAATTTTTGGGCTCCTGCTGCTGCCAACTCCAGTGTCTCTTTAAAGCAATGTTTGGGCTCCTGCCCCTCATAGTGATGCCACTTCAACTCTCTTGAATTCAATTGTGCCGCTCTGCGATTCTATTAGCGATGCCTCTGATCTGCATGTGATATTTCTTCAAAGTATTATTTAACTAACCCAGCACGCATCCTGTGCGTGTTACAGCAAGGCAGAATGGTTTACAACCCTATTGAGGCTCTAGGAGGCTCAGAAATAGCCGTTTTTAATAGCGATTCGTCGCGAATTTATTCGGGTCGAAACGATTTTTGACGGAAAATTCGGCGAATCAGTCGAATCGAATTTTTCAAAAGTTCGCTCATCTCTAATTGCAATCAATAGTGAGGTCAAATTTTATCAAGGTGTTCTCGAAGGGTGAAGCTTGGTGTCATAGCTTTAGAAAAGTCATATTAAAGAGAACATGGCTAACAAAGGCCAGACGTTCCACATAAATGTACATCCATGAGAGGCTCTAGAAATTATAAAAGGATCATATGCCTCCCATATACATCAGACAGCTATCACAGACACGCTGGTGTTTTATGAGCAGATTCTCACAAGTGTAAGTTTCTTTCCTTGCCATTAATAGGGTAATGGAAACACGAGGAGGATGGCGGTGCTGGCTCCAGGCTTTGTGCATCTATGAGATGTCTTGTCCTCCCTGTTTCCCCATCCAAGAGCTGCATTCCTCCCAGGGTCAGATCCCCTTTCACCATGATGCTGAATATCCCCAGATTGGCATCTATTCTCTGCCGCGCTATCAAGAAGCATCTCTTTCATCAGATCAACCCTGCGTTTTCCGGGGACGACCCTATCATGGCATTCCATCCACCAGAAAGTCCCCCACCCATCTCTCCTCTGTTTATTGACCATCACATTCCTGTGCTTCATCATTCCCAGACTCAGCAGATTCAAGTTTCATGAAATCCTCTACCAAGTACAGTACAGCGAATGCTTATGTGCCCCGATGAGATTTCAAGGAGAAAAACTTTACCCTGGAAACATTTTTGGACTGCAGCCAGCCTGAAACTCCGGACTGTACTGTATCATTACCCAGGCAAAACTTTTTTCATTTGAGCAGAATTAAAACCATTTTGAAGTCATTTTTTATTGATGTGGCCCCATTGAAAAGATTTCGCTTCATATCCTGTTTTCAGCGACCGAATAGGAAGTGAACCTAGGTAAAACCTCTCAAGTGTCCCTCATTTGGAGAAACTGTTCATGTCCCTCATTGTTTTCATTTGTCCTTTGTTGAGGTGTAACATGCAGATTTTTATCAATAAATTATTAATTTGTTTATATTGTTGTAACTGTTACAACCTATTTCCTATCCATCCATTAATGGAGGTGTGGCATAATTTAAAAATTGTCCCTCTTTCCCACCCTGAAAATTTGAAAGTAATGGTATACTGGTTCACAAAGTAATCATAGGAGCAAGAATGTTTTGACTACACTCCCTGCTATCCCTAACCCTATCCCTGTGCCTGGCAGAAGTGTGTATGTAGGAGCAGGATGGATCCTAATTGAGTGTAAGTTGCTGTTGGTGTATATAAAATAATACTAATAGCTATTTAATATTTACCGCTAGCAGTATTAAAGTGGAACAACACCCAGGATTTTGACTATCCTGGGTTTTGGTCCACTTCCCCGGGGCACCCCGATCGGGGGTGCCCTGCTATGTGAAACCCTCCAGATCTCAAGTTACAACTCACTTCACCCCGCTCCTACGGCGCATGCGCGGCCGCTCGTCCAATCAGCGCGCTCGGAGCCGCTGTGGTATGCACGTCAATTAGACGTCTTACCTCAGCGGCTCTGAGCACGCTGGCGGACTCATCTCGCGCTTCCCTCTAACAGGGAGAGCGCCCGCGCTGGCCATTCACAAATGGCCGGTGCGGGCACGCGCCCTGCCAGAAAGAAGCGCGAGATGCGGCCGCAGCCCGCACATACGCCATTAAACCGGGATTCAGGTAAGTGCAGTGAGTGTCCAGGGGGGGGGGGTTCACACAGCGGGGCATCCCGATTTTAGTTGCCCCGTGGAGAGGGATTGGATCGGCCCAGGAATCTTATAGATTCCCCAGGCTGATCACCGTGGGTGTTGGTCCACTTTAATGAGGAGTCCCAGAGCAGAGTTAGCTTACCATTCAGTGCTTGCCTCAGGTTTAAGCCTTTAACTGCCAGCCTACCTAGAGATGTATCCAGGCTATTTTTAACCATTTTGCACTATATATGTTTAACTGTGAAATGATATATTGTTTTTTTTTTAATTTTGGCTTTAACATGAAATGTTGGCTTTCTCAACATTTTTGGGTAAAATATGTGGCAAATAAAATTTAAATTTTTAGTTTCTTTTCTCTTAAAAAAAAACCATATTATGTGTAAAAGCCCAGTTTTTTTCCATTTACAATGGTACCGCATATGCATCGGTAGAAACCAATTCTTGCCCAGGAAACACCACACTGAAAAGAGTTTTTACAAGATTTTCAAATAAAATACAACTATTATGCTCAATATCAAGGGTTAAACCATTAAAAAAATTAAAAAGGCATTCTTTTTTAAAATTTTAAAGTTTAAACCCTTCTTCAGCAAAACCAGTATGGGTACCAGCTAAAGGAGATGGTAGACCAGGGCATGGAGGCTGAGTGACTGGCCCTCAGCCCTGAAGGATACCAGCCCACATAGCTCCCACAGGCATCAGACTCTTCTGCACCCCCTTGGGCTTTGGAGATGTAGGTAATTGGGTTGCGGGGAAGGCTTGTTAAGTCACCAGCTTGCTGGCAGGTCCCTTACCGGCCCCTCCTGCCCTTTGTACAGCTATAGGGGTCTCAAGGTCCCCTTACCAGTTCACAAAGTGACGTAAAAACACACACACACTAGTCAAAGTCTGTTAATTTTGTTTTACTACCTCCATCGTTGAACGCTGCTCTGACTGCCGTAAGTGAGCCGCAGAACCCAGGAGCGGGCAAAGGATCGGGCTCCTGCCGCTCACTCCAGGTCCACCTCTTACTCCCACTGCAGGGAGGGGCCTTTTATACCAGCGGAGTGAGCTTACATCAGGGAGGGAGTTGTCCGAAGCCGGGCGCGGGTGAGAATCGGTGTTCTCTACACACTGAAATCTCCAGACACAGAATCGAAGGCCACCCTGGGGGAAGAGGAGATCTCAGGTGTTGGATTCTGGACAGAATGAGCTGCAACTGAAGTTTACATGGTTGGCAGTTAACAAATGAACTGGCAGCCATGTACATTTTATATGCTTGGTGGTTAAAGGGATTCTTAAGTTTGTACAGGTCCCTAGGCTGCATCATGATTTGAGAACATTAAAATAAAAAAACAAGCCCGAAAATGAACTGATGGTGACCTACTTCAGGGCCCCTGTAAAATGCCTGTATTGCCACACTGCAGTAGGGAAAGTGCATCCTTGCTCCCCTAGCTTTCCACTGCCGGCAAAACCTACCATGCTGGTCTGGTGCACCCAAGGCCAGCGGTCATGAGAAGCATGGAGGTTGATGGGTTATATGGACCATAAATAGGTCAGTATTAGCATGTTATAGGAAGTTTTATTTTAACATCGCAGGGCATCCCAAACTGAGATGCACGCTATGGACCCCATTCTCAATGGTAGTTGTTAGTAAGATTTAATTGCTTCATGAAACCAGCTCATGGTAGTGTTGAATAAAAAATATGGGATAAAATTGAGTAGATATAATATAGAACAGTGTAGGTGTTAGACAGGAAAGGAGGAAACCTACCCATAGTCAATCTTCTAGAAGTGTTATCCAAGATCGCTGTTAATGTAAGCAGAAGAGTGATAATCCAGGATAAGCAGCAGCAGTCAAATTCCAGCTGATACCAGACAGAGCTCAGAGAGAAGTCATTGGCAGCCTGAGGCAAAACAAACTAACAAGACTTGTGCATCTTATGCATGAGAATGTGTATGTCCAGCAGGAACAGAGTCTCAGATGGAGCTAGAGTGCTGAGGAAAGCTGTGGAATATCTTCGAGTTGTTATGCAACCAGATGATCTGCTGAAGTGTACCGTCTGATGTAATTGCTGAAACCTGAATAAAGAAGCACTTGTTTTATACCCAAGAACGTTATTCCTGGACATCGTGTTAAGAGTAAGTGAACCCCACACTATACACCCACCTTACCTTACATCAGGTATGGGAAAACTAGATAGGAACACCAAAGTGTTCAGCTGGGCACTTGCCTTAGAACAAGACAACGGGAATGGCTCTGGCTGGTACCAACTGGCTGACACCGCACTGGCTCACATGGACCACCAGCAACCAGACAGGTACCGAGGCAGGAAAGGCCCCAGCTGGCATGCACTGGCTCACATGGACCACCAGCAACCAGACAGGAACTGAGGCATGAAAGGCCCCAGCTGGCATGCACTGGCTCACATGGACCAGCAGCAACCGACAGGAATCAAAGCAGGAAATGCTACGGCTGGTATGCACTGGCTCACATGGACCACCAGCAACCAGATAGGAACCGAGGCCGGAAAAGCCCCAGCTGGCATACACTGGCTCACATGGACCACCAGCAACCAGACAGGAACGGAGGCAGGAAAGGCTCCAGCTGGCATGCACTGGCTCACATGGACCACCAGCAACCAGATAGGAACCGAGGCAGGAAAAGCCCCAGCTGGCATGCACTGGCTCATATGGACCACCAGCAACCAGACAGGAATGGAGGCAGGAAAGGCTCCAGCTGGCATGCACTGGCTCACATGGACCACCAGCAACCAGAAAGGAACGGAGGCAGGAAAGCCTCCAGCTAGCATGCACTGGCTCACATGGACTACCAGCAACCAGATAGGAACCGAGGCAGGAAAAGCCCCAGCTGGGATGCACTAGCTTACATGGACCACCAGTGACCAGACAGGAACCGAGGCAGGAAAGGCTGCAGGTGGCATGCACTGGCTCACATTGACCACCAGCAACCAGACAGAACGCGAGGCAGAAAAGGCTCCAGGTGGCATGCACTGGCTGACATGGACAACCAGCAACCGACAGGAATCACAGCAGGAAAAGGTTATGGCTGGTACGCACTAGCTCACATGGACCACCAGCAACGTATTTGCTAACATGGAACTCTAGCAACCAGACAGAAACTGAGGCAGGAAAGGCTCCAGCTGGCACGTACTTGCTAACATGGAACTCCAGCATCCAAAAAGGAAACGAGTCAGGAAATGCTCCAGCTGGCCTCACTTGGACCATAAAAGTCATTAATCAATATAAAAAAAAGGGTAAAGACAATATACCCTTTTAAGGCCAAAAGTCGGGTATCACAGGTGGAGGTGATCAGAGCACCTAGCCAGGCAGCTCCACAGCGCAACGTGCTGAGAGTAGCACCAGCAGGCCTGTTATGGAACTACCCAGCCATGACAAAGTCCATACACTGAAGATTATCTACTGAAGACCCAGTGAACTCAACTTTTGTGTCTGGACTCTACTCTCTGCCATGAACACTCACATTGGTAACAGGCCCTTCTCTTCTCCTTGAGTGTTGTTCATTGGTATAAGGGTACTCTCTGTATTGGAATAATTGGAGAAACGAAACGAACATCGCAGTTCAGTGCATAGAGACGTCAAATAAAGGATAACTTTGCATACAGTAGTAAAGGAAAGCTTACTGGCTGGAACACGGGTGGATAACAAGCACCCTCATTTCGGTTATAGCAACCTTTCTCAAGAGGCAGCGGTTCTGAAACCTCGAGGGTTTTGCTTATTATCCAGCCGTGTTCCAGCCACTCTCTTCTACTACTATATGCAAAGTTATCCTTTATTTGATGTCTTTATGCACTGAACTGCGATGTATTTGGTAATCTCTCCTATTCTTCCATTGGGACTCTTGCACCTCCTGCCTACTATATAAATATGGACTTATGGATTCTACCTCCGATGGATATACTGTCGTAGGGGATTACCGACTGTATGTTGGAACCCATTAACTACGCCACCTAGCGGTCATTTATGTATTATTGCCTGTATATTTTTAAATACTATTGATGTCAGTTCTATCTGTATTCTTTTTATTATACTATACCAGTATTAAACGATGCTTTTTGGTGCATCATGTTGCCACGGGTGTTCGTTTCTCCACTTATGGCCTTGATTCAGAGAGTTGAAAAATAATTCTCATGGTAGTAAAAAATTCAATTCATGAGAAAAAAGCCTGAGAATTTCACTGTTAGTGAATCACCAGATAAAAAGACAATGAAAGTCAAGGGCACTTTTTTACTCCTGAAAAAGTATTGAACTTTTTACCCCTTTTTACCTGTAGTAAAAAGTGCCATTGACTTTCATTGTATTCCTATCTGGTGATTCACTAACAGTGAAATTCTCAGGCTTTTTTCTCATTAATTGAATTTTTTACTACCATGAGAGTTTTTTTCAACTGTTTGTGAATCAAGGCCATTCTGTAGGCAAGACATGAAAAAACTATACTCTCCCTAGTGTGTTGGGTGTATAAAATTGGTCACCTCACGTTTGGGTTCTAGCTGAAGGTGGAGAAAAAGCTTCACTAGGCACCTCAGTCAGGCCTATGTAGTCAGCACACGCCCCCCCTTAAAGCAGGAACCAGGAAATATGGTGATCAAAGTAAGACATCAGCAACCCAGGAGCCCAATCTAAGCCATGGGAGCATCAGCGGGTAAGATCTGGAGTCTAATTAAAAAAGTTTGGAAAGAGGACGGTTCCTTTAACAAAATAAACACCAGAAATGAGCTGAGCCCCATCACCAGACCTGCCACATTTTTACTCCACCCAAAGCACTGATGTGACCTTTGTGGACCCCAAGGCAGACGTAGAAAAACATATCCGATGAGGTATGCTGAACCACTGCAAATTACTATTTCCTGCGATCAAGACATGTCAAGAGAAATTGGGGCAATTATCAGCTGTTTTACCAAGCTCAACCTGAAAGAAAGAAAAAAAAAAGAAAATTGAAAGAAAAACAAGAAGTTTCGTCTTCCTGTCAGCTGGCGAGATTTCCCACCGCGATCATAATTGCGAATTTCTGTTCCAGATCATCACGCGTCCCCCCTCCCGGAGAGATAATTGTATTTATTACATAACGCGCTTGTCATTCCCCAGACACGTCTACCTCGCTGGTCTCCCTTTACAGAGCCTTATGTTCTATGAAGTCTCGTGTGTATCTTGGCTTAACCTTAAATAACAACTAAGACTCCAGCCAAAAAGTTTCTTTATAATATCTGCTATCAAAAGGCAGAGTTACAGCCAGTGCAGGGGGCTAATGGCAAATGATAGGGCCCGGCCATGAGCAAATGATCACTCTACCGTGACAGCCTCAAGATACTATGGCCTTGATTCAATAAAGGTAGAACAAAATTCTCATGGTTGTAAAACATTCAATTCATGAGAAAAAAGCCTGAGAATGTCACTGTTACTGAATCACTAGATAAAAAGACAATGAAAGTCAATGTCAGCTTTTACTACAGTGTAGAAAGGAGTGACCAGTTCTCTACTTTTCTTAGGAGTAAAAAAGTGCCATTGACTTTCATTGTTTTCTTAGCTGGTGATTCAGCAACAGTGACATTCTCAGGCTTTTTGCTCATGAATTGAATCTTTTACTACCATGAGAATTTGTTCTACCTTTATTGAATCGAGACCTATGCACTAAAGGGGGATAAAAGACAAGAAAGCTTACAGTATTACCGTATTTTTCGCCCTATAAGACGCACTTATTTTCCAAAAAAATGTCAGTGCGTCTTATCGGGGGAATGCTGGAAAAAAATAAATAAAAAGGGAAAAGTTAACTCACCTCTCCATCGCTCGCGTTGTCCTGGAAGCGGCGGAGGCAGCGGCGCCAGCACACAGACACCGGCCTGTTACAGAGGTGGGCATGGCCGACGCTCGAGCATTGGCCATGCCCACCACTATACCAAGGCCGGGTGTTCACTCTGTGTGCTGGCGCCGCAGAGAGTGAGGAAGCGGCGGAGGCAGCTGTATATGCCGCCTCCTCTATGGCGCCTGTACGTGCAGGCGCTGCGGAGGAGGCGGCAGGTACATCTGCCTCCATCGCTTCCTCTCTGACACACGGCCTTATGCAGCGGTGGGCGTGGCCGGCGCTCGAGCGTCATCCACGCCCACCGCTGTATAGTCCGGGTGTCTCTATCTGCTGGGGCAGTGGAGAAGTGACAGGGATTGTGCGAGCAGCGATACCTCTGTCGTTCGCACTGTCCCTGTCACTTCTTCACATCCCCAGCAGACAGAGACACCCGGACTATACAGCGGTGGGCGTGGCCGATGCTCGAGTGTCGGCCACGCCCACCGCTGTGTGTGTCTGTGTGTAAAGACGGCGGGGAAAGCGGGAAGGATTTAAAGGTGTTTACTTTTTCTTTTTTTTTTTTACTATTGCCTATAAGGGGAATGAAAGGGGGGGAATGCCACACTACCTATAAGGGGAATGGAAGAGGGGGGGATGCCACACTACCTAAATGGGGAATTGGAGGGGGGAATGCCACACTGCCTAAATGGGGAATGGGAGGGGGGAATGCCAGACTACCTATAGGGGAATGCCACACTGCCTATATGGCAATGGGAGGGGGGATGCCACACTGCCTATATGGCAATGGGAGGGGGGATGCCACACTGCCTATATGGCAATGGGAGGGGGGATGCCACACTGCCTATATGGGAATGGGTAGGGATGCTACACTGCCTATATGGAAATGGGAGGGGGGATGCCACACTGCCTATATGGGAATGGGAGGGGGGATGCCGCACTGCCTATATGGGAATGGGAGGGGGGATGCCGCACTGCCTATATGGGAATGGGAGGGGGGATGCCAGGGATCACCTGGTGTACTCACCTTGCAGACATTTCCAGACCGCAGCGCGGGCTGTAACCCTGCTTCCCTCCAGATGATGCACATACTCACTTCTGATAAGTGGGTACACGGAAGAGTGGTGAGCGCTCCAGTCATCTTTGGTTTGGCATTTTGAGGCCAGGCCAGAATTAAATAGCAAGGAGTAGGAGTAGGGATGAGCGAACCGGTTCGGACGAACCGGAATTCGCTCCGAATTTCAGGGAAAATTCGATTCGGCACGACCCCGAATTTTTTTGGGTTCGTGCCGATCGAATTTTCCCTGAAATAAAAAAAAAAAAATGCCGGCATGGTGGGAGCGTGGAGGAGGGCGCGTCATCAGAGGGCGCCTGAGAGCGGCGCCGGCCTCCACGCTCCGACCATGCAGGTAAGTGTTTGCTTTTTAAACAAATGCCGGCAGGCTGCCCGCTCCCACCATGCTGGCATTTTTGCTTAACGGCGGCCCGCTGACAGCGTAGCCGGCCTGCCCGCTGCCACCATGCCGGCATTTTTGCTTAAAGGCGGCGGCCCGCTGACAGCGTAGCCGGCCTGCCCGCCCCCACCATGCCGGCATTCTTTTTTTAAGATGAGCGATTCGTGAAAGTTCGATTCGGGCGAACCCGAATTTCTTGGGGAAATTCGGCGAATCGCCCGAATCGAACTTTCAAGAAGTTCGATCATCTCTAAATAGGAGTATAAGCATTAAACATGGCGTATATGTATTGGAGACTGATAATCTGCTCATTATCAGAATCTGGAGGATAAATAGTGTTTGTGTTCATCTAACTAACACATTAATGGGGATCATGAATTTCTTAGTTACAATATGATAACATGCATATTGTGAGAATTATATTACTTTATAGAATATGTATCTAATCTTATAAAGACAGGTTGTAGGCAGATTATTTTGACACACCCAGAAGGCTGGGGATGCTGGTCACACCCCTTAGTGTTAGTAGATTAGGAGGCCAGTTGCAGGGGTATTCAGTCGATGGACGGGCCCCCTACCTGAAGCATAATGGCTATCTACCTGTGATCTCCTCTCTCCATTATAACATTTATTGTACTGTACCTAACTTATCATGTAATAACTGCCTCTAACATTCAAGGTCTTTTGAGGGAAACTTCAGAAACGTATTGGATTAGTGAAGGATATTTACTGTGCTGGTGAAACCCATTTTCATTTATACATCTTAATGTGTGTGTGTGTGTTGCCTAATTTCTCACACAATAGATTGTTTGTGCGGCATTTGATGGAATATTGCTTCTTAGGACTTTACTGGATGTGTGAGGAGGGCTTCAGCGATCATTGGTTTGTATCAGATTGATGGCCGTTGGGCTCATATGATTATTAGTATTTGCGATATTTATAATATTAATCACAAATAGAAATATTGGAGATTAATGTGCAACAAATATTCATAAATCATATTTTTTCTCTTTTACTTAAGGGGTTATTTAAGAAGGGATAGCGCCAGGTAGTGCCTCGTAGCGGCAGGCACTTTACGCAAAACCACATTTATGAAAGTGAATCTGGTGAGGGACTCCCGTGCCGATGAATTTTATAGGCAGCTCAGAATATAGCTCCGGTGCTCTAGCTTCCAGTGCGCCAGGTATTACCTTTCGTTCAGTGTCGCTCTCTCATACATTTCAATGGCCATTAATTTGACATTTTCTTTTGTTTTTTGTTTTTTGCTCAAATCATTGTGTGGCCTCTCCTGGCTGCAAACAAACACTTTTAAAAACTTTTTTGACTTTTTTTATTTATATGCAGAATTTTCATTACAGGTCTGACACTAAAGTGTTAATATCACAGTGTTAAAACAATGTAAATACGTATGTTTTTGCTTTGTTACAGGTGGATATGTGTTCAAAAACAGCATCTGGCGCTCTATGCTATAGTGACCAGACGCTGTGTGTGTGTCCTATGGTGTGGAGCGCCGAGAGTAAGTCGCACTGAGCTGGCGTTACCTTTCACTCCCTGCAGCGCTCTACTGGTGTTACAGCGCCCAACATATTTCAAATTCATCAATGCCGGCCAGGTTACTACAGCGACTGAGGAGCTTTGTTACAGCGCCCGATACCCGCTTACAGCGTCTACTAGCGGTCGCTCTAAGTGGAGTTAGTAGTGAATCAGCCTCCATGCCTGTCTCTTTCCCATTTATCTCCTGTCTTCCTTATGTTTGTCTCTGGTCTCTTTTCTGTTTTTCTCTCCTGCACTAAGCAACCATTAATTAACATGATGCGCCATTCTACCATTGCAAAGAAACATTTCGAGTTTGTCTCCGATTGATAATGAAGCATCATTATCAATCGGGGACTAACCCCAAATGTTTTGCAATGGTAGACCGGTGCCCCCTAGGCTGTTGGGGCAGAGAACAGTTCTATTACACCAAATGATCATCCAGCCCTTGTCAGCACAAAACCAGAAAAAAATGTCAGGATAACATCCATGACTATAGTCTAGCAGAAGGTGACATTTTAAATCTATTACACACGGTCGCAAAACACATTATACGCCTGATTTGCCCTGCATTGCAAATGTTTATTCATAATAAGCATTAACACAAGAATTGGCATTCGAAACTACAATTTCCCTTTAAATACACACACACACCCCTACACACCTTTCACATCTCACCCTTGGGGAAATTGCTCCCTATGAGGACAGGTTCCTCCTCGCCAAACAGATCGGAATAATAATTACTCTGAACATTTCCTACACATGGCCCCAGCAATCATGGTACTGTCGTTATCAGGCGTGGATGCATTCATCAAAAACCATTGTAGGAACATGGAGAACTACAAAATACGGCAAGCTGATTAGCACTGACAGATCACACTGCTTCATGCTGGCCACCCAGTATCTTTACCAAACTGCATGGCCGAGAATTCCTTCTATGGCCCAGACTCAATAGAAAATGTTCCTCAAAATATCTCCTAAAATTAAGAACAGTGTTATGCTTAGTACAGAATAAGGCATTAAAATAAGGTTAACCGAGTTTTGTGCTTGTGACTATCCTGGGTTTTGTTCCTTGTGTGATCTGTGTGAAACCCCCAGAACACCCAGTACAAACTCCCCATTCCCCAAACCTATGGCGCATACATGAGCTCTCATCCAATCAGCTATGTGCTTGACAATGGAGAGCGAAAACAGGCCCACCCCCAGATGTGGGTGCACTCCCATCCCCAGCCTATCTGAAAGGCTGGGTTTGGGAGCATGTTTGTAAATGGGTTAATCTGTTCTAACTTAGGTGTGGACCTAGGTGGAGAAAAGATTAGTGTAGGTGCGCTGTGGATAAAAAAGGCAGATTAAAAGGGAGAGTAAATAAAGGGTTAATGTTCCTGTGAGGAAAAATAGGTTAGTATATATACATAAAAGTCTGAATAAATAAATGCAATAGCATTACCAAAGTGAAGTTTTGTTTGTGGGGGTGTTTCCACCTTTAAATTAAATCAGAAACAACTAGGTATCATTGCCTCTGACTAATTAGGCCTCAAAAATTGTTGGAATTTGTAATCTTGCTGTCTGAGGGATTTCTCCTCTCAGGTAGCGTTATACAGATTGGTTGGTGTTAATTACACTATTGGCCCTGTATTCTGAGTTCTTTGAGCTGGTTTGTGATGTATGATTCCTTGTTCAGGGTGAGTTGAGTTTCTAGCGGGTTGGAGAAATGTGGTTGGTGGAACCTAGATGGTTTAGAGAAAAGGTTCTAGTGGTTAGTGCAGATTAATTAGTTGAGATCTGCTTTAATGTTCTGATTTTAGATGTGTTGTGAGGCTTGTAACTGTTGTGGGGGAAATGTGAAAACTTGTAATTAAAGGTAAAACGAATATAAGGAGATTGTATGACTTACAGTTTCGGTAAGTTGATTAAAATTGATGCAACAATTAGTACAGTATATGCTCTGTGCTTTTTATCCCCCGCCACAGCCTGGATTGGCTGTGGTTTTACTTGTATCCTTTTAATTAACAGTAAACGAATTCAAGGAAATTGTATGAATTACAGTTTCAGTAAGTTGATCAAAATTGCTAGGAAAATTAGTGCAGTTGATGCTCAGTGCTAGTTACTCACCACCACAGCCTGGATGGGCTGTGGTATTAGTTATAGTGCAGAGGGTGCAGGTGAAAAAACTGAAAAGCCGGTTATTGCAGAGGGCGCAGGCAGGAGCGGCGCTGAGGTTTCCTCTGGGCTGGAGAAGTGTAGGGGGCGTTGGTCTGGCTGCTTTGGGTAGTCCGATCTGAGCTGGCAACCGTAGGTAAGGTGGCGGGCAGGCAGAGAGGAGAGCTGGTTCGCGGCTGGGTTTAAAATTGAAGCCGCAAAGGCGGCAGGAAAGTAGCAAAGTACTTGCCAGATTTAAGTCTTTGGAAAGCTTTTGTAAAATCGATAGAAAATTGGTTCACCGACGGCCGTTTCGTCTATGACGTTGTCGAGGGAGCATGTTTGAGTTCAGAGATGCTGGCAATGTGGCCACTCTTGATCCGGAATGATTATCTCGCAGAGGGAGCTGCCAGAAAAGGCAAGCTTTGCGGCACCCTGGGGGGATTCCACACAGTGGGGCATCCTAATTGGGAATCTGCAGGGGATGACCTTCCAAGTTGGGCTTTGTTCCGCTTTAACCCTTTAAAAATGCCAGCCACGTAAAATGTACGTGGTTGCCTCTCCGTCACTTAAGTGCCAGCCACGTAAAATTTACGTGCCTGGCATTTACCCCTGCTAGCGGGCAAAAAAAAAAAAAAAAATACTCACCTGACCCCTCGTTGGATCCGGCCGGGTCTCCTCTTTAACTTGGAGGAGAGCCCCCGGAATAGGCCGCCCCCCCCCCCCCCGCTTCTGCAGCAGCAGCTGCTAACTGTAAAAAAAAAAATAAATAATAAAAATGACATTCACTTACCTGCGTGTGCGCTGGCTCCTGCTGTCCCTCCTCTTCACCTGGGGGGCCTCCCATCTTCCCCCAGGAGGCTCTCTCCTCTTTCCTCCTCGATGGCGGCCGCCATCTTGCCGCTAAGCCCCGCCCACAAGGGGGCTAATGACGTCATCCCGGCCCCGATCTCAGGCTTCAGCCTTCTCAGCTGTCAGATGCCGGTGATCGGTGCCGGGGAAGGAGATCCTCTGATCTCCTGCCTCCCCCTTCTCTGGATGCCGATCACCGGCATCTGTCATCAGAGCGGCGAGGGACAAGAGCTTACAATCGGAGGTAAGTACAGTAAAAATTTTTTTTTAATATAATACTTTTTATTAACGTGTGTTGTTTTTTTTAACAGTTAACCATTTGTGAGCTGGTAAGGGGTCCATGAGACCCCTTATACCAGCTCACAAGGCTCTGGGTCTGGCAAGTCACCTGCGGCTAGCGGGTGATTTGCCATTAACCCCCAGCCCCCCATTATCTGCCTCCCCAACGGCCGGGGGGGGCAGAAGGGCCCGGGCCACTTAGTGGCTATGTGGGCTAGTAGCCTGCAGGGCCAGGGGCCACCAACGCTGGCCCCTGCGCCCTGTTCTACAAGCCCCCATAGCTGGCCTGGGTCGGTAATGCTGGGTAGGGGGGAACCGACGTCATTTTTTGGGGGGATTTTTAAGGGTTTTTAACCCTTAAAATTCCAAAAAAAATGGGGTCCCCCCCCCCCCCGGAGGGGGGACCCTATGTCGTTTTTTTTTTTATTAACCCTTTTGTGTTCTGTCATCCAGCAGCTATAAAAGGCTTCTAGCAAGTGAGCAGAAGCCAGTGATCGCCAAGGGACAGAGTGCTCCAGTATGGATGGGAGGTAAGTATTAAAAAAAAAATATATATATATTTTTTCTCTTTGTGTGTCTGTGTTTTTTTTACATTTAACCCCTTGTGAACTGGTAAGGGGTCCATGAGACCCCTATACTAGTTCTCAAGGCTGGGGGGATGGCAAGTCACCTGCGCTAGCCGGTGACTTGCCATTAACCCACGGCACCCCCATTACCTGCCTCCCCAAAGGCCAGGGGGGGGCAGAAGAGCTATGCGGGCTTGTAGCCTGCAGGGCCAGGGGCCACAAAAGCTGGCCCCTGCGCCCTCTTCCTACAAGCCCTGCATAGCTGGTCCCGGGCTGGTTACTTACTTAAGGGTTACCCTTAAAAATCCCCCCCAAAAAAATTCCCCCCCCCCCCCCCCCCCCCGGGAGGACCCTATGTCATTTTTTTTTTCTCGATTTAACCCTTTGTAGTGTGGATGGTATTTGTATTTTATTTGTAAATGTTAAAAATTACTTGTTTCAGTTAGGGGGGTCTCCTGGGCAGGAACAGGGGGCTACCGATAAATATGTGGTACCGTTCTAATCGGTAGAAATGGGGCTTTCACATGCAATATGGTTTTCCCTAATAAAATACATTTTTTATTTAAAATAAGGGAGGCAATTTTCTAAAAAAAAATTTTATTTATTTATTTTTTTTACTTAATAATAAATAAAATTAATAATAAATAAAATTTACAAACAAGACATTTCATGTTAAAGCCTAAACTCTGCTGCAAAATATATATATATATAATTTTCCTGAAAATTCCAGCAAAAATGTCGCAAAACATGGTGCAAAATGGGGAAAAATGACCTGTCAACAGAGGGTGACAAAATCTCAAGTAGGCGGGCAATTAAAAGGGTTAAAAGTAGCTATGCATGTTGGGTATTGTTCTGTTCGGGGGACCTTGCGCTTTCAGACTTAGCTTGTTTTTTCTTGTTTGCATATTTATATTTTAGGAAAAGGTGTTTTTTATTCAGCTTTTTTATACATTTTTTAGGGAAACCCTGCGCAACCAAAGAACTCTTTGAGGGATCAACTCCAGAAAGATGAGCCCACTACAACAAGCTGGGTACGCTTAGAAAGCTTAACATGTGTACTTTCAGGGAATATATGGTTTATGGGGGATATTCCAAATGTAAAGGGTTGTTTTGGTTGAAAAATCGCAAGGTGCGCACTTTGTCTGCAGAGCTGAAATTTTCAAGAAAATTTACCGTTATGCTCATGCTTTACTTTGGGGTGTTTGGCAACTCTTCCCTTGACAGTAGCTATGCATGTTGGGTGTCGTTCTGTTCGGGGGATGTTGCTTTTTCAGATTATACTTTTTTCTTGTTTGTATATAGTTTTTTTAGGAAAATGTGGCTTTGATTCTGCTTTTTTATCCTTTTTTTAGGGAAACTCTTTGCAACCAAAGAATACATTGAGGGATTATTTCTAGAAAACTGTGGCCACATCAACAAGCCTGGTACACACAGAAAGCTTGAGGTGTGTACTTCCAGAGAATATATAGTTTGTTGGGGGTATTTCAAATGTAAAGGGTTGTTTTTCTGGAAAAACTGCACGGTGCACATAGCACATAGCATAGTTGTATTTTATCAGAAAATCCCCTAAAGCGCTGTTTCAGTTTGAGGGAGTCTCCTGGGCAGGAAAGGGTGTCTACCAATACATATGTGGTACCGCTGTAACCGGGAGAAATTGGTATTTCACACGCAATAAGATTTTATTGACAAACTTACATTTTTTATTACAAAAAAACACTACAAATTGTAAAAAATAGATTTTTTTTTTATTTTTTTGCACATATTTCGCCAAAAAATATTGAGAATACACCTAAAAATTACAAGCAAGACATTTCATGTTAAAGCTCAGACTCTGCTGAAAAAAACAATATATCATTTTCCTGGGAAATCCCTGGAAATCCCTTCAAAAATCACATTTGAACATGGGGAGCGCAAAATAGTGCAAAATGGTCTGGCAACAGAGTGTGACAAAAGCTCCAGGTAGGCTGGCACTTAAAGGGTTAAAGTGCTCAAAAGTTGTTTATTAACACATAAAAGGTTCACACCTTTCCAGAAAAGTAAGGCCTCTTCACACTCCATGGAGGCCCTGTTTTCAAAATTGTGGGAAGAGGCCAAGAGGAGGAGGACTGGGTTTGTGGCCTGGTGTTTTCCCTATCTCCCCCCTCCCTGCTAACCCATGGCTGTGCCACCGCCCCTGGGAATGGCTTACTGCATTTCCAATGCAAAGGGCATCTTCTGCCACACCTGCCAGTGGCTTAGCTGGTGCTGAGGCCATGAGGGTCTCTCAGGTGGCCCTTGCTCTGCGGCACACGAAGTCCTGCACGCTGAGGGAGAGAGCGGATGCCAGGCAGAGTGACCTACCTGTACATATTCATGCTTTTGCCACTGGTGCGTTTTAATTTGGAGAAGTGTGAAAAGGGAAGGAGCACAAAAAGGAAAAAAACTTTCATCTCCATAAACTGCATGTGCTATATCCGTGGTCCAATAAATGCAATCTAAAAAATCTCAATGCCCAGAGCAATCAATTGTTCATATGTGCAAAGCTTTCAACCCCCCCCCCCCCCCCCAATCATGACAGAAAATGTCAAGGGATAATCAATTAAACAGGCTAAGGGATAATCAATTGATCTCAATATATACAGAAATTCCTGTTCCCAAAGGGGTGGAGGGGCTTGCAATACTAACAACTATCACTCTAATATAAATACCGCCCAGTATTAGTTGTAGTGTTTCAGGTGGGTGAACAACTTTATCCCGTGCGCTCCGCCATGTGCCCACAGCTTTTATGTGTCCCACGAGTGCAGCGTCGCTGGAGTATATCTGAAGTATATAGCAGCTTGTAATCCTTGAAATTTGGAGTGGCTTAGCATAATATTCAGTTCAATAAAATCGATATACTATATCTCTCCTTATATACTTGTGATATCTGAATTGAGTCTAACAGTCTAAAATAAGCAGCGACTAATTAGCTTATATAGCTATGGCTATTTTTGAATATAGCAACACTCTTCACATATTCCCCAACAATATACCAATGAAAGCCTATTTTACAAAACCCTTATTTGGGCGCCTTTGGGCATCCCACTTGGGCCCCGAACATAAAAAAAGACTCTTCTCTATACACCAGTAAACCCTTGACAATATGTCAAGTCTCCCTCAAGTCTCTGGAAAGGGCATCGTCTTAGATGTTATATCCAGTCTTCTCTATATGTCAACATGCCATCCATTGTCCCCCGTTAATATACACGTGTCCTAATGACAAAAAACAAAAGTGTATCAATGTGCACTTTCAGACTCAAATTCTTACAATGTCACGCTTCTCTATATCCCCCCCCTGTGAACACCTTAAACATAATTTAATGCTACCAAAAATGGTATCCACCATTGACCATCCCCATGCTTAGGAGGGACACCAATAAACATGGGCCCAATCTCCCTATATGGTAGTGACCCCCACCCAATAATGTGCCTTCCACAGGGGCAGTGACGTGCAAATACCAATTGGACAGGACATCGCAACGTACAATACCAGCAATCGCACATATGCGGTAAAGCGGGATAAAGAGGATGTATTCATTGATAAATAAGGCCCTATTGTTTAATAAAGGGTCCATAAGCTATATCCTCTTTCAAACCCCGGGGTGTGGCCGCGTCCAAACGAAAAACCTATTTGAGTTCCTCTTGAAGTAGCCTCCTTTTCAAATCACCCCTCACGTGAGCCTAACTGTACTCGTTGTAGACCTATTACCTTCAATTGCTCACATCCAGATGAGTGATACTGGAGAAAATGTCTAGCCACAGGTGTAAGGGTCTTGCCTCCAAATCTCGACTCTAGACAGATGTTGGACAGATGTGACTACGTACATCTTTGGGTATGGGCATTTCAGCACATACACCACCGACGTTGTATTACAATTAATGAAATTATTAAGCAAAAACTTTTGACCCGTGTAGGGATTTGTAATCTCTTTAACTTTTGCCATATGTTTACATACCGAACATGATCCACAGGGGGCACACCCCTTTCACACGGCGGGAGCCATGCCGTGTCCTCACGTGTGAAATGACTGTGGCATAGTTGATCTTTGATGTTCCGTGCCCTCTTTGCCACCATACATGGATTCTCCGGGATCCACCTCGCTATATCCCTGTCACTTCTTAGGATTCCCCAGTGTCATGTCAGAATGGATCCAAGGTTTCCCCATTGTTGATTATAGGCTGTCACATAACCTAATTCCTTTCTTGGTGTACTTTTCTTACTCCAAAATAAATCAAGCCAGTTGATATTCCGTGCCCTCCTGTATGCTCAAGATATGATTCTCTTTGGATAACATTGAGCCTGAGGTCAACTTGTCAGTCCAGCTGCTTGTCGTGTAAACTCCTCGTTATTTAAACAATTTTTCCTCACTCTTAAAAATTGTCTCGTGGGTATCCCCTTCTTTAGATGTCCTGGATGGAAGCTACTGTAGTGTAGTAGGCCGTGGTTTTTCGGAACAGGGTGCTTTCAATCATGCCATCTTTGCGGAGAGAGAGTTCCAGAAATTCATCCGTCTCTGTGGATAGTTGACACATGAGTTAAATGTTCTGGTCATTATTGTTTAAAGCAGCAAAAAAGTTTTCACACTCTGCTTGAGACCCATCCCACAGGACCAGAATGAATCTATGAATCGAAACCATGCCACGACATGGTCATGGTATTGGACTGGTCCATTGCTTCACTCAAAACCACCTCTCTCTCCCACCAGCCTAAAAACAAATTTGCTACTGACGGAGCACATGGTGCCCCCATTGCAACTCCCATTCACTGCCTGTAATGGCAATTACCGAACATAAGTTATGTTCCAATAAAAAATTGAGGGCATCAAGTACAAAAGCCCAATGCTCTGGATGCGTATTAGACCCCATCTCGAGAAAATATTTCACAGTTAGAATTGGGTGCTCATGTGTGATGTTAGAGTATAATGACTTTACATCACATGTGGCCAAAATGCAGTTCGGTGGTAGCTGCATCGAATCTAACTTCTGCAAAAGATCCAATGAATCCCATAGATATGATGTTAGACCTACCACATGTGGTTTCAGAAAGCCGTTCACAAAAATGCATCAGCGAACCATTTCCTGAGACAGTTGGGCAGTCTTTTCCGATCCTTGTGAATCTTTGGTAGGACATATAATGTGGGAATCACGGGGTGGTCCACCTTTAGAAAATCAAGTTCATTTTTATTAATTGTCTTAACTTGGAAGGCATGGTCAATCAACAGATCTGTCTTTCTTTTATAGACTAATAAGGGATTGTAGGTAAGCCTTTAATAATAGCTAGTGTTGCTCAATTGTCTCCTAGCTTCCTCCATATAGAGGCCGACAGGGAGGACAACTATGTTGCCCCCCTTGTTGGCCTCCTTGATGACAATGTCCATTTGTTTCTTCAGATTTCTTAAAGCCTGCCATTCCCCTCTGGTGAGATTCCTCATCCCCCCATTTTCTGAAAGGTTTCTAAGGGCCTCACTTACTAGCAGGTAAAGGACTTGAATTGGAGGACTGATAGCGAATGATGGGGTGAAAGTGGACTGGTTACCATATGTCTTCCCAAAATTCTCCCCTCTTGTCCATCCAAATCCTCCAAAGTCTCCAACATCTGTAAATCCTGTGGGTCCAAATCTATCCCATCCTGGCGATGTTAAAGAACTTTTTCAATAACAGATGCCTGCAAACAAGGAAGAGATCCTTAGTGGCTTCAAATTTGTTAAGATCACTAGTTGGGGAAAAAGAGAAGCCCTTTTGCAGGACTGACATAATCTGATAATGGTATCTCTGTCAAGTTGATGCCATACCCCCATCTCCTGCAGTCCGGTAGTCTTAGATCTAAATAGTTTTTCTCTTTTTGATTTGCCTAATTGCCTAAACTCTTTTTGAATCGTCTAATTCGTCCGCGGTGTCACTGCTGGACAAAAAAGTACTTTGTGAATGGGTCAAACTTTCCATAGATGTCACTCCTCCTCTGGAGTTTGAGTGCTGTTCCCTAGGTGGATATTCCCGTTGTTTACTCTTTTCTGTTCATGTTTGGACAATTCCATTTGCATTTTTTGAATGAACGGAGCCACAATCTGCTCCTGTTTAAATTTGTCTAGTTGCCCTTCTAATTCGATAATACGAAATTTGACAGTTAGTTAGTAGCTCCTTGTCATGGTCAATCAACATGCCCATGATTATTGTAGAGCATTTTGCAAGTGACAAGCAAACTAAAACTGATACTCGTCAAAGCATATATGGTATATTTGTAAAATGTGTTACCCTATTCCTTACTTTGACATTGAACCTGAGGTAGGCGTTATATTATTTAAGGGGGACTGGTCCAATTTTATTCTTCTTTCTTATTAGTTATCAATTTCCAGCACCCCAAAAGTAGAATTGGGTTGTTGGGATTTATCCTTTTTCATGTAATCATAATCTAAGTCCATTGATTTCCTTTGCTCTGCACATTTGTTTACGTAAAACAGGCAACTTGCCAGTGGTAAAAATGACCTTTAAAAAGTTGTCAGCGCACACGTGCATTGGCTAAATAGAGGCTTTACACATTAACGATGCTGCAGAGCTTATATTGACAAGCCTTCCATGAAATCCCACAGTTGCACTATACAGTATATTATGTAGCGCAGGCCATTGTTCTCTGCAGACAATGCTGGGACTGTGGAGAGACCAAACTCAGGATCAGAAATGGAATGCTTTTAATGGAGAGCAGTGAGTGTAAAGCACACCGGAGCGCCTCCTCTGACAATGCAGCATTGTGTCATGGCCAGCAGGCATGGATGGTGAACAAACGTAAGCCTCCTTCTGGATGGGGAAAATGGATGTTTTAGTGGGAACCCCAGGGAAAAGCAAAGGTCTGAGATTAAAAATGCCCAATATTTTATTAAAGCGGACCTGTACACATGAGTGAAAACCTTTTTGACTGAGAACGAGTTTATTATAGTCAAGTCAATTACATACATGGAATTTGTTTTGCCATTTTGGCACATTTAGAAAAGTAGAGGGAACAAAACAGGAAAAATCTACAAATGGGGGTAAAAGGAATGTTCTACAAATAATAAAACTAGTTCTTGTCCCCTCTCCTCACTTCTCTCTATCATATCTTTGTGTGATCAGTTTAAGTGGATCTATCACAAATTTGTGTAATATTAAAAATCCATATAAACACGTTGGATAATGAGAGAAGGGGTCACTTATACACCTAAACTGAATAAAACTCCTGGCAAGCTTGTGGTCTAGTCTCTCATGGTAGGAATAAAATCGAAGGGTGATAGGTTTAGTGTATCAGGGGTGACAGAATCTGTCACCCCTGATTACTGTCTTCTTCCATTAAAATAAAGAAACAGGCCTAGCTGGCTTTTTTTGATGCTGAGTGTATAAGTGACCCCTCCATCTGCCATCCAGCATATTTATATGGATTTTTATCGTTGGGCCCTTATTTGTGATATGGCCCTGAAAAAGATAAACAGATCGCAAAAAACGGATAACAGGATATAACTGCAAACCGTTTCAAACAACTATACAGTTAGACTGGAAAAACACCAACAGTACGGTGCTCCCCACCGCAAAAGCAAACCTTTTCATTCAAACCGAGCCCTGTTATTGGCCGCCAAGGTCATGTGACCACAGACAAAACAGACTGCAGGCCCTCGAATGGACCCATATCTATAAAATAAATCTGGCTCCACCACCACCAGGGATAAAACAAACTTCCCACATACTGCCCTTACCCAAAACAAATAGTGGAAGTCTAATTAAAAAAAATTCTGGTGCCACGACGTTATGCTCTGAGACAGCTCCATCCACACAACCCCGAAGCCCAGAGGCTGGCTATGTTAGAAAGCATTAACGAGACATTCCAGTGAGCAAGTCCCCAAAACACCCTACCCCTCAAGAAATACTGCCCCCCTAGCCCCCCCATCAAGAGGAAAAATGTCCCATCATGCAGAGTAACTGAGCCTTAACATGCAATGTTCTAAATTAACACTGTATTTTGGTTGTTTCCTCAAAGTTTTAATTCAGCTCCAAAGTATATTCCATGCTGCCTGCCTAGGACCCCCAAGAGCCTTTTTAAAGTCCCTTGGTGGGAAACTAAAAACATGATAATAGTTTTCACAAGTATTTTGGTCTTTAACTGGTTTTATACTGATGATTTGTTTCTGTTTATATGACTTATTCTCTCCCTTTTCTCTATTTCATTTTTTCCTGGCCACAACCCTGGACCCTCCTGCTACACCTTATGTATCGGTTTTATAATATCGCTTACTTATTCCTGTGTATGTTCGGGGTTTTCTTCACATAAGAGGTCTAAAGCTCTTAAACCGGACCTTTACCATGATTTATTGAAAAGCCCAAACCCTTATAAAATGATTCCGCAGCATCTAAAATTAATACATTTTAAGTTTTTAGTCACTTACTTATTATTCTTTCCCCCACTGGGCTTTAACTCTGTTCAGGACTTTAGGATGCGGGCGCGGCCATCTTGACTCAGAAGCATCATACATACTGAGGGAAGTAGAGCGGGATAAAGTACAGGGGGAGGGTTATGGCTGTGCTTTGCTCAGACAGAGCAGAGCTGGGGTCAGGAAAAGGTCAGCAATTCCAGAATGCAGAGCAGCACAGTTAGAAGGCACTTCCTGTTTGCAGGCTGCCTGATGTCCCATGAGCCACCATCTTGGATGTTTAAAGGCTCATAACATTTAGTAGATGCAGGTAGGATTATTTTTAATATGAGCAATCTGTATGTACAGGGTGTGGGAAACATATAAGATATGCTCTTATTTAGAGTGAAGGTCCGCTTTAAATACTTTGATCCACCCAAGCCAAAATACTTTTTCTGCAATAGACGCATTTTGCAAGGGTCTCACGCCCAAAATATCTGGATTATATATCTCCCCCTTTTTTCCATTTCAGTTCTGTGGAAAAGAAGCATGAGGAATTGATTGCTTTTACTCTCTTTGTTTGAAATTTCTAAAGAAGGTATCTCATCCATGTGGGCACCTAGCAAGATATTGAGGTCACTCTCTGCCTCTATTATGCACCAAGAGCCTTGATTATCAAGCACTATGCGACATTGGTGCAAAATATAATTTATATTTATATATATTTTTACACTGACGCATGTTGCTGCACTGCAATAAACAGTAAAACTAAAACATTAGCTAACAACATTCTGAAAAAATTATGAGTTTTATATTTGAATTCTTTGATTTGCACCAATGTGGCATAGTCTGGCAGATAATCCTTGATAAATCAGGCCCCATATATTTATCGGTCTGTTATAAACGATAATCTCAAAGGCACCTAATGATGTGTGGGGATTCTAAAGGTTTTTTTCGGCCTCCATTGTTAGATAAACTCCCCCATTCCCTCATACTTAAAGTGGACCAAAACCCAGGATTTTGACCTGAACGGAGGTGCCCCGCTGCGTGAAACACCCCAGATCACCGAAGTCAACTCACCTCTTCCGGGTCCTACGACGTGTGCGCATCCCCCGCTTCCCTCTAACAGGGAGTGTTTCCGCACCGGGCATTCACAAATGCCCGGCACGAGCCCTGCTAGAGGGATAGCGGGGGATGTGGCTCGCGCATGCGCAATTGGACCAGGAAACAAGGTAAGTGCATGGGGCAACCTGGGGGTTTTCACACAGCGGGGCATCTCGATTTTGGATGCTCCAGGGGGAGGGAATCAATCGTAGTGGGTTTTGGTCTACTTCAACGTCTACCCCCACTCATGCTCATGTGTAAGCAGGGCTCTCAGGTGTTTATCAAGATGGTGTCTCCCATGCAGTTCAGAGGCACAGAATCTTCATGTTATTTCCAAACTTCTACATGGAGGTAAGCCCTCTCAAACAGTATACGCCATTGATAGTCAAAAGGTGGCATTATGGGAAACAGATTACTTACTAGATTTTAGCGTAATAATATGTATACTACTCATTGTTAAAGTGGACCAACAGTCAAAAATGTATTAAACCAGACCAACACAACAAACAGTGCTCATAGGCATCCCTCTGCACATAAAAATGCATTTACCTTTTTCTAACTCCTGCTATAGCAAATTTTAGAAAGAAAATTGCGGCTCATACATTTGCAGGCCAAGTGCAAACAGGAAGTGCTGCTGGGCTTCCTGTTACAGTGCATTGTCAGTTAGGTCAGTTGAATCTAGGCAGCAGCAGGGCTGAGATTTTGGGAGAGGAAGCTCCAAAATGGCCGCTACCTTTTCCAATTGTGCCAGGCTGTTGGTCCGGTTTAGGAAAAAAACGCCACTAATCTAAAATCATTTTAATTGTAAAATATTTTAAGTTTTTAGTCACTTACATATTAATCTTTCAACTCTGTTCAGGGCTCCAGGAATCATCCGCCTCCATCTTGCCTTAGAAGCATCACATACTGAGGAGAAGAGACGGGGTGTAAGTGCAGGGGGTGAGTTATAGCTGTGCAGACACAGAGCAGAGCTGGTGTCAGGAAAGAACAGCAATCCCAGAATGCAGAGCAGCATAGCCAGAAGACACTTCCTTTCTGCAGGCAGCCTAAGACTCCATGGGCCACCATCGTAGAAGTTTAAAGGCTCAGAAAAAGCACTAGGTGCAGGTAGGATGACTTTTAATGTGGAAAATCTATATACGCAGGGTGGGGGGGCATACAAGATATATTACTTATTCAGGGTGAGGGTCCGGTATAAAGTGAATGTCTTTGTTAAAATTGGAAAAAAAGCAATATTTACCTGACCTCTGGCATGCTCAATTCAAGTGCTGCAGTCTTCCTGCTGTTAACCCCAATACTAACAGCATGATCCTTTGTTTTCTTGTGAAACACCAGGGTGTGAATGTGTGTATGTGTTGCAGGGGGTGTGGGTGGCTGATGTGATGGGCATCTGAGGGTATGTGTGATTTGAATGTGTTTGGATTGGTGTGGGGGGATCATGAGGCATAATATCGGTGGTTGTGATTACGGTTACGGTTGTGATACACTATGGGCATCCTGATTGTTGTCTAAAATCATCATTATACTACAGCAAGTCCTTCTCAGCCCCTGCACATGAGACTGCTGAGCTTTACAATACTTAACATTGTTTATGTTATTCATAATGAAATATTCGAAATTCTAAACCATTTTATTTTTTTGTGGCCTGCGCTCTTCAAAATCTTGAGCACCCCTGCTATACTAACCCAGGGGGTAACTAGGCCATGGCGGACCTTGTGCTGATTTATTTTCCTGTATTATATAACCTGATTGGGAAATGGTTCAGTGCAACAATGTGAAACATATTTTCCCCTGACAGACACATGTTCAGCTCTACCCCCAGCATATGTTAAGCCCCAGGAGAGCCTCATATCATGTTCTCCAGTGTGGAGTGACGGAGGAGCCATATTCCCGCCTTAACTGCCAGTCATAGCACAGAACCACATGTGTGTATTTTTCTTTCTGGTTAGTGGTGAAATGGCCCTTCGCCCCTCTCAGGCGGCAGATTTCCATTCCATAACCTGAGCCTCTTAGGTGCATTGTTCTTGGAAGAAGTTCTTTCATTCCCTCTCTTATATTTTCACTTTCCTCCCAGTCTCCTGTGCTTGAAAGAAATATGTGAGTCTAGAAATATGTGCTGAGTTCTGAAGTATCCACCGCAGACTTGTACCACGATGTTTTTTGTTTTGTCAGAGTGATTAAATATCATTAGGGAGAACATTTCCATCCTGATAGATGTGTCCTTAAAAGGTGTGCCGGCTTCCCGTGCCAACTGCTAGAGCTCTGTAAAGCATTTGAATATGGACACTAAGGACAAGGGATACAAGTGTTACATAAAAAGGAAAGTGCTGGTTAGGTTGGATCAGTCTCTCTGATTTATCACTTCTGTGATAGGAGTATTAAAGTGGGTCAAAACCCATGCAAACTCCCAAACCGAATGAGATCAGCACCCCCACCGAATGTTCCCTCTTCTGCTCAACAATCTATAGGGTTTAAAAACTCATAGCCAATTTAGCTTTAAATAAGTTTTTTCTTACTTTTTCTCTTTGCAGACACATCATTAAAATGCGCTTTTGCATTGCATTCTGGGATGCCAAGGGCTCTGGAATGCACGTAATCCCACTCAATCGCAGTGCACATCTCGTGTTTGTGCATAGCTCCATGCCCCACCCTTCTATATTCTATTGCGCATGCGTACAACTTGCTGCAGAACTGCATGGGAGTGGCCGTCTTGTCACACACATAAGCATGAGGGGAGAGCTATGCCAGCAGCAGCCTGTGAGAGAGAGAGAAATGCCTCAGAAACATTGGCAGCTTGTGTTATATAAACACACACTGTTTAACACACTGAATAACTAGTAGCTAGAAGAATTGTGTGTGTGAAGGAAAACCTGCAACAATGTATCTTTATCACTGTTTACTGTGAACTCTGGATTTAGTGCAGACCATCCAGACAATGTAAACTTTATGTATCTTCTAAAATGATACATGTATTTGCTGTGCTGCAAAGCAATGGTGGCTGGTGGCTTTCTATTAGAAATAAAGGAGGATTGCCCTGATTTGTGAGGCAATTTTTTCTGTGGGATTGGGTTTTTATACAAGCTGGACTCATGAATGGGGCAAGATGGCCGCTGCCATGCAGTTATGCAACATATAAGCTGCCAGCTATTTCTTAACATCTGCATAGAGTTAAGCCCTCTCAAATAGTTTATGCCACTTATTGCCAGAGTGGGGCTTTAGGGATGCATTTTTTTTATTTTTGGTCTGCTTTAATAATCTAGCACACCAGATAAAAATACAAAAAGCAATGTCTACAGAGGGAGAAGGCAGTTGTGCACAAGATAATAGCCTTTACTTATCTATTTTTTTTAAAGCAACATAACATTTCTGAGGTTAGTATCCCCAAAAAGAAATCCAGCAAACACTGTAAAAATTAAAGATGCTCAAAACCCTCCGGAGTCGGCCATGAAAGCTAAAAGACTCCAGGGCAGGCCGCTAGCCCTGTAACCCCCGGTTACGAGCATCCCGTGGAGTTTCACACAGTTCATCACACAGTAGCATCCGGGTATGGTATAGGCATCCACAGGAGAGGCTAGTGTCAGTGTCTTTTAGTTTCAATGGCCGGCCCCTGAGTGTTTTGAGCCACATTAAAGTGGAAAAAAATGTGTGATTTTGACTATCCCAGGGTTTTTTTGTGCTCCCGGGGGGATTCCAAATTGGGATGCCCCCATGCTCTGTGAAAGCTCCCAGATCGCCCAGTAAAACTCACTTCTTATCAATCCTACCGCACATGCGTGTGCTATCATTCAGCCAGAGCCAATTGACGTGCATATTAAATGTGCAGCAAACGGCTCTTGTTTACTGCAGTCGGAGTAAGAGTGGCCGCATCCCCAGCAGCAGGTGCGCACCCACCCCCAGCCTGGTGGGGGGGGCATAACAGGATGCAGTGCATCATCGAGGAAGACAACTGCTACATTAAAGCAGAACAAAACCTTACACAGCTGCAGGAACCCCCCAAGATCATCTGTAATTGCTTACCTCTTCCCAGATTAATGGCGCATGTGCAAGTTCTCATCCAATCATAGCTGTTTGCCATGTCTATGTCATTATTCAAACTGCTCTGACCTTCTGCAATGTGAGCACTAGCGGCCACATCACCAGCGCGCACATGCTCCTGTCCCAGCGTGCTCACAGGCTGAAGATGCGGGGGGTTCCATGCTCTCGCTCCACATTGTAAATAGTCGGAGCTGTTTGAGAGCCTGAGCATTCGGCATTGGACCTGGAAGAGATAAGCTGTTACAGGCAATCTGGGGGATATCACACAGCAGGGCATGGCAAATTAAGAACAAACAGAACAAATCACAGAATAGTCAAAAACCTTGGTTTTGGGCCATTTTAAAGTAGCACAAAACTCTCGCTGTCTGGCCTGAGGGGCTTCCTATACCTGGAAACCATGTTGTGTGTGGCCAGTAAACTCACCTTTACCATGCTGTGCTTGCCGCGGCCACATCCATGGCATCCCTGCAACTGTGAACACTCCCGGACACAGCCATCTCATGCAGGCAGACCGGGGATGTGGCCATCTGGCTGTTGCACGTCACCTGGCAGCCCTGGGATTATCCAAAATCCAAATCTGCCAGGGGGTGCAGCAGCATCATCTGAGATACTCAAAAACTATGGACAAAATTGGATTTATGCTTCATTACAGTGGATCAAAATCCATGTTGGCCTGGCCATCTAGTCTAAAATACTATAGGCCATCCAACTTCATTGAGTAAAACCCCAGTGTTTGAGGCACTAACTCACCTATTTTCCAATCCCATAGCACATGTGCATGCTGATGCACACCCTAAGCCATATCTGAGCAGGATTGCGGCTGGCGTTGCACTAGTTTGATTCAGTTTCATCACATCTGTGATGTCAGAGGGGCAAAGACAAGCTGAAAGGGGGCCAGAGCAGTGATTGCCCACCCACCTGAGCCGTGAGAATTGTCAAAGATGTGAGTTTTATCAGGGATCAGTAGGAATTAACACAGTGGTCAGGGCTGGCATTTTGGGTAGGCAAGCCAGGCACATGCCCAGGACTCTGATTGCCCACCCACCTGTGCCGTGAGAATTGTTGAATATGTGAGTTTTATCAGGGATCAGTGGGGATTAACACAGTGGTCAGGGCTGGAATTTAGGGCAGGCAAGCCAGGCACATGCCCAGGACTCTGGAGGGTTGCCCCCTGGTAGCTATCTGACTGACAGAGCTGCTGTTTTAGTAGGCCCTCTAGCCTACGAAATTTTCTCATCTGTCAGCATTGGCTGCTGCCAATATTCTCGAGTTAAGGGAAAACAATTGGCAAAAGTGAGATGGGAGGGGTGATGATAGTTCATAGCAAGGTCAAGCAAACTCCTAAAATTCTTAGGGCAAGGGCCTTTAGCATACTTTGCAGGGGGATGGGAAATCTCAGCACTCTTGCAAAATTAAATTTGAACCAGGCCCATTTTTATTCCCCCACAGACCCCCACCTGACTTTCTCTCTTGATTACCTGGCTGCCTGCACGGCGTTGACCAGTTAAAAAAAAGATTTCAGCACTGAAGCCCTCCAGCAGTTTTTCTAACACTGATTAGCAGATCTCAAGGCTGCTGGGTGACGAGCATCAGCGGGCTAGCCACATCCCCAGTTTCCCTGTGGAATGTGCTGCACACCCGGCCTATCAGAATTGCTGGGGATTTGAACGTCTGATAAGCTGCATCCCTGCTAGCCTCTTACAGGGTATGCTTTTGCCAGCAATTAACAATCTTATGGCTGCCGCCTCTCATACATGCTCCACTATAATCAAAAAGTCATGTAATTAGGTTTACGAGCTGCTGAGCTATGCTTTTTTGGCTACTGCTGCTATTGTCTCTCGTAGCATTTTATTTATGGAAGAACGTGGAAGGATGACACCAACGAAATGTGTTTGTTTCTGGCTGTGTGCTTCCACAGGTTTACCAGATGCACTTCGTAGCATCATCTATCTGCCCGCGTGTCTATCTGCTTGAGAATTCTAGATTGCATGATAATAATTCGAGAGGGCGAAAAAGAAACTTCTTATTAACACTGGCTTTGAGCATTATTGCAACCTTTTGATTAATGCAGTATCAGGTGTTTCTTTTTTTTTTTTACAAGCTATTTGACTACTCAGCCTGCAGTTGTAGTAAGAGTATTCAAAATGTATTAAAACTAGGATAGGATTTGGATTAATCAGCAATGGCTAATTAATGGAATATGAAATAACACAAGTTACACATCTACATATTCAATATATAGGAACACCAAACAGAAGAACACAGAGATTGTTTACAATTGGTGCAAATCATGATGTAGAGGGTCAATCAATATCTAACTCAATTCTGTAGTAAAGGAAGGGATGAATCTAAAAGAAAAAAGTAGATGACGTAATAGAAAATTATCTAATACTGTACATAAATAATTTGTAAATATAACTCTTCAATTATTATGTAGTGTCAGATCTCAGTGGCTGGTGAAGGCACACATAGTTGAGATAGAGGTGGCCAAAGGCTCATGGCAATCAATCATTTTATTATAAAAAGTATGAAAGCAAAATAAAAATATAATATGTGGTTCAGACTCTTGGCCAGCTTCTACAATGAGGAGTCTGAATTTGGCGACTGAAGCGTCACAAAAACGCACGGTTTTTGGTCCACTTTAAAAAGAAATTACTTTTTACACGCAATGCATTTCATGCATTTTTTCAGCATGTGAAACTATGGGCATGGCCGCATTCAAATGGCTGCACAGATTGGCATCCCTCCCTGTGCATGCAACTTTCCGTCCCTGAACATACAACTCCAGTCTGATGCTTGCAGTAGCCAACCTTCTTAGAAACATAGAAACATAGAAGGTTGACGGCAGAAGGAGACCATACGGTCCATCTAGTCTGCCCTTATGTGGTCCTTGGGGTCCATCATCCCTCTGCTCCATCAAGGACCAGGTGGACAAAGTTGAAGTGGGTTGCTGTAGCATACGCTGGACTGGAGGCCGGTTTAAACAATGGACCAGCAGCAATGCACCGTGAGATGGCTGTAAGTATGGCTGTTCAATAGCACCTCACTGCATTGCAGGTAAAGTGCAATGGATGCCATTTACCTGCAGTACCCATAATGTTCCATGGGCTGCATTGCGGTTGTGCATGAGTCAAAACAAAGCTCCCCAATATAAAATGTCCCATTTAATGTCTTTATATTTTTCACATGCTGGCATATTAATCCAATGCAATGTAAAAGGTTTAGGGAACATGATGTTGCGTATGACTAAGTACACCATAAACCAGACAATTCCAAATGAACATTTAAATAAAAAAATAATTTGTTAGAGAGACTCACCAAACCTTAGCCTTGTTTATAGTCTTCGGCAAAGGGCTATGATTGACTTCAATGGGGAGCAAGAGCATACGCTCCAGTGACTGCCTATCTGAATTAAAGGGGCAGGTGCGTACACACCAGCCAAAGATGCAGGGGATGTGGCTGCTCCCGCTCCACATTGATAAAAATCTGGTTGGACAAGAGCCCACGCTTGCACTGTTGTAGCGGGGAAAGGTGAGTGATTACTGATGCACCCAAACATTAGGCACCCTGATATAGGATGCCCTGGGGTGGGAGAGGGAGCAAGCAGCTGGACCTGGAACCTTTTAGATTCAAGTGCTAGACACGGCCGGGTTGTGTTCTACTGTAAAGATTTGGTATGCTCCGCTGTTTGAAACACCACGGAATTACCTGGGATGTATTTTGAATAATAAAAGAAGCACGTCCCAATGGGCGTGGTAGAAGGAAATCATGTATACAGCCACCGCCGCGGGACTTGGTCTGGGTTTCTAGATGATCTGGCCCTGCCCTGACCCACCATTGGAAGAAAATGAATAGTGCTGGGGAACTGGAAATAATGGAGGGACAGCAGTTGGCCGGGGGAGCAAGGGTTGATGGGCCAGAAGTAGAAAAAATGGGTTTTGATCAGCTTTGAGTGCCAATGTGATCATTACTGACATTTGTTAAAATAGCTTGAAGAACTTCTAAAGGCTAAGCATACAATTAAAGCATATATGTCTTAACTCTCATCAGCTAATCATTGGTATTGATTGTCAGAGGGTGTTGCTGTCGATTTCCTATTATTCTAAGCAATGCCTTGCAGTTGTGTCTGATTTACAGTTTGAGATGGTTACATTGAGTCTCTGAAGGACGGCCCCTCTCTTCCTCTTTGCTTATTTTACTACTAAACAGAAAATGGCTGACATGCAAACAATATTGTATCACATTACCACTGCATGGCTTCCCAAGGTTACTACTTGGTCAACTTATCAGCCAGGCCCAATGTAGCAATCACCTTATGGTGTTCAAATATAAGGACAGAAGGAATGTCTATATTTTGACCACAATACCTTGAACTGGCAGCATCCCCCAATCACAAACCGGACTGGGGTATAATGAGCACATCAGAGGGGTTGATCTGCCCAAGCAAGTGCTAAAGCCATACAGTGCCATGCAAAAAACAAAAGTGTTGTTCAAAAAGCTGACTATACGCATTGTACAAATGGCGCTGTATACTGATTATGTGTTATCATGTTCTGCAGGCCAGTCCGGCATATTCTTACAGCTTCAGGAGGTAGTATTCAAAACCCTGATATTTGGAATTTAAGAAGAGGAGAGAGTTGTGAAAGTGAAGGTACCCGTATTGAGCCAAGGCAACATGGTGAAGTCCCTCAAACTGCAAGAAAAAGACGGTCACAAAAAAGAGGCCAAAAGGGGCAAAAAGAAAGGACACCATTTATCATAGTGCCCTGACAAACCTGGCCCTTTGCATGAAAGAGTGCTTTAAAGTGTCCCATACATCCTTGGATTAATAATTTATTTCTGATTTACCTTGCTATTATACCAATTTATATAACAACAATGTGCACCACACTTTACATACAGTATGCCACCACATCAATTCAAGTACAAGTAAACACCCAAATTAAACTGTAATCTTATTCTAGATTTGGGGTACTGGCATGCTCAAGAGAAAATCTGTTACAAATTGTGGGGTCATTTCTCGCCTGGCAAAAGTTAAAAATTTGAGTCTAAACAACATGTTAGTGGAACAAATGTAATTTTTCATTTACATGCCCCAACATTCTAAAATTCTGTGAAATATATGCAGGTACCAGATGCTCCCCATACCCCTGGAAGAATTGGATGGGTGTAGTTTCCAAAATGGACTCCACAATGTATTTCAGCCAATCATACGCCCCAAAAGTTTAGAGCCTTATTTATGAAGCGTCAGCGCCACACAGTGATGTTTTTTTTTGCCTCAGCGGCACTCAGCATTCCTTTAAAGAAACCAAAAAATGGCAGAGCTGATGCGGCCGCCAGCTAGCGTCTTATTTAACACTGGCGCCCAAAAGGTCACAGCGCCAGGTGCTCTGGTTAAAGCAGTGGCAGATGAAACCTGGCGATGTAGCTTAAGATCCCATAGAGCACAATGGGCAGAACTGGATTGCAGTGTTTATTGCTTTTAATAAAATTACACATATTTATTTTTACAAACTTGCATTGGGACTCAATAATTGAAATGCAGGACCTAGATGTTGGAAAATGACTATTTATTTTAGGGAAAAAAAATGTTTTATGGATTTTTTTTGGCGCAAATTTGTAATTTGGACAACAACTAAAATGCAGTCTAAATATAATGCAAAAAAAGATAAAACAAAACATTTGTTTGAGGGGTGTAGTTTCCATGTTGGCAGTACCAGCTATTTTGTCACGTCAGGGGGGTTTACAAATACCATATGGCGTCTGCAATGTATTGAAGCCAATTCTTCTAAAACATATAAGGTACTGATACGTCCTAATACCCCTTGTAAAAACGAAATATTTCAGGCTAAAGCAACATTTTAGTGGCAAAAAAAACATTTTTCATTTAAATGCCCCAGGTTTCAAAAATATTGCGATAATCTGTGGGGTAAAGATGGCCACTATACCCCAGGATGAATTGCTTGAGGGGTGTAGTTTACAAAATGGTGCAATTTGTTGTGGGCTTCTATTTTTGCACCTTAGGCAGGGCACCTATCAGCAACCCCTCTTCCTGAGGTAGACCCTTATAAGCCAGGTTGGTAGGAGACGTGTGCAGGAGGTTGTGGTGGTGCATGCACGGTGGCCAGCAGGAGGAGTGTGGTGGTGCGTGCATGGTGCCCCGCGGGAAGACTGCAGCGCGCGCACAGTGAGCCATGGGAGGAGTGTGGCAGTCCACTGGAGCAGTGTGGCAGGCCACGGGAGGCGTGCAGCGCGCACACGGTGGGCCACGGGAGGTTGCAGCGTGGTGCGCAAGGCAGAACACAGCCCGGGTTGATGGAGTCGTGAGCCGTGTGGTGGTCGGTGAGGTGCACCGCTGGATAGGTAAGCTGGCATAGATTCAATAGCAGTGGTGCAGGTAGCTTGTGCCAGGTCCCCTTGTTCCGGGCCCGAGGGCAGGTGCCTGCACTGCCTCTACGGTATGTACTACTTAAGGGGTTCGCAAAGCGAGGTGGACTCCAGAAGTCTGCTCTCAAGAAGACGAATATTGCTACTTCCATTTTGAGCCCCACCATGTATCACAACAGTGATTTCTGACCACATCATGAGAAATTGTGATACAACTTATGGGCTCTTTTTTCTCCTATTACCCCTTGTGAAAATGAAAAAATGTAAGGCTAAAAAAATTGTATATGAATATGTTTCTTTTAATTTCTTTTGCTCCAATGTTAAAATATTTAGTGAAACCCATACAAGTTCAAAATACTCCAGATACATTTTTTAGGGGAATATTTTATAAAATTGGGTCACTGGTGGGGGTGCTGCTTTTATTGTCAATGCAGGGCCACTGCAAATGCTATAATGTGTCTGCAATGTTTACCAGCCAAATCAGCAAATCAGGGCTCCTTCCCTTCCAAACTCTACCTTGTGCTCATACAAAGTATTGCATTGTTCAGCATACATTGCATTACAAATTGCAGTGTCCATTTTCTCCCACTACCCCTTGTGAAAAAAATTAAATAATTTAAATTTAAGGCAAAATTTTGGTGACAATTATTAACATTTTTATTTTCTCATTTCATTTCGCTTTAGTTCCTGTAATGCACCTGAAGGGTTAACAAAGTTCAGGAAGGTGGTTTTTAAAATGGGGTCTTGTTTGGGAGATTCCTGAATTGTAGGCTTCTTAAAGTCACTTTAAAAACGATGTGGTCACTATAAAAATTAGGTTCGGAAATGAATAATTGCTGCCCAAATTTTAAGTCTTACAACATCCTAACATTTCAAAAATAATGCTGACATAAAGCAGACAATTGGTAAATAGTATTTATTAACATGTTTTGGCATAACTATCTGTTTAAAGACATAAACATTTAAACTGTAAAAATTGTTAATTTAAGATATATTCATAAATAAACGGAAATTATATAAGCCTAAGAGGCTGATTCATTAATAGCGGCAGGTAGCGACAGATGAGCGTCTGTAGCAGGCATTTTCAGAGCGCCCGCTAGTAGTCGCTTTGCTCATCCGTGGGTCGCTACTTCATAGCGACTCAGTCGCTGTTCAGTAATGTTGAATACATTGTGAGGAGTCGCTATTTGACCAGTACAGCACTGTATGGGAGCGCATGTTAGCGACTGCTCATAGCGACCGACTCACACCATATTCAGCAAAAAAACAGCCTTACAAATCTCTGGCGCTGAAAAATGCTTGTTTGCAGCCCACAGCGCTGGAGGCGGTGTGTTTAAAGTGGACCAACACCCAGGATTTTGACTATCCTGGGTCTTGGTCCACTTCGGTGGGGCACCCCCGATCGGGGTGCCCCGCTGTGTAAAACCCCCCCCGATCACCCTAAAAACTCACCTCTCCCCGCTCCCAGCGCCGACGGACAAGCGATTTGACAGCCGCTTGTCCGTGGCTCCTCCGCCGCCGCCTCCCGCGCGTCCCTCTTGACGCGCGCGCCCCCGCGCCGGCCATTCACAGACGGCCGGCGTGGGGGCGCGCACGCCTAGAGGGGCGCGAGGGAGGCGGCGGCGGCCGGCCGCCGCCGAAACTAAGGTAAGGGGGTTTGGGGGTTTTGGGGGGGGTTTCACCTCCCTCCCGGCGGGACATCCGAGATCGGGATGTCCCGCGGGGAGGGAGGTGATCGGCCCGGGAATCTTATAGATTCCCGGGCCGATCACCCGAGGGTGATGGTCCACTTTAAAGTGTGTTTTCCAGCATCTATCCACTAGTAACAAAGCGAAAACATATGGAATTACATTGTAGCAACATTGCAACATGAACACTTTAATGGCAGACCTGTAATGTCATTTCTGAAGAAATTTTTTAAAAATCATAAAAATGTGAAAAAACAGCTTTTTCAATGTCAGAAGAGGTCACAGAATTATTTGTGATTTTTTGGCAAAAAATAAACCCGGTTTAAAGAGAAGAAAAGGTTCGTCCATTGAAATGTATTGGAGAGCGACAGGTAGCGAGAGGTCATACCTGGTGCTGTGCAAGGCTGAACGCTGGCGCTGTTCGCTGAGGCTGTGAAAATGATGAATCAGACGCTACATGGCGCTATCCCAGTCGCTAGACAGGTTCTGCTTGATAAATGTGGAATTGCGTGCCGTGTCCGGCGTTCACCAGTCGCTATCTGTAGCTACCTCACATTAACCAGGCGCTACCTGGCGCTATCCTTTCTTAAATAAGGGCCTAATTTTACCACTATCAATGAGTCACAAAAAATAAAATCTCAACCATTGGCACAAGTGGTTACATTCCAAAGTTATTACAACACGAAGAGATGCATGTCGGATTTACAAAATGTTTGGCCTCGTCAAAACTGACTGTGGTGGGAAGGGATTAAGAAGAAAAGGAAGCCTTATTTATGAAGCGCCAGTGGCACTTAGTGTTTGATTTAGGAAGCAAAAAACGCCAGCACCGATGCCACCGCCAGTTTGCATACTTAACACTAGCGTCAAATAGGTTGCGGTGCCGGGAGCTTTGGATGAAGCTGTGCCAGTTTATAGTGGCCCTGTAGGTCAAGATCCCATAGAGCACAATGGGCAGAACTGGGCTGAAGTGTTTAATGCATATAATTAATATTACACACATTTATTTGTACAGAATTTGCATTAGGACTTAATAATAATGTCAATAATGTAAACACAGAACCTAGATGTCGCCAAATGTTTGTTTTTGGTAAAATCATGTTCCATGGCTTCTAAATAGCGAAATTCATAAATTAGACCCCTAATGATAAAGCAACAGGGAACATCCTGAAGCTAGTCAGAGGGAAGAACAGGAGCAAGGTCAGAAAATATTTTTTTACTGAAAAAGTAGTAGATGCTAGGAACAATCATCAGGCTGAGCTAGTTGAAAAAAATCGAAAGAAGTGAACTTAAACATGGATGGGATAAGCATTCATATATTCTAATGTAAAGAGAGCAGTAAAGGGCAGACTAGATGGACCATGTGGTCTGCTTCTGCCATCAACCTATGTGTTTAAATATTTTGGTTTGTTTTTCAGTGGAATTGTACAGCACATTTGATACAATAAGCTCCATGAGTAGAAAAAATAAAATAATAATAAATTCTGCATACGCATATATATTTATATACACGTTATTTATCCCAGATTACTATAGGAGGACACATACCTAAAGACTGAAAACTAGTTGGGCATTAGGATTAAGTGGATGCAAAGACCAATAATAATCACTCATAAACTATCTGTTTTCATAAAGCCTTTTCTTACACTCCCAAAGCAGCTAATGTCCCTGCTAAAATGTAAGGCCGAAAAATACACATTGATGAATGGCCTTCAATTCCAATAGTGAGTGCAATGATTGCAAGTCATGGTTCCTCCCAGGAGATACAACTCTGACTACACCCAGCTTAAATATTGCTTATGTAGTACATATGTACCAAGCCAAAATAAACCCATCTTCTCTAAACCGGCCATCTGTTCAGTTATACAAATCAGAATAATGGAGGCCCTCAGAGGAGGCTGCTGCATTCTATACTGGGGGACTGCATTGATTTTTCAAATTCCTTTGGTGAGTTACTTGGAACATCATCCACAGGAAAAGCTTTCTCTATTCCCTGAGATGATATCAGAGAGCAGCTCCACCAATGGCTTTGATTCAGTGAACTGAAGTCTATAATGTTGTTCTGTGTCCTGTGTGAGCTGAGCAAACCTCCTGCGCCGTTCGCTGAGTGATGGATATTCGATTCACAAAAACCTCATTATTAGTCATTTGCTGCTACCGTGTCAATTAGCCAGTGACATTCCAGTGTCCCTGCAGATGTCTAATGCTGGTGATGCTCACATTCTGTCCTACGATCAATATGCAGGAAGGTACTTCTGTTGCAGAGGTGGCTTTAGTGAAAGGAAAGTGCTTTCAAAGAGGAAATGGGAAGATAAATCACAGGCGAGACAAAGAGCCTGAAAGAGCTCAAGAGGAAACCCAAAAGTATTTGCTCCTTACACAGAAGCATTGGTTAGAGACTTATGCTGGGCCCTGGTTCGCAGTTGGGGTTCGGATGCTTAAATCAGAACAAAACCCACCATTGGCCGCCTTGGAATGTAAAAGATTCCAGGCCCAGCCGCTGGATTTTCTCCGGGGAATCCTGAATTGGGATGCTTCGCTGTGTGAAACCAAGCAAAAAACTTGCCACGCTCCAATAGCGCACGTGCAGCCTCTCGGCAGTGAGAGGCGCTCACTATGACGTCATTTGGCAGGCGGCTCTCATTGTATACAATGGGGGCGCACGCTGCCGCATCCCCTGCATCGTTCTGCATGAGTGCATAGCTCTCACTGATTAGAATGAGAGCCGCCTGCCAAATGACGTCATAGCAGGTGACTCTCAATGGACGAGAGTCTGCGCATGCGTCGTAGGGGAGTGGCGAGGTGAGTTTTTTCTTCCAATCCATTCCAGACCCTCCTTACACTTGGGATTACCTCCTTGCCGATTGGATGTGACTGCAAGACAAAAAAGGCGTGGCCCCTCCCGGCCCCATAAGTAGCAGCTGCCTCCTAACCTAGATCAGTTTCATTCTTGCAGTTGCAAGTAACTGTGAAGGTTGTTCAAGATTCGCTCTCAAGGATTGGCGGCAAGCGAGGGATTGCACCCTGTCGGCTTCCTGCGTAGCCTTATTTCCACGGATCCCCTAGACCCAACTGTGCCTCCCACAGCGTCTGGCTGTTTTGGGGTTTGTGAGGTAAGGTGGAAGCGCCGGGGTCTTGGGACGCTTACAGAGCTCTTTGTGCTCTGGGCTGCAGGCTTCTTAGAAAGCATGTCAGGTTTCTTCTGGTGTACCTGCTGAGGAACCTTTTTATTTTTATTTTTATTCAACCCATCCTTCTTCCTGGTTCATGTTAGGTTGTTTTTTGAAAGGAAAAAAAAAAATGTTCTGTGTTCTCGAATTCAAAGATCACGCTTTTAAGGGGTGTGGTCTGACGTCACGCAGGGGGTGGAGCTTAAATGCGGAAGCACAAGGTCGCGTTTTCTCAGTATTTCTCTCTCCGGCTGGAGGGAGGTTGTGTCCGCGCTCGCTCTGCAGGTTACCTCGCTGGAGGTTAGTGTCAGAAGCCCGGCTGGGGCAGTGCGGCTGCTGCGGCGGCCATTCCTCACTAGAGGTCCAGGCTATCGGGGCTTAAAAGGATCATGGCCTCGCTGTGTGCGCAGTCTGGGGGATCACTCATGATCCGGTGGATCGCCGTTTGTTGGTTATGGGGCACAAGCTGGTATGGACCCATTTTTAGGCAGTATATATATATACATATAGATATATTTTTTGTGTTCTCTGCCTAGGCTATTGTGTGAAGGGCTGCTGGGGTAAGTGGACGTCGATACTAGTAGATATTTATTATATCTTTTTTATGATATTTATTATATTATTTTTACATTATTACATTATTCTATTATTTTTATATTATTATATTATTATTATTATTATATTTATTTTTATATCTATTTTTTACTACACATTTATTAAATGGCTATATTGATATTAAAGTAGGTTTTTTTTTTTAGATATTGGAAGAAGGATAAAAAGGGTTGTGTTTCCTCCCAGTCCCTTTGGGGTTGGCTTAGGCTTAGGGCCTTATGTCTTTTTTTCCAAATGTAGAAAAAAAAAACACGTGAGGGAGGCATCAGGGGATAGGAGGGGGCATCCCTTTTGAGCAGGGCGGGCTCTGCCCCTTATGTAAGCAGGATCCCCTGGGTAGTTTTAGCACGGTGTGTTCCGCTTGTTCCATAAGAATTGGATCAGACCATAATAGAGTGGCGGCTCAGGTCTCTAACCCAGCTATTGCTTTGGGGAGCGCGATCGCTCAGCGCAGGCAGATGTGGCACACAGGTTGGATAACTTAGAGAGAGAGTTATCCTGGGTCATTCCTAAAAAAGCCACCTATAAGAGGAGGCAAGGGGAAGGAACCCCCTTTTCGGAGCCTGTTTCTGAGGAAAAAGATTTATTTGCCTCTTTTGGGTCTGAGGAGGAGGAAGAGTATATAGATGAGCAGCTCTCAGAGGGCGAGTTACGCTCTGGTGAGGAGGATAGTAATTCTATTTTATTCTATTCTGATGAGGATCCCCTTCTCTCAGATGAAACAGAGTGTTTACTTTCATCAGTTTTTGAGACTTTCAATATTACCCCTCCTGAGGTGGCAAAAAGAGGGAAGGATGACCTATTTAAGCCAGTAAGGCAAAGGCAGGTTTTTCCGGAACAGCCGCATTTTTCCAGAATGGTGTTAAAGGAGTAGGAAAATCCTAACAAGTTACCGGCTGTTCCTGGGATCATAGACGCTAGGTATCCCTTTCCGGTGGATATGATTAAGCTTTGTTTTTTTCCACCCGAGGTGGATTCTCCAGTATCAGGCTTGTCTAATACTTTTATCATGCCGTCTGCTACTAATGGATCCTTAAGAGATCCCACAGAGAGACGAATGGATCAGTTGGCCCGCCAACCCTTTGCTATGGTAGGTTTCTTTATGCGCCCTGTTTGTGCCACTGTTATTGTGTCTACTGCTATGGATGATGCAGTCAGGTTAGCTGCTAGAACTTCTGCTCTTCTTGTAGCCTTGCGCCGTTCCTTATGGCTAAGACAATGGTCGTCGGATGCTGCCGCTAAGAAGGCTCTTACAGATCTTGCTTTTTTAGGGAGCAGACTCTTTGGAGAGCTGCTGGACCGTATGGTCAAGGATGGCAAACTTCTTCAGAGGAAGAGGGCGACTCGGCCTTGTCAGAGGTCTACATCATTTCGGCCCTTTCGAAGCGGTAGAGGCGCCTTCTATTCATGCTTCCGTAGGGATTTCTGGGGCAGGGGCAGAGCTCGTAATAGGGCAGGAGGGGCCTGGAGAAGTAGGCTTAAACCTCCAGCCAAGCCCACTCCAGCATGAGGGGGCACTCTCACCCGAGCGGGTGGGGGGATGGCTCTTGCAATTTGCTCCTATCTGGAGACGCCACGTGGCAGATCTTTGGATCCGAGAAGTGGTGTCATCAGGCTACAAGATCGAGTTTGCAGCCAGACCGCCCGCAAGGTTCCTTTGGTCAGGGGCATCCCGGAACCAGTCAAGGACAGATGGCCTGAGAGCCTCTGTTCAGCATCTTCTTCAAAAAGGGGTAATTTGTCAGGTACCCTTTCAGGAGGAAGGTTGGGGGGTTTTCTCCAACCTGTTCACAATTCCCAAAAAGGACGGGTCGGTTCGTCCTATTTTAGACTTAAAGGGTCTCAACAAGTATATCCGGGTGAAACATTTTCGTATGGAGACTCTGTGGTCAGCGGTAAGATCGATTCAGCCCGGAGATCTTATGACTACAATAGACATAAGGAATGTATAACTTCATGTTCCGATTTTTCCAGGGCATCAGAAATTCTTGAGGTTTGCCCTGGAAGGCCAGCATTTCCAGTTTGTGGCACTTCCATTCGGCATATCCTCGGCTCCAAGGGTATTCACCAAGGTCCTGGCAGGTCTCATGGCCATTTTGAGAAGCCAGGGGATATGCATCATTCCATACTTGGACGATCTCTTGATTTCGGCCGGGTCTTTTCAGCAGATCATAAAGGACACGCAGACGGTCCTATCAACTCTGGAGGAGTTCGGCTGGGTGATCAATTATCCGAAGTCCCATATCACTCTGGCGCCAGTAAGGAATTTCCTAGGAATGACTCTGGACACAGTTCAGGTCAAGGTGTTTCTACCAGAGCAGAAGGCTCTGCTAATTCGGAATCAAATAGAGGCCTTACTGGCCTGCCGGCAGCCGACCATTTGGTTGGGGATGAAACTAGAAGGCCTTATGGTGTCCTGCTTCGAGGCCGTGCCTTTTGCCCGGTTTCACATGAGGCCTCTTGAACAGTTGAATCTGTTGGCAAGCTGGGATCGAGCCCCGCAGTCGCTGGATCAAGTCTTTGTTCTAACGCCCTCGGCCAAGCAATCTCTCCTGTGGTGGTTGGACCCTCTACATTTGTCTGTAGGTAGGTCTTTTCGGACACCACAGGGGCAGATCGTTGCCACGGATGCCAGTCTCACAGGCTGGGGGGGTATCTGGCAAACCCAGAAGATCCAGGGACAGTGGGGACCGAAGGAGAATCAGCTTCCCATAAATATATTGGAATTAAGAGCAATCTGGCTAGTGCTTCAGCATCTGACCTCCAGTTTAAAGGGACAGGCTGTCCAGGTCCAGTCGGACAATCGGGCGGCGGTAGCCTATATCAATCGTCAAGGGGGTACTCGGAGCAGGAGTGCCCTAGAGGAAGTAACCCGGATTCTGACTTGGGCAGAGGAGAATGTTCCCTGCATCTCGGCAGTTTACATCCCAGGGGTACAGAACTAGGAGGCAGACCCTCAGTCAGAAGACCTTTCAGGCTCTTTTGCCTTCGCTGGGGTTGTCCGGAAGTGGATCTTTTTGCATCCAGACACAATCACAAACAGCCGAAGTTTATGTCCCTATCAAGGGACCCTCTGGCCATAGCATCAGACGCCCTGTCAACCTCTTGGGCAGGGTTCAAGCTTCTGTACGTTTTCCCCCACTTCCACTCCTGGGTCGTGTACTAAGAAAGATAGCTCAGGAGGTGGTACCAACCATTCTGGTGGCTCCTCGCTGGCAAAGGAGAAGTTGGTTCTCAGACATAGCAAGGATGTCGGTAGACCATTGGCGCCTGCCAGACGATCCAGACCTTCTCACACATGGGGCGCTTCGGCACCCGAATTTACAGATGCTGGTTTTGACGTTCTGGCTATTGAGACCTCGATCTTGGCAGAGAGAAGTTTATCGGCCAAGGTTAGTCTTACCATGATTCAGGCCCAGAAAAAGACATCTGCCAAAATTTACTACAGGGTCTGGCGGGCGTTCATTTCCTGGTGTGAGGCTAGGAAATATTCATGCAGAAAGTATTTGGTTTCTAGGATTTTGGAATTTCTACAGGGTGGCTTAGAAATGGGCCTACAATTAAGCACCCTAAAGGGGCATGTATCGGCCTTATCTATTTTTTTCCAGAAGTCTATCGCTAGCAATAGGCTCATTAAAACCTTTTTTCAGGGAGTCATTCATGTCCGACCATCGCGCAAGTCTATTTTAGCGGTGTGGGACTTGAATCTGGTATTATCGGCTCTCCAGGGGGCTCCCTTTGAACCTATGTTTGACGCTCCATTGAGCTTTTTGACGCTTAAGGTGATATTTCTGGTGGCAATCACCTCGGTGCGGCGTGTTTCTGAGTTAGCCGCCTTATGTATGAAGTCTCCTTATTTTGAGTTATACAGAGAAAAGGTAGTTTTTCGGTTTAATTGATTTCTTACCTAAGGTCGTCTCTCCTTTTCACCTTAATCAGGAGGTAATTCTACCTTCTTTATGCCCAGTTCCGGCCAATGCTAAGGAAAGGGCGCTTCATTCTTTAGATGTAGACAGAGCCATAAGATATTACATGGCAGCTACAGATTCCTTCCGGAAGTCGGATTTTCTTTTTGTTATATTAAAAGGGCCGAGAAAGGGGCTTTCACCAGCTAAATCCACTGTCAGTAAGTGGATTTGGCAGGCAGTAGAAAAAGCCTACTCGGCCAAGGGGAAGGAACCCCCTTTTCGGGTCACGGCCCATTGCACTAGGGCCATTGGTGCTTCCTGGGCTTGTCAGCATCAGGCCTCGGTGGAACAGGTTTGTAAAGCTACCACCTGGTCTTCGGTTCATACATTTACCAAATTTTACAAGGTAGATGTTAGAGCCTCAGCTGACGCTGTGGTTGGTCGAAAGATTCTTCAGGTGGTAGTGAAATGAATTACCTGCTGTTCTACGCTGGGGATCCCGCCCATAGATGGCACTGCTTTTGGAGATCCCAAGTGTAAGGAGGGTCTGGAATGGATTGGAAGAAAAAACGCAATTCTGTGAGTACTCACCTGTAGAATTGTTTTTTCTGGGAATCCATTCCAGACCCTCCGGCCCACCCTTTAGGGTCATGAGCAATCTTTTGATGCTTTTGGTGGTGTTTAGTCCATTTATTATTTTCATTTTTGCATTAGAGAAAAAAAAAAAAAGAGGAAAAATAAAAAGTGAAGTTATATTTTGAGAGAATTCAAGCGGAGTTCGGTGTGAAGTAACATGGACTCCTATAAAGGGGCCTCCCGGCCTACCTCTGTTTTATGTTTTACTGCTTTTTAAGTACTGATCTAGGTTAGGAGGCAGCTGCTACTTATGGGGCCGGGAGGGGCCACGCCTTTTTTGTCTTGCAGTCACATCCAGTCGGCAAGGAGGTAATCCCAAGTGTAAGGAGGGTCTGGAATGGATTCACAGAAAAAACAATTCTACAGGTGAGTACTCACAGAATTGCGTTTTTTGTGGCTTCCTGGGGGGTTTCACACAGCAGGGCATCCTGAAGCGGGGGCACAGAACAAAACTTGGGAAAGTCAAATTCACGAGTTTTGATCCGATTTAAAATAAACATATTCGAACTAAACAAGACAATCAGCTCCAAACTATGACTCATGAATGACCTAATATACACAGTGCAGGTAGCTAGAGAGCTTTTTAATTTTGGCCAAATCCAAATTACAGGCTAACACTAATGGGTCAAGAATTATCCATCACTCCAGGGCACATAGAAAACCAGTTTACGGCACTTACTGTACCATATATATTCTTGGGCTAAGGCAGTTTAAAACACATGAGTAAATCAAAACCTAGAATGGCTTAACATTCTCCTCCCCTTGGAAGTCCTATTCTATGAATTCATGCTGCTCACTATTGTCATGGGTCAGATTTAAAAGTTTAAACATATCATCAACAATATTTACCTCCATTGACTTCATATCTTCATTTTAGATTCAGTTTAATGACGCCAAGTATATATAAACATACATGCATGGAATTTACCAGGACTACACAAAGGTGGTATTGGTGTTCAGTTTATCCCTCTAGACTAGGAAGGAAACATGCATGACAGATTCCACTATTGCACCATAGATTGTAATTAGAAGTTTGCAAGAAAGTTCAAATTTCTAAATCTGTCCCAGATAGGAATGCCTTTGATGAGCCCACTTTTGCGACCATGTCTACATGCAAACTCCACTTCAGGTCTTGTGTGCTAGTTTTACCCAGGAATTTGTTGCATTGTACACTTTCGGCTCTGCTATGCCAGCAATGTATAATGGTTGATTATCTAAAGGGGCCTTCCTGAAATCTATGATCATCTCTATGTTTTTGTTAGATTGAGAATCAAGTTATGGCTTGTACACCATTTGCTTAGTTTGCTGACTTCATTTCTGTAAGCGTGGGTGACATCCCTATTTAGAAAGCCAATGACATCCCGCAAACTTTACAATCTGCACTGATGCCTCTAAGGAGGTGCAGTCATTCAAGTACAATGTATACAACAGAGGCGACAGCGCAAATCCCTGCTGCTTGACCTAACTTGTTGAGTCCTGCCTTTCTTAGTCCAATTACAGTTACAAGTACCTAGAGGGATGTTTAATTGTCTATGCTTTCGGTACAGAACATTCAGGTCAATGGTACTAAATGCTAAACTCAATTTAACAAATAGTATTCTGACATATGAGTTGGCTTGATCTAGATGTTACAGAGTTAATTTAAAGTGGACCGAAAATTGGGATTTAAATTATCAAGGGGATGCGGTCGTAGAGGGCAGGGAGAAATGTAATACTCTGTGGGTGGGGGGCTCACACAGTGGGGCATGCCACACTTAGGCGCCGGCGCTGTTTTAGACTACAGGGGTTAATCAAGTGATGATGCAAGGATGCAAGTAAGAACTGGCACAAATTGGTTTACACACTTCTTGAGACTTAAAGTGGACCAAAACCCAGTATTTTGACTATCCTGGGATTTGGGCCTTGCCCCCCGGGGCACACCGATCGGGAGTGCCCCGCTGTGTGAGACCCCCAAAATCAACTCACTTCTTCCCGGCCAAGGTGAGCGTCTCTGGCCGTGCTGATGACCGCATCCCCTGCTACCCTCTAACAGGGAGCGTGTCCGCACCGGCCATTCCCAAATGCCTGGCACGGGCAAACGCCCTGCCAGAGAGAGGACCGGGACTGGGAAAGAAGGTAAATGTATGCGTGACCTGGGGGGGGATATTGATCGGCTTGGGAATCTTACAGCTTCCCGGGTCGATCGTTGTAGGCTTTGGACCACTTCAAGGTTGAAATGCCATCAGGACCAGGTGTCTTCTGGATTTTAAGGCCTAGGAGTAGGCATCTTAACCTAGCTTCACAGACCACATTTTTATCAGATTGACCCAGCGGTTCAGACTTCTTGCAAATGACGTATAATTTCTTGCAGCTATTCTGATCAAATCTTGTTAAATTTCTCAGAAATCTGTCGCCCCTGAATAAGCCACTAGAGAAGAGTTGTTTAGGCCCCTGGACCATATCTTGATAATTAACCAGCCACTTAAAATTAATGCGGCTGCCTCTCTGACGCTAAATGCCAGCCACAAAATTCTACGTGCCTGTCTTCCCCCCTTGCTAACGGCCAAAGTAAAAAAAAGCCACTTACCTGACCCCTCTATCGATTCGGCCGGATGTCCTCTTCACCCAGGGGGTCTCCAATCCCCCGCCTGGGCTCCTCAGGCTGCCGGAGAGTGCCCGTAATAGGGGCCCACCGATTCAGCTGCCACCGACATCTCCTTTTAAAAAAAAAATAAAGAATGCCATTTACTCACCTCCGTGTGCAATCCTTCTGGCAGGACACGTGCCCGCACCAGGCATTTGTGAATGGCCGGCACAGGCACACTCCCTGTTGAGTGCAGCAGGGGATTATTAGGCGAGCTCCTGGGCACAGGGCCTCGAGCAGATCCGAGCATACTGATTGGACAAGTGGCCGTGCATGCGTGTTAAGCCTGGGAAGAGGTGAGTTTGTTTGGGCGACCTGGGGGGTTTTACACAGCAAGGTACGGACCAAAACCCAAGATAGTCAAAATCCTGGGTTTTGGTCCACTTTAAGGTGCATCCCTCACCCAGCCATTAAGTTAGACTGGGGGGGGGGCACATGGCAGACTGCAATGAGACCGGAGACATGGCTGATCCCCCTTCTTTATGCCAGAGCTCTGTCTGTAAGCAGAGCTGTATGTTGTGCGTTGATCGAACAAAAGCCAACGCATGTGAGTGGGAGAGCCGGGACTGTGAATTTCGGCAGGGTTTCACACAGCGGGGCCTCCAAATATGGCTTCATGTGAGCTCCTTGCTGCCATTGCCTGCACTGTTCCTTTAAGCTAGAGCTGAGATTATATATGTCATCTAACTCCTAACACAATGGCGTGTGATAAGTCTCTAATCTGATCAGCATGTAAACAAAGCCACTAATAATGACAGTCGTCTCCCCTTCAGTGTCGCGTTTCAGTGTCTCATTTTAAAGGTGCCATTACATTTGCATAATGTGATTCTTAAATAGTTTACAGGCTATTTGTTCCCATCATAAAGAAGCCACAGTGAGACCCCCCCCCCCCCCACCACCACCACCTATGGCCCGCACTTCCATGTTAATAACCTGTTTTAAATTCCCATTACAGCGTGTGGTTGGGGCGGCTCGCAGATGCGGCTTCTCGGCTCCCCTGCTGTGATTTGATAGTTATCACTCAAAAATCAACTATGTATAATTCATTACACACATCTCGTATTCATCACTTCACTACCCCTGGAAATATTCTCTCCCTATAACACTAAGTAAAATATTAAAATGAGTATGAAAAGCATTCGGGAGGCAGTAAATACAACCACAGATGAGTGAGTGCCTGACCTATATTTTAGACATGTATTTAATATAACTTTCATTTTCCTTATTTTCATTCAATTTTGTCAATACTGAAAAATCATTGTTGCTTAAAATGTAGCATGGCATGAAGGGTAGAGTGAAAAGCACCGCTACTGCATTAATTCAACCTCTTCGGATGAGGGGATCACAATTTTGTATTCCAGTAGCTCCTATTACTGCTGCCTTTTTCTATGCTCTGTGGTGTCAGGGGAGGGGAGCTCACTCTTGACAGTGGATTCTGGGATTTGTAGGCTATACTGAGGACTTTATTTAAACCGGACCTTCAGCATCATTTCATGAAAAGCTCAAAACTATAAGAAACTATTTCTCAGCATCTAAAATTATTATATCTTATCTCATTTTTAGTCGCTTACTTATTATACTTTCTCCGCTGGGCTTCAACTCTGTTCAGGTCTCTAGGATACGAGCGCCGCCATCTTGCCTCAGAAGTATCACATACTGAGGAAAGAAGAGGGGGGAAGTGCGGGGGTTATGGCTGTCCTTTGCACAGACAGCGCAGAGCTGGGGTCAGGGAAAGGCAGCCTGAGACACCGTGAGCCGCCATCTTGGATGTTAAAAGATTAAAAAAAACGCAATAAGTGCAGGTACGATCATTTCATTTTTTTTTTTTTTTAAGTTTTTATTTATGCTTTTCAAGTTGTACAACAAAGCAATACAATTACAGTTGCAATTATACCACCATTACACTATATTACAACTATAATCATAACCGCTACAATAATAACAACGGTACACACACACCCGCATCATTCACACCTCATTTACTCTCATTCTCACCTGCTTAGATAGAGCTCAGAGTATAAAGGAGAGATTTCAGCCCTGGAAAGTGAGCCACCGGTGGCCCCTAGTCATTAGTAGAGTTGGGGGCATTGAGCCACGCCCCCCATACTCGCTCAAACTTGTCTGGGCATCCTCTAGCCTGGTAGGTCATCTTATACAGAACCAGTTTACCGTTAATCAAACTCTTCCAACCTGAGAGGCTCGGCTTATTTGGATGTTTCCAATGTAAGAGAAGGCATTTCCTCGCATAAAACATTAGTAGACGTAACAGGATTATCTGCGGACCATCATCTAACAAGGGTTCTACCACACTTAGGAGACAGAGGGGCGCTGTTTTCCTCACAGGGAGGCCCATGGAGATCGAGATAAAGTTGGACACCTCATCCCAGAATGCAGAGATAGTCGGACATTCCCAGATCATGTGGAGTAAAGAACCGGTGCCAGTGTTGCACCTAGGGCAAAGGTCTGTTTCTGCCAGGCCCATCCTTTTCAGTCTAACCGGGGTCAGATACACCTGATGAAGCCATTTGGCCTGGATCAGCCTATCTCTAGCATCTATAACAGAAGAGTATAGATTGTCTACCGCTTCCTCCCAATTCTCCTGGTCCATACCCGGGATCAAAGCCTCCCACTTCCTCTGTGCTTTTTCCAAGGGGGACGGTTGGCTTGTAAGTAGGGCGGTGTATAATGTAGAGGTGGGTTTCCTTATATCAGTGGATCTTATCAGGGATTCAAGCGGTGCCTCCACCAGCTGCAGTCCCTCTATAAGGATTTGGGATCTCAGGGCGTGCCAGAGCTGTAAGTACCGGAAGAAGTCCCTGGGCGACAGCATGTATACATGGCACAGCTGCTCGTACGTCATCAGAGTCCCTCCCGTAAATAGCTGCGCTAATACGGTTATTCCCTTTCTTTTCCAAAAAATTGTGTCAGGAAGGGCCTTCAGTTCTGGCAGATTAGGATTATCCCAGAGGGGGGCATTGGGAGACCATTCAGTAGGGGATCGGGGGGGATTCCTCATAGCCTGTGCTTTCTGCCACATATGTAGTGTCGCTCTCATACATGTAGTGGCGCATGGGAGACCCTTTGTTCCCCTGTACACCAGACTCTGCAAAGGGAGCAGTGGGCCCAACAGGGCGGACTCAAGAGCCACCACCGGGTTGCCAACGGGGGGGTTCATCCACCACGTAGTGTATACCAACTGTGCGGCATAAAAATACAGCATCATGTGCGGAGTAGCCAGGCCACCCAGTCCCGACGGGGCTCTAAGGATGGTCCTGTTCATTTTGGGGGGAGAGACCCCCCATATGAACCGGAATATGATAGAGTCTAGAAGTCGAAAGTGTGAGGCCGGCAGCACCACAGGTGATGCTTGGTATAGGTATAGGAACTTAGGGAGAAAGACCATTTTAATTATGTTAATGCGACCAATGACTGATAAGGGGAGAGTCGCCCACTGGGTCACTTTTTTCTTAAGGGCGCCTACCACTGGGAGGATATTAAGTTCGATAAATTTGGAAGGGTCCGCATGCATGACAATCCCCAAGTATTTAAAGTTGTCCACTCTCCGAAGTGAAGAGACCGGGGAGATACGGGCTCCCCCCGGCTCATCCACCACGTATAAGCTAGACTTCTCCCAATTAACTTTTAGCCCTGAGAATGAACCAAATTTTGTTATTAGCTCCAGTAGCGCCTCCAGAGAGCCCTCAGCATCAGCCAAATAAACTAAGGTATCGTCCGCATACATGGAGACCTTCTCGACCACCCGTTGCAGTCTCCACCCTTGGATCTTAGCAGAGTCTCGGATTAGTGACGCCAAGGGCTCAATAGCCAGCGCAAACAGTAGTGGGGAGAGTGGGCACCCCTGTCGTGTACCCCGACCCAACTCCAACTCAGCCGTTACGATTCCATTGACTCTAACTCTAACTCTGTAGTTGGACATATTTGACATATGTTGGGGGGAGGCCAAATTTATTTAACACTGCCCACAGATAGTGCCATTCAACCGAGTCGAAGGCCTTCTCATTATCGAGAGAGACCACCACTCTACTCCCCGCATTGTCATGTCTGATTTGCAGGTTACTAAACAGCCGTCTTAGGTTAATGCTCGTCGTTCGGCCTGGCATGAAGCCTGACTGATCATTACCAATGAGGGAGAGTATTACCTTATTTAAGCGGAGAGCTGCAGGTATCCGGGGGTTTCCCATCTTTATAAATAAGGGTGATAGTCGCTTGTGCAAAGGTTTCAGGGAGATGCTCTGATTGCAGGGCCTCCAAGAAAACCTCCAGCAGCCTCGGCGCTATGGTTTCGCTATTTTTCTTGTACCACTCGGAAGAGAGTCCATCTGGGCCCGGGGCCTTCCGGTTAGACATTTGGGCTACGCTCTCGCTACTTCATCGCAGGTTATTGGGCTATCTAACATTTCCCTATCTGGCTCCGACAGGGAAGGGAGAGCTATAGGAGCAAGATAAGAACCCAGCTCATCCAGATTGTAACTGACTTTAGAGGAGTAGAGATAGCTGTAATAATCATAGAATTGTCTAGAGATTCCCTCCGAATCCGTGATGAATTGGGCCTGATTAGTGATACCCGCAACCAGCGTTTGTGGACTTTCTGCTCTGGAGAGGTATGCCAAGGTTCTCCCATTCTTATCCCCCTTCTCAAAGATTGTATGCTGTTTAAATAATAAGCTCTTTCTAGTGGATTCTGTTAATGCTAGATTATACTCCCTCTGTAGGGCATTAAGTAGATTATGATCTGAGGGGTTAGTGGTTTCCACAAATCTCTCTTCCGCTCTGGCTATTTTCTCTTCCAGCTCTCGGATGGTCCTCCCCCTCTTTATCCTGGCCCCTTTTATGGCACTGATGGCACTGCCCCTGACCACCGCCTTGAAAGCATCCCATCATGTGTTAATCGAGGTCTCCTCCCCATTGCACTGCCAGTATCTTTCCTGTTTTTTAGCCAATGAGCCAAAGACCTCCCCATCCTCCAACCATAAGGGATTCAATGTCCAGGGCCTCAGGCTCTCCTGGTTCCCGGACATACGAATTGTAACCATTAACGGTGAGTGGTCTGAGATGCCCCGCGACAGGTACTCACAGGCCACCACTCTGGTCAGCAGGCACTTAGACCCGAAGGCCAAGTCTATGCGCGAGAGGGACTTATGAGGGATAGAGTGGCAGGAAAAAGCCCGCTCCCCGGGATGTCTCCACCTCCATATTTCCGTTAGGCCTAGGGCCTCCGCCCATCCCGTTAATGGAGTGGGCGGGCTCGTCCTAGGCATCAGCCGGTCTAGAGCTCTATCGAGGATCATGTTGAAGTCACCGATCAGCAAAAGTGGATCTGGTGGGAGGGTAGCCACTCTATCCATAATCTCTCGGAGGACCCCAATGTCAAAAGGGGGCGGGATGTACAACCCCACCATCAGGATTTTAACATCGTATACTTTCGCATGTATGATAACAAACCGGCATTTAAAGTCAGAGTGCACCGAAATGATAGCAAAGGGCAGATGTTTGGCCACCAGAACCGAGACGCCCCTGGCATAGTTAGAGTAGTGGGAATGAAATAAATGCACGATCCATGGTCTTTTAAGGGACATTGATTTCTGCCCTAGTAGGTGGGTCTCCTGTAGGATCATAATATTAGGTTTATGGTTTTTCAAAAATTGGAGGACCAAGGATCTCTTTATCTTGTCATTGAGGCTGTGCACATTCCACGAGATCACTCTACACTCCATGCCAATTTAGTCTGAGACTCCTATATGCCAGGCAAACGTCCAGGGCCCCAGTGGCCCACCATCCCCCCAGAGCTCTAGAACAGCAGGTCACACCATTCACTCCATCACACTCATACCAACAGCTTACACAACCAAACCACATTAGATGAATAAACATCAACCAATAAACTTAGCCTCAGAAAAAAAAAAGAAAAATATCTACCCACTCCCACCCTGCTCTACCTAACCCAACTTTGGCGAGCTTATTCCCTTAACTAACAATTAACTTAACTTAAACACTGGTTGTCCGTAGTGTTAACCACAAGACGTGTTCACTAGATGTGGGCACTCCAAGGGGTATACAGGATGCATACACCCCAGGGGGTCTAGCCATCCCTGAACCAAGGGTAACGAAGAGGGAAGGGGGGGAAAAAGAGAAAACCCACAGGCTCCTGCGGTAACAACATGGGGGGGGGAGGGGAAGGATGGTTACCCTAGACCGGAGTCTCCCCCCAGAGTCTCAGCCCCTTCAGGCCGCAATGGTGGACGGCAGGTCTATACGGCCCTCCAGGCCGTCCGCCGGTGCGAACCCCACCCTCGGTCAGCCGGCAACGAGTCAATCCAGGCACTTGCATTCTCTGCTGTAAGGAAGAATCTTGTAGTCTCCCCGTCCTGTACTCGCAGCTTGGCGGGAAATAGCATTGCGTATTTGATTTTCTTTTGTCTGAGGCGTGCTCTCACATCATTAAAGGAGCGACGCTGCCTCTGCACCTCAGACGAAAAGTCCGGGAAAAAGGACAAGCGCGATCCGTTGTACAGGATGTCCCGTTGCCTCCTGGCAGCCGCCAAAACTGTGTCTCGGTCTCTAAAGTTCAGTAGCTTCAGGATAAAAGGGCGCGGGGGGGGGGCCCGGGCAGCGGGGGCTTGAACGGGATCCGATGTGCCCTCTCCACCGCAAAGAATGGTGAGAGGTCCTCTGGCGCCAGAGCTTCACGGATGAGACCCTCAGCGAATTTTTCCAGGGCATCCCCCTCCGCTCTCTCCGGTATCCCCAGTATTCTTATGTTGTTGCGACGGTTTCGGTTTTCTGCGTCTTCTGCTCGGTCCGTGAGGAGCCTCACCTGGCGCTGCAGAGACTGGACCGCTGAAGTAACTGACGACAAACCATCTTCCGTCGCACCGATTCGCCTCTCTGACTCGGATGCTCTGCCCTTCATCTTGTCTAGATCATGCTTGAAGAAGTTAAGCTGTTCTTGCAAGTTGTCAAACTTCGCTGTTAGAACGCTTTGGCAGTTGTTGATAGCTGCCATTATCGCGGCGTTATCAGGAATAGAAGTGGGCGAGGCTGTGCAGTCCTTAGGCGAATCGGCCATGGTCTGTGTGCCGCAGTGCAGAAACCCGGTGCGCCTCTTTTTATTGCCCTTCATATAGGGACAGTGGATTTAGGGCAGTCGCTCACACCGCCCCCCTGAGATGGAAGCCCCCTGTAGACACGCAGTGATTGGGGTAGCCGGAACAATGAGGTGCCTGTGTTGTCGTTTGGAGGGGGGGGGGGGGCAGCCGCCTCTGTCCACGACCCTGACTCGGCGCCGCCTACAGCAGGTGGTCAATGTCCCCTTCAGGTCCACTGCAGCGCGTTCCCCTTCAGCAATGGTGTAGCCAGAGGTGTTAGGGGGTTGAGCAGCCAGGAATATTAGGGGGGTGAGCAGGCAAAGATAATAGGGGGTTGAGCTGTCAGGGATGTTAGGAGGTTGGGCAGCCAGGGATATCAGGGGGTTGGGCAGCCAGGGATATTGGGGGGGTGAGCTGCCAGTAATATTGGGGGGGTGAGCGAGCAGCCAGTGATATTGATATTAATGTTAATGTTAATATTAGGGGGGCACCGTTCCCAGCCCCACTACTGGGGGGCCACACACCCCGCAGCCAGAATTAGCAGCTGGCACACTATATGTGGATCGGAGGAGGTCGGTGGGGCGGCACACGTGACACCGCCTCTCAGAGCTGCTGCCGATGGAGGGAGCGGCGGGCCAGAGTGAAGCGGCGGGGGCCGCCGCCGATGACAACACGTGGGTCCCGGCCGCGCGCTGCAGCCAAGCCAGAGGAGCGGGAGCGGCGGGCTGAATAAAGTGGCAGGGACCGCCGCCGATGACAGTGCGCGGGTCCCGGTCCCGCGCTGCAGCCAGTCAAGGAGCCGGTGTGGCAGGCCTGGGTGAGGTGTCGGGGGCCGCCGCCGATGACAGCGCGCGGGTCTCGGCCGCGCGTTGCAGTTGGACAGGAGGAGCGGCTGTCAGGGGAAGCCCGCGGTCACCGGCGCCGCCGGCGGAGCGAGCAGCACGGTTCCAGCGGGAGATGGAGGAGGACGGATGAGTCCTCAGGTGGGGTCCCGCTCACCTCCTCACACGGCGTCCAGGCAGAGCAGCTTCAGCCAAGCAGGGCGTCCTCTCCAGAGTGGGGATGAGCTCCTCAGTCCGCAGGTCCCCCCTCTCCACTCCAGTCTCAAGATGGCGCCGGGTCCGGACGTCCAGGAGCTCTCGGACCCACCAGGCTCTACCGTCGATCAGACCACTTCACTGCTCACTCCAGGCACCTCAGGTATTGCACTGGGTCGTCCCTCTTCGTTTAGAGCTGGGTTAATAGGATATATGGGATATATAGTATATATATATATAATAGGATAATAGGATATATTTTTTAGGATGGTTTTCAGGAGCCCTCGTGCCACACGTCCTTCCAGTCCTGTTACATAGCCACCGAACCTCAGGTACGATCATTTCTAATGTGGGCAATCTGTATGTAAGGGGTGGGGGAAACATACAAGATAGGCTCTTATTCAAGGTGAAGGTCCGCTTTAATGGAGCACTATCGCGTAATTGTGTAATATTACAAATACATATAAACATATCAGCTAATGAGAGAAGGGGTCATTTATACACCCGAACTTAGTAAAACTCTCGCCAAGCTTGTGGTTTATAATCTCATGGTAGAAAGAAAATCCAGGGGTGACAGGTTTAGTCTATCAGGGGTGACAGAACGCTCTGTCCTAAAAGAAAGAATACAAGCCTGGCTGGATATTTCTTGATGCCGGGTGTATAAGTGACCCCTCCTCCAGCCAACCAGCATATTTATATAGATTTTTATCATTGGGTCATTTCTTCACTATAGTGCTCCTTTAAAGTGGACCAATACCTACGGTCTGACGGCTGTGGTGTCTATAAGATTCCAGGGCTGCGTGATTTCCTTCCATGGGGGCATCCAGAACAGGATGTGTAAAATCCCCCAGGTTGCCCAGAAACTCTCCCTCTTTCAATGGCGCATGCACGCAAAATCCTGCGTTTTGGTCCGCTTTAAGGTCAAGAAAGCAACTCCTACTTGAGCAACACAGTGGCATGGGAATATAAGAAACATGGAAACAGCGTGCTGATAAGTAAATCACATGTCTGGGAGCACAAACCTAATACAAATGTTTATTTTACATTCCAGAATAGAGAGACAGTACAACAGAACAAGTTTACACTTGGTGAAAACATATTAGACTTCCTGTCCAGGCACACTGTAACTTCCTCCCCTCCTTATCCCTTGTGACAACAGGGCAAAATATGCCAATTTAAAGCTGTAAATCGCTTATGTATAGTAAGAAAAGCTGCTTTCTTTGCTTAAGTCTGTTAAGTGGTTGAGCTGGGTAGGACATGTCATGGCACAGCTTTATGTGCATGCTCTGCTGAGGTCAGAGCTAGCTGCGGGCCCACTGTGGCTTGCCAGGCTCGATCACACTGAGAGCATCAAGGGACCAAGGGTGGCTGTTTTTTGCATGATCCTGGAGGATTGAAACTGAAGACTCCGCAACTGCTTCTACCCACTGCTGCAGTAAATGAAAGGGAGGCACATGGGACAGGCATCAAGGGAGCTGCCTTATTATTGCTTGTGGGTTTACAGTCCCTTACACTACAATACAGGCCTCAAATACACATCTGCCTTCATATGCTTGAGGGGTTCCTTAGCTAGGGGTAATGGTCTCCATATATTTGAGACATTTGCCTAATATACTCACCTTTCCAGAGATAAGGCTGTAGGTAGGTAGGTCCTGTAGGTATGCTGGAAGCTGTGCATACACTGAAATGTGTTCACTGAGCACTGCGGCGGACAAAAGGTGAGTAACCGGGGGGGGGGGGGGGGGGGCTATAGTGTTACATCAGCAAACTGATAATTTGCACTATTTAGTTACACAGAATCTTTTGTAGTAGCACTAGGCAGTTCCAATGCTTTCTCTAATTTAAAGCGGACCAAAACCCCATAAACAACTCAATTTATTTTGCTCCCCTACCACAGGTACATTACAGTTTGGATGCCATTGTTCTAAACTAGCTGTTAATGCTGTTAATTGTCCCCTAATTTTTACATTAAAGCCAAAATGGTTTGTGAGTATTTGTATCCAATTAATTGCCAGCACACTAAGGGGAGTTGATACATGGGGTGTTTTTTATTTAACTTTCCATGGGACGTGGTTGTTCCACTTTAAACAGTTAGTTTAAACAATGGTATCCTGTCAGAAACCAATGGCATACAATAGCATACCTGGGGAAAATGAATCAATGTAGGACCGAGAAGTGGTGAGTTTCGTTCAGACGACCTGGGAGGTTTCACGCAGCGGGGCATCCCCGATCAGGGTGCCCTGGGGAAAGGACCAAAACCCAGGATAGTCTAAATCCTGGGTTCTGGTCCATTTTAAATCAGACTCTGAGGCCAAAAAAATGGGTCTTCTTAAATAAGGCTCCCCAAAACTAAAGTGCAGAGAAAACACAAAACAAACACACATGTGCATAACAGGTTTACAGTCACAAAAATGTATTAAGAACACATGTACACCTGTTTTTTGATGCAGTAATATTTCAAAAATACATCCACTCTTGGGACGGAAATGCCATGTTGATGAGAGAGATCAGAGGAAAATGAAAATAATACTCAGCTGCTATAAATGCTGAGGTTATGCAACATGTACAACCGAGCTTTGAGCTCCTGACCAGTTTCTTTTCAACCTTATGGTTGCAAGTAATGTGCATAGTGACGAAAAACCTATACCCACTGAGAAGGGGGCCAAGCTGGTGGAAAGCGTAGAGCCTAACACAAGGTCTTTCCGGGTGCTGCAGATAGTGAAACAAGGAGCAGTTCCTTCATTTACAAGGGAATTATTATAGGCATTCAAAATGTTATTTTGTTATTTTAGGTGTGCATACTTTTCTTGTTTCTAGAGTAGACTCTCAAAGTGCTTCCATAAATACACATCTTTAGAAACTATATTTTGTACATTACTTTACGAAGCCTTCACATTGTACTGATAAGATTGTCAATGCCTGTGATTATACTTGCTCTTATATATTATATATTATTAGCTCGAAAGTCAAATTAACATGAAATGACTTAAAAACGCGAAATTGTGTAGTATTAAAAAATCTATATAATCACATCGGCTAATGAGAGGAGGAGTCACTTATACACCCAAACTGAATAAAAGTCCCACCAAGCTTGTGGTTTATCCTCTCCTGGTAGGAATAAAATCCAGGGGTGACAGGTTTAGTCGATCAGGGGTGACAGAGCATGTCACCCCGATTTCCACTTTCTTCCATTAAAATAAATAAAAACAAGGCTAGCTGGATATTTCTTGATTCCGGGTGTATAAGTGACCCCTCCTCCCACCATCCAGCATAGTTATATGGATTTTTATCATTGGCAATTTTTCGTGATAGTGCTCCTTTAAATACCATTTCTCTATGCAAATCAGAGTTTGCTGTCTGCCAGCTCTGACGACTCTGTGATCTTGACAAACAGCCAAAATAACTCCAAGCTGATACAAGTGGATTAAACACTTTCCAGGCATGCTCAACCTGTGTCTGCTGGAAACCATTCCTCCTAACGATTAAAGAACACAGCCTATAAATCTATTATTATTATTATTGTTTATTTATATAGCGCCATCAACTTCCGTATCGCTTTATGGTATGATTACAGACAGGGTAAAACATATAGTACAGAGAACAATACAAAATTAGATGCCACAGGTTAAAACCAAGTGTTGTGAGCACAGGAGACAATAGGGAGGAAGGATGGGGGTGGAGACAAAGGGGGCGGGCTCACAAGTGGTAGAGCTTGAGTATGGCTGCATGTGCCATTGAAGGTTATAGGAGTTGCTTATGCCAGAATCTACAACTTTCCCATCAAGAAAGGACTAAAAGATGTTTTATTCTGAACATTTGCAGCACTCATGCTCACCAGGAAGCAGGGCTCTAAGGTTTAGCAACATGGCTGCTCCCACAAAGACCAGGAGCACAACATTTGTACATGTAAATGCATATTGCAACATATGAGTGGGGAGGACCTTCTTTAGCAGCTTATGTCACTGATCGCAATCTAGTCTCTTTCTTGATACGGGATCTATTTTAAACAAAACAGACGCGAATTTTCAGAGAAGCGCAACCATTGCCTGTTTCTATTGCGGACAATAACAGTGCCATTATGGTGATTGCAGAAGCGTGGGGCTGTATACACACATTTCAGAGCCACAGATTCATACGTGGGACCATCTGGCTTCGATTAGATGTATGCATCACAATGCAATGCGCAGACATTGCGGCACCACCTGAAAATCATCATGGACCTAATTAGCAGGCGCAGCCCATCCGAGGTACGCTGACAAAGGAATGTGACATGACACAATGTATAAAGAAATGGAGTGAAATGCAATCACAGCCAATTCTGAAACATTACTGTTCTGTTTTATGGTCAGGACTGAGCCATTTATTTCATTTGATTTAAATCTTTACAATAAGAGAGAGGATTTCAAAAATGGCGTCTTGAGATTTCACTACACAAAATGTTTCTGTGGCAAGCAATTTGAAATATGGTGTGAACTTTTCAAACAAAATATTTCAAAACAAATCAACCACCTCTCACTTTTAATGATTTTGTCTTTAGATTGTAGTCCCAAGAGCAGTGGCTACTAACGCAACTGTTGTATATGTCATTTAACTGTTTTCCCCAGTTATTTATGCTCCCTAATAAATTGGTGCTGCCAGAATAACAGGACAGTATTGCTAATTGATATTAGTGCAATATACAGTAAATACTTCACTCTAATAAATTATTACACTTTTTAAGTTTACTACAATAATATACCAGTAATGGAAAGGTCATACTGTATAATAAAACTGCCTGTCCCAGCCTATCTCAATGCAGGGAGCAGGAGGGCGCACACCCCAACTGAAAGTCTGGGTTGCAGCCAGCTGGCTGCACCTCTTAATTGCAGCAGGCTTGAAATCAGCCAATCAACGTGGAAACCCCCCCTTTTTTTTTTAAATCTCAAAACAAGCAAGGAATCCCAATTCATGGCTTGACACTGCCCCAAAAGATTCTGGTGGGCAGGGCCAAACATGAACGCCACCAGAAAATTCCCCTGGGTGAATGATGATTAAAGCGTAACTTCAGTCTGAAATTGCCCCCCTCCCCCCACCTGCCCTGCCACGCAACCATGGCGCTGAGGCAGAAAGGGGGGGTTTCCAAAGAAAAAACCCTTACCTGACCCTCGGGCCACCGGTGCTCCTCTGGTGATCTGGATCCTAGGCACCTCCATCTTGCCAGAATGACACAGGGCAGCATCCCCCAGCTTCGTGTGCGCTCCCATCCGCCCATTGAAGTGAATGATCAGCCTGAGCATGCGCTGACCCGGGGGATGCGGCTCTGTGTCATTTTCAGCAGAGGCCGCAGGGCGACCGGGAGCGCTCCTGGCCCATGGATAAGGTAAGGTTTTTTTTCTTGGTAACCCCCATCCTGCCTCAGTGCCAGGGTAGGGTGGCAGCACTGGGGGTCAATTTTTGGCTGAAGTTCTGCTTTAAGAAGTCGCAATAATTAACCTGTCATCTCGACCACTGATCCCAGGTAGGGTGAGATTACTATCTAAAGGACTCATTGTCCAACTTCAGGTTTTGAGTTTGATAGTTAAAAAGTTGAAACAATTTGTCTCTAAGCATAAACTTGCTGCCTAAGATGGGACCCACTACTGAGGTGGACCCAGCACAATCCAGATGTAAAGGGGTTGACCAGCCAAACTTGAAAATCAAGTGCCAGTTTCATGGCGTGTTTTTGCTCTGGCCACAGAAAAGGAGGAGGATCTCTTCTTCCTCTTCCTCTGCCTCCAGCACCTCCCCCCTTTCTTCAGAGGCTCTTGTCTAGTTGACACCTCCCCTCTTAGTGATAGGCTAAAACAAAACATTTTCAGTCAAGCCTAGCTCAATGTAATGCAATGCACACAGTGTAGTTCTTTTAGTGAGTCCTGACACTCTCATCACAGACAACATGAATACATTGAGGTAAACCTCATTTCAAATTACAAAGTATAGCTTTGTTTTTAAAAAGGAAAAAGAATAAGAGCATTGTCATGTGTAGCCCACAATAGGCATACATTTAAGTGTTAAGATTAGCAGTCAGTTTACCCCAGCAGGCAATTCTGGATCTATAGAGATTTTACGGTAATAACTCACCTGTAAGAACCCGGGTTCGGCTGATGCCGGTGGGTGGCCAGCATCATTTATCACCCTGTCTGCAGTTCCGTCAGCCACCAGCGGTTGTCAGCAAAGCCCTGGCTGCTCTCTCTCCCCATCTTCTGCTGCACCTGGTGTGAGGGCTATTTTAGTGGATCCGCCCACCACCCGGTACAGCAGGATTTTGTTTTGTTTGTGTGCTTTGTTTGGAACCTGTTTGTGGCTGTTCGTGCTGGTGCTCTGAATATGAACCTGTACCTCAGTGGAGCCTAGTGGCAAGCAAGCCTCTCCCTGGCTTCCCTGGGGCTGCTTGGGCATTTGCAATCCTTGCAGCAGGCCTCCTATCGGAGTCTGGAGACTGCTGGCCTCTGTCCTGGGCCCTTGGGTGAGTATGCCAGCACCTTAGGGTTTCCGTTGTTTTCCTTATTAGTTATTTTGTTAGCTTTGTTTTTGTCTCTTTGTTTTTGTATCTGAATGTTCTGAGACTCCAGGGCAGACATATTCACTCCCCCCCCCCCCCCCCCGGGCACCCCGATCAGGTGTGAAACCTCTGAGGTCACCCGAAAACTCACCTTTGTACCCGGTCCGATGGCGCATGCGCAAGTTGTGGCTGCATCCCCACTATTCCTTTAGCAGGGCGTGTGCCCGCAGCAGGCATTTGTGAATGGCTGGCGTAGGCACGCTCCCTGTTAAAGGGTAGCAGGGGATGCGTCCACCAGCGCGCTCAGATCCGCTCACATTAGACAAGCTCCTGGATGAAGGGGCTCAAGCGGATCCAAGCAAGAGGGCTGCCCATGCGCCGTAGGACCGGGGAAGGGTAAGTGATATCGGGCAACCTGGGGGGTTTCACACAGCAGGGCACCCTGATGATGATATCGAGGTGCCTGGGGGGGGAAAGACCAAAACCCAGGATAGTCAAAATCCTGGGTTTTGGTCTTGATGGCTTGACTAACATCTTCAACCACTGATTAGCAGCATTCCATCTCTTTTAGAGGATACTGGGGACCTCCTGGACCAATTAAGGGATATACGTATCACTGATGACACCTAATAGTATCAATGAACATTTTATCTCTCTATACACACATTCCCGATGAAGCAGGCTTACAAGCTATAAGGGCATTACTGGCCATTTATCCAAGGGAGATACCCACAGAGTGGGATTAAAAGTAGTTCTTTGTAACAATCACTTTAAATCTAAAAATGTTCTACCAATAGATCACTGGGACCGCTAAGGCAAGTGCAATGTCTCCTTCCTTCCTAAATTAATGTATTGGGGTACTTAGTGAATAGAATAGTAGTGAATAGTAGAAATGGTACATAGATGATGTGCTAGTGTTTTGGGTGGGCATGGATGATCTCCAAAAATATTTTTTAGCTTTTAATTTTTAGACTGATAATGAGACGATTTCACAATTTTAAGAGGCATGCATATGCTCAGAACCCTTAGAAAAAGACATCCAGGTTGAAAGGATGTACAAGAAATTCCAAATCAGGGGTTATCCAACTTGATAAAACCAAACTTAGGGCCCTTGAGATTACTCAAGGACACTGCTCACGGAAGGAGACCAGAGAAAAAAGGATCCATTTTGTCCACACGTTCAGTTATATCTCACCATGGATCAAAAGAAATGTACGCAAGAACATGTAGAGCCGGATTAAGTGTGGTGGAGGCCCCTGGGCACAAAATCTGGTAGAGGCCCGAGATACAGTATTTTTTCCTTTAAAAGAATAGTCCAGCCAAGTAACTGATTGGTGGTTGCCTGGCACCCGCCTACTTACTGGAACGTCAGATCGAGTCCCTTGTGCCCCCATTATGTGGGTACGTGCTTCTCGGGAACTAATGCTTTGCCATTCTGGGTGGTGAGGGGTGTAGTGGCCCAGCTGCTCCAGCAGAAAATAGTTCCCTGCATTGAGCTGCCAGTGGCTGGGCTTGGTGGCTTATGTGCAGTGACAGCTCTGCACCCATCACTGTAGCATTGCTGACGGCAGCTTTGCGGCTCTAGACTCTCCGTCCTGCCCTGTGGTGGCTTTGGCTGCAGGTTTGCAAAAACAAAAAAAGCTTGCACAGGCGCGCCCCCACTGCCAGCGACGGCTTTGTTGCTTGCCCTGTGGCCCGTCAGACCCAAGACTGAAAAGCCTACTGGATCAGACCATAACCCAAAGGTTGGTGGAGGCCCCCTTTTGCAGGGCAAGTGGTGGAGGCCTCGGAGTGTGCGCCCTTGCGCCCCCCTCATAATCCGCCCCTGAGAACATGTATGTACATAAGACAGAAAAAACAGAATGCAGTGATAAGGAAGCTCCCTATGCAGCTTTACCAGCACAATAGGAATCTGCAGGATATGTTGACACATGCGGACCAAGAGGATAAGTATAGAACTACATTTGTATTCTCAGCTAAAAAAGGATGCTATCAGTGTACCCTGTTTTCCCAAAAATAGGCCCAGCATGATTTTTCAGGATTTTTGTGTATACCTTACCCCCCCCCCCCCAAATTAGGCCTGGTTACATTTTCTGGGGCAAATAAGGCAATTGCCTGAGGCAAGTGTCAGCCCCTGTCAAATTGTGGAGCGACACAGATGCCAGGGAGCTGCATGCAGGAGCCAGGACTTGTAAGTATACAGCAAGCCTGGGCCTACTGTGTTTATATGCCTAAAGTCCCTGTCCAGGCACACATCAACTTCCTCCCATTTTATTCCCTTTGGGAAAAGTGTAAAAAGAGCCATTTAAAACCGTCTCAAAATGTATTTATGTAAATATCTCATGTATTTCAAGGGAAGCCACTTTCTTTGTTTGAAATTCTGGTGCAGGTCTAGGAGTCATGCATGAGCTCTGCTGTGGTCAGAAACAGTGGTTGAGAGAACCAAGGGATCACTGAGACAGACCATTTTCTTGCGTGGCCCTGGAGGAATGCATTGAAAACAGGAGCAAACTTTGGAGCTATGCTACAGCTTCTACCCAATGCTGCAGGAAATGGGACAGGCATCAGGTGAGCTAGTTGTTGCCATTATTGCCATTGGGTCCAGTTGAATGTTGGACAGCCAGACGCAGCACTGTATTCCCAGAGGGGGAGGGAGGTTCAGGTAAGGTTTATGGGCATCTGGGGGGGGGGGGGGTGTTTATGTGCGGGAGGGGGGGGCTCCAGCATTCTGAGACCGTCCCCAGATCATCATTTTAGCAGTGGCACCAGCAGCCACCAACACCCTCTCCCCGGAGGGTGCTTGTTCACTTTAAATGCCCCTGTGGTCTGATATATGTGAAGAAGAAGATTCATCCCCAAGTAAAGATGTCATCCAGCACAGAAGTGAGGACCAAGATTGAAAAGCCTAGTTGGGGCATTTCAAAGGACCAAGAGAAGCCAGTTGTGGCCCACTTCATGCTCTATGGACACCAAACACATGAACTTCGGTGCATGGCAATACAACAGGTATCTCAGTCCACGAGAAAGGGGATAGGAAAGGAAACCCTGGTCAGGTAAAGGAAATCAAGCAGCTCTGGGATCTTACAGATTCCAGGGCCGCCGGGGCGAATCTTATAGATTCCCAGGCCGATCGCCGCGGGTTTTGGTCCACTTTAAATAATGTGCTACAGCCTCACTGGCAGCACTGAATAAGAGTAGCTGTGTGTCTCCATTTTACCCCCATTAACATAATAGCCACATAGAAGATAGAGAATGCATGTTTACTGGAAAAGTTAATTGATTAGATAAGTTCTGGTGGTAAGATTATGGTCACAGCTTACATTCTAACCTATGCTCAGGTTACAAGTATTTGTATTTGAAGTGCAGGATAATGATTAGAAGGCTGTGAAGCCACAATGTTCAAATATTAGTGTAAGAAAAAAGGAAACGATAATGTGCGCTATTCAATAATTCAAAGCCTTCAGTTACTTATATCTGTCTTAGTTAAGGCTTTGTGTGAGATCATGAAGAAATCAGCTATTTTTACTATGACACATTATATTGTAAAAGTGAGGAATCTCACCAACAATATTTAGTATAGAAAAGGCAACAGCTCCCCCTATCAACCACAAAGCTGAATGACAAATGTATTAGTTACTTTAGCTCATGAGAATCACAAAAATGTCCAGTTTGTCAATAAAAGCAACAGCACAGAAAATACTCAAGTAGGTTAAAAAAACTTAAAATGTAACTTAAAAGATTTTATACATCATTATCATCTGATGAGCAGCCCAACCACTAGGCAATATGGGCCATGGTCCACAGAAACACGTGGAGGCTGATTCATTACTAATGCCCGGTATTGGCAGATGAGTGTCTGTATAGCGGCGCTAATAGCGACTGCTAGTAGACGCTGTAAGCGGGTATTGGGCACTGTAACAGAGCGCCTCAGTCGCTGTAGTAACCTGGCCTGCATTCATGAATGTGATGTATGTTGGTCGCTCTAACACCAGTACAGCGCTGCAGGGAGTGAAAGGTAGCGCCAGCTCAGTGTGACGACTCGCTCCACACCATACTTATCAAAAAAAGACACACGTGTCTACTAGCGGTCGCTCTAATATCCGATATACAGATGCTCATCTGCTGATACCTAGTGAATCAGCTTCCAAGTCTAAGTTACCCCCCACCACCGGCATCATCAGTGAGCTCTGCATTTGAGTTACCTTTTTAAAGTAGAGCTTCATCCAATAGAAATCCCATGTTAAAGAGAGGCCCAATGTCTAGTCTTGGGCTTCCTATGGAACTTATCTAAATGGGTATCCCCAATCAGGATGCCCTGGGGGACTGTTAAATGCAACCTAATGTCATTTTGACTTTATATCTGCTTTATGGAGCCAGCCAGTTAAATTGGGGTCACATTAAAGTGGACCAAAACCCAGGATTTTGACTATCCTGGGTTTTGGTAATTGCCCCGAGCACCGTGATTGGGGATGCACCACTGTGTGAAACCCTCCAGGTTGACTGATCTGACTTACCCTTCCCCGGTCCTACGACGCATGCGCGGCTGGTTTTCTAATCAGCGTGCTCGCATCCACTCCCGCCCCTTCGTCCAAGAGCACGTCTAAAGCGAGCGGATCCAAGCACGCTGGCAGCCGCATCACTGCTACCCTTTAACAGGGAGCATGCCCTGCCAACCATTCACAAATGCCTGGCCCTGGTACACGCCCTGCTAAAGGGATAGTAGGGATGCAGCCGCTGCTGCCGTATGCCATGACTGGGAAAGAAGGCAAGTTTCCCGGCGACCTGGAGGGTTTCACACAGCGGGGCATCCCGATTCTGGATGCCTCGGGGGGGGGGGGAATCTAGCAGAATCTATAGATTCCAGGGTCATAGGGGCATGGGTTTTGGTCCACTTTAAACAGATATACCACACTGGGACTTTGGGTTCAATTCAGAGCCACAGTGTGAAATCTCATTTTTGTGCGAATGTAAACTCGCCAGCCTGAAAATTCGCATTCCCTGGTGATTCCAAGCTGCTACTGAAATGATTTTGTTCATGCAAAAGCCTGTGTCATGGTCGCATGAAAACATTCACACCAGACGAGCCTTCTCAGTTTGGGACACCGAAACTGCCATCTTAAAGTAGACCAATCACCCCCCGCGGCTGGCCTGGAATGTAAAAGGCCACTATCCTATACCGGATGTCCCACTGTGTGAAACCCCCCGGGGCTCTGGTAACCATATCTGATCCCAGTGGCTCCTGTGACGCTGTCTTCGATAGCGGCCGCATCTGCGGCTTCCCTATAGCTGTGCCAACGCAATCCAGATAGGCCTGGCGTGCGGGAGTGCGCACTCCACAGGAGAGCTGTGGATGCAGCCAGCGGTGTACCTATGGTGGTGTGAAGTTCAATTCAGCAGCTTTATGCAGTGCATTAGTATGCGCCGCATAAAGAGCTGATTGGATGAGCGACCGAACATGTGCAGTGGGAACGGCGGAAAGGTGAATAAAAGTGGGCAAAGTGGGGGTTTCACACAGGAGGGCATCCTATATAGGGATGCTGCTGGGTCTGGGACCAATTGCCAGGATAGTCAAAATCCTCCTTCTCACTGGAGTCCAATGTTGGCTGCATGCATGCAGATGCCAGTGCTTGCCCTGCTGATCCCTGATCTTCCTTGGATTTCCTCTTCTCAATGACATTTTTTTTCTTGAAGATCATTTTGTATGTTGATGTGTTTCTTTTGTTAACCCCTTTGTTCCCATGTTGCCTCTTTGGCCACATTCGACCAAGTTGTTGCCCCTTCTATCATGCATGTTTACCTCGTGTGTTATGGGCATCCCATGCTGAGTTTAGGCCACAGTATACCCCACCTGCCATCCAAATTCTGACAAACTGGACGAGGGTGTGTTGGTTGTTATGTGAGTGTAAAACTTACTAGCAGGCCTATGTTTGGTGCTTTGTAGGTAGTTTGACACACATCTAACCTCAGGCTTCCTGAGTGGTTTCCTTTAAACCAGGCACACACATTTCTGGGTGTGTTGTTGCCCTCATGGCCAATGCCGCGCACTTGCATCAGCTACCAAATTGCAGCATCCTGCCCCTCGTTCCATCTTTAAAATAGTGCCGACTCTGCACTAAAGTAGTCCAGAAAAGTGTATGGCATTGTACTTATCTCCAATGTATGTGTTAGTACTAACCAGTCCTTCACACTACCCCCCCCCCCCCGTGCGGCACACATTGCCCCCCTATCAACATGCAGTCAACATGGTGGTATGAAGGAATACGTTAGTATTTTGTATTAACATTTTTACTAGTTTTTTTTTTTGCCATTTGGCATATTGTGTAGGGGCCTGGATGTAAATAGGTACATATTAGTTAGTTATTAAGAGACCTCTGTGTATATACAGTTAATAATTAGACTCTTTCATGGTTTCTTTCCATGAGAGTAAATAGCTGTTGTAGTACCTTTGTTTAGACACAAGATGGCAGCAGTGAGTAAAGGCCATAGAGAATCATTAGACCATAGACTTTAATGGGGAATATTCTACAAAGGTAAGGAGAAAGAGTTAATAGGTAGAGCAGTATGCTTGAGAGAAATAGAGTAGCAACCTAGAGCAGTGGTCCTCAACCCTGTCCTCAAGGCCCACCAACATGTCATGTTTTTTGGATCTCCAAATAGCCAGCTCTATTGCTCTGCAGCTGCACTAATTACTCCACCTGTGCATCTTTGTGGAGATCTGCAAAACCTGGCCTGTTGGTGGGCCTTGAGGACAGGGTTGGGGACCACTGACCTAGAGGATAGTCATTGGTTAGAGGGTTTTGGAGGGAACTGACCAGCAAATGTTTGGCATGTTTACTGTGACGGAAGGTTTTGGAAGGTAGCTAGAAAGTAGGAGACTCTGCTTGCATCCATTGGCGTGTTGTGTCTCAGTTGCACAAGTGAATACTAACCTCTCATGGTAGAGCACCCCAGCACCCCACCCACACAGACACACTTAGAATACCCTAGGCCCAGAAGAACCTGCTCCCTGCCATCCTCACCAAACACCAGGTGTGTGAGGGCAACAACTGTATTAAAATTATTTTAAACGGATAAATCAAACTTTTAGGTAAAACAGACGGTTTTAACAACGACTAAACTTCATAAATTCAGCCTATAAATCGGCTTATGGACAGTGGCCTTGATTTGTTAGACTCTGCTCTGAAAAGAAATTCATGCCAACACATTTCCACAATGTCTTTTGAGTCTACATGAAAACATTGACAATAACTTAGCACACGTTTGCTTTGGTCATGTTCTCATTTTGGGATGCAGGGTTCTTACCTGTCCTGGGGATGTTGTTGGGCCACCCTCCTCACTAACGTAGGCCTTTCATTGGGGTCCTCTGAGTTTACATGACAACAGACCAAAAATGAAGCACAACTTAGCACATGTGTCATTTGTTTTGGTCTAGCCTCATGTGTTTGTTGTGCTTTAATGCAAACTGAGTCTTGGGGCGGGTGTTCATCAGACGGGCCTTCCTGCTGGTCCTCCCTGCCCACCACCTCTTCCTCCTCTTCAGGTGCTGCCTGTGATGTTTCTATCTCTGCTGATGATGATGAGAGTGGTGGCAAACTTCTTGATGGATGTCTTATATGGTCACCCCTTTTTGTTCTGCACAGTAGTCGGCCTCTTCCACGTCCCCGGATGGGTTTGATCCGTTGCCAGAGCGAGACACCATAAAGAAAAAAATATGAGACCACTGTGTGCACTTGGCACCTACTTACCTGTTGTTTTTGTATTTCCGCTTACCTGGGAAAAACTTCCACACCCGGGGCATATGTCTTCTTTTTAGGTCCAACTCTGCGGCATCATTTATGTGGCTATATAAGATGTCTGTGTTCTTTCCTAGAGGCCCAAACTGTGGCCTTGGCCAATGGGGTCATCCCCAAGGCCGTAAAAGATGCTCAATAGGAAGATCTTAAGCGAATAGTCAGTAGTATGGGAGCCAGTGAGCCGAAAAAGGATAATAAGCAGGTGGTAAGAAAATTTGGGACACTAAATAGGCAGTAATGAACAAACTCACCAGACGACAACATAACAGGTAAGCAGAGCCAAAAAATACCATTTTGTGAATAATCACCTTGTAAAATGGGTATTATAAGTATGTCACACACCCCGCTTCAAGATATTCATTACCTGTGGGTAGTATGGTCCTGTAGAGGGCTTCTGCAGAGATGATTGGAGGAAAGAAAGCCCCTCCCAGTCCACAAGCACCTGGGACCTCCCACTCACTACCCAGTATAAAGAAAGCAGTAAGGTAAAGGACCAGGAAGAGCCAAATATCAGTCATAACAACGCAAAGTTCACCATATGAAGGATGCAGAATCCAAAGGGCGGGTTGAAGCGGGGTGTGTGACATACTTATAATACCCATTTTACAAGGTGAGTATTCACAAAATGGTATTATTCTAAGTATGTCACACACCCCGCTTCAAGATATTCATTACCTGTGGGACATCCAATAGCAGTGTCCATAAAGGGTGGGGATCCAAAAACAAGGTATAAAGCACAACTCAAACTACTGCAGCCTGCAGAACTTTGCGGCCAAAAACAGCATCCGCTGAGGCCCGCACATCAACCTTGTAAAACTTTGAAAAAGTGTGAACAGAAGACCAGGTAGCGGCCTTGCAAACTTGCTCAACAGAGGCCTGGTGCTGAAAAGCCCAGGAGGCCCCAACCGCACAAGTAGAATGAGCAGTAACACGAAAGGGAGGATCTCTCCCCTTAGCAGAATAGGCCCCTACAATGGCCTGACGGATCCATCTGCTGATGGTAGACTTTGTGGGTGCTAGACCCTTCTTGGGCCCAAAAGGCACCACGAAGAATGCATCAGTCTTGCGAAAGGCAGACGTTACCACCAAATAATACTTCACAACACGAACCACATCCAAAGAATGCAGGACCCTCTCCTTGTCATTGCTGGGGTTAGGACAGAGAGAGGGCAGAACAATATCCTGATTTAAATGAAAGGACGAAACCACCTTAGGAAGAAAGTCCGTCTTAAAACGGAAAACCACTTTATCCTGATGTCTTTCAAAATATGGAGCTTGAATAGACAGAGCCGCCAACTCAGAAACACGTCTAACTGAAGAGATAGCTACCAAAAATGCCACCTTCTGCGTAAGGGAAGACAAAGGACTATCATGCAAGGGCTCAAAGGGGGGACCCTGTAGCGCAGAAAGAACCAAATTCAAATCCCAAACTGGAATCAAAGGCTTCCTAGGAGGCCGCACATGCGTAACCCCCTGGAAAAAGGTCTTAACCAAAGGATGTAGTGCAAAAGACTTTTGGAAAAATACCGCCAGGGCAGACACCTGCCCCTTCAGAGTACTGAGTTGGAGCCCTAAGTCCAGACCATGTTGCAAGAACTCCAAAATTCTAGAAACAGAGAATTCCCTACAAGGGAAGGCCCTAGCCTCACACCAATCAATATAAGACCTCCAAGTCCTATAGTACACGGATGAAGAAGCACGAATGAGAGTCTGAATAACAGTATCAGAAAGACCTTCCTCCTTCAAGATGGAGGTTTCAGCAGCCACGCCGTCAAAGCCAGCGTTGGTAAATTGGGGTAACGAAGATGACCCTGTGTGAGCAGATCTGGCAGCAGGGGCAGAACGAACTGATCTTCTGCCAACCTTACCACGTCTGTGAACCAGACCTGTCTTGGCCACCTTGGAACTACCAGAATTGCTGTTGCTCTCTCCAGAGCAAGCTTGCGCACTACTCTGGCCACCATGGGAAATGGAGGGAACAGGTACATAAACCCCAGATCCCTCCAGTTCAGGGACATGGCGTCCGTCGCGAGAGCCAGTGGGTCCTTCACCAGAGACACAAAAGCCGGAAGTTTGTGATTGTGACGGAGGCAAATAGGTCCACCGCCGGTGACCCCCACCTGAGACAAATTGAGTGAAAGACCCTGGGATTGAGAGACCATTCCCCCTTGCGGGCTGACATCCTGCTCAGAGAGTCCGCCTCCGTGTTCTCCACACCTGGGATGTAAACTGCTGAGATACACGGGACATGTCTCTCTGCCCAGTCCAGGATCAGAGACACTTCCTTGAGGGCATTCCTGCTGCGGGTTCCTCCCTGGTGATTGATGTAGGCCACCGCCGTCCGATTGTCCAACCTGACCTGGACCGGCAAGTCTCGCAGTTGATGAGTCAAATGACAAAGAACCAACCTGATGGCCCTCAATTCCAGAACATTGATAGACTCGTGAGCTTCCAGGGGACTCCACAAACCCTGAACTTGCAGATCCTTCCAAAAGCCCCCCCATCCTGAGAGGCTGGCATCCGTAGTGACTATCTCCCACTGAGGAGTCCGAAAGGATCTGCCCCTCAGTAGGTTGGTTGAGTTCAGCCACCACCGAAGCGAGCGGCGAACCCGGGGAGACATCTGAAAAAGATGATCCAGCGACTGAGGAGACCTGTTCCAGACCGATAACAGATGGAGCTGAAGTGTCCTTGTGTGAAACTGAGCAAAGGGAACCGTCTCGAATGAGGCCACCATCAAACCCACCAGTCTCATCCCTAGACGGATGGACGGTCGAGGCATGGACATGAGCGACCGAACCAACTCCTGAATCAGAAGAACCTTGGACTGAGGAAGGAAAACTCTGGACAGATCTGTATCCAGAGACATTCCCAGAAAGGATACTGTCCTGGACGGGTGTAGGGAGGACTTGGGGTAGTTGATCACCCAGCCGAACCTCTCCAGAGTGGATATTACCGTCCTGGTGTCCAATTCTGCCTGGCTGAATGACGGTGCCATGATGAGGAGATCGTCCAGATATGGCACAATGCGAATCCCCTGCGCTCTGAGGAGAGCCATCACCCCAGCAAGCACCTTGGTGAAAACTCTTGGAGCTGTGGTGAGACCGAAGGGAAGAGCTACAAACTGAAAGTGCTGATCCTCCACCGCGAACCTCAGAAACCTCTGGTGTGCGGGAAAAATGGGAACATGGAGGTAAGCGTCCTGAATGTCTATGGACGTCATGAAGTCCCCCTGACGAAGAGAATGAATAGCCGAGCGCAACGTTTCCATGCGAAACCTTCGCAGTCTGACGAACTTGTTGAGAATCTTTAGGTCCAGTATGGGCCGGACGGAGCCATCCTTTTTGGGGACCGTGAACAGATTTGAGTAAAAACCCCGACCCCGGTCTAATGAGGGAACTGGGCAAATGACTGCCATTTCCAGAAGACTCGATACTGCCGCCCGGAGCTGCTGCGCAGCCAGTGCCTCCGGGGACACCCGAGACCTGAGGAAATGCGGGGGAGGGTAGGACTCGAACTCCAGCTTGTAGCCGGAAGACACCACTTCCCTGATCCACCTGTCCGAGACCTCTCGGTTCCAGACCTGGGAGAAGTGCTGTAGCCGTCCCCCCACCCGCACGGGTGAGGGCGCCCCCTCATTGTTGAGCGGGCTTGGCCACGGGTTTGGGTTTTGAGCCCCAACTGTATCCTGAACGGGCAGGTCCTCTGCCCCTATTCCAGGAATTTCCCCTTGTAGAAGGGAAGGCAAAACCTCTTCCTGCTCTAGATCCCCGAAAGGAAGGAGTGAAGGAAGACGCTCCTCGAAAGGGGCGACGTTGCTTCTTGCGTTGAGGTAGTTTGCCCCCCTTGGTCACGGCATCCAGCTTGTCTCCAAAGAGCCGTAACCCAACGAAGGGAAGAGCTGTTAGTGACTTTTTTGACCCAAAGTCAGCCGCCCACTGGCGTAACCAAATTGAACGCCTGATAGTAACCATTAGAGCAGAGGCTCTACTACTCATCATCAAGGAATCATCCAAAGCGGCCACCATGAAGGACAAAAACCTCTCACATTGTTTTAGTTCACGAAATTCCTCACTGTCCGGATTCAAACCGGAGGAGGATAACAAGTGCCTGACCACCTTTCTCGTAGCCACTGCCAACAGCGATGAGGCACAAACAGGCCTTATTGCTGCCCCAATACTGGCAAAACCATGACAAGCCATCTGGTCAATGCGTTTATTCTCACCATCCTTAAGAGAGGAACAATCAGGGTTGTTCAATACGGCTGAGTTGGATAACCCCAAAATAGGGGCGTCCACCTCGGGGGGAGACGCCCAGCGCTTAACCGTATCCACTGGAAAAGGATACCTCTTATCCCAACTTTGGGGAATGCCTGGGAGCCGGGCAGGCCTTTCCCATTCCTTAGAAATAATATTATCAAAATGCTTTTGATTAGGGAATTCCAACCGCGGCTTGGATTCGTCATAAAACTCCCCTTGCTGTTGAGGAACCTCCGCCGGAGGCGAGATAGCAAGCACCTCAAACATCTGAGTCAGAACATTAGGAGTATCCAAGGAAGTCCCTGAGCTCCGATCGGAATCAGCACCAACAAATTGCTGATCATCAGAAATATCTGAATCCTCAAATAATTCCCCTTCTTCTAGAGGGGAATAATCTGACCAATCCAGGCCGTCCTCGTCATCATCATATTCAAAATGATTAACCGGTGATAAATGCTTCCTCTTAGCCGGTGCTTTCTTGGCAACCGTGGAGGAAATGAATTTTTCAATACTGGCCAACCTGGCACACACATCAGATTGCGACTGCCCCCCCCCCCATGGCAATCTCACACGGGCACGGGTCAAAGTGGGAGGGGGAGAGGATGAAGCCGGCTGCGCTAACCCAGATGCCTGGGGACCGGACTGCCGTGTAATAGTCTGCTGTGCACATGATATACATAGGAAAAAATCATCCCCTGTTAGGGATACCCCACAACCCATACACTTCCGGGATTGTCCCGAGGGGAGCCCGGAATCTTGGGATGCCTCCATAAGGTGAACTTGAATAGTCGCTATGAGTGAGGGAATTACGCTATTAAGCAACCCGGGATGCCCTTATATTGTCCAAGTGGGAGGTTTTGTAATAAATAGCAAAAGTACCCAGGTACTCTAGGACCAGGAGAAACCTGAAAAAATTCCTGGCAGTTCAGCCTGAAAAACATAGAAAAAGACAGTAAGAGGTTCTCCCTATATAAACCTATATCTATTATACCTATATATATATACATATATATATATGCAAATATGTACAGATAAGCAACGGCCGCAGGGCCACTCACTGAGTCTTTGGGCGCCAATACACTGTGTCCTCTGCCTGAGGTAACACAGATCAGAGCGGGAGACGCAGCAGGGGGCATGGCCAGCGTGGATCGCGCGCTGCAAGGCTCCGCCCAGCAGCTCCAAACTCCTAAAGGGCGCGGGCTGTGGCCTCATACCGAAGGCCCGGCCCCGCCCCCTCACTGAAGAGCTCTGAGGTACAATCCAGTGTCTGTCAGCAAAAAAGATTGCAACAAGTTTACATTATAACTATTCATACCAGAAAAGTAAACATTTTAAACAAACATTTCAAATAAATCTATTTTCCAGGCGCCCCCATAGAAAAACACCAGAAGCTGAATAAGCTGAAGGTAAAATCCAGCACCTGTCTCAGCTCTGAGGAAAAAAACCCAGCACAGTGTCTGTCAGACGTGAGGGGAAGCTCCCCTCCATTAACACTCGCGCACCGGTGCCGCAGGCAGCCGCGGCACCGGGCGCATAATAGAGCCGGTAGCAGCCCGCATGACAAGCGGAGCTGCTCCCTGCTCGGTCACGCTACCAGCTCCAAACTCCTAAAGGGCGCGGGCTGCGGCCTCATACCGAAGGCCCGGCCCCGCCCCCTCACTGAAGAGCGTGAGGGGAGAAATCCTCCCCTCAGCTCTGAGGTAAAAATCCAGTGTCTGTCAGCAAAAAAGATTGCAACAAGTTTACATTATAACTATTCATACCAGAAAAGTAAACATTTTAAACAAACATTTCAAATAAATCTATTTTCCAGGCGCCCCCATAGAAAAACACCAGAAGCTGAATAAGAGGCCTCCACACAACTAAAAAAGGGGAATAGGCCATTTAAGGGGAAAATTAAACTCTTGGACAGGGCATCCCAAACCGGAGTCACCAACCCGGTATAACCGCCTACCCTCTTTATAGGGTCTCGCGGTGGAGCATAGCTCCTGAGCACCTGAGGTGCTGTTATACCCTCGCTCGGACAGCAGTCAAGACTGGGAGGCATTTAAATAGCTATATATTAATAAAGGGAATAAAGAGTCCGAACGGAAATAAAAATATATATAGGCCGGGAGTAGACCCGGCTACCTTAAAGTCCCCCTGTGCAAGGAGGAGATATCATCTGCTGCTTGCTCGCCGTCTGCAGAGATGAAGACTGGGTAGTGAGTGGGAGGTCCCAGGTGCTTGTGGACTGGGAGGGGCTTTCTTTCCTCCAATCATCTCTGCAGAAGCCCTCTACAGGACCATACTACCCACAGGTAATGAATATCTTGAAGCGGGGTGTGTGACATACTTAGAATACATGTCTTCTGAAGGATGGGCATTTGTTTTGCTTAGTTTACAAACAGGAGGTGGCCTTCCAAAAACTATGGAATTTACAGCTGCTATGGAGTGTTTATTCCCTACTGACTCCATACACCTTGGAGGGGGTTTCAGGCACAATGGATTTCCATTGCATGCGACCGCAAGGGAATGGTGAGTGTGGAAATGTCTGATTGATCTATTTAGGCTGTTCCAGCCACATTTACAACACACATGGCAAACTGATGGCGAATACTTGGCTAGCAGTATACTTGTTTCCCTTTGGGTTAGGTTTGACCTTTGTCTGCTCCTCGAGTTTGTGGCCATGTTTAATGTTAGAATGCGTGCTGCGATTCTTAACCACAGACTAACTTATCCTAAATGTCCTTACTTGCAGCTGTCACACAATCCGCAGCCTTAATCACACAGATGCCCCAGGAGGACAGGGTCCGGAGCCCACAACTGGAGGACAAGCCGCCAGACTTGCCCCAGGTATATGTTGTGGCTGAGCCAATGCGCATTGTATGTTTTTGGGTGAGACAAACTACAGTTTGCCACACATGACCCCTGTAAATTTAGCTTACTAACATGTGTAACACATGTTCCCTTCACAATGTTATTTCTTGCAATTGTTGACCCAGGTTGTCAAATATGAAGTGAAGTGGCAGTGCTTGCACATGCAGATACCGGGCCTTTTTTGGAAAGCACCTTTGTACTGCATGTTCTGCATACACATAAAAAGTCAGGGTCTAGGCCATGTAGAAATACCTTGAGAATGGGCCACATCGCACAATCCTTGCCTAGGGATTACCTAAGAAGGACTCAGCATGTGCTATTCGGGTACAAGGCATTCTACGACAACTTCAACATTTGGCCACTAGAGAATGGCAAACTGCCCCAACACACACAACCTTTAAACAGCAAACATAAGGCACACAAGGGGCACATGTATTTTGGAAAGCACACAAGGGTACCCCAAAGGATGTTATTGATGCTTGTTTGCAGCTTGTTTTGACAACCCTCTCTGGCAAATATTGCAGCCCCCACCCCCAGTAAGGTCCAAACAACCAAAGCGAGCCTTCAAAGAGGAACAATGCACTAATTTTTTTCTCCTAAATTGGGATGCCCCAATGTGTGTATGCCCCTAGGTCACTTCCTTCCCTCCTGTCGCTCCCACAATGTCGACTCGGGTGAGAACGGGCGCGCTGAGTGGCCGTTCAGCCAATCAGTGTGCTCGCTTTCACTCAGCACTTTTACCAGGGTCTCCAATATTCCTCTTTAATAGCCTAAACGCCCACTCAACCACAGCCATTGTTTGTCTATAGCCCAATTGTAGGCCTCCTGTGCGTCAGTCTGAGGCTGCAACAGTGTAAGTAGCCAGGACATCAGGGGATAGTCAGTCACCTATAGAGAGATTGAAAATAATTACCATCCAAATAAAAAACTGCCCAATGAACACATTCTTCAAAAAATCACATATAATTTCTGCGACAAACACAAAGCCTGGTAAAATGAAGAGCTGACACAAAGAAAAAGGCACATGGAATGGCTGTAATAGTAAGCAGACCATAAACAACAGCAAAGGAACATGACACAAATTCAAAAAGAAGATTCAGCACACACGAGAACATGCATTAACTGACCAAGGAGCCACCCACCAGACAGTACACCCATCTCAAATTTTATCAAACACAGTCATGGGAGGAGCTAGGAAACCCAGCCAGAACACCCCAGGGCCACCCTGATCGGGGATGTCATGCTGTGTGAAACCCCCGAGATCGTCCAATTTAACTGAAAATTCCCCGGTCCCATGGCACTTGTGCGGCCGCTCGTCTAATCATCTAAGCGAGCGGACACGAGTTCACCCAACGGCCGCAATCTCCACTACCCTCTAACAGGGAGCGTCCCCGCCCCAGCCATTCACAAATGCCTGGCACAGGTGTGCGCCCTGCTAAAGAGATAGCGGGGAGCAGCCGCTGCTCGCAAATGCGCTGTTGAAGCGGGGCCGAATGTGAGTTTACCGGGCCACCTGGAGGGTTTCACATAGCAGGGCATCCTGAATCTGGATGCCCTGGGGGTTGGGAATCAAGCGGCCCTGGAATCTTACAGACTCCAGGGCTGTGGGTTTTGGTCCAGTTTAATTTAATGTCCCATCTTGCGATACCTGTGTGCATACTACCAACAGCCAAATGTAAATATACCGCAGGGAGAACCGGCACAAGCAAACATTTGATAAAAAATATAAAGAGTACCAAAATGCACTACAATAACAAATTCGCCAACATAAAAAAACAATGAAAGAAAAATTTCAGGGAAGGAATCCCGCGATTAGTCATTGGCCGACATGTGGGCGGGGCATTCTGGTGGCTTGATCCGAAGGGGCGACCATGGCCCATATGGCCCATGTGACCTCCCCAGCAGCCATTGCGGGACTCCTTTCCTGAAGTTAAAGTTAAGGAGATAGGGCGTTCTGGGGGGGGGGTAATGTTCGAGCTCGTTCATATTCACTGTCTGCGGGACAAACGTCTGTTAAAGAAAAAACGGGTGTCGGTCCAGTTTAAACATTCTAATACCTATTGAGTTAAAAAAATGAGTGCTGATTGTACCTGATCACAGTGCGGTGGACAGGTCGTCCCTTCTGCCGATTCCCCCAGGTACAACCCTCTTACCTCTTCCTCGCTCCCTCTGCAAGACAGTGCTACAAGATTTGGTGATGGCAGTCAAGTGGTCCTTTTCAAGGTTTTCACCTGCCAAGAGAACCAGACCATGGAACCTCCTGTGACCAAATGTGTCTCATCAAGGGAGCAAAGGAAGAGGTAAAAGTGAGGTGCCCAAAACTGTGTTTGTGGGTGTGGGGGTTGGCAATTAGGATGCCCCCCTGTGATGCCATCTAGTGTGATCAAAATCCATGGTTTATTCCTTTGTTGGATCACCTTAATGTGTAAAGGCTCTTGCTCCGTAAAATTAAAAAAAAATTGCATGTAAAAAAGAAATTCCATCCTGTGTGCATGTTGGGGCATTAAAAAAACAAACCAAGCAAGCCCCATTCTCTGGCAGCAGCCGCAGTGATGCTGCACAGACGTTGCATTCACTGCCTTTTGCACTATAGGGTCTCTTTGACAGATGGACACATAATGCAGCAGCAGGGGGTTGTTGCTATTATTTTGGTTCTAACCTAATATTTTATTCAACCAAGAATGATCCTAACATTTGTCAAGAGGAAATATATTTAAGGATAAGGATATAACTATATTATAAGGATAAGGATAAGGATATAACTATATTACACTAGCCAATGTAATATTTCATGGAAGTTTAGCAATAATATTTTTTCTTGTTAAGCTATAGCACTGGGAAATTGATCAAATGGAGATCTAAATCTAAGACTAGACCTAACTTCTAGAATTCATTATCTCACCTCATAAAAAAAACATCTGTCAGATGGGGCATTGCACAATATAGGAAAACATGCCTGAAGTGGACATTTGGACAGTAACTTCAATTATCCTAATTACATATTTTATTCCAAATGGCATACAATGTACTTAGGGATAACACATATTTGCATTCAACAGATGTTAGTTCATAATATAAAAAGGAAATTACAAACAGAGCTGTTTTCTGACCATGCTCCAGTGCATCTGTTATAAGATGAAAGGAAAAAAAAGTAAAAATGAAAGTGACTAACAAAATCATTGTGAGATTACCAGAGCCAAAAAGTTATCAAAAGAACAATTAAAAGTTTATGAGACTAATAATTCCCCTGGGATTACAAACATACCATGAGAATGTGCAGTTAAAGGAATATACAGTGCTTTGAAAAAGTATTCATACTGCCCTGCCTCCCTTACCTGGCTCTGAGGCAGGAAAGGGGGAGGGGGCAATAAATGCCTTACCTTACCTGGATCTCAAGCCGTTCGCCCGGGCATGGTTGGCTACTGTGCAGACAGTGCCCAAAGTGGCATCCCCAGCTCTGTGCGCACTCATTATGTGCTTTTCCTTCAAGATGGCAGCACCAGGGGAACACTGCTGGATCTTGAGCGAGATGGGGTTTTTTTTGTTGCCCATCCTGCTTCAGCACCAGGGAAGGGAGGAAGTACAGGGGTGGTGACCCAAGACTGGACTTCCACTTTCATTTTATTATCTTAAGATTTTATGTGATAGCGCAGGTGTAAAGAAAATGATATATGCTTTCCCAAATAAAAGTATGGTATGCATATATATTCAACCCCCTAAATAAAATCCAGTTTGACCAACTGCCTCAGTAAAACAATGCACCTCACCTTTATTCTCAGTAAACATAGAGCTGTTCTGTGAAGGCCTCAGAGCTTTAAAGAACACTAGTGAACAAACAGCACATCATGAAAACTATAGAACACACCAGACAGCTCAGGGATAAACTATAGAACACACCTGGCAGCTCAGGGATAAACTATAGAACACACTAGACGGTGTTGGCTGACGACCAGACAAAGTTAGCCCAAAAAATAGTCCAAGCTCTAAACCAGGGGTGCTCAACCTTTTGATGAGTTCGCCCCATTTAAATGATTTTGAACTTGGTCATGGGCCACAATCAATAGGTTCAGAATTGTTTTACTTGGAATCTTTCTGATGCGGGTCTGGATGCCCCTACAGCACACAACCAACAATTGTTGGCTGTGCTGGGTCTCTTCCTCAGGGCATCTGGGTTCATGAAGCTGCAAACGTCCCTGGCTTTCAAAACCTGTGCCGCTGTGCACTGGCATAAATGAAAATGGAGTTTCCATATATACTCTGGGGTATACTGGGTGGGGCTCATGGTAGGTCACTGAGTAGGTCACCCTTAAAAGCCTAGTTTCACACCAGTCTGGAATGGTGGCGGGAACAGCTAACACAACCCAGGAGGATTTACGGCTTTGGTGCGCAAGGGTTTTGGTATGCCTGGAGAGAGCCTGGTTGGGAGAGCTAGAGAGCCCCATAGGTGCCTGTGGATGAGGAGCCACCGGGAAGTGTGGAACTCGGTTGAGAACATTGTCACTTGACATTCTGCTGTCTCCAGTGAAACCATAGACCTAAGATGGAGAAGGTCTCCCTTGTGTGATCCCTTGCCTTTACTTTAAAGGGAGTTGTTCCATCAAAGTGGGTTGGTCTATGCCCATATTGCTCCTATTATAAAGGTGAACTATGAACTAAGAGCAATAACTGTGTCTGAGTTGGATTCATTGGATGCTTTTGAACTGTGCTGAGATCTGTTCCTTGGATTGAAGTTAAAGACCGCTTTCTTTTGTGGATGTGACATGCGCTGATTTCTTGCTAACAAGTGAATAAAGAGGAACTAAACTAGTTAAGCACCACCGCTGAGTGGTGTGAGAGTTTAACGGCCAGCCATAAGAGTACATTCACATACAGTGAAGCTGTTGAAGAACTGTGTGTTTTCCTGTGACAAGCAAAAGCTGATCTTTATTACCACTGCAGTATGTGACTACCTGTGAGCTGGGTGGTCCCCTGCAGGAGCACAGACCGCAGCGGCGGGGGTAAGTCACTGTTTTAGAGAGGTGTTTTTCAGTGATTCGAGCAGTGTCGGATTTCTTCTAGAGAACACGGCTTATCCACTTCAGGTAGGAAGCATTTTGTGTATCATTTCCTGTTTCTGTTATAGTATTTGGCCATTGTATTCTGTCACTATTATATATATGACCTATATATAATCTTTACACCACATCAGCGTTATGCTGCAACTGCTATTGTGCAAAGTTTTAATTTCGCCTGGGATCTAGTACCTTTCATCCGGCATCTGGGGTTTTGGGTGCAACAGTCCTGGACAGGCTGCAGGCGATAATCCTGGAGTGGGATGCCGATCTCTGCAGCCTATACTTGGCTGCTACCTGTGTATTCGTGACAGGCGATGGATTCCAGGTGAGGAAGGTACTGGAATTAAGGGGAAGGGGAATTAAAACAAGGTTGGACATCCATGTTAAGCATCACTATGCCTTAAAGGGACAGTTCAGACACTGGCAAAAATAATCCTTGGGGGTATCCTGATTTGGAAAGCCATTAAATCATCCCTAATGTACCTTCTATTGGTCACAAGGCGCATGTACAGTTCTTGTCCAATCATGCAATGTATATTAATGCCCTCTGTTCTGATGCAGAGCCATTTTTGTCTTTAGACTGGTGAGCGCTCCATTTGAATGGCTGGGCGTGGGAGCACACCTTAGCGCAGAGATGATGGGGATGCAGTAGGCATTGCTCACATCGTCTTGGTGAGTTTTGTGTCGAACCAGAAGGGAAAAGGCCAGCGCTGGAGTCTTTTCAAGTTTCCAGGGCTAGCATCCAGGGTTTTGACCCACTTTAAATGATGCCTGTCTCCTCCATTTCCTGCAACACTGGGTTGTTTACCCTCCTTTTACCACCACACAAAACAGTGGTCTAACATTTACTCTTTCCCTTGGAGCGCTCAGTGTTAGCACGGCAACCAAGCACAGCCTCGTAGCTGTCTCTGACCACAGCAGAGAATACTCATGACTCATAGAGCTGCATCATGGCATGTCCTTCCCAGCACAGCCACCACCCAGAAACCGAAGCGAAGAAAACAGCTTTGTTTAGAAATATATTATGTCTTTACATACAATTAAAGATATTGAGATGCTTTGAAATGGCCCATTTTACACTGTTCCGAGGGGGGGGTGGGGTGGTAGGCAGTAAGTATGTGCCTGGTCAAGGATTTTGGGTGGACTTTACCTCCCCCACAGGACGGCCAGGTAGCGGCTTCCTCTGATTTCTTATTCTGACCAGTAACATTTATCTACAAACATTAGTTAGTCTTCAAATTGGTTCATATATTTTGGTGCTAATTGTGAAGCCCTGCTACTTGTTCACCTATAGACAAGCAAATATGGAAGGTAGACACAAGTTTGCTTGCATCCGGACTTTCATGTGCAAACAATATAGGTTGAAAAGACCAGAAAACTACAAGGAACACACAGGAGCAAGCCAAGGTCTGAAACAGGAATAAGTAACAGAATTCCAAGGTCAGTAACCGGGGGATCCTCTGCTAAACACGAAAGTCAAGTGATGGAGCAAAACAAAGTGCGGAAGTGAGGACACAGTTCACTAACTAGGATATACAGAGTCAATGCCAAATCACTGTGCATAAACAAATATGCCCCTCCTGACTCATTTCTCCACCCTCTGTTTCTACCCCACTTAAATTGGACCAAAACCCACCGCAATCAGCACAGGAATCTATAAGATTCCTGGGCCAATCGATTCCCTCCCCCCCAGGGATCCAAAATCGGGATGCCCCACTGTGTGAAACCCACTAGGTCACACTATAGACTTACCTTGTTTCCCGATCCAAAGGCGCATGCGCGAGCTGTGGCCACATCCCCGGTATACCTCTAGCGGGGTGCGTGCCAGCGCCAGCCATTCGTGAATGGCCGGCACAGGCACACACCCTGTTAGAGGGTAGTGGGGATGCGGCTGTCAGTGCACTCCGATGTGCAGCCACGCATGCGCCGTAGGATGGGGAAGAGGAGAGTTGACTTTGGCAATCTGGGGGGTTTCACACAGTGGGGTACCCCCCGATCGGGGTGCCCCGGGGGAAAGGACCAAAACCCAGGATAGTCAAATTAAGTACAGGTTCATGGAACAAGGAACAAATCATTTTCCATCATTTAAGAACAATGTAATTCAGACTAAAACATACAGAAAACCTACAGAGGGGAAAAGAGACGTTGGCGAGAGCCAGCCACAATTGTTCTAACCCAAATGAATTTGAACAGGAGTCTTGCGTTATTATACAACAGTTACAGGCTAGTGGGTATAACAAATCTACTAGAGAGAGCTAAAAAGGTAGTAGCTAATAACAAGATAGTATGCTTTCTCAGGAGAGTAAGGTGAGTAACAGACCTAAAAGGGATGACAGACTGATTTTTGTAATTACTTACAGCTCTGAACTCTGACATATAAATAGGATTAGAGATGAGCGAACTTTCACGAATCGCTCATCTGAAAAAAAAAATGCCAGCATGGAGGGAGCGGGCAGGCCGGCTACGCCTGTCAGGAGCGGGCAAGCCGGCCTGCCCGCTCCCACCATGCCGGCATTTTTTTAAAAAGCAAACATTTACCTGCATGGTCGGAGCGTGGAGTCCGGCGCCGCTCTCAGCTGTCATCAGAGGACGCGTCATCAGAGGACGCGTCATCAGAGGACGCGTCATCAGAGGGCGCCTGAGAGCGGCGCCGGCCTCCACGCTCCGACCATGCAGGTAAGTGTTTGCTTTTTAAAAAAATGCCGGCATGGTGGGAGCGGGCAGGCCGGCTTGCCCGCTCCTGACAGGCGTAGCCGGCCTGCCCGCTCCCTCCATGCCGGCATTTTTTTTTTTTTATTTCAGGGAAAATTCGATCAGCACGAACCAAAAAAAATTTGGGTTTGTGCCTAATCGAATTTTCCCTGAAATTCGGAGCGAATTCCGGTTCGTCCGAACCGGTTCGCTCATCCCTAAATAGGATCATAAAAAGAATGTGCATTCTGTGATGTGAAATTAGCGAATTTTGTTAGTAAAGGAATTAGAACTGTCTCAAGGAAAGCACCTACTATAGGGTCCCTGATAATAGGACATGAAATTCAATCATTTATAAACTGTGCCACTAGATGGGTAGTTCATGTACCACCTGTAGGATCCAGTATGTGGGATGCACCAAGTGGGATGCACCTGTTGTTGAGGCCTTATCTCTCACAGACGGCCTCTCCAGCCCCAGCACCCCCACTCCATTTACTGCAGGCTTTGGACATAGGGTTACATTTGCACACTATAAAAGATTTTGCTTCATTAGAGGTCCACTATATGTATACTAAGCTGAAGGTGATTCTAGTTAGGGCTCCAGGCTTGTAAGAGGCATCTGCTTGGTTATTATCAGCATTGGAAACATACAACAAGAACAAGCTGCGTGTTCTTCTAACAAGGACAATCTGTGCTTAGTATCAGTGTTTACACAGCAGGGAACATATTGGGCAAATAACAGCTGGCCATTCATAGAGAATACCAAGGTATCTCTCTCACAAACATTTTTGTTGTGTAAAATGTCAAAAAAGAATGAAGGCTGGAAACTCCTTAAAGGGTAAGTCCACCTTTGATAGAATTTTTACGTGGTAAAGGTGCTGAGCTGATCTGCCATTTATGAATGTTTTCTAATGTTAGCAAATGTGCGTATTATGGAAGCAGTTTACATCTGCTGCTATTGGCAACCAAGTGAAGACTTGCAGGCTGATTCATTACTAACGCCAGGTAGCGACAGATGAGCGTCTGTAGCGAGGATTTCAGAGCGACCGCTAGTGGTCACTGTGCTCGGCCATGGTTAGTTGTTTCAGAGCGTCTCAGTCGCTGGCCGGCATTGATGAATATGTTGTGTGAGTCGCAGTACCACGCTGTATGGGAGCGAGTGGTAGCGCCAGCTCAGTGCGACTGACTCACACCACATTCATAAAAGAAAAGCCCCAAACAGCGCCGGAGCTCAAAATCGGGTTGTTGTAGCCCATAGCGCCAGAAACTGCGTGATTAAAGGCTGTTTTTGAACATGTATCCACTAGTAACAAAGCAAAAACATATGGAATTACATTGTTATTACATTGTAACATGAACACTTTAATACCAGACATGTAAGGACAATTCTGCATAAAAATATTATTAATCAAAAAAGTTTTCAAAAATGTCATTTTCTGGGCCAGAATACATGTCAGAAAGATTTGAGATTTTATTAAAAAAAAAAATTGGGATTAGGAAAGGGATTTAAGGATCATCCATAGAAATGTATGGGAGAGCGCCAGGTAGTGAGAGGTAATACATGGCGCTCTGCAAGGCTGAACGCCGGCGCTGGACGCTGAGCCTGGGATAATGATAAATCGTACGCTACATGGCGTTGTTCCAGTCGCTCACCAGATTCGGCTTCATAAATGTGGAATTGCGTGCCGTGTCTGGCGTTCACCTGCCGCTACCTGTCGCTATCCCTTCATGAATGAGGCCCTTGGTGTATTGGAGATAGTTGCACAGAACCCTGATGCTGCGCATTTGTAAGTGTGAGTGAGCCCAGTCATCTCAGCAGTGGCCATAGCGGCAGTGTTATGTGTGTACAGGACACTCTTCTCGGTGTACATTGCAAATAGCAACAGATTGAGAAAACTGCTTCCATTAAACAATACTAGATCGGATCAGCACCTTAAGGACATTGAACACATCGTGGCACGAAAAATATAGACTTTAAAAAATTCCATCGAAAGTGGATTACCCTTTAAGCTAAAGAGATTTTCCCGTATTTCCAACTCTTGCGATAATCTAATTGTGGAACAGTGTTGGCAAAAGTTTTCAAACTACTTATCACCCTTACGCAGGCTCAGACTAATCCACAGGGAAATGGTGGAATCCCCCATGAGTGCACCATATCCACATTAGATGTTGTTGATCTGTTTGGATGTGTTAGATCATCAAATTTCCTTTTTGTTTGTATATATTTTTCATATTTTTAAATTGTTAGAGTCATAATAAGGTTCGCCACTAGAGGGGGTTGTCCTTTATGTTTTTTAATGGTCTGTTTATGTGTGTATGTATAGTTTGTTTGTATTGTAATGGTACTTGTTGGATATTAAATATATAAAAACTTTATTTTTAATATTTCTGGTTTGTGCGGCCTCATTTGTAAGGCACTCGTTGGAGCCTGTGCTGGTTGGCTCACTGCTTTGGTGTATCAATGGGGTGGTACTGTGTACCTGGGTGCTTTTGAGGCCTGCACCCATATGTGTATTTGATTAGCTGTGCATTACTTTAGTTTTTTTTTACCGTGTTTTATAGTTAATCCTGTTCACCTTGCACCGTTTTTCTCGTTTTTGTGTTTTTTTTTAAATAAATTCTGAAGAAACAGCAGAGGGTCACTGATGCTCTGAAATAAGGACCTAAAAAGCTCACAGTAGTTCTGAAGAACCTGGCTACATTACTTGCCTAGGACGCTCGATCGCCCCATGCCTGGAAGTGATCGTGGGTTGATCGATTAGTTCAATCTGATTGTGTTGTGTGTGAATACTGTTTGTACCCTGGTGGTAGCCACGTGTGTTGCCAATTGAGCGACGTCTAACGTTGCGGTGAGACACGCGGGGTGCGATTGGCCGGGTAATCAGATAAACGATCAAGAGGTATGATCAACCCTTGCAATCGTCACAATCCCAATGCACTTCGGGGGGTCAGCTCCATGGACTCAGGCACTTCGGGGAGTCAGCTTTCCCAAAGAGACCCCTGCAGTGTTTACATAGTATCTTCAGAATTGTCAGCACTTATTTGGTTCTGTGTAGTTCCCGTGCTCACCAGACTCTACATAGATGTTACACTAGGTTAGTACTGTGCTGTCTATTTGAATTTCATAGACAGACTGGGCACCCTGCTTTGCGCAGTGGTCACTGAGTGACTGGGAACAATATGGTAAGCCACTTTTTAGTTTAGGTCCTAAATACAATCCCAGCACTGCAATGATGGTGCACTTTGTGATAGTAATGATTATGGGGGTTATTTAAGAAAGGCTAAGGCCATGTAGTGCCAGGTTGTGACAGATGAGTGTCAGGTGGATGTCAGGTCCCATTGAAAATGGTGTATTTATCAAGTCAAAAATCCAGAGCGCCTGTGATAGTGCCAGGTAGTGTCTATCAACAGCGCCGGCGATGGGATGAGTGCTGGCGCTGAGTTCCCTACAGTGCCAGATAGGACCAGGAGCTCACCCTGCACTGTGTGGCCTAACCCCATACATTTCAATGGGCTGGCATGGTTATAATTATTTAAGATTTTTTTTTCTGGTGCATGCGCCAGGGGATCCCTGGACTGGTTGGGAATTTTTTGTACTTTTGTGTTGCGCAGCAAACTTGTGTTTGGGAACCTGAGAAAGCTATATCCCATAGCCTCTTGGAGCGCTATGTATCTTTTTAAAGTGGACCAACACCCAGGGGGGATTGGCCCTGGAATCTATAGGATTCCCAAGCCGATCGAATCCCTCCCCGTGGGGCATCCACACCGCTGTGTGAAACCCCCCCAGGACGCCCCATTCACCTTACCTGCATCCCGAACCAACGGCGCATGTGCGGGCCGCGGCCACATCTCGCGCTTCTCTCTAGCAGGGCACAGTTTGTGAATGGCCGGCTCAGACGCGCTCCCTGTTAGAGGGAAGCTCGAGATGTGGCCGCCAGTGTACTCGGAGCCGCTGAGCTATGACGGCGCTTAGACTCCAAGTGCGCTGATTGGACGAGCGCCCTGGGGAAGAGAACCAAAACCCAGGATAGTCAAAATCCTGGGTGTTGGTCCACTTTAATAAATATATTCAGCTTGGCCAGCGCTAGGTGTCGCTAGCGCATAGGCATATAAAAGCTGTGCGCTGCAAACACTGCCGCTGCCGAGCGTCACAGATGAGGCGCTCAAGTGCCACCCGCACCTATAATAATAAATTAGCCTCCCCATTTTCACAACAAGTAGAGCAGAAAAAAAGAGGTTTGTGTCTCTGCTCTACAGCAGAAGAACATAGCTTATCCACCCTGTAAGGTAGGCCCACTGATGGGCTCAACCCCCCCCCCCCCCGTCCAACACTGCCATAGCTAAAGGAGCTCTGTCATAAAAATTTAATTTTTGTAATATATATATATATATAGGTTTATTGGGGATTTTTTTCAGAAACGCTGCATGCAAACCTTTTCCTAATGCAATACAGAAATGTGAAAGGATACATAGGGTAACAGGAGCATCTTATGTCTCTGTGTTCAGCAGGAAATGCAGATACACACAAAAGAAGTTGTGAAAGCGGATTTACAGTGCTGCTTGAATAAATTGTAAGCCCATAGTCAATATGTGTTGGAAAAATGATTGGATAATGAAAGATCAGCTGTTTTAGTAGGGTTGTCCTGACATTTTCTTAGTTGCATTGTACAGCAAAAGCTATGGTGTGTAAACAGTATTCAACACATCAAAGGAATCTCGTTCAAATGTATAAGTGAGGAGAGTACAAAACAATTCCCAGGCATTAGATATATCTTAGAACATCTTTGAAAAGCGGATACAATTTAAAACAAGAGTGCCATAAAGAACTGGAAAATTGATGAAAAGGCAAAAGGACAACTGATATAGAGGGCCGTCCAAGAGGCCTACAGCAACATTACAGGAGTTGCAGGAGTTTCTGGCAAGTAATGGTTGTATACTGCATGTGACAATGCTCTCCTATATTCCTCATATGTTTGGGCAGTGGTGTAGGGTGGCAAAACAAAATCTGTTCTTACAAAGAAAAACATCTAAGTCTGCCCAAGTTTTGCCAAAACTTACATCAAGTCTGCCAGAAGGTATGTTTAGTGAAAAGCTGTGGAAATAGTTGTGGTACCAGATCCCATCTGGTGCTTACTAGTCCATAGGTTATATTGCTGTCTGCATTTCATTTGTGAATTTCCTGTAATTAGATAGGAAATCCAAGGTTAAGGTAATACCATTTATTGGCTAACTCAATAAGATTGAAAATGCAAGCTTTAGAAGCTGTTCAAGCTTCTTCTTCGGGCATAAGGAAGAAGCTTGAACAGCTTCTAAAGCTTGCATTTTCAATCTAATTGAGTTAGATAATAAATGGTATTACCTTAACCTTGAATTTCCTGCTTACATCGATGGCTAACACGGTACAACAGCTTACTGACACTGTAATTAGATACTATCATAGAGTGGCTTGTTAACGTCACCATCTAGTGACGCGTTTCAGTAATGCAGGTCTTGTACATAAAATGTAATGTGGATATTCAGAAACATTTAATGAAAAGACCAAACCCTTAAAAAACTATTCGCCAGCATTTAAAATTAATATTTTTTATGTTTTTAGTGACTTATTTCTTTTCCCACTGGGCTGCAACTCTGGTTTAATACAAATGCACTAATGAACCATACTTTTATAGCAAACTGGCAGTGGCTAAACCTGAACACTAGAGGGCAGTAGAACCCTATGCTCACCACCACAGTGACTTAAACTAAATCTGTATATGTATATACTCTTACTAGCATAAGATGGTGTAAAAGAAAAAGCTTTATGCAAAACGCTTCCACCAAACTTACTACACCGGAATGTAAAAAACTTGACAAAATAAACTGCATGAACCACAAGCAAACAGATGGATTAAAATGTATTTTACGTCTATGATTGACAACAAATGATTGAAAGAGGGGGACTGTAACCCAACCAAGGCTTGTAACCCTTCCATAAACCAACCACCCCCAACTGATTGTAATGTTATCCATTCTTCTCTACTGAGCATGTGCACTCAAGTAGGATGCCCTCCTTAAAGTGGACCAACACCCTCCAAAACAACAAGTGTCTAAACAGTTAAACATAAAAAGACACTTACCTTTTTATGACTTTTGCAGCCTTCTGTCCCTCGGAGCGCCTGTATTCTTCAAAAATCTCAGCCGAAGTCCCGCCCTCCAGCTCTTGTCCGTTCATTTGTATGCTGTCCATCTTGCTTGTCCGTCCATTTCTTCCTTGTCCGTCTCCTCACTCGTGCGATTTCTTCTCCTCTTCTCAACGTCATCGGGGGGCGTGGTCCTCTCTCAGGGGGCGTGCATGTCTCTCTGGTCTCTAGTTCCTGTAAAACAAAAAAAAAATTAACTCACCTTTCACAGGAACTTCCCTGACTTTCGCTCCGCCGAAACCTCTGCCGTTCACCCGGCCTAAAGAGGAAAAGAAACCGGGCATGCGCAGTAAGTAGGTAAAGTGAATGCGAGCGAGCGGCGCTTCACTTTACCTAAGCGGCGCTACTGCGCATGCCCGTTTTTTTTTTCTCTCTAGGTTAGCGCGCGAGCGCGCTCTGCAGACAGGGGAACAGCGGAGGGAGCGCATGCGCAGTAGCGCCGCTTAGGTAAAGTGAAGCGCCGCTCGCATCGGGAGCGAGCGGCGCTTCACTTTACCTAAGCGGCGCAACTGCGCATGCACGAGAATTGCAAGAGGAAGAGGTCAAACGATCTCTTCCTCTTACATGCATTTTCAAGATGGCGACGCACAACAAAAAGTGGCGCGACGCCACGCAGGATAATCTAAGGTAATTTTTTTTTTTGTCTTATCTTTAACGGGTCCTGGAGCATGGCATGGGTTGTTATTTAGGGGGGAAAAAAAACCACAGGGTGTTGGTCCACTTTAAGCCTTCCAGGCCTAGGAGGCAGGGATATGGCAGGGAGGCTATATAAGGGCAGATAGGTCCTCTTTCTGCATTGGACCTTGGTGTGTATCCTCTGCGTCTGCCCCAGAAAGTATCCTTTCTGTCATGTCCTTTTCAGGAACTTCCAATTTTCTAGAAGCACTGTGTTTGCCAGCTTGTGACTGCCCTTCCTCTTCCTTACCCTACCTCACCTTAATCCTGGCCTCTTCAGTCTTGGCAGCCCCAGGACCGACTAGGTTGGGGAGGGGGCGGGGTTCTCTCCGTCACAGCAGCAGAGACTGCTTGCTCCCTCTAGCTGTGCAAAGCGGGAGGACGCTCTGCCCAGAATAAATGAGTGGAACCCAGGCGGCAACAGTGACTGGGCTGCAGTGCCACTAGCAGCAAAGGGCCCCAATAGGTGGCAAATTAAGAGGCACAATTGTGGGGGGGAACCCCCCCAGAGGACCAGCTTGTTACAGAGACAGCAATCTGGGGATGGGCATTGGGGGTTCACGTGGGGTGGGACACATGGAAAAACATGAGTGCAGACCCCCTTCTGCCACAGCAAGCACCCCAGTGGAGGATTCAGGTCAGACGTTGAGAGATATAGCGAATGCAGACCCCCACCCTGTTCACGGTAATTTTGTCTCCCCCATAAAAGGCGGTGGTGTTAACACCAGGATACCCCTTTCATAAGTATAGTACACCTAGAGCTAGGAGGGGGCTGGGTACTGCCAAATCCTCCTTTGCTTTGTCTGTACTGGGTCATCCATCAGTAAGGATGGCATCACGCTAAGAAAGTTGCGGTTTGGCTGGCCTGGCTATCACAAAGATGAGCGTGGGTGATGAAGGGATTAGCATAGCAGAAGGAAGAGGGCATGGTGGGCTTCCAACGTCGATAGCCAGAGTGAAGCTGATGAAGGGGTCAAGAGGCATTCAGACAGCAGCACATCAGCAGCCCATCCATGGGCTGAGGACGGAACATTGTCCGGTATTCATCCAGGCGGTAGCAGTGATGCCTTTCAGGTGAGCCACTTACGTTTTCTTCATTAGCTCTATTGTTATTGACTTTTAATGACACTAGGGGTGGTGGTAATGTGGGGGATACTCGTGTGAGGGTTTAGTTAAACCAGTGTGTATTGTTATTGACTTTTAATGACACTAGGGGTGGTGGTAATGTGGGGGATGCTCGTGTGAGGGTTTTGTTAAACCAGTGTTTTTCAGATGCAAATTCCAGTCGAACATGTGGCAGTGTGGGAAGGTCATGTGATGCCAAGGGTAGCTATGTCATGAAACTCAAGGAAGATCAGGGAGGTGATCGGCAGTGGGGCAGAGGCAGAACCTTTAACAGCCGGGGCAGAGGATACTGGTGGATCGCTTCAACATTGAAATATGGGCAAAAGGGAAAGAACACAACTTCCCAGCTTTTCCCATCCATTCCCTGCCCCCTCAGCTCTGCCCATCAAATCTACGGCCTCCCAGCTTTGCCAATCCATTACTCTTTCTTCCAGTTCTGGTCATCTACCCCCCCCCCCAAGCTCTGCCCATTTATTCCTGTCCTTCTAGTTCTGCCAAGCCATCCCAGCTCTCTCTTCACCCCTCCCTGCCCCTGTTATGTCTACCCACTCCTCTTCCTTACAGCATCTCTGCCATTCATCCCTCTCCCCTGAGCCCTATCTATCCATCCTTGTTACCAGACCTTATTGCCAGTAACATTTTGGGCACTAGTCCACCCCCGTACATGGCCTGCACAGAATGCAAGGGAAGGGGGGTTCAAGCAGTGTGCCGTGTGCAGTGAGCCGGAGCGCTAAGTTCTGTGGGGCCAAAGAAAAAAGCTCCTGTTTCTTCCCAGGGCCCAATAGGATGGGAGGGGGGGGGAGTAGCCTTTTTTAGTTTTGCCTGGGGAATCTAGAGCCCCCTCCCCCAGTGTGCTGATTTCTATCAACTATTGAATTCTATATAACTATCCCTCCCCCCATGACAGCACTCCACTAGGAAATTCTCCTCTCACGATATGCCTTTAAATGGACCTGGTTGAGTACCCCCTGATCTCGACGATTCAATCTGTGAGGTACTGGAAAGGACACGGATGTGCGAACTGCAGTTGGGTGAAGGGGGTATGAACCTGTTCAACATTAGTTTAGGTCTGCATTACATAGCACTACCTTTAGTTGACCATTTAATTGTAGAAGAGCTTACACTTCACTTTAGTGTAAGTAAGAGTTAAATTTCCAGAAGCTGAATCATAGCTAGTTCAGTGAGAAGGCCAAATGAAGGGTTTTAGTCTAAATGTAACATTTTTAGGAAGCCAAAGCGTGTATGCATCCTGACACCTGCAGAAGCGGTTGAAAGATGGACACACGAATCTGACTCACAGTTAGGAGGAACTCTAACCTCTCAGTTTATAGAATCATATAAAAGAGTTAGGACATTAGTTATAGATCAGACTTAGTCTCATCAATGTAGTAACCGGAGTGAGAAGCTTGTGCAGGAGAAAGGAGCCAGATCAACAGAGGAAGAATCCAGCCAAAGCCTGTATCTAACCTTGCTTAAACCGGACCTTCACCCTGAATAAGAACATATCTTATGTTTCCCCCACCCTGTACGTACCGATTGCTCACATTAAAAATTATCCTTTCTTCATCAACTGCATTTTCTGAGCCTTTAAACATTTCAGGCTGCCTGCAAATAGGAAGTGTCTTCTGACTGTGCCGCTCTGCATTCTGGGATTGCTGTACTTTTCCTGACCCCAGCTCTGCTCTTTCTGTGCTAAGCGCAGCTATAACCCCGCCCCCTGCAGTCCCCCCCCCCCCTCCTTTCCTCAGTATGTGATGCATGTATGGCGGCGCCCTTTTCCTAGAGTGCTGAACAGAGTTGCAGCCCAATGGGGAAAAGATTAAAAACATTAAATATATAATTTTTAGATGCTGGGGAATCATTTTTTAGGGGTTTGGGCTTTTCATTAAATGACGCTGAAGGTCCACTTTAAGTGGAACGTGAGCGAGAGGAACCCCTTGGAGCTTGTGGAGTAAGACAAGACCCTAGCTACCATTGAAAGGGAGTAAGCCTGCTGCAGGCTTGTGTCTACAAAGGGGAACTGGTCTTTGAGAGCTGTGGATAAGAAGTGCCTGTTGTGGATCATATCTGGATGTACCTGTTTGGAGTTTGCAACTAAAGTGAGTAACCTTCTTCAAGAGACTAGTGTTCTGTGAATAACTACCCTGCGTATGTGTAACGCTTGGCAGCACCTCAATTCCACATGTGCCCATGGTTCCCTTTTTTGGCCTAGCATCCCAAACTCACTCCACACGCTCCTGGGTGCAGACCCCCCAGGCCGCGTGTGCTACATGAATACAATTTTAAGGGGTTTTGACCAGTATCGGGTGTCAGTAGCCAGAGAAAAAACGTAGGGCCCAAAGACACTAGCCAATATGCAGGAGTGTATCGGTTACCAGTGGACAAGTTAGCTGACCTGTCTGGGGGGCTGGAGCAGACACTGGGTATACAGAAGATCACATTGAAGGAGCTCTAATCATTGTTAGGTAAGCTTCATTTCTCGATTTCATTTCATACTGCTTGTCACTGGCGACTACTGGCATGTGTGAGTTGCGTCATTTTTCCATTTGACCTAAAAGAGGACATTAAGACCTGGTTAAAATGTATTTTAAAAACTCTGACAGCTTAGCCTATTTGCAGAAGCTGTAGTGCGTAAATAGTGAGCCAGATCTGGATGTTTCAGGCGCCATAGGTTTTGGGGCTTATTTGGGGGGAAGATGGGGAAGATGGTGCTCAGAGAGGTGGCCCTCGGCTTGGATGGTGTCGTGATTGAAAAATATCTGGCTGCATGAATGACTTACCTTCAGTCTGTGGCCTGGCCGTGGTGTCCTTAGGCGGCTGGCCAGGCTTCTTCTGCCCAGCAGCCGCTTCCGCCTCAGGTGCCGCCAAGTGCGCCCTAGTCCACTGACATTCGGCTCGTGCTTGCGAGCGAGCACAGTCAGCTTATGTCCTAGAAACATAGAAACATAGAAGGTTGACGGCAGAAGGAGACCATACGGTCCATCTAGTCTGCCCTTATGTGTATACTGTATGTTCTCTTTATCTTAGGATAGATGTGTGCTTATCCCAGGCATGTTTAAATTCAGTGACTGTTGATTTTTCAACTACCTCTGCTGGAAGTTTGATCCAAGCATCTACTACTCTTTCTGTAAAATAATGTTTTCTAACATTGCTCCTGATCTTCCCCCCGACTAGCTTCAGGTTGTGCCCCCTTGTTCTATCATTAAGTTTCTACTTAAAAACACTTCCCTCCTGAACCTTATTCAATCCTTTCACATATTTAAAGGTCTCAATCATGTCCCCCCTCTCCCTTCTTTCCTCCAGACTGTACAAATTCAGTTCTTTAAGTCTCTCCTGAGTTTTAAGTTTAAGTCCTTACACCATTTTCGTTGCCCGCCTTTGGACATGTTCTATTTGAATAATGTCTTTTTGCAGGTAAGATCTCCAGAACTGCACACAGTATTCTAGCTGTGGCCTCACCAGGGCTCTATACAGCGGCATCACAACCTCCCTCTTCCTACTGGTGATGCCTCGAGCTATGCAGCCGAGCATTCTGCTTGCTTTTCCCACTGCCTGGCTACACTGTCCACTCATCTTGCAGCTATCAGTAATCAGTACCCCTAAATCTCTCTCCTCCGAGGTCCTGGCTAACACAGTGCTGCCCATACGGTACTCAGAGCAGGGATTCCTTCTACCCAAGTGCATGATTTTACATTTAGAGACATTAAACTCTAGTTTCCACAGTTTTTCATACTGCTTGTCACTGGCGACTACTGGCATGTGTGAGTTGCGTCATTTTTCCATTTGACCTAAAAGAGGACATTAAGACCTGGTTAAAATGTATTTTAAAAACTCTGACAGCTTAGCCTATTTGCAGAAGCTGTAGTGCGTAAATAGTGAGCCAGATCTGGATGTTTCAGGCGCCATAGGTTTTGGGGCTTATTTGGGGGGAAGATGGGGAAGATGGTGCTCAGAGAGGTGGCCCTCGGCTTGGATGGTGTCGTGATTGAAAAATATCTGGCTGCATGAATGACTTACCTTCAGTCTGTGGCCTGGCCGTGGTGTCCTTAGGCGGCTGGCCAGGCTTCTTCTGCCCAGCAGCCGCTTCCGCCTCAGGTGCCGCCAAGTGCGCCCTAGTCCACTGACATTCGGCTCGTGCTTGCGAGCGAGCACAGTCAGCTTATGTCCTAGAAACATAGAAACATAGAAGGGTGACGGCAGAAGGAGACCATACGGTCCATCTAGTCTGCCCTTATGTGTATACTGTATGTTCTCTTTATCTTAGGATAGATGTGTGCTTATCCCAGGCATGTTTAAATTCAGTGACTGTTGATTTTTCAACTACCTCTGCTGGAAGTTTGATCCAAGCATCTACTACTCTTTCTGTAAAATAATGTTTTCTAACATTGCTCCTGATCTTCCCCCCGACTAGCTTCAGGTTGTGCCCCCTTGTTCTATCATTAAGTTTCTACTTAAAAACACTTCCCTCCTGAACCTTATTCAATCCTTTCACATATTTAAAGGTCTCAATCATGTCCCCCCTCTCCCTTCTTTCCTCCAGACTGTACAAATTCAGTTCTTTAAGTCTCTCCTGAGTTTTAAGTTTAAGTCCTTACACCATTTTCGTTGCCCGCCTTTGGACATGTTCTATTTGAATAATGTCTTTTTGCAGGTAAGATCTCCAGAACTGCACACAGTATTCTAGCTGTGGCCTCACCAGGGCTCTATACAGCGGCATCACAACCTCCCTCTTCCTACTGGTGATGCCTCGAGCTATGCAGCCGAGCATTCTGCTTGCTTTTCCCACTGCCTGGCTACACTGTCCACTCATCTTGCAGCTATCAGTAATCAGTACCCCTAAATCTCTCTCCTCCGAGGTCCTGGCTAACACAGTGCTGCCCATACGGTACTCAGAGCAGGGATTCCTTCTACCCAAGTGCATGATTTTACATTTAGAGACATTAAACTCTAGTTTCCACAGTTTTGACCATCTATCCAGTAAAGCTAAATCATTTTCCATGTTGCAGACACCTCCAGGAATATCCACCCTATTACTAACCTTTGTATCATCAGCAAACAGACAAACTTTTCCTACCAAGCCTTCTCCTATGTCACTTACAAATATATTAAAAAGAATGGGGCCCAGGACAGAGCCTTGTGGCACACCACTTGTAACTCGCCTTTGTTCAGATTGCACACCATTAACAACAACAATCTGGTACCGAGACCTCAGCCAACTGGAAATCCACTGAACTATCCAGGGATTGAGTTCTACCTTCAATAACTTATCTATGAGCTCCTTATGTGGTACAGTGTCAAAGGCTTTGCTAAAATCCAGATAGGCGATATCCACAGCACCACCTTCATCTAACACTTTAGTGACATTGTCAAAGAAATCAATAAGATTGGTCTGACATGATCTGCCCTCAGTAAAGCCGTGCTGTTTTGGGTCCAATAGGTCATTAATTTTTAGATGGGAAATTATCTGTTTTTTTAAGAGTGTTTCCATTAATTTGACCACTATAGATGTTAAACTAACTGGCCTGTAATTACTGGCTTTTTCTCTACTCCCCTTTTTATGGATTGGTACGACATTGGCCATTCTCCAATCATCTGGAACCTCACCAGTTGAAAGGGAATGGTTAAGTAAATCAGTTAGAGGGGCTGCAATCACAAACCTAAGTTCCCTTAGAACTCTGGGATGGATTCCATCTGGACCCATCGCCTTACTTACCTTTAGATGTGCCAGCTCGGCTAAGACATCAGCCTCCAGAAACTCCGGAGCTGTGCCCTCCCAGCGGGATGCTGTGCTATGGCCATGTCTGCTACTATCTGAAAATACCGAACAAAAGTAGCTATTCAGATGGTCAGCCACAGCCTTATCTCCGTCAATATATTTATTTTCCCTATTTCTAATTTTTGAGACTGCATTGCTTTGCTTCTTTCTGTCACCAATATATCGGAAAAAGATTTTATCTCCCCTCTTCATAGATTTGGCCATTTCTTCCTCCTTTTGCCCTTTAGCAGTCCTTATAATCAGTTTTGCTTCCCTCTGTTTAATTTTATATGCCTCTCTGTCAGCTACACTTCCACTTACTTTATACTTCTTATAGGCAGACTTCTTATCTTTTATCATAGTGCTGACTTCCCTAGTAAACCATAATGGTTTCTTCTTCCTTTTATTCTTGCTAGTTTGTTTCGCATATTGCTTAGTTGCCTTTAAGATGGCCATTTTTAATAGTGACCACTGGGCACTCACTTCTGCTACTCTGTTCCACTCACCTCATTTTCTTTCTACATACTCCGCCATTTACTTGAAGTTTGTCTTCCTAAAGTCTAGCACTTTGGTTCTGGTGTGTGATTGCACAATGTCTGTTTTTATTCTGAACCATAAGCATTGATGGTCACTGGAACCCAGATTTTCTTCAACCCTGACCTCGGACACCAGATCCCCATTGGTCAGAACTAAGTCCAGAATGTTATCTCCTCTAGTTGGCAATGTCACAAGTTGTTTTAGAGACACTCCATTAAGTGCCTCTAATATAGTCCTGCTCTTGCATGTCGATGCACTTGGGATATTCCAGTCCACATCAGGCATGTTGAAGTCACCTGTAATTACAATGTCCCCCTTCTCTGCCATTCCACTGATTTCATCTGTTAACAGGTTATCTAGATCCTCAGATTGTCCAGGGGGCCTATATATCACACCAATTCTTACCACAGCTCCCTCCTTAGTCTGCATGGTAACCCAGAGAGTTTCTAGTTCATTATGTGTATGCTGAATTATTGTTGATTGAAGGGTAGTCTTGACATAAATGGCTACTCCACTGCCCTTTCTATCCAATCTGTCTTTTCTGTACAATGTGTAACCCGGTATGGCTATCTCCCAGTCATTGTGATCCTTGAACCAAGTCTCTGATATTGCAACAAGATCCAATTCATCTCTGGATATGATAGCCATTAATTCCCAGAGCTTGTTTCCCAAGCTGCGAGCATTGGTACAAATCATGTGGATGTTGTTGGTATTGTATTTTAGTGTGTCCTTGATCTTTCCCACCTCTACTCTACCACTGACCAGGTTCCCTGCTTCAATGTCCTGTTTATTCATAAATGGTAGGGGACAGAAATCACCCTTACAAGTTACATCTCTGTCCCCTTCCTCTAGTTTAAATCAAAAAGTGCTCTGAGTTCCACTCCAAGTTCTTCTGTGCCTTTCTGTGAAGGATGCAAGCCATCCCTCTTAAACAACTCATTGTTCGACCACCTTCTAACATCCAAAGCCTTTGTCTTCACACCACTGACGTAACCACAAATTGAACTTGGCGATGTTGAGTGCCTTTTTTCCCTGATTACATACTTGCAAAACTTCAGAAAAGGTGATTGAACCTGTTATTTTGCAAAGTTCCTGACTAAAATTTTGGAAGTCCCTCTGTACAACAAACAAATCTATTTGGGATAAGTCATTTGTGCCAAGATGTAGCACAATGTCCACTCGGTTATGTTTGTTTGCAGACTTGACAATATTTAGAATACGTTTCTTATCCCTATTAACTGTGGCACCTGGGAGACACCTCACTTCCTTTAGCTCATCTTTATCCTGTCCAAAGTCCACACCTCTAATTTTTGAGTCACCAACCAGGATATGCCATTTCCTATTGGTTGGCTTGGTAACTGTTCCTTGCTGCCCTTTTGTACTCATTTTATTTGGTCCCTTATTTAAGTCCACTTCCTTTGATCTTACCAAATCCTGCCCAGACTGAGCATTAGCAGATACATCCACATCAAGCTCAGAGAGAACAGCAAATGGGTTATATTGGCTTAGTCCAAAATGTTGATGTTTTTGTTCTACATTGCTCAATCTTCCAGAGCCAACAGTCTTCCACTGTGCCCCTCTCTTGTGAAGTCTTTGTGGGAGTGGTGGCTGTATACCAAGCTGCCTTACTGGCTGGGATAGCTTCACAGCTTCAGACTGAAGAGTAGAAACTAAAGACTGTAATTTTGAAATCTTGTCATACAACCCCTTCATTTGCAAACAAATTGGACAGCATCGCAAGTTCCACAGAGTACTACGAAACACAACACCCAGACAAAAGTTACACTGCACTAAACCAGACATTCTAGATAATAAGAATAGGTACGGCTAAAAAGTAAATGCTGTACTCACCACTATTTCTTGTGTCCAACCCCTGCTGTTTTCAAACTACTGCAGTTTTTAAAACTACACACTTCTGTCCTGCTGCACTTATGTCAAGCTGCTCTCACACAGGATGAAACCTCACAGAGTCCTCTGGCGGCGCTGCATACAGCGCGGCCCTGGAGGCTTTTTAAAGGAGCTAATCCTAGGTCCAATTCTGAGTGGTACGTCTTTAAACTTCAGATGGGGCAATCAGCCCAGAGATTTCTTCTGTGATTTCCTGTACATATCATTATTGACCATTTGCTTGAATCTCAACCATGTCTCGGTCTTACCCCTTTGTACTGCGCAGCTCTCTGACCTCCCGGTGTGACCCTTGGCTTGATGTCTGACTTCGCTTGATTTCTCATGAGCACCCGAATTGCTTCCAGTACTTACTTGTTTCCAAAGCACTCGAACTGTTTCCAGTACTTACCTACTTTGCCCAGTCTGACCTTCGGTTTATCTGTTTTCACTGTCTTCCATGAGCCTACAATCTTTGAGCCATCAAGTCCTGGGGGCAACCATGTCCGGCAAGGCGTATATAGCGTCCCGGCAAACGGGGGCTTGTCTATAGGTGAAGCTGGCTGTGGAGATTAGGGGTTGCAGGCTCACAATGAAGACCGGTATTCTCGGGGTCTGACACTGGCCTTTTGGGTACTCTTTCCTTTGGTTGGTGGTGGTTGAAATTCTCAGGAATAGGGCAGTTCATCTCCATCTCCATTGGTGTCTGCAATTAACCATGTCTTCCAGGCCGATAGTGGTGTTACTGTGGCAATTTGTGCTGTCATGCCTTGGCTTTTTAAAAGATCTTCTTCATAGCAGTGCATATCCAGGCATTGAAAACTGTGTTGATGATGCCCTATCTCGTTTACGGTGGGAGCGCATTGAATATTTGTTACTGTATGCCCAATCTAATGGGGAGACATGCCTCCAATGGTTATGGAGGATCATTGGACAGAACTTTGGGGCTTAGCCAGATCGCTTGCACCTACATTGTGGGCCAGATTTGTGTGGCAGCACTAGTTTCATCTGTAGAGGAAGGTCGCTTTACCCTCCCCAGAGGCGAGTAGACACCAGTTATTTCTCTGGTTCGTTGGAAAGCTTTTGGAGCATAGCGAGTCCCTGGTCGCCATCAGCGAAAAATTGGATTTTACCAAGGCATTTGCAGGAGGGAAATTTTTGGCTAACTCCTGGCAGTGTGTTACAGTCGTATTGTTTAAGGCCTCCTTGTTAAAGGAGAAAGGAGGGAAGGGTTTCATAGCATAGCTGCAGAGGCAGCTAATTAGGATATCTGGGGAGGGAGTGGGGGGGTGTTTCGGTTCTTGGTCCACTGAAGGTTGATTGAAGGACCAGGTCAGCGGGGTGGAGACTGAAAGTTGAATGAGGAAGTGATTTACTCACTAAGTAGACCAACATGCAGGAAGGAGAGTGCTGGAGGGACTTAATGTGATGTAAGCTACTGATATTTTTTTTTTTACTTGCCAGTCACTTTAATAAGGAATCCGTCCATACTCGTCTTGACTTCCAGGAATGAGATGGCTCTTTGTTTCCAGACCTTAGCTATGGCTTGTTTGGCTGCTAGTAAAAGAAAGTGTAAGTTTCTCAGCTTTTTGATGTAACAAGATCACCCATGGGTCTCTATTAGTTATAACCCCAAATAATGTTTGTACTAGGCCACCCTGGCCCAATGCCTAACCCCCATGGGGCATGACATCCCCTGGGGTACTTCACCTTCTAAGCATAACCCGGGACTGCGCAGGCTACTCTAGTTCGTACCAGGTGCCACCTTAAAATAGATTTATATGCATCTCTAGAGAAAGCACGATGATGAAACATTTGGTATTCACTGCCCATACTTTATCCCACTCCTCCTCAGTCTTGTCAGCTGCCAAGTCAAGGGACCATTTTTTAACACGAAGGGTTGATCATGGCATTGGATTATTAATACAATTGTGAAACATTGTAAGCCAGTGCCTAAGCTGCATATGATGTAAGAAAAAAATGTTTCCACCTCTTGTAATATTGATTGTCCTGTAATAAAGTGTAAGCTCTTCTTCTTTACCTCCATATTCCTCAACAAAAAAACAACCATCTACTGTGTTATTATACCATAAGCTCTCTTTCCCCCATATTCATAAAAGAAATACATTTTTTCGGCCCACTGGAATATCTATTGTCCTATAATAGTGTAAGCTCTTCTATATTCCTGAAAAAGGTTTATCTGCTGTAATATTTATAGTAGTCCTTTAAAGTGGACAAAAACCCATGCCCCAACGGCTTTGGAATCTATATAGATTTATAGAGATATTTAAGATATACTTAAGATATATTTGTGAATGTCCCTGAGGGTAACGAGGAATGCGGCCGCCAGAGTGCTCAGATACGTTTGCCTAAGAAGAGCTCTTTGAAGAAAGGGCGGGAGCGGATCCGTGTGCAGATTGGACGAAGAAAAGGTGAATCAGATTGGGCAACGTGGAGAATTTCACACACCGATCGGGGTGCCCCAGGGGCAAGAACAAATCCTCTTCTTTCCCCTACATACCTTTAATAAACAGCTTGCCTTCCCCTATACATAGTTCTTAAAGCGGACCTTCACTCTGAATAAGAGTCTATCTTATGTTTCCCACACCCTGTACATACAGATTGGCCACATTAAAAATCATCCTACCTGCATCTACTGCATGTTATGAGCCTTTAAACATCCAAGATGGCGGCTTATGGAAGCCGCCATCTTATCAGGCAGCCTGCAAACAGAAGTGCCTCCTGACTGTGCTGCTCTGCATTCTGGGACTGCTGACCTTTACCTGACCCCAGCTCTGCTCTGTCTGAGCAAAGCACAGCTATAACCCACCCCCTGTACCTTATCCCACTCTCCTCAGTAAGTGTGATGCTTCTGAGTCAAGATGGCGGCGCCCGTATCCTAAATTCCTGAACAGAGTTGCAGCCCAGTGGGGGAAAGAATAATAAGTTAGTGACTAAAAACGTAAAATACATTAATTTTAGATGCTGGGGAACCGTTTTTTAAGAGTTTGGGCTCTTCATTAAATCACGCTGAAGGTCCGGTTTAAAGTGGACCAATCACCCTGTGCAGCTGACCTGATAAAAAGATGTGTGAAACCCCCCAGGGAGCCTGTAATCTTGATCCTGGAGGCTCCTGCGACGCTCTTCACGCACACCCATGCATGTGCCATTGGAATGGCGAAAAGGTGAGTGAAAGTGGGCGATCTGGGGGTTTCACACAGGGGTGCATGCATTGGGATGCCCCCAGGGCAGGGACCAACACCCAGGATTTTCACTATCCTGAGTGTTGGTCCACTTCCACAGGTGCCCTGCTGTGTGAAACCCCCCAGAAAGCCCCAAAAACTCACCTGACCCCGCTCCCACGTGACTCGATCCACCAATCACTGACGGACAAGGTGAGAGCGCCCACCGCCACCGCCGCTCGCGAGCGTTCCTCTTACAGCAGGTGTGATCTTATAGATTCCCGGGCCGATCAGCGGTGGGTGTTGGTCCACTTTAAAGATAAATAAATGGAAATATTTCTGCCATACTCCCCATATCCTGCAATACATTGGAAGCTCTTCTTTCTCCTACATTTCTAGAAGAAAAAAATACAACTCTGTGAAGTACTCACCTGTAGAGTTGGTATTATACGCATACAGCACATCCTGCTCCAGTAGTAGTAATAACATGTGGGTAGTCCTCCGCCTCCGGCGCCGTGCACTGCAGACATGTAGAAAACAAGCTCCTCCCGGACCTTCATGTACCAAGGGACCTCCCACAAATCCCCAGCATTGAAAAGCAGTGAGAAATAGAGACCAGGAGAAAGCAACCACCCAAAACTGGCAAAAATATCAAAGATAACAATCACCAACAGGGGATCCAGAACAAGGTGAAACAGGGTGGGGTGGAGCAGGACGTGCTGTATGCGTATAATACCAACTCTACAGGTGAGTACTTCACAGAGTTGTATTATTCTAAGCATACAGCATGTCCTGCTCCAGTAGTAGTAATAACATGTGGGACATCCAATAGCAGTGTCCATAAAGAAAGGTGGGATCCCCAACAGAAGGCAGCAGCAAGCAGTCTAAACTACTGCCACCTGCAGAACCTTGCGGCCAAACACAGCGTCAGCTGAGGCCCGAACATCAACCTTGTAAAACTTAGTAAAGGTATGTACAGAAGACCAAGTATAGGCCTTGCAAACTTGATCAACAGAGGCCTGGTGCTGAAAAGCCCAAGAAGCCCCAACAGCTCTAGTAGAGTGAGCAGTAAGACGAAAGGGGGGAGTCTTCCCCTTGGCAGTGTAGGCTTGAACAACAGCCTGACGAATCCATTTACTGATGGTAGACTTGGCGGGAGCCAAACCCTTCCTAGGCCCATGAGGCACAACGAAGAGAGCATCCGTCTTCCTTAAGGCCTGCGTGGTAACCAAGTAAGACTTGACACACCTGACCACATCCAAGGAATGCAAAACCCTTTCCTTAGGGTTACTAGGTTTGGGGCACAAGGAAGGAAGTACGATATCTTGATTCAAATGAAATGCAGACACAACCTTAATAGACAAAGCAGCCAACTCAGACACACGTCTGACTGAAGTAATGGCTACCAGGAAGACAACCTTGAGCGTGAGCACAGCCAGGGCGGCCTCATGGATAGGCTCAAAAGGAGCCCCCTGAAGGGCCGGCAGCACCAAGTTCAGATCCCAAACAGGAACCATAGGTTTCCGAGGGGGGCGCACATGAGTGACCCCCTGAAAGAAGGTCTTGATAAGAGAGTGATGGGCAAAGGTCTTCTGAAAGAAGAGGGACAGGGCCGAAACCTGGCCCTTCAAGGTACTGAGCTTGAGACCTAAGTCTAGGCCATGTTGTAAGAACTCCAGCACCCTGGATACTAAGAATTCCCGGCAGGGAAGAGACCTGGATTCACACCAGTCAATGTAAGCCCGCCACACTCTATAGTAGATGGCAGCAGAAGTCTTCTTCCTGGCTTGGACCATGGTAGCCACAACAGACGCAGACAAACCTTTTTCCCTCAAGATGGCGGTTTCAATAGCCAGGCCGTCAAAGCCAGCGTTAGTAAATTGGGATGGCGTAGAGACCCTTGGGTCAGAAGGTCTGGTAACCTTGGCAGATCGCACTGATCTACTGCCATTTGAACCACGTCCGCGAACCACACTCTTCTTGGCCACCTTGGGGCCACCAGAATAGCGGGTACCCCTTCCAGAGCGATCTTGCGCAGCACTCTGCCCAGAAGGGGAATTGGTGGAAACACATACAGAAGCCGAAACTCCTTCCAGGACATTGACAGGGCATCCGTGGCCAGAGCCAGAGGATCCTGAGACAGGGATACAAAGCTCGGGAGCTTGTGATTGTGGCGTGACGCAAAGAGATCCACGTCCGGCACACCCCAACGGTGACAAAGTGACTGAAATACCCTGTCGCAGAGGGACCATTCCCCCTGATGGGACGACCCCCTGCTCAGAGCATCTGCTAGCAGATTCTCCGTCCCCGGAATGTAGACAGCCGATATGCATTGTACATTGGTCTCTGCACAAGTTAGAATCAGAGACACCTCCTGGAGAGCACCCTTGCCCCGGGTTCCTCCCTGATGATTGATGTAGGCTAAGGCCGTCCTGTTGTCTGAGCGTACCTGAACCGCCAGACCCTTCAGGTGCTGGGTCAATTGTTCCAGCACCAACCTGAGCGCCCTGAGTTCCAGGACATTTATAGGAAGATGGGCCTCCTGAGGGCCCCACCTCCCCTGGAAGCGCAGGGACTTCCAGAAACCCCCCCAGCCCGAAAGACTGGCATCCGTCGTGACCGTCTCCCAGGAGGGAGCCAGGAAGGATCTGCCCCTTGTCAAATTCCTGTGGTCCAACCACCACGCAAGGGATTGTCTGACCGAGGGGGGGAATCACCCAGCTGTCGTCCAGAGAAGCTGGGTCCTTGTTCCATACTGACAGAAGGTGAAGCTGCAGAGTTCTCAGATGAAACTGGGCAAAGGGCACCGCCTCGAAGCTTGCCACCATCGAGCCCACCAACTGCATTCCCTGCCGGATGGAGGGATGAGGGTTCGCGAGCAGGGATCTCGCCTGGGTTGTCAGAGCTTCCACCTTCTGCGGAGGAAGGAACCGAGTCCAGAATCATCCCCAGAAACGGGGTCACTGAGGAGGGGGACAGAGAGGACTTTGGGTAATTGATCACCCAGCCGAAGGGTGTCCAGCTCTGCCTGTCGCAGAGACCGAGAGGTGATGAGAATATCATCCAGGTAGGGCAACGCGCGTATGCCCTTTAGTCTTACGAGGGACATCACCCCTGCCAGCACCTTGGTGAAGACCCTGGGGACCGACGTGAGGCCGAATGGGAGGGCCACGAACTGATAGTGCTGATCCATCAGCGCAAATCTGAGGAACCTTTGGTGCCCTGAGAACACCGGCACGTGCAGGTAAGCGTCCTTGATGTCCACAGATGTCATGAAGTCCCCTGGACGCAGCGAGGCAATGGCCGAGCGCAGAGTTTCCATACGAAAATGCCTGCTTCTGACAAACTTGTTTAGGATTTTCAAATCCAGAATGGGTCTGACTGACCCGTCCTTTTTGGGCACCGTGAACAGGTTGGAATAAAACCCCAAGCCCCTGTCTCTTAAGGGGACCTCACAGATGACCCCGAGCTCCAAAAGGTCCTGCACAGCCAGCATCAAGACCCGAGCTGAGGCAGGATCCTGTGGGATCCGAGACCCGACGAACCTGGTAGGGGGCAGCACCGCAAATTCTATCTTGTAACCGGAAGATACTACCTCCTGAATCCACCGGTCTGGGACGAGGCGTCTCCAGACATGCTCGAAGTGCTGTAGACGTCCCCCCACCCTGACGGGCGAGGGCGCCCCTTCATGCTTGGGGGGGGCTTTGGGCTTGGGCCCCCAAGAGGAGCCGGGACGGCGTCCTCTGTTCTTGTTCCAGGGTTCTGAGCGCGACCCAGAGAAGGACACCCCTCTACCTTGCTTGGTCCCCCGGTAGGGGGTAGAATGGGAGCTTGGACCACGAAAGGGCCGAATCTGACGCTTGCGCTGGGGCAGCTTGCCCCCCTTGGCAAAGATATCTAATCTTTCTCCAAACAGGCGCAGTCCTTTAAACGGAAGCCCCGTAAGGGCAGAGCAGAGGATTTAGCACTCAGCCTAATAGCATTGTCCGATGCAGATAGGATATAATTCACAAAGGTCTCACAGGTGGCCAGAGCATTGGCGGTATCAGAGGGCAAGTCATCCGCCCCTTCCAGAGCAGTCTTAACCACAGTCCTGAGCACCACCGCCGTGATGGCTAAGGCGCAAACCGGGCGGAGCGACGCTCCCCCGAATGCAAAGGCGTGACATGCCAATTGATCAACTCGCCGATCCTCTAGATCCCGCAGCGTAGTAGTGTCAGGGGAGTGCATAATAGAGGTATTGGACAGACTCAGAATCGGGGCATCGACCTCGGGCGTCGATGTCCAGCACTTAACCAGATCGGCAAGGAAATGGATACTTCTTATCCACAGCCTTGGGAATCCCCTGGAGTTTAATGGGATGTTCCCATTCTTTCAGTACTAGGTTATTAAAGTGAGTTTGTTCGGGAAACTCCAACCGCACCCTAGCGGTATGAAACAGATCGCCCCGCTGCCGAGGTGCCGCGGGAGGGGGAGAGAGGGATAAAACATCAAAGATCTGAGACAACAGTCTGTCAATGTCGTCCTGGGACCAAAGATCAGAGCCAGACTCCTCCTGACTCCTGGACTCGTCCTCGTAGGATCCTGAGTCAGATAGCAGTTCCCCTTCCTCTCATGGGGACTGAGCATAGGAAAGCAGCAAATCATCAGATTCTACAGGGAGAATAGTAGCTTCAGGGTTCAAATGACGCTTCTTGGCAGTAGCCTTGCGCGCCAGGGAGCCAGCAATAAAGCTTTTCCACACTGGCTAATCTAGAGGCCAAATCAGCGTGAGAATCCCCACTAGTATTGGGGGTTATGCTCAAGCTAGGGGGAGTAGGGGAAATAAGGCAAGGTGCGGGCCCAGCCTCGGAAGAGGTGGGGAGACCGGCTAGCGCCTGTTCAGCACAAGGTACGCAGACCCGTGAATTGTCACTGCTGCTAGGTGAAACCCCACAAGCTGCACACAGATGGGCTTGTCCCAGGGGGACCCCGTTAGCGATGTCCTGGGATGCCTCCATATGGTGATTATTAACTTCAATGTGCCAGTAGGGATTGACGCTTTAAGCAACCCTGGATGCCCCTATGACCCGCTGGGAAGTGGGAGTAAAATCTGAAAAATGGTCTGGACCGGGCGCTACGTCGGACTAGGGGAAGCCACCGATGACCGCTGTCTGAAAGACACAAGGGGAAACAGGGACGTCAGAGCCGAGTGCAAGGAAACAAGCTAGAAAAAAGGATCGCCCATGAGGGCACTTACAGTCTGCGAGGGGAGGACCGTCTTCACCACGCGCATGCGAGAAGGAAATGGCGCCCAGCGAACCTCGAAGGGCGGGCAATAGCGGTCGATGACGCGGAACGCGCCAAGCCGAACCACGCCTCCCCCCGGAGTGCGCGAAGTTAGAAGGCGCGCAGCCAATCAGGAGAGAATGTAGCTACGTCAGCATCCCTTCAGAGAAGAGGTCTGACGAAGTGAGCAAGGGAAATTGAAAAAAAAGACGCCGTAGCTTCCCCAAAACGTGCTGCTGTGTGCGCATAAGGCACAGTAAAACGCTGCGGTCAGTTTAATATTAAGCAAGTGAAGCGCGCTCTGACACCCAGTAGCGGTAAGAGTCTAAAGTGTACTTAGGGCAAGGAGTAGGCCATCAACACACAGCCCCCCCCCCCTCTTTTTTCCCCCACTAACGGGGGAATCTGGGAAGGAAGGTGACCCGAATAGAGGTTTCACCGTTGGGGCATGGGGGCACTAGTGCGGGAGGGGCATCCACTGAAGGCTCACCATTCGCCTTAACCGCCTACCCTATGGAGGGGGATTGCGGTGGAGACTAGCTCCGTAAGCACACTATGTGCTGCCTACCTTCACCCGACCAACGCAGCCCAGGCTGGGAGGCATATTCTTAACAAGGACGGGTGGAAATAGTCCCGCAGGGCCTCGGCCTGCTTGCCTGCGAGAGCGTGATACTTCATGTCTTCGCAGTTCCAGCACTGCAGAGAAATGTGGGGATTTGTGGGAGGTCCCTTGGTATATGAAGGGCCGGGAGGAGCTTGTTTTCTACATGTCTGCAGTGCACGGCGCCGGAGGATTACCCACGTTATTACTACTACTGGAGCAGGATGTGCTGTATGCTTAGAATACAGGTTTCTGTTGTACTATCTGTCACCCTATAATAAAACAGGAGCTCTTCTTATTTTCCACCATATTCCTCAGGAAAAAAATGCCCTACCACCTCTTGTGCTATATATCACACTGTAACAGAGTGCAAGCTCTTCCTCTTTCCCTAACAAAAATACGTAAAACTGCCCGCTGCTCTGCCTCATCCTGCTGTATAATGGGAGGCCCTATTAGTTTTCTCACCCCTATCATACTATAAAACTCCCCTGTAAAAGCAGTCTATCTCTGTAGGTACAATGTGGTGATGGAGATTATTTAGGCCCCAGGCAGGCGGCTGATAAGTCAGGTTGAGGGTTAGACCACCTCATACATCCCACAATACAAAAAAAAACCGGCGTGACATAACAACGTAGCTAAAGGTGCCACAGAAGATAAACTGCAACCACTTCGTTACTACACAAAAACAGCGACTGCGAGCAGCATCCACCAGCCATCCCATCACATGACTATACGTCACTCAGCTGTGCGCTGTTCTCTACGTCTACTGGCTCAAAGAACTGTCCGTCATCGTTCACAACCTATAGCGTGCTTTCTTTCATCAGCTTCCGCCGTTCTGGCCAGTCAGAGAAGATATTACTTCAGAGGCGGGAGGCGGAGCAACGGCTGGCCAATGAGAAGCGCTGTTTGGTAGCCAGCACCGGGCATAGTGGAGGACGCGACAAGAGAGTGACAGGGGGATTGCGGTGACTGAACGCCGAGGCCGGTGGGTTCCCCGGTGCTGCGAGTGCTCGAGCAGCCCCATGCCAAGACATGCTGGCCACACACCTCACAGTCTGCCCCTCACTGGTGTGACGGGTGACCGGGCATCTTCCCTGTGTCACCCGGCTCTTCTCTGGTACAACATGGCTGTTATTGGTAAAGATAGATTGTAGGGTGTGTGGTCACATTCCCGAGGTATCATGGGATACCAAAACACCCATATATCTGTATCCAATATGCCAACTAGAGCACCTGGACCTGCCACTGGCACCCTGACCAAAGCCCACCCTTCACCTACCCTGTGCCCAGACTGCACCCACCACCCCCTGTGCCCAGATATCACACTATCCTGTGCCCGAGCAGACTGCACCCATCAACCTACCCCAAACATGCCCTTCACCTACCCTGTGCCCAGACTACACCCACCACACTACCCTGTGCCTGGGGTGCACCCGGGACCCTGTCCCCAAGCCGGGGGGTGCACCCGGGACCCTGTCCCCAAGCCGGGGGGGGGTGCACCCGGGACCCTGTCCCCAAGCCGGGGGGGGGGTGCACCCGGGACCCTGTCCCCGTCCCCAAGCCCGGGGTGCACCCTCTACCCTACCTTAAGTCTGGGATGCACCCACCATCTGCCCTGCCTGTACTCACCCTTCTGCATGCCTCCCAAGTGTCCCTGATTTGGAGGGACTTTTCCTCTCATGAGTCCAAGTCCCCCTGTTCCTTGGTGTTCCCATTTGTCCTTCTTTGAGGTGTAACATGCAGATCTGCTTCAATAAATGATTCATTTGTCTATTTAAGGTGTTTATATTGTTTTAATAGTTACCAGCTATACTCCCCTTAATCAAGGGGTGTGGCCTAATTTAACAAATGTTCCTCTTTCCCACCCTGAAAAGTTGGTAGGTATGATGCCCAAAATGTACCCACCAAGCCAAGTCTATATATAAAAGTCAGCTTGTACTCGCCACCCTTCTCCGAAGCCAGGCCTTTATCCACCACCCTACTTGAAACTCAGTCTCTACCAACCACCCTACCTGAAGCCAAGCCTGTGCACTCCCTCCTTCCTGAAGCCAAGCGTTTACCCACCACCCTTCCTGAAGCCCAGCTTTCACCTGCCACCCTACTTGGAGCAAAGCCTGTACCTGAAGCCCATCTTGCATCTACTACCCCACCTGAAGCCAAGCCTGTGCCTGAAGGCCAGCTTATAGCCACCACCCTTTCTGAAGCCAAGCTTTACCCACCAGCTTACCTGAAACCCAACATATACCTGTCAATTTACCCACCCTTCTTGATGATAAGCTTGTACTTTCCACCCTACCTGAAGCACACCCTGTATCCCCCCCTCTATCTTAAGCCCATCTTGTACCCCCCAACCCTTCCTAAAGCTAAGTCAGTGGCTATCACCCTACCTGAAGCTAACCCCTTATGCTTTATCCTATCCGCACCCTAGTCAGTACTAGCTGCCCTGTTCATGGCCATCCTGTACCTACCATCCAACATCAGCCTAGCCTGTGCCCACATCCCGGCCATAACCTACAATATCTTTTACCCACAGCCAGAACCTACCACTGCACCTGCCTAATTTCACACACCATACTATGCACCTATAGTTTACTACATACTATGCACATACAGTTTCTGATGTCCCCACAACCCACCCTGTGCTTCCCACACTAGCCACATTTTACTCAACCCAGCATTACCCTAAGCACTGTAAGGATGTTAATAACTGCTCACCAGAACCCTTGTCTCACATTCTAACAATTTGTGAAGATTAGTAGCCAACTGTTGGTCTCTAGCAGAGTAAAAATGTTGCTCACTGTGTGTGCTGATGGTGGTGCCAGATGAGGATCTTTCAAACCTCCGCAATAGGTGTAAAAGGAATTGGTCTGCTTTATTAAAGTCTTTATTTGAAGTATTCCAAAATCACACATCCTTAGTCATGTGCTATGGATATGCTGTTTTATGGAATACTTCAAAAAACTTTGGCTTTTATGTAAGACTGCAGACCGTTTCCATTTACACTTTTGGTCTCTGTTTATAACTGCATCAGAAGCCACAAATTGTACCAGCATTTGTACTTTTGCGGTCCATTTACATTACAGGACACTTGCCTACTTACCCACTAGTAATTTACAATAAGATGATCTATACTCTTTATAATAATCCTATAAAATGCTACATAGCCTGTGTTTACCATGTCTCTTGGGCTCTTCACACTGGTGTATGATGTGATGTGATTAGTGATTTCTCATGGTCTCCTCCTTGATTTTAAGGTAAAAGGAATTTGTGGGACAAGCACAGCAGAATGGCTACTGTGAGTTATCCTTTTTCCTTCTTTTATGAAATTATTGGCACATCATGATGTATTCCTGCTGTGATAACATCTGCTCAATGTAGTAAAATGTTTAGGTTATATACCCTGTGTTATATTAATTGTTGCTCCAAAATGTGTTTCCTGGCATTCAAATTCGTTGCAAGTGTAGCGGTTTGCTCCCCATGGTAACCAGAAGCAACCACAATGCTCTCATATATGCTCAGGAGTGAAGTGACTCCAGATGGACTACTTGATGTGTGTGAATCATGCTAGGGTGATTCACGCCCCGCTGTGTGAACACCCCACCCTCACCCCAAGAATGCTATGATTCATTGACCTCTTCCTCGTTCCAATGGCACAGGCTCTCCTTCATTGAGAGTTGTCTGTCATGACTATGTCATTGTGTGGGGTTTCACACCATGGGGCATCCCAATTTGGCCCAGCCCGGGAATTTGACAGAACCAAACCCAGGAATTTGACTTTCCTGGGTTTTGTTCTGATCCCTGGGCCATCCCGAGTAGGGATTCCTGCTGTGTGAAATCACAGAGAGCCTGTACTCACTTGCCTTTCCTAAGTCCAATGGAACATGGGCAGGCTCTTTTTTAATGAGAGCCGTGTGCCGCAAGTATGTCATTTGGCAAACGGCTCTCATTGACTTCAATAGGGAGCTCAAGGTGCCACATGCACGCATGCTCTCCCGTCCAGCCTGTCTGAATGGATGGGGTGGGAGCTTGTGCACAGCCTGAGGATGCATTGGATTCTCTCTATTAAATACAATGAAAGCCTTTGCCGAATTAAAGTGGAACAAAACCCGGGATTTCCCATCCAATTAGAGCTGCCTGCTGAAGTGATGTAATTTGGCACGTGGCTCTAAATACATTGAATGGGAAGCGAGGGAGGCTGGGGCACAGCTGATCTAAATCAGGGCCGCCTTGCCGAATGACGTCAGTTCAGCAGGATAGGAACAGCAAGTGCAGTTGGACCAGGGTGAGTTTGGATGTGGAGATGGGATTCAGGGGAATCGTGCCATTGGACCGGGTGAAGGTGAGTGATTACCGGCACCCTGGGGGATTTTACACAGCGGAGCAGTCCGATTCGGGGTTCCGGGGGAAAGCCAGCGGCTGGCCCTGGAATCTTTTAGATGGTGGATTTTGTTCTTCTTTAAAATTGAAAAGCTCACGAGATACAGGCGGCAATTCCCACTCAAGTGTGCAGCCTGTGTTGAACTTGCTTCACTAAATACTTTAGCATGACCCCCATTGTATAACACTTGTGCAATCAGATTGTAAGGTGTGTATGGCCAATCAAAATACCCGACTATAAAACTACCCCACTGCCCAGAAATAGGTATCAAATTATAATTTTCCTTTGAGTTGCTGATCCAAATCCCTTGACCAAAGTGAAAATGTGTTTGTGGACAGTCCAGGTGTTTTCTTGTTCTGTTTTACTTTTTGCTCACCATGATTCCATTGTGTTTCACGTCTTTAAGTTTTAAGTTTATCTAACAGCGATGGTTGGCACAAAGCCCAGAGGGCTGTCCCTGACACATGGTCATCATATATCAGTCCTGATAACAACCATGGCTTAAATGATTATCCATGATCCAGCAGGAAATGAAGCGATCTCCCCAATGGGCTCAAAAACAGACCACTATATTGCTATGCCCCATTATTGCCCCTATGCCCCATTATATCGAACATAAAACAACTGTTTGAAGTTGAGCTTTAAGACTATATACAGGTTCTTTCCCACAGACCTCAGAGCAGTGAAAGTTTTGTGAAGCCAGGAACTGCGCTTCCCGGTTGCAATGGGTGTGTGCGTGGTCAGTGTGAGGCCGGCTTGGCGGTGGCCTAGTTAAAAAGAAAAAAAAAAGCCTTGTTTTTCCACAGCCGTAGCCATGCCCACCTGGCATTTTTGAGATCTCAAGAATGGCAGGTGACATGACCCAGACTGTAGCTCGAATCCCAGCCTCCCTGTAGACTGGAAGCACTCCCGCTCGCAGCCTGAATGGCTGTGTGGGAGCACGCCACAGCAGGGGATGCAACCGCCAGCAAAGAGAGTAGTGTGGGAGCCGCTGGGTTAGGTGGGTTTACTAGGAACTTTGGGGTTTCACACTGCAGGGCATCTCAAATCAGGGGATGGCAGGGGACCAACTTTGGCGTCTCTTACAGAGTTTTGGTCCACTTTAAAGGAACTTTGGCCATATGTCCTTTATGTGCCCTTAAAGCGGGTCGATTGCAAGGCTTGTCACTTATCCTACCCTAGGGCATCCGATAGCGGGATGCCCCACTGTGTGAAACCCTCGGGGTCACTAGTATACTCACCTGTCACAATTGTATTTCTGACTTGGTAGAATCACTAACATTTTATTTCAAAGTAGATCAAAACCCAGGATTTTGACTATCCTGGGCTTCGGTCCTTGCCCCCATGGGCTGTGTTCCCGGTACTACAATGCATGCACGGCCGCTCATGCAATCAGCGCGTTCGGATCTGCTCGAGCCCCCTTCGCCCAGGAGCTCGTCTAATGCGAGCCGATCCAAGAGCACTGGTGGCAGGGAGCGTGCCCACCGGCCATTCACAAATAATTGGCACGCTTCCTGCTAAAGGTATAGCGGGGATGTGGATGCAGCTCGCACACGCACCGTTGGACCGGGAAAAAAGGTGGGTTTCTGGGTAGCCTGGGGGGTTTCACACACTGGGGCATCCCGATTCTGGATGCCCTGGGGGGGGGGGATCCAGCAGCCCTGGATTCTTACAGATTTCAGGGCCAATGGGACGTGGGTCATCTTTGAGTAAGAAAATATGGATGCCCCTTCGTTTATCTTTTATAAGAGATTTTATTTGCCAGTTCCCAGGCTCCCCTGAGGGCCCTAATGAAACATGTAATATTTGGAATTTTGAACTGGACCAAAACCCACGACGATCGGCATGGGAATCTATAAGATTCCGGGGCCGATCAATCCCCTCCCTCCGGAACATCCATAAACGGCTGTGGCCGCATCCCTGCTATCCCTCTAGAAGGGCACATGCCCACACCAGGCATTTGGAAACTGCCAGCACGGGCACGCTCTCTGTTAGAGGGAAGCGGGGGATGTGGCCGTCAGCCTTCTCGGTGTTGCTCTCCTTTGACAAAGGCTTAGATGACGTGACATCAACGGCTCCAAGTGCGCTAATTGGACGAGCGGTCGCGCATGCACTGTAGGACCAGGAAGAGGTGAGTTGATTTTGGGAACCTGGGGGGTTTCACACAGCGGGGCATGGGCCAAAACCCAGGATAGTCAAAATCCTGGGTTTTGGTCTAGTTTAAATGAAGTGCTAGAGTGCAAGAGACATGCTTCAAATGTTTTTTGCTGCGAGTGTTGTCAAAATAAAAAACATAATGTTCTGCTGCTATTCTCAGTGTGCCACACACCCTGCTTCCCCTTTAATTCTTACGATCGGGTTACTCCACCAGCAGGTGGCGACGTTGCAGAGAAGTCTTGAACTAGCCCCTTCCGGCCTATATATACCTGGGACCTCCCACTCAACACCAGTTTTTTCTCTCTGCATGAAGCGACAAGACAGAAGAAAGAAGTCTCCTGCTTGCAGGTAGCCGGGGTCACACCCGGCATCCCCTTTTGGTCTATTTCTGCCCAGTTCTATTGTGTTGTTTATGCCTAGTTAAACTGAAGCCTCCCAGCCTAGGCTGCTGGCTGGGCAAAGGTAGATGGCACCTTAGGTGCCTAGGAGCTTATCTCCTCTGCTCGACCCCACTTGTGGGGCAATGCGGCTATCCGGCATGGTGATCCGGATTTGGGATGCCCCTGTCCCGATGTTCCCTTTAGGTCACCTTCTCCCGCTCGGTCCCTTCTCCCTTCGCTAAATGGGGGCGCGTGTTGCATGAGGTGCTTTACTTAGTGTTATGTGTGGAAGTGCTTTGGCAGGGCAGCGCTGCGGTGGCGGCGCGTGGCTTGGTCTGCTGGGGCCTTTGTTTGTGTTGCACTTTCAAATTTCCCCCCTTTTTTGCTGTGTCCAGGCCCGCCCTTCACTTCCCCTGTCTCATTAGAGACAGGTGTGCTGAAGCCGGTGGGGGAAGAGGTCCAGTGCAGCTTGAGCTGTAGAGGTAAACGGTCCCCACCATCGCGCACGTGGGCCCGTCCTTGTACTTTGTTATTGCCTGCCATGTATAGCGTTTTTTCCTGGGGCACTTCTGCTTATGTATGGGTCAAATGCCTGTATTTGGGTATGTGTGGATATATATATATATATATATATATATATATATATATAATTTATGCAGGTATATACTCTTATTTTTTTATTGATGCACTCTCTGGCTTTGCCTTGAAATAGCATGTGTCATGTATATTTTATTCATGATGTTTAAACTATTCATATATGTTTGCCTTGTTGGTTATGTATGAATGTGGTGCATACTGGTTGGGGGACTGACTGTGGTCTCTTTTCCCCCACAGATTCTGGGATCCCCTCACTGCAGTGGCTCTCCCGGTCTGTTATACCTGGCTAGTCTTAGTCTCTAAATTGGGATTTTCCTAGGCTTAAAAAAAAAAAAAAAAAAAATCCTCCCACTTCCGGGACTTTAATTACAAAGGGGGCATCCCGGGTTGCTTAATGCGTAAAACCCTGGGTTGTTGCGAATACCACAAATTCACCATATGGAGGCTTCCAACGTTACCGGAAATGGCTCTTCGGGGCTATCCAGGCTGTGTGGGGGTTGTGGGGCTCCGCTCCCAGGCGATGATGTCATATTATGCGTTCCATGTGCAAGGCAGAACATTGCGCGCCAGTCCGTTGCTCCGGCTTCTGGCTCCTCGCAACTTCCGTCATCTCCTATCCCCCCCAACCTAGTCCGGACCCCGTGTGACATTGTCAAAAACGGGGATTCGCATTCCAGGGTGCATGCGCGGTTAGCCAACCTCGAGAAAATAATTTCCGCTTCAGTGGCTCAGAAGGCTACAGCAAAGCGGAAGCACCTTTCTCCGGCAGTGCCTGCTTCGGAGGGTGAGGTACCTGAATTTTTGGATTGGTCCGATTGTCCCCCTGATGAGGAGGGGGGACTCCTTGAGGAGTCGGATGAGCCTGCAAACCAGCTATTGTTTGACACTGCTGGTGATCAGGCTGTGGGGGTGTCCATTGACACTCCTTCCATTTTGGCTCAAATGTTTAAAGTTTTGGCCTTGGATCCGCCTGCGGTGGTCCCTCTGCCAAAGGGTGAGTTGTTTGACGTACCCCAGCCGCGTTTGGTGTTTCCCAGGCAACAGCACTTTGAGAGGGTTGTCCTTAAGGAATGGGAACAACCCGCGCGCCTGGTTGGAACTCCTCCTAATTGGGATAAGCGTTATCCCTTTCCGGAGGACTTGGTGAAGCTTTGGTCAGTGCCCCCCGACGTCGATACCCCTGTGTTAGGGCTGACTAGCTCGGCTGCGTTGCACTTTTCTGACACCACTACTATTAAGGATGGTGAGGATCGTCGGATTGATCAATTGGCTCGCCATGGTTTTATCAGTGCCGGGTCGACACTACGGCCAGTTTGTGCTTCGGCGCTTCTTCTGCTGGCAGTTAGATCCATTATTAGGGGTCTGCTCGCAGATCTTGATCCCGCTTGTGATATGTTTAGTTCTCTCAAGCAGTGTGAGTCGTTTGTTTCTTTTGTCCTGACTGCTCAGGACGATGCTCTTGCGACGAGTAGCAGGACAGCGGCATTGCTGGTGGCTATTCGTCGGTCTATATGGCTGCGCCAGTGGACGGCGGACCTTAACTCTAAAAGGGCGCTTACAGCGCTACCTTTCTTAGGTTTACGCCTTTTTGGCGAGAAATTGGATGCTGTTACCAAGGATGGTAAGTTGCCTCAATTCAAGAAGCCTCGTTGGTCCTTTCGGGGTGCGAGTTCCTTTAGTCCCTCCTTTCGAGGAGCCAGAGCGGGCAGAGGGGCTTCCCTTCCCGTTACCGGGGGTGTAGGTTGGTCCCGGGGAAGAGGTCATGGCCGTCCCAGTCAGTCCTGGGGCGCCAAGCCCAAACCTACTGCTAAGCCCGCTCAGCAATGAGGGGCTGCCCTCACCCGTGCGGGTGGGGGGACGATTGCGACACTTCTCCCTGGTTTAAGGCCGCGAGATTCCGGACACATGGATCTGGGAGGGGGTGTCGCCCGGTTACAAACCGGAGTTCGAGTCTCGCCCTCCTTCACGTTTTTTCCTGGAAATGGCGGGCATCCGGCTGGTGCCGCGCTTAGAGGTGGGCCTCGGTTTTTGCTCCATTCTCTTCGCAGCCCCCAAGAAGGACGGGTCGGCTTTCCCCGTCCTGCATCTGAAGTTTTTCAACCTTCCCAAGTCCTCCCTTGCTCAGGCCAGGGTGGTGTCCTTTCTGGGAATGCGGTCGGATTCCGGTCAACACAGGGTGTTTCTCACTCAGTCCAAAATATGTCTGATTCAGGAGTTGGCTTGGGTCCTTCTTTCCAACCCTCGGCCGTCTGTTCTGGAGCTGAGAGCCTTCCGTCTGGTTCCTGCTCTTTTGTCTCATCAGGGTCTGGGCCTTCTGGTTCAGCTTCGCTCGGACAATCAAACAGTGGTTGCTTACATCAGTCATGAGGGAGGGACTTGCAGTCTGGGTGCCCTCAGAGTGGTGTCCCTGATCCTGACCTGGGCGAAGGCACATGTTCCTTGTCTCTCGGCAGTCTGCAGTCCGCTCCGGTGGGGGACACCGGATGTAGTCCTGTTTCCCTTTCGTGACAATTGCAGGCTCCCGATCTTTGTGTTGCTCTCCCAGGATCCTCTGGCTCTGGTGGCGGAAGCCATATTCCTGAGCTGGGGGGACCCAGGGTTTCTGTACCTGTTTCCTCCGATACCCATGCTAGGCTGGGTGGTACGGAAGCTGGTTCTGGAAAGGGTGCCATTCTCTTGGCCCCAAGATGGCCAAGACGAGTATGGTGCGCAGACATCGTTTGGCTGACAGTGAATCAGCTCATTCTGCCTCCTCGGTCCGATCTGCTCACTCAGGGTCGGCTGTCTTACCCCAGTTTACCAACGCTGGTTTTGATGGCTTGGCCGCTGAGACCTCCATCTTGAAGGAGGAGGGTCTTTCTGACTCAGTTATTAAGACTCTGATCGGTGCCCGAAAGAGGTCTTTTTCTATCACCTACTATAGGACTTGGAAAGCCTATATCGCTTGGTGTGAGGTTAGGTCCTTGCCTTGTAGGGTCTTTTCGGTCTCCAGGATTCTGGAGTTTTTACAATCAGGGCTGGACTCCGGTCTTCAGCTGAGTACTTTGAAAGGGCAGGTTTCTGCCTTATCTATCTTTTTTCAGAAGTGTTTTGCGCTTCTTCCTTAGTTAAAACTTATTTCCAGGGGGTTACTCATGTGCGGCCTCCCAGGAAACCATTACTCCCTGTTTGGGACTTGAATTTGGTTCTTTCTGCTGTTCAGGCTCCTCCCTTTGAGCCTTTGCAAGATATTGCTTTGTCTACCCTGACTCAGAAGATTGTCTTCTTGGTAGCTGTCACTTCGGTTCGGCGTGTCTCGGAGTTGGCGGCCTTGTCTATTCAGGCGCCCTACTTTGAGAGACATCAGGACAAAGTGGTCTTTCGGTTCAAACCGGACTTTCTTCCTAAGGTTGTTTCTGCTTTTCATTTGAATCAGGATATTGTTCTTCCCTCCCTGTGTCCTAAGCCTAAGAATGACAAGGAGAGGGTTTTGCATTGTTTGGATGTAGTACGCTGTGTTAAGTACTATTTGATTATTCCTTCTCCTTTTCGTAAAACTGATGCCTTTTTTGTTGTTCCCTGTGGGCCTAGGAAGGGTTTGGCGCCGGCCAAATCTTCCATTAGCAAATGGATACGTCAGGCCATTATTGCGGCCTATTCTGCTAAGGGGAAAGTTCCCCCTTTTCGTATCACTGCTCATTCTACTCGCGCCGTTGGAGCGTCTTGGGCTTTTCAGCACCAAGCTTCTGTTGAACAAGTTTGTAAGGCCGCTACTTGGTCTTCTGTTCATACTTTTTCTAAGTTTTACAAGGTTGATGTGCGGACCTCAGCGGATGCTGTGTTTGGCCGCAAAGTTCTGCAGACTGCAGTCATTTAAGTTATGCTTCACTTTGCCTTCGGATACCCATCCCTTGTGGACACTGCTTTGGATGTCCCGATCGTAAGAATTAAAGGGGAAGCGGGGTGTGTGGCACACTGACAATATCCATTTTTCAGGTGAGTACTCACAAAATGGTATTTTTTTGTCTTTCAGGCCCTCTGCAGCAGAGCCAGACTGGTCACCTACCTCCCCGGGTTCTGCTCTCTCATCAGGAGGGTGAGAGGTACCCGAGCTTTTTCTACCGCAGGATCCTCAGGCTCTGACGAACCTTATGTAGCTGCTACACCACCCGACATACGTAAGGAACTCTGTTGGGCACTTTAAACAATCAGATTTTGACTATCCTGGGTTTTGGTCCTTGCCCCCGGGGTACCCCTATCGGGGGTGCACCGCTGTGTGGATTCCCCCAGGTCGGCGAAACCAACTCGCCGCTTCCCGAACCTACGACGCATGCATGCGCCGCCGCTCATTTAATCAGTGCGCTAATGTCACGTTGTCTAAGCCTTCGTTCAAGGAGAGTGGCTCCGAGCGCGCCGGCAGCTGACAGGGAGCCGCTCGCGCATGCGTCATTGGACCAGGAAAGAAGGTAAGTGTATGGGGCGACCTGGGGGGTTTCACACAGCGGGGTATCCCGATTTTGGATTCCCCAGGAGGGAGGGTATTTATCTGCCTAGGAATCTTATAGATTCCTGGGCTGATCGCCGTGGGTTTTGGTCCACTTTAAAATTAGCAATATTGTTGTTGCTTACACCAGCTTCTCCTCTATTTCACTCTAGTTCTTGAATTAGGCTTGATAAAGCTAAACCCCTACTTTAGTCCCGAAACGCGTTTCCTGCGCGTCTTTATCCAGGTTTAAAACAAACAAAAAATACTATTCTCACCTTTTGTCCCCCACCATGCCTCTGTGTGGTTCGGGTGAGCCCACGCAGCTCCACCATGCCGGGATCTGGCGTCCCCAACCATCCCATTCCCCATAGAAAGTGTGGCATTCCTCCCAATCTCGTTCCCCATAGGCAGTGTGGCATTCCCCCAAATCCCATTGCCCATAGGCAGTGTGGCATTCCCCCAAATCCCATTGCCCATAGGCAGTGTGGCATTCCCCCAAATCCCATTGCCCATAGGCAGTGTGGCATTCCCCCAAATCCCATTGCCCATAGGCAGTGTGGCATTCCCCCAAATCCCATTGCCCATAGGCAGTGTGGCATTCCCCCAAATCCCATTGCCCATAGGCAGTGTGGCATTCCCCCAAATCCCATTGCCCATAGGCAGTGTGGCATTCCCCCAAATCCCATTGCCCATAGGCAGTGTGGCATTCCCCCAAATCCCATTGCCCATAGGCAGTGTGGCATTCCCCCAAATCCCATTGCCCATAGGCAGTGTGGCATTCCCCCAAATCCCATTGCCCATAGGCAGTGTGGCATTCCCCCAAATCCCATTGCCCATAGGCAGTGTGGCATTCCCCCAAATCCCATTGCCCATAGGCAGTGTGGCATTCCCCCAAATCCCATTGCCCATAGGCAGTGTGGCAGTCCCCCAAATCCCATTGCCCATAGGCAGTGTGGCAGTCCCCCAAATCCCATTCCCCATAGGCAGTGTGGCATTCCCCCAAATCCCATTGCCCATAGGCAGTGTGGCATTCCCCCAAATCCCATTGCCCATAGGCAGTGTGGCATTCCACCAAATCCCATTTCCCATAGGCAGTGTGGCATTCCCCCAAATCCCATTCCCCATAGGCAGTGTGGCATTCCCCCAAATCCCATTCCCCATAGGCAGTGTGGCATTCCACCAAATCCCATTTCCCATAGGCAGTGTGGCATTCCACCCTTCCATCCCATTCCCCATAGGCGGCTGTATGGCAGAAAAATAAAAGCTTACATAACCAGCACTCCCACGCTGCTGGCCGGGCTGCCGCAACCACTGGGAGGCCAGAAGATGGCGGGCCAGTGGATGGGCAGGCTAAATGATCCCAGCCGCTGACCCCAAGAGCACAAACGCCCGGGTCTGTGCAATGTGTGGGCGTGGCCTGCGCATTAGACAATCTACGCCCAAGGACAGCGCAGGGGATAGTGGGCAAGGGTAACTGCCGTTATGTAAGTTTACTGTTTTTTGTGTCTGTGTTTTTTTTTTAATAATTGCCCCACACTCACATCCCCCCCCACCCCAATGCATCTTATGGGGCTAAAACTCCAGTAGTTTTTACTATTAGCCCTTTATCCGGCCTGTGCGGGGTAATAATGTGTAAAAAAAAAAAATAATAAATGATATCTTTATAAGTAATTGGTTTACTCAGAACTGTGACGGCTAAATAACTCAAAACATGGCCACATGACACTTTGCTATTATACTGGATCAAAAAGCAGAGGCAAAGACTTTTTAGATTTTGGTTGGTGGAAACTGAAAAGAATATGTTCAGTGATTTTTGTTGTGGATTATACTGTTTAGAGTATAGAGAGCTATGTAAACTTTGGCACACTTAGCAGTTTTCACTAAACATTCAAGAATTTGCTTCCTGGTTGCATAACATTTTGTTTACCTACACATTTGACTTGTCTAGTAATACTTGTAAAATTAGATTTTGTGCGTGTAACATTGAAGTGTGTCACTATGGCACCTGCCCATGAAAGTCACTCCACAGCACTTGGGCATGCACAGTGTGGAGACTAACAGGCTGATTCATTACTAGCGCCAGGTAGCGACAGATGAGCGTCTGTAGAGCGGATTTCAAAGCGCCCGCTAGTAGTCGCTGTGCTCGGCCATGAATCATTGTTTCAGAGAGTCTCAGCCGCTGTCCGGCATTGATGAATATGATATGTGAGACGCTATACTACGCTGTATGTGAGCGAACCGTAATGCCAGCTCAGTGCGACTGGCTAACACCACATTCATCAAAAAAACAGCCACAAACATAGTTTAAAATCATGTAATTGTAGCCCATAGCCTGTGTGATTAAAGGCTGTTTTTGAACATGTATCCACTAGTAACAAAGTGAAATCACATGGAATTCCATTGTTATTACATTGTATAATGAACACTTTAATACCAGACATGTAAGGACAATTTTGCATAAAAAGATTATTAATCCAAAATTTTTCAAAAATGTCATTTTCTTGCCCAGAATACATGTCAGAAGGTTTGTTTTTTTGTTTTTTTTAGGGGAAAAAAAATTGGGATCAGGTAAGGGATTTAAGGATCGTCCATAGAAATGTATGGAAGAGCGCCAGGTAGCGACAGGTTAGACATGGCGCTCTGCAAGACTGAACGCCGGCGCTGTACGCTGAGCTTGAGATAATGATGAATCGTACGCTACATGGCGTTGTTCTAGTCGCTCACCAGATTCGGCTTCATAAATGTGTAATTGCGTGCCGTCTCCGGCGTTCACCTGCTGCTACCTGGCGCTGTACAGGCACTACCTGGCGCTATCCCTTCATGAATAAGCCCATCAAATGATTAGTCTGCCCTTTGGTTGTGTCCTCTATGTATGTTGTAAGTTATAAATCCAGATCTGTATGTAGGTTGTACTGCTGGGATATTGTGACCTTTGTGAACGTTTACAATTGCTGAAATGATGCAACACGTGTTATAGGTGCTTGCAGTCTTTCTTAAAATGATTTGTGGTAAAGTCCTTTTCAGGATCCAAGTCAGTGTCTTATGATACGATCATGATATGATTAAGAGCCCGAGCGGCTCGAAACGCGGCTGACAGGTCCAGTGGCGTCTGAATCGCTATATTGTTCTACCATTGCTACCTTTTTTCCACATTTTGGCTTTTAAACTTGGATATTAAAAGTTATATTTTAATCAAGAGGCTGGATAAGACACTGACTTGGATGCTACTGAGGAGGATTGCTTGGGATCTCCTTTTCCGTGCCTTACGGTGTTTGTTGGTGAGCTGGCTGATCTTGCAATCTCTCAAAGTCCTTTTTAGGGTTTATATCCAGATCCGTTTTTTAATGTTGCCTACCTGTTCCCAGTTCCCAGAACCGTGTGGCCAGATGAGGTGATGGGACCTTTCGGTCCTCAGGATCAACGCTTCCAACTCCCCGGTAATGTTGGTTTTGATGCACATGTAAACGGACTGAACGCACACAAAATAATCCAAGCTCCAAAAAATCTCCCTGACCTTCTTGCTGAACCAGCCGCCAGTGAAAGGCACGAGTTCATCATGGCACAGTTTGTCAATGAGTTTCAGGTAGGTCACAGTGATTCTTTGCCATACTCTGTTAGTGCTGAGTGCACGTATTTGTGTCCCTCTCCCGATTTGGGATGCCCGGCTGTGCGATCCCTGCATACACTTACATGGCTGCCAATCCAACGGCACATGCACAGTCCGCGAAGAGGAGCTGAATGGAATTGAGTAAGGCTGCCCCCCCCCGCACCATGGGAATGCCAGAAACGTAAGTTTATGCGGCAGTCTATGTGGATGCATACAGTGGGGCATCCCGAATTGTTAAAGTGAACCAATCATCAGGTTTTTGACTATCCTAGTAATTGGGCCTGGTCACGGGGCATCCAGATTTGGGATGCCCTGCTGTGTTCAACCCCCCCGATCAGTGGTTTATGCCCTACATACTAATGCATGACATAAAGACGTTAAACTGGACTGTGCGGCAGCATAGGGGGCAAAAGCAGCTGCATCCCCAGTTTCCCTGGTGAGTACGTGCTCTACCCAAATGGCTGGGTCACCTAGTCGGCCAGCTTTGGAGTCCTTCATACTCCAGGCCTGACGTGAGGGTGGATTGGTCCATTTTAATTGGAGCGAAGTTTTAGTCCACTTTATTGCACAGGAGGGCATCTGCAATTGGGATGTCCCCCTCGCCCAGCGAACAAAACCCGTTTTGTGAATAATGGCAGTTCCCGTTTAATTTATCTAAACAAAACGTTTGGCAGTGTTTGGTTTAGAAATGTAAAGGGGGGGGGGGGGGGCAGTGTTTCAGGTACACTGCATGTGTTGGGGAAATTGACCATCTTTGATTATGTCATTTAAAGACACACATACACAGTGTAGTTCCGTATACCCCCGGAAAATGTCACTGACAAGTGAGCTTTCCATGGGCCTTTAATTGGGTGTAAGCAAGGGCGAGTTGTACAACATATATGGGTAAAACATATCCTTCATCCAATCACAAGTGAACAACCAAAAGCAGTATGCATGAGCTCACAGTGCTGACTTATCTGATAGATGGCAACAGCTGTTCATAGCTATATGATCTTTCCTATGGAGGTTATTTTTACATACAGCATGATATATCCAAGGGTCACCTCTACAGAATACAGATTTGATCAGATATGATCAGATTGAACTGGATTTCAAGTGGATTTGGTCAAATTTGTAAATTCCTTCACACATGCACCGCCTTCCGAAATGTCAAAGGCCAGCTTTACGGTTCCCCCCAAAAAATGACCTACATATGGTTTAATAAAGTCTAACATTGTAAACTCTTTTCTTTAGGGAAATGAAGTTTCTCCAGCGCCACAGGAAGTAAACAGTGTGGGGACATACTTTGAAAATGCCAAAGTTGAGTGCGCCATACAGACCTGCCCAGAACTCCTGAAAAAAGGTATGATGAGCAACTTGGAATGACTCCTCCCCCTCTGCCCCCTGCCGCCCCCTGCCGCCCCCTGCCGCCCCCTGCCTCCCCTTGCTTCCCCCTCTGCCCCCTGCCTCCCCCTGCTTCCCCCTGCCTCCCCCTGCTTCCCCCTGCCTCCCCCTCCGCCCCCTGCCTCCCCCTGCCTCCGCCCCCTGCCTCCCCCTCCGCCCCCTGCCTCCCCCTCCGCCCCCTGCCTCCCCCTCCGCCCCCTGCCTCCCCCTCCGCCCCCTCCTCCCCCTGCCTCTGTAGCCATTATGCACAAAATTGTACATCTACCGTCTAAGCCAGCGGGACACAGAGTACTGAACTTTGTAAGATTTGTGTTTATTTTCTATTCACTAGTTCTTTTCCTGAAATTTCAGTTATGGTGTAGCACATATTTTGTAGTAGTTCCTTCTGCTAGTACTTCTGACACCCAGAAAAGCAGGAACATAAAGCATTGCACACAAACTACTAGAGCAGGGGTTGCTAGAGATGGTTCTTTGTCCCATGGAGTGTATATGGGATAGAACCCATTTAAAGCAGACCTACACCTTCAATATAGACAAATGTGTTAGATGCACTTACTTTCCTGCCTGCAGTAAAATGGGCCAATTGTGACTGTGGTCTTGATTCACTAAGAGTTGAATAAAATTCTCATGGTAGGAAAAATTCATTAGAAAAAAGCAGGGGAATGTCACGGTTAGTGAATCACCAGATAGGAAGACAATGAAAGTCAATGGCACTTTTTTACTCCTGAAAAAAAGTATTGAAGTTTTTGCCCCTTTTTACCTGTAGTAAAAAGTGCCATTGACTTTCATTGTCTTCCTATCTGGTGATTCACTAACAGTGACATTCTCAGGCTTTTTTCTCTGAATTTTTTACTACCATGAAAGTTTTTTCAACTATTTTTGAATCGAGGCCTGTGTGTGTTTAAAATCATTTTGTTCCCTGGAGCATGCTAACCCTGTAGTGAACGAGGTGGGTAACCTGAGCTTCGCAGCATCAGATGTTGATATCATGGGTGCTTAGTGGATGAGGGTCTTCATATTGCTTTATGTGACCCCACTGGAGCGATTTAGCCTAACTTTGTGGAAGAGAATTTAACTGACTTTCCATGTAATCAAACTGAAGACTGGTGACTGGCACAATTTAATCATGTTTCTGTGCCCCAGTGACACACATAACTTTCTGTTGATTGAATGTTCTTTTATTAGCAAAACTATTGGGAAGACCAGGCTGAATTGTTCCAGTTGAGTCATAAATGCGACTATAATCCTTTCTCGGGTTTTGTTGGTTTGGGTTTCTTATGATGTTTCTTTCTCTTTTTATATTACAGACTTTGCATCTATGTTTCCTGAGATCCCCAGTAACAGCTTTATGGTATTAACGGTAACCCAGAAAACTGCTAATGATATGACCACATGGAGTGAGGAGGTGGAAGATGAGAGGGAAATGATGATGGAAAAAGTAGGTGACTCTCACTAGCCTCACTGATAATTAGGGGTGTCAGAAGAAAAAAGATTCTGTCAAATATCGCGATATTTCATTGGACAATACGAATATAGTTTCAAAATATGTTCAAATCAATATTTTATAAACTATTTATAAGTAACATTTATTCCCGACCACTAGTTGGCAGCGCACCGCACAAGAGCATGTTATTTAGCAGCTCTGTCCCACCCGCAGCAGAGAAACCATGAGATCCCACTAGAGTCATCCAGCGTTGTTGTTATGTATGTGTGAATGTTGTATTGATGTGTAAATTGTGTTTTCCAAAGCTGTATTCATAAAAAAAAAACGCAATATATTGTCTTTGAGACAGAATTGGGATATATTGTATTGTCCTATGTGTATCGTGATACATATATCGCCAGATTCTTGCCAATTCACACCCCTACTAGTATGACTAGTATTTATTATTTTTATAGCAGTGAGGTATTCTATGTGATTGTTATAACCCCCCTCCCCCCAGTCCCATGGAGCAGCAGTCTAGGCAAGCCGCCACCATTAGTGTAGTTTCATCTGCTGCAACCAGTACCATGATGAGTGATGGTGTTGACCACCCAATGTATTTCCATAGTATTATATACTTTGCAGAAAATAAAAAGTCTATACTGGACTCTTAACGAACTGAATCAGCCCTGAACTGATGGCAGAAGAGATCTTTTATGAGCTTGTCTTCAGGAGTACAAACTCCTCCACTGTCTTCTGCTCCTTTCAGGCTGGCTGCACCGAGATAAGGGAACTCTACATGTTCAGTCTTGGAATGTCAGCAAGGAAGCCTGCTCCCTTGTTTCTGTGGCCAGAAGGTGGGTGCTGGCCCTGGTCTCAAGTCTATTGATAACTTAAGAGACATTGTCCACTGGATCAAATGGCTTATAGGTGAATATAGCCTTTGTTTTCTTTATCAACATAGAACCAGGACGTATAGCTGTGTGTCTGAAGGCGATAGTAAAATACTTTCCCTCTGCTGTTGAGGCAGGGTTTTTTGAAAGTAAACTAGACCTTACCAGGGAGCTTGGCTGAGTTTCTTAAATAATTAACTAATAATTAATAACTTTAAGCATTGTGAGATGCAGACTACAGAAATCTCATCTTTGGAATGCTTAGCTGCCCAGACACCCTTTTAAGCTTTGCATTCATTCTGAAACGCTTTAGTTTTGGAGCTCTGACTGAATGTAATTTTAAATACTTTCGTAGGATTAAAACCGGACCTACCATAGTGTCTATAGAGGCTTTTTTACCATGTGATGTAATGTAAGGGCCTTTCTGGCAGGGCTGTTGCATTTACCAGTAGGGTAGGTATTTTTCACACACTCTTTTCAGACATTTATTGGTATTAAGTATCATTTTAGTATTATTAGATTCCAGTGTGTGTGTGTGGGGGGGGGGGGTAGCTCTAAAGATTCTCCGGAGATGTAATGGTTGTACATAATCTGGCCCTCTGCAATGTAAATGAGCATATGTTATAAGCATTTAAAAAAATCAAACTCCAGGGGAACCCCTGGACTACACTATACTATGCAGTTTGGCAAATACAATATTATGGGTCCTCCAGAGATCATTACAATATTATGGGTCCTCCAGAGATCATTTTCTAAAACTAGATAAAAAATATGTCCTCACAGAAAACTTAAGTAAACTGTGTGAGAATTAAACTGCTGATTGGATCCACTTTTTCATTAGGTGGTCTGATCAAGTTAGTCTTGTCAGTTTTGAAATGAATCTCTTTATGTGCTTTTTTTATTTTCCTCCACATGGGGGTGCTGTTTAATTTACACTATTCAGTTCTTGTAGTAGGCACTTGCACCATTATTGAGTGTTTAGGCTCTCGGAACAATTTCTCACACATTTAAATTGATCAACAAAGAGTTGCATCTTTTCTTGCTTTACTTCAGATTAGACTTTGTTTTTTTAGTTGCTGTGGGGAAGTAGAAAAAAATTAAAATAAAATACAGGCTATTCTTCTTCTGTTCTTGTAGTAAGAAATTTGCAGCATTTGTGAGTGAGCTCCTGGGACAAAAAAACACTTTTGTTAAAGGTGACTTGTCTCTAGCGCTGGTTCTGGTCTGTTGCATTTTTCTGGTGTAATGTGCTCTAATTATGCATTAATTGTCCGATTTCTCAGCTCATCACCTTCCTGTCGGCTCCAATCTTGTAGCCAGGAGCACGTTTCCTCATTAGATTTGACCTCTGCAGAGACTGTTCCCAGAGCTGAGCAGGAATGCCATTCATGCCATTTCTTTTTATATCCAGCACGAGGTTTAATAAGTAGTAAGGGATTATAACAGAAACCTTGGACAGACTCTTAAATTTCACACAGAGATCTGTTTGTTTAGTGTCTGGACGTGTTACTGCATCGAATGCATAACCAATAATAAAGCTCCAGCCAGAATATTATTCACTTCTGGGGAACCATATCTCAGGAACAATATTCAGTAATGGGGGATTATTTTAGTTATCAGCGGACAGTTGCATGACCGGTATAAAAGGAGCTTCCAGCATCAGTCAGAAGCTGGTTGTGATTGGTGGGGGGCAGGCAGAACCCTGGGACTCCAATCCCCTGCTGTAACTAACCCCTCGCCCCCATCCAGCTTCTGTCGATCACTACCAGCTGTCAGTGCAGTGGCGTGATCGGCAATGGAATTGAGGTAAGTAAAGAAAAGAGTGCCATTTAAAGCGGACCAAATCCCACTGAAGTTGTGACCAAAGACCCTGCCGAGACTCTCTTTTTTAGGGTATAGAACTAGAAATGGATATTTGCTGTCCCTCTCTGTAGAGTTGCAGGTGATTAGTCATTGCATAAGTGTGGCAATGACATCATTGCCACAAACTGCAATGGCAATAAATGGAGGAGGCGGAGCTTTACAGCTAAAACAGACGCCATTATCTAGGATTAGAGTGAAGCATGAGCAGCTACTGTTCGTGGGAGGAGCAATTCAGGGGATGCTAGTTAAAAATGTGGGTTTTGGTCCACTTTAAATAAATCACATTTTCACTGCTGTGTCTGTGGGCCCCTATACCAGTTGACAAGGCACGATGGACTGGCAAATCACCCGCCTCCCCAAACCCCTGGGGGGACAAAATAGCCAATGGCCCGAGAGGACTATGCCGTCTGGCTGCTTTCAGTGCCAGGGGCCCGTGTCCTTCTACCATGGTGCCCAGGCTGTTTTATTAAGTAAGGGCCACGCATATTTTTTTTTTTTTTTTGTAGAAAAACATTTTAAGGGTTCTTGCTTGTATATTGATATTTTAGGAAAATGTGTTATTTTTGTAGGGAAATGCTGTGCAACTAGTGAATTTGTCAAAGGGTTTGTGTCCAGAAAACAGTGACAACAAGCCTGGTACACCAAAAAATTTACAAAATGTAAAAAATACAATTTTCCACATATTTCACCTAAAATACTGAGAAAGCACTGAAAAAAATACAAACAAGACAAGTTAAAGCCTAAACTCTACTAAAAAGAACTCTATTCTTAGTATACAGTACGTACTTGGGATATACTCCGCCAGATGGCGCTGGACTGCAGAGACATCGAAAATAGCTCCTTCCGGCCCCTCAAATACCCAGGGACCTCCCACAAATCCCCAGAATTTCTCTGCAGTCTGGCTGCGAAGGACGAGAAATTGGCTCTCTACTTGCAGGTGAGCGGGGCTATTAGCTTGCGGCCCTGTAGGACTATTCCCACCCCTTCCACTAGTAATATGTCTCCCAGCCTTGGCTGCGCTGGTCGGGTGATGATAGGCAGCACCGCTGTTAGGTGCTTAGGAGAGCTGCTCCACCGCAATCCCCCACCAAAGGGTAGGCGGTACAGGCATATGGTGAGCCTCTATGGGATGCCCCTCCCGCACTATTGCCCCTGCCTATCGGTGGGGCCTGTTTAAGTGGCTGCTGTCCTCCCTTATTCTCCTTGTAGCCTTCGGGGGAAAAGAGGGGGGGTGTAAATGTGTATGCTATGTATTCTGTGTTTTACACTCTTTTTCCATTCTGTTTAGTCTTGTGTCAGCCGCCGTGCTGACTTGCCTTTACTGTCTTTTTTTTTTTTTTTTTTTTAAATTGCCGCCGCGCGCTGACTTTGTTCCGCACTAGGCGGCGGCATTACCTCAGGCGCCGTCATTGGCTGCTTGCTCGTTCTGGCTTGGCGCTCTCGGGGGGGTGGCGGGGCCCGTTTATGGCGCGCTCAGCGTCATCACTGATACCGGCCCGCCCCTCGTGGTATACCGACGCCATCTTTAACCTGTTGGTTGGCCCATGCACGACGGACCCCTACTTACCGCGGTCCGTAAGTGTCCTCACGGGCGGCTTTATATCTTTCACTTTTGTTACTGTGTGCTTACAGGTCTTGTCTGCTTATGTCTTTCAGGCGGGGCGAACCCTTTTGGCTTCTCCCGGCCCTGTATTAGTATATAACTTCTAGGCCTTGTAAAAATAATACTCCCACTTCCCTAGCGGGTTATTGGGGCATCCGGGGTTGCTATATAGCGTTATTCCTTATGGGCGTATAGAGCCGCTATAATCGCCATATGGAGGCATCCCAGGATAATGTGACCGGGGTCCCTTCGGGACAAAACCGGCTGTGTGTAGCGTGTGGGCAGCCTCATGCTGACGCTGACAAGGCGCGGGTCTGTGTACACTGTGCTGAGCAGGTGCTTGCATTGCAATCTGGCCTTCCAGTGGCTGCACTTCGTTTCACTTCTCCTACTCCCCCAAGCTTAAATCTCACTCCTACTGAGTTGCATACTAGCGGGGATTCTCAGCCTGATGTGTCTTCTAGACTGGCTACTGTTGAGTAGTTGATTGCTAAGTCCTTAGCGTGTAAGGCCCCTGCTAAGAAGCGGCACTTGACGCCTAATGTCACTGTTTTTTACTGAGGAGTTTTGGAATCTTTGTGGCTATACCCCGTCTGATGAAGGGGAGCTCTTTTCTGATTCAGGCTCATCTGATGAGAGACCAAGGGGTCATGACGATTCTGGCTGTGACCCCTGGGCCCCGGATAACAATGACAGATTATTGACCCAGATTTTTTAGGTTCTGTCCATCTCTCTCCCTGTTGCGGCTCCCAGGCAAAGAGGGGAGCTTTTCCATACAGCAAAATCACGTTTGGAATTTCCTGAGCAGGCACATTTCCATAACCTTGTGCTCAAGGAATGGGAGCGCCCCTAGTAAACTTCCCGGGGTTCCAAAAAGTTAGTATAGGAAGTATCCCTTTCCTGCTGAGGTGGTTAAATGTTGGTCATCCCCCCCCCCCCCCTCCGAGGTGGATGCCCCGATCCTAGGGCTATCTAACACCTCTGTCATGCATTCCCCTGACTCCACTACCCTGCGGGATGCTGAGGACCGACGCATTGACCAGCTGGCATCCCATGCCTTTGCATGTGCAGGGATGGCGCTGCGCCCGATCTGTGCCTCTGCCATTACTGCTGTGGCCACTAGAACCCTTATCAGAAATATGCTTGATAGTGCCCCTGATGATTTGCCTTGTGAGGTGTTTAATGCACTCTCCAGTTGTGATGTTTTTGTAAATTTTGTCCTCTCAGCATTGGATGACACCATCAGAATGTGTGCCAGAACTTCTGCCCTCGTGGTGGCTATACGCCGCTCGGTTTGGCTGCGCCAGTGGGCTGCTGACAACGCTGCAAAGAAGGCCCTCACTGGGTTCCCCTTTAAAGGACTGCGCCTGTTGGGGGACCGCCTGGACCTTTTTGCTAAGGGAGGCAGGCTACCCCAGCGCAGGCGTCAATCTAGGCCCTTTCGGGGTCAGGGTTCCTTCTCCTCCCCTTACCTTGGTGCCAGACAGGGGAGGGGGGTTTCCTTTCCTGGGACCCGGGGAGATTTCTGGGGCAGGGGCAATGGACGTGGGCGTCCTGGCCCCTCCTGGGGTCCCAAAGCAAAATCTTCCCCCAAGCCCCCTCAGGCATGATGGGGCGCCCTCACCCATCTGGGTGGGGGGACGGCTGCAGCATTTTGCTCACTTCTGGAGGCTTCATGTCTCAGACCGATGGATTCAGGAGGTAGTGTCCTCCGGTTACAAGTTGGAGTTTGCTGCCAATCCCCCTCCAAGATTCATCAGATCCCGGATTCCTGTTTCAGCTCAGGAGCTAGTGCAAGCAGTGCAAGGCCTCCTGGAGCTGGGGGGTCATCTGCCAGGTCCCCTTAAGAGAAAAAGGCAAGGGCTTTTATTCCAACCTATTCACAGTACCCAAAAAAGATGGTTCAGTCGGGCCCATCCTGGACTTGAAGATCCTCAACAAGTTTGTCAGGGGCAGGCGCTTTCGCATGGAAACTCTGCGCTCTGCCATCAGTTCCCTGCGCCAAGGGGATTTCATGACTTCTGTGGACATCAAAGATGCTTATCTTCATATTCCTGTGTTCCCAGGTCATCAAAGGTTCCTCAGGTCCCCTCTGATGGATCAACACTACCAGTTTGTGGCCTTGCCCTTTGGCCTCACTTCACCTCCCAGGGTGTTCACCAAGGTGCTGGCCGGCGTGATGTCTCTGCTCAGGTGTCGGGCGTCCGCATGCTTCCCTATCTGGACGACATTCTCATCACTTCCCAGTCTCTACATCAGGCAGAGTTGGATACTCAGCTGGTGGTGCCTATTCTGGAGTCATTTGGATGGGTGATCAACCACCCCAAGTCCTCACTGTCTCCTTCCTTGGTAACTCCATTCCTAGGAATGAATCTGGATACAGTTCAGGCAAGGATCTTCCTTCCTCAAAAGAAGGTGGATAGTCTGATTGCACAGGCTCAGTCCCTCCTAGCTTGTCCTCATCCCTCCATCATGCAGGGGATGCAGCTGGTGGGCCTGATGGTGGCATGCTTCGAAGCGGTCCCTTATGCTCAGTTCCACTTGATGCCTCTGCAACTTCACCTATTGTCAGTATGGGACAAGGACCCAGTGTCCCTGGACAGGGTCTGTGTGCTCTCCCCCCTGTTCAGGAGGTCCCTCTTGTGGTGGATGGACTCAAGGAACCTGTTGGGGGCAGATCCTTTCTTGCCCCTTCCTGGGAGACGGTCACCACAGATGCCAGTCTGTCAGGTTGGGAGGGTTTCTGGAAGTCCCTGCGGTTCCAGGGGAGGTGAGGCCCTCAGGAGGCCCACACCCCTATCAATGTCTTGGAACTGCGGGCGATCAGGCTAGTTCTGGCTCACTTGACTACTCTCCTTCGGGGCCTGCCTGTTCAGGTGTGCTCGGACAACCAGACGGCAGTTGCCTACATCAGGGACCCGGAGCAAGGGGGCCCTCCAGGAAGCGTCTCTGATCCTGACTTGGGCTGAGGCCAATGTCCCCTGCATATCAGCTGTGTACATCCCGGGGGTGGAAAATCGCCTGGTGGACTCTCTGAACAGGGGGACCTCTCGCCAGGGATAATGGTCCCTATGCAGCAGGGTGTTTCAATCTCTGTGTCACCGTTGGGGCCAACCAGATGTGGATCTGTTTGCGTCCCGTTACAATCACAAGCTACCAGCCTTTGTCTCCTTTCCCAGGATCCTCTGGCCTTGACCATGGATTCCCTAGCAATGTCATGGCAGGACTTTCAGTTCCTGTATGTCTTCCCTCCAATCCCCCTGCTGGGCAGGGTTCTACGCAAGATTGCTCTGGAAGGGGTGCCAGCGATTCTGGTGGTCCCCAGGTGGCCAAGAAGAGTGTGGTTCGCAGACATGGTGCAGCTGGCAGTAGATCAGTACGCTCTGCCCTTGGTGCGAGATCTGCTCACTCAGGGCTCACTACGCCATCCCAATTTACAAACTCTGGCTTTGACGGCTTGATGGAGAAGGGGCAGTCTTCCTCGGTTGTGGATACTTTGATTAAAGCTAGGAAGAAGTCTTCCTCTTCCATTTATTACAGGGTTTGGCGTGCCTACATTGACTGGTGTGAGTCTAAGTCTCTTCCCTGTCATGTGTTCTCTATTCCCAGGATTCTGGAGTTCCTGCAGCATGGGTTGGAGATGGGACTCCAGCTCAGTACTCTGAAGGGTTAGGTTTCTGCCCTGGCTATTTTCTTCCAGAAGTCCTTTGCTCAGCACCCTCTGATCAGGACTTTTTTCCAGGGGGTCACTCATGTGCGACCCCCACGTAAGAATATGGTGCCTGTTTGGGATCTGAAGTTGGTTCTGTCAGCCTTGCAGGGTGCTCCCTTTGAACCTGTGCAGGATGCTGCCTTGGCCATTCTTACGCTCAAGGTTGTATTTCTGGTGGCTATCACTTATGTCAGACGTGTGTCTGAGTTGGTGGCGCTGTCCATTCAGCCCCCCTACTATGAGAGACACCAGGACAAGGTGGTGTTTCATTTCAAACCTGACTTTCTGCCTAAGGTAGTGTCTGCCTTTCATTTGAATCAGGATATTGTTCTTCCTTCTTTGTGCCCTAATCCTAGCAATGCTAAGGAGAGGGTTTTGCTTTGGATGTGGTTAGGTGTCTGAAGTACTATCTGGTGGCTATTGCACCTTTCAGGAAAACTGATGCTCTGATCAGCAAGTGGATTCGACAGGCTGTGATTCAGGCCTACTCTGCTAAGGGAAAGAATCCTCCCTTCCGCCTTACTGCTCATTCCAATCGTGCTATTGGTGCCTCTTGGGCTTTCCAGCACCAGGCTTCTGTTGAACAAGTTTGCAAGGCCGCTACTTGGTCTTCTGTTAATACCTTTTCAAAGTTTTACAAGGTTGATGTTAGGGCCTCCGCTGATGCTGCTTTTGGCTGAAAGGTTCTGCACGCGGCAGTGGTTTAAACTGTCTGCTGCTGATTTTTCTTGGGGATCCCACCCTACTTTATGGACACTGCTATTGGATGTTCCACGTGTAAGTATTAGATTTGGAGCAGGACGTACTGTATACTAAGAATAATACAATTCTGTGATTACTCGCCTGTAGAATTGGTATTATGAGTATACAGTACGTCCTGCTCCAACCCACCCTTGGTTTGCATTTTCTTGGATCCCCTGTATGGGGATTGCTATCATTGTTTTAGTTGATAATTTGGATTGTTTAATTCTCCCGCCTTCTCATTAACTGCTTTTCAATGCTGGGTATTTGTTGGAGGTCCCCGGGTATTTGAGGGGCCGGGAGGAGCCTATTTTCGATGTCTCTGCAGTCCAGCGCCATCTGGCAGAGTATATCCCAAGTGTAAGTATTAGATTTGGAGCAGGACGTACTGTATACTCATAATACCAATTCTACAGGTGAGTAATCACAGAATTGTATTTTTTCCTGGGAAATCCTTTAAGATAGCAGTTAAACATGTATAGCACAAAATGGTGGCAGCCCAGCTACAGTGGGTGACAACATCTCTAGGTAAGCTGGCAGTGAAAGGATTAATAAGTAATTCCGGTCTTTGCCTTTGATCTACTAATTCAAGTAGATGAGCACATTTTGAGGTTTAGAAACAGGAGGTAAAACAGTTGACTCATTTAACCCTTTGAGTGCCAGCCTACCGAGATTTTTTGTCACACTCTGTTGCCAGACTACTTTTCACGTTTTAGCGCTACACGTGTTCAATCTGGATTTTTGAAGGGATTTCCAGGGATCTTCCAGGAAAATTATATATTGTTTTTTTCAGCAGAGTCTGGGCTTCAACATGAAATGTCTTGTTTGGCCTTTTTTAGTGTGTTCTCAATACTTTTGGGTGAAATATGTGCAAAAAAATAAAAAGAAAACAATTTTTTACAATTTGTAGTGTTTTTTTCTAATAAAGAATGTAAGTTTGTTAATAAAATATTATTGTGTGTGAAAGCCCTATTTCTCCCGGTTACAATGGTACCACATATGTATTGGTAGACACCCTTTCCTGCCTAGGAAACTCCCCCAAACTGAAACAGCAGTTTAGGAGATTTCAGATAGGATACAACTATGCAATATGATTGCATAGTTGTAAGGGGTTAACTTAAAAAAAAAAAGAACATAGGGTCCCCCCTCCCAGTGGGGGGGGGGGGGGGGACCTCATTTTTGGGGGGGAATTTTAAGGGTTAAAAACCCTTAAAATCCCCCCAAAAAATGATAGGGTCCCCCTTACCCAGCATTACCGACCCGGACCAGCTATGGGGGCTTGTAGAACAGGGCGCAGGGGCCAGCGTTGGTGGCCCCTGGCCCTGCAGGCTACTAGCCCACATAGCCACTAAGTGGCCCGGGCCCTTCTGCCCCCCCCTGGCCGTTGGGGAGGCAGGTAATGGGGGGCTGGGGGTTTTGGCAAGTCACCCGCAAGCCGCAGGTGATTGCCAGCCCCAGCGCCTTGTGAACTGGTATAAGGGGTCTCATGGACCCCTTACCAGTTCACAAATAGTTAAAAGTAAAAAAGACACCAGACAAAAAATATTTTTATTCTTTTTTTCACTTATACTTACCTCCCATCCAGTGTCCCGCGCCGCTGCAGGTGACGCTTGTCGGTAGTGATCAGAGCAGGGAGGGTGGGAGGCAGGGAGATCAGAGCCTCCCTGCCTGCCACCCTCCCTGCTCCGATTGCTACCGACAACTGACAGATCGGAGCCCCGGGTGCCGGTAACCCGAGGAGCGGGATGACGTCATCAAGTGGGCGGGGCCAGCGCCGGCCGAAGAGGATGGTGAGGGCCCGTTTCTGGGTCCTCACCCGAAGTGTGGAAAGCACAGGGGGGGGGGGGGGGGTCGGAGCCCCCCCTGGTGAAGAGAAGACCCGGGGAGAGCCATCGCGCTGCGAGGTGAGTAAATTACATTTTACTTTTTTTTTTTTTTTCTTGCAGATGTACAGAATCGCTGGCCCTTTCAAATGAGGGGTAAGGTAAGTGTGTATGTTTTTTACTTTTTTTTTTATGGGGCTCTAAAGTCAGCTACGTGAGTCTCACGTAGCTGGCACTTAACGGTTGGAGAGGCAGCTACGTGAGACTCACGTAGCTGGCACTAGAAGGGTTAAAGTGGACCAAAACCCAGGATCTACCTAGCCTGGGTTTTGGTCCATCCCCCTTGTGCATCCTGATTTGGAATGGCCCACTGTGTGAAACCCCCCGGATTGTTTACTTTTCTTACCTTTCCAATGAGCCTATGGCGCAGGTGAGGCTCTCCTCCAATTAGCTTTTCCCACCGCGTATATGTAGCAGACTACATCCAATAAAACATGTACGTTACAACCATTGCCAATCATTGATTAAAAAAAAAGGCCACTACACATATAATTAGTACATAATCTATTACCATGGATGTTAATACGACTTTTGGTCATGTTTTCTAAGGGGGCATCCTGATTTAGGATCACTGCCAAAGCCACAATCCAGGGTGGTTTTAAAATGTGGCACTGGAAGTGCACACAGCAGTCCACGCTTCATATTCTGCTGGATGGGGGGCAGTGGTAGAAAGGGGATGCCTGGGCCTGATTTGAACAACGAGCTGGATTGAATATTGTTAAAGCGGACCTCCTAGTTAAAAATCGAAGCCTAGTAAACTGCTCCCCTAAACCCCCCTCTCCTGCAATCGGTAATGTAAACTATTATATCCATGCAGATGTTGTGGAATGGCAAGCAGACGCTATGCTAATGAACTGCATGGGGGCAACCATCTTTCCACAATTTTGACAGCCCTGCTTCTGAAAAATTAATCCTACAGTCATAATCACGCTAAATATCTTTTAAATGATGCGTTTTTCTAGGCACACAGCCATCAGCTATAATGACTCTTAAAATATTGTAGCAACATTGTAAACAACTCCTGCAGTCAAGCCCACTGACTTGCATTGATTGATACATAGTTACATGCATCCCCTTCAGCAGCTGCTAATTCAGTGTCTGAGTGTGTGTAACATGACAGACATGCTGATCACTTTTCTGTTGTAAATTAGTTTGGTATGGGCTGCTTATAGCAAAATCCCCAGCTCCATACAGCCTGCCCTGTGTGGAGAAACACTATCACACAGGGACACTGCAGTAATTCTATGATCAAAGCTATTCCACAACATCTGCATGGTTTTAAGGCCCTGAAATGGCATACACCACTGAACATCAAGATGGGAGCTTTATGGAGCAAATTACTAAACTTTAGTAATCTGCAAAGGAATCTTTCTAGATATAGTCAATATTATATTTTTTAGGCAATGTGTGTTTTTTCTTATGTTTCTTATGTTTACAGATGTAACCCTTTGCTGCTATTACCATTGTCAGTTGATTTTAGATATCAAACCTTCCACTCAATCTCACACGTTTATGGTCTTTCCAATCTTGAATTGTCTGATGTCAGATAAATCTCAAATCTTCTAAATTGCCTGTGGGAGTGGGATGTTGCCAGTTGTTCCCCAAGCTGCCAGAAATAAGACTGATGAGGATTGTTTTTTTTTTCTCTCTTAGTTCATCAATGGTGCTAAAGAAATTTGCTATGCTCTCAGGTCAGACGGCTACTGGGCAGACTTCATAGACCCATCCTCTGGATTGGCAGTAAGTAACCCCAGATGCACATTTGGAGCTCCTCAAGCTGTGAGTCGGTGATCGTGTTCGCTGGCTCATAGGAGTATGCCCATGTCTGCCATTTATAACGCCATACATCACCAGTGAAATACATTTCTGTATCTGCCACCACTGACCTGACATATTTGCTCATGTTATAAGGCTACGTGTGTGTTTAATTGCTGAGCCAGACTTTCTGTATGTGCATCGACTTTTATTAATGAAGCCCCTTAAAGGGGATCCACACCCATGGGTATAGTGCCTAAAGCTGCTGCTACTAAGATCTTCATGTTCCTGATAAAGAAAAATCAGTTCAACTGTGATCTGTATGCTTGTTTCAGTTCCGTGCCACACTATATATTATAGGTGGGAGAAACCATGTGAGAATGTAGCTCTGCTTCCTTTCTTTTCTTCCGCTAACAAAGAATGAAGCAGAACAACCCCAAAATTTTGTTTAGGAATCCCCGGGGCGGTCATTGCTGCTGCACTCACATTAAAACTCGACTAGACTGATCTACAAGAACTGGTAAGTAAAGCAATAGGATAGATTTAAATAGTCACCTGCTTATTGCAGGAGAAACTTTCTTGGGGATACAGCACGTCCTGTTCCAGAAGAATCCTTAGACATGGGTTATACATCCACAAGATGGCCCTTGACTGCAGAGACAGAAAAGTGGCTCCTCCCGGCCCCATATATACCAAGAACCTCTCACAAATTCCCCAGATCTTCTCTGCAGTCTGGGCTGCGATGACTAGAAGATGGCTCTCTTTACTCGCAGGGGCTTATTAGCCTTGCGCCCTGTAGGACTATTCCCACCCGTTCCTTATTCCAAGTGTGACATACACTCCGCTTCAACTCTTCATGGCATTTGGGTTATTCTCCAGTAGTGGGCGAACTTCTGCAGAGATGAATGCAAAAAAGGAGCTCCTCCCAGTCCATAAATACCTGGGACCTCCCTCCAATTCCCCAGTTTCTTCTCTGCAGGAAGGCGACAAGACAGAAGATGAGGACTTCTCTTACTTGCAGGTAAGCCGGGCTTGCGCCAGGCCATTTTTTGTCCCTATTGCTGCCAGGACCTTTCCTAAATTATCCCTATTTGAGCCTCCCAGCCTTGGTCCTGGTGATAGGTAGCACCTTATGGGTGTGCAAGGAGCTGTGCTCCACCGTGATCCCGGTGTGGGATGCCCTGTCCCTTTCATTCCTATGGCCAGATTCTGGCTGGGATTCCCCCCTTCTGGGTCCCTTACTTCCCTCTGGGGGGGGGGGGGGGGGGGGCTGGCTAGCTGGCCTTTATACTTGGTCTTATGTGTGTGTGACAGTGTGTGTGTGTGAGTGTTTTCACTTGTGTGGTGCTGGCAGGTGTTTGCCTTGTACATGGGGCCGTATCTGTACTCGTCTCCTTCATTCAGCCTGGGGAGGTTCTCCCCCTCAGGCCTTGTTCGGGGGGGCGGGGCCGGGTGCTCGGTGCGGCCGCGGTAGCCCCACCCCCTCGTTTGGCGCGATGCTGCGGGCCAGCCCAGGGCTGTTATCCACATTGCTGGGAGGGGGGCGTGGCCTGGCGAGCTCGTGTTCTGCGCTGGCCCTCCCCCCTTCTCTTCCTCCTCTTCTCATGAGGCTCTTCTCCGGGGGCCATCTTGGTGCTGCTGTGGCTGATCCGGCGTGCCCCTGGCCGGTAAGGGCCTGTTGGCCACTTCCTTAGATTATGCGGGGGCACCTCTCTAGCAGGGGGACCTCCTTTTTTTCTCACGTGTGTGTATATAGGTATTATATGGTGATATGTGTAATATATATTTATATATTTTGAGGTGATTGTGACTTAGGATGACTTCATTGTGTGTTACAGATTGCCTCGTGTATGTGCATGATAAGGGGATCCTCCGGGTCCTGGGGTCCCTAGCCTTAAAATAGATCACCACAAATCCTCCCACTGGGACTTTTAAGGGGCATCCCGGGTTGCTTATTGCTTAAATTCCCTGCGGTCTTGCGACTGACCACAAGAATCACCATATGGAGGCTCCGCAGGATACCGGACTCGGGCTCCCTCTGGAACAATCCCGTCCCATGTGTGGGTTGTGGGGCATCCCTTACGGGTGAGAATGTGCTTATTTGTATACCATGTGCACAAAAGGCCATATCGCGGCAGTCGGGTACCCAGCCTTCTGGGTCGGGGCGCCCCCCGCTTCATCGCCTTCCCGTCCCCGCTTCATGGCCTTCCCCTCCCTGCCTTATCCGTACCCCAAGTGACATTGGTGCCAGCGGGGAGTCGCATTCCGATGTTTGTGCTAGGTTGGCCAGCATCGAGAAATTTATGGTTAGCGCGGTGGGCAAGAAGGCCCAGGCTAAAAAGAGACATTTGTCGTTGGTCCAGGCGACTTGGGATATTGATGATGATTCATTTGATATGTCGGATTATTCCCCGTTAGAGGAGGGGGAATTGTATGAGGAGTCAGAGGCTGACGGTGTACGTTTTGGCGAGGCTGATGTTGGGCAGGCGCTGGGGGATGCTGTTGACACGGCCACGGTTTTGTCACATCTCTTGGAGGTTTTGGATATTGCGCCGCCTGAGGTGCCCCCTCTCAGGAAGGGGGAATTTTTGGGGGCCCACAAGCCTCGTTTGGTGTTCCCTACCCAGGGTCATTTTGATGCACTGATCCTTAGGGAATGGGAGAAACCTAGTCGGCTTCCGGGTGTTTCTCAGGGGTGGGATAAGAAGTATCCTTTCCCGGTGGAAGCGGTTAAGCGCTGGGCTTCTCCTCCCGAGGTCGATGCGCCAGTTTTGGGGTTGACCAACTCCTCCGTGCTTCATACCCCAGACGCCACTTCCCTAAAGGATGGTGAGGATAGGCGCCTTGATCAGATGGCATGCCATGCCTTTGCCAGTGTTGGTTCAGCCCTGCGGCCTGTTTGTGCATCTGCGCTAGTGTCGGTGGGTGCTAGGTCTCTGATTAGGGACTGGTCACTACGCTTAAAAGATTTGAATTGTTCATGGATTTTGTCTTGGCTGCTATGGAAGACACTATTGTTATGTGTAGTAGGACTTCAGCCTTATTGGTGGCCATGCGCCAATCGGTATGGCTCCGTCAGTGGACGGCGGACTTTGCGGCCAAGAAATCGCTCACAGCTCTTCCCTTCTTGAGTACGCGGCTGTTTGGAGATAAGTTGGATGCTGTGGGAGGGAGTTAAGTTACCTCAGTGGAAGAAACTGCGCCGTCCCTTTCGGGGGGCAGGCTCTTTCAGTCCTTCCTTTCGAGGTGCCAGAGCTGGCAGAGGTTTGGCCTTCTCGGGTGTCAGAGGCTCTTCCTGGAACAGGGGCAGAGGTCGGGCTCGTCCCGCTCCTACCTGGGGTTCCAAGCCCAAGCCTGCAGGCAAACCAGCTCAGCAATGAAGGGGCGCCCTCACCCGCACAGGTGGGGGGACGACTGCGGCTTTTCTTCCAGGTCTGGGCCCGGGAGGTCACAGACAATTGGATCTTGGAAGTGGTCTCCTCCGAGTACAAACTGGAGTTCGAGTTGAAGTGGAGTGTATGTCACACTTGGAATAATAGCGTTTTGTGAGTACTCACCTTTAAAACGGATATTATAAGTGTGACATACACTCTTTTGGGTATTCCGGATCCTTTATATGGTGAACCATTGTTTCTTGGTTGTTAGTATTGTTATATTTGGTTCTTCCTGGTCCCCTTACTGCTATCTTACACTGGGGAATTGGTGGGAGGTCCCAGGTATTTATGGACTGGGAGGAGCTCCTTTTTTGCATTCATCTCTGCAGAAGTTCGCCCTCTACTGGAGAATAACCCAAATGTCATGAAGAGTTGAAGCGGAGTGTATGTCACACTTATAATATTCGTTTTAAAGGTGAGTACTCACAAAATGGTATTTTTACTGCCTCCCAGCTTAGGCTGCACTGGTCTGGTGATGGTAGGCAGCACCGCTGTCAGGTGCTAAGGAGCGCTGCTCCAACCGCAGTCCCCCACCAAAGGGTAGGCGGTACAGGCCCATGGTGAGCCTTATGGGATGCCCCTCCCGCGTCCGTATGCCCCTCGCCCCCTGTCCCCTCAGTTGGCTCCTTTTAGGCTGGCCGTTGCTTCCCCTTTGCTCTCCCTGGTAGATCTCAGGGTGGGGGGGGAGGACTGTCTTAACTATGTGGGGCTTATGTTATGATCCCTTGTGAATTGGTTGCACTGGTTTTCTGGTTGCCGCCGCACGCTTGTACTCCGCTCCGCGGTCGGCGGCAACATCATCTGCGCCATCATTTTCGCGCTCTTAGGAGGGGGGGGCGGGCCTTGCGGATGACGCGTTCTGCATCACTGTCTCCGCAGCCCGCCCCTCGAGGTATATGCGGGCGCCATTTTGGTTCTCTTGCTGTCTGGCGTCTCCCTATCGCGGTCCGTAAGTGCCCCTGCGGGCTGGCTTATTTTGTATGTTTCTGTACTGCTTTTAGCTTATGGGATCTTTTGCTTATGTCTTGCAGGCGGGTCAAACTTTTTGTGGTTTCTCCTGGTCCTATCCCCTCTATTTAGTGTTAACTCTTATTGGAGGGCTATTGCATTCCTTTATCTCTCACTTCCCTAGCGGGCTATTGGGGTATCCCGGGTTGCTATTATTAGGGTCAATCCCTATTGGCCTGTTCCCTGCATCTCTGCTGTGTACATTCCGGGGGTGCAGAATATGGAGGCAGACTCTGAGCAGGGGGGCCTCTCGCCTGGGAGAATGGTCCCTCAGCAACAGGGTGTTTCGCTCCCTGTGTCACCGTTGGGGTCAGCCAGATGTGGATCTGTTTGCATCCCATCACAATCACAAGCTTCCAGTCTTTGTCTCTCTGTCCCAGGACCCTCTGGCCTTAGCCATGGATGCCTTGGCAATGTCTTGGAAGAGCTTTCAGCTCCTGTATGTGTTTCCCCCGTTTCCTCTGCTGGGCAGGGTGCTGTGCAAGATAGCTCAGGAAGGGGTGCCAGCCATACTGGTGGCCCCCTGTTGGCAAAGAAGAGTGTGGCTTGCAGACATCGTGCAGCTGGCAGTAGATCAGTACGCCCTGCCCAGGGTTCCAGATCTGCTCACTCGGGCAGCTACGCCACCCCAATTTACAAACGCTGACTTTGATGGCCTGGCTGCTGAAACCTCCATCTTGATGGAAAAGGGGCTGCCTGCCTCAGTAGTTAATACCATGATCATGGCTAGGAAGAGGTCCTCTTCTTTCATCTACTATAGGGTTTGGCGTACCTACATTGACTGGTGCGAATCAAAGTCACTTCCCTGTCGTGTGTTTTCTATTCCTAGAATTCTGGAATTTCTGCAACATGGTTTGGATCTGGGTCTTCAACTAAGTACTCTAAAAGGTCATGTTTCTGCCTTGGCCATTTTCTTCCAAAGATCCTTTGCTCAGCATCCCCTGGTCAAGACCTTTTTCCAGGGGGTTACTCACGTGTGTCCCCTACGTAAGCCTATGTTACCAGTCTGGGATTTGAACTTGGTCTTATCTGCCTTGCAGGGGTCCCCTTTTGAACCCTTGCAGGAGGCCCCTTTGTCTATTCTTACGCTTTAGTCTTTTTGGTGGCTATTACCTCTGTTAGGCGTGTTTCTGAGTTGGCGGCGCTTTCCATCAAGCCCCCTTACTTTGAGAGACACCAGGACAAGGTGGTGTTTCGTTTTAAGCCAGATTTTCTGCCTAAGGTTGTTTCTGCTTTTCATCTCAATCAGGACATTTTTTTGCCTTCTGTGTGTCCTAATCCTAGTAACCATAAGGAAAGGCTTTTACACTCTTTGGATGTGGTTTGGAACCTGAAGTTCTATTTGGTGGCTACTGATTCCTTCAGGAAGACTGATGCTCTTTTCGTGCTCCCGTCTGGACCTAAGAAGGGTCTGGCTCCAGCTCAGTCTACTATCAGCAAGTGGACTCGTCAGGCTGTGATTCAAGCCTATTCTGCTAAGGGGAAGAATCCTCCCTTCTGCCTTACTGCTCATTCCACTCGTGCTATTGGTGCCTCTTGGGCTTTTCAGCACCAGGCTTCTGTTGAACAAGTTTGCAACGCCGCTACTTGGTCTTTTGTTCATACCTTTTCTAAGTTTTACAAGGTTGATGTTTGGGCTTCAGCTGATGCTGCTTTTGGCCGCAAAGTTCTGCAGGCGGCAGTGGTTTAAACTGCCCGTGGTTACTTTTTGGGGATCCCACCCTACCTTACGGACACTGCTATTGGATGTCCCATGTGTAAGGATTCTTCTGGAACAGGATGTGCTGTATACTTAGAATAATACAATTCTGTGATTACTCACCTGTAGAATTGGTATTATATGTATACTGCACGTCCTGTTCCACCCCGCCATTGCTATCATTATCTTTAGTTACCTCTTATGGTGATTGTTCAATATTTGATAATGGTTATAGTTCTCCCGGCTTCATTTTAACTGCTTTTCAATACTGGAGAATTTGTGGGAGGTCCATGATATATATGGGGCCGGGAGGTGCCACTTTTGGTTTTGAAAATTCAAAGGGATCCTGACATCTGTTGTCACCACTTATTGGTGCCAGCCCTTTCCTTCCATATGGGTGGCGAGTACTTAGAGACTGTAGAAGCCAAGAATAACCCTGCACCCAGGCAAATTAAAGAAGAATTAAAGAATTTAAACCAGACCTTCTTAATCGTATAATGAAAAGCCCAAACCCTTAAAGAACTATTCCCTAGCATCTAAAATAAATATATTTTAAGTTTTTAGTCTCTTATTATTCTTTCCCCTGCTGGGCTGCAACTCTGTTCAGGATTCTAGAATACGGGCGCCGCCATCTTTACTGAGAAGCATCACATACTGAGGAGAGAAGAGCGGGTTAAAGTGCAGGGGAGTTATAGCTGTGCTTTGCACAGACAGAGCAGAGCAGGGGTCAGGAGAAGGACAGCAATCCCAGAATGCAGAGCGACAGTCAGAAGACACTTCCTGTTTGCAAGCTGCCTGATGCCTCCATCTTGGATGTTTAAAAATCATCCTACCTGCATCTACTGCATGTTATGAGACTTTATTGTGAGCAATCTGTATGTACAGGGTGTGGGAAATGCATAAAATAGGCTCTTATTCAGGATTAAGGTCCGATTTAAAAACCTTGCCTGCTACTGGCTTCAAGTGGGCGTATGCAAAGTATGAGACCAGTCCAAGGTGCCTTGGCATCTGCAGAGACTGAACTGGACATGTGGGACCCTACGTGAGACAGGAAGGCCTTGTGCTGCTATGGGGAAAGTTCACCAAAGCAGTAGTTTCTTCTAAAACGCCCTGAATGTGTTGGTGTTTTAAAGTGTATGTATATATGCAATTTCTAAGTATTTTTTTTCTATTTTGTTATTTAATAGTATTTTGGTCCATACACAAACAACACTCTCTTTGAAACGGACGAGCGCTACCGCCACCTCGGATTTCGAGTAGAGGACCTCGGCTGCTGTAAAGTGATCCGCCATAATGTCTGGGGAACCCATGTTGTAGTGGGAAGTATTTTCACCAATGCTCCTGCAGACAGCACTATTATGAAGAAGTTGGGAGAACACTAGCGGCCTACCCTGGCACTTGCTTGCCCTGCCTTTACCTCTATACTTGATTTGTTTATCATGGGGATGATGGAAATCCTAATTTGGACATAAGTCTGTGCAATTTTATTTCAACTACCATATTTATAACTAGCCAGACCACAGATGAAGCTGTGCCCCTGCACAATGATATGATCAGAGGGACTTCTTTTTGTGGAAGGCATGTTTCTTGTGAAGGGTTTAGTTAAACGCATTACAAATATTGAAATAAATGTGTTTTACAAAGTATACAGTGGCTTTATTTAGAAAGGGAAGATGCTGTTGTAGGGCTGTTTTTTTCGGTGGGTGATGGTAAACCCCCCACTCGAGACAGGCTATGGCGCTAACCTGTTGGTAACAAAAAGACTGAACCTTCGCCAAGTGGAAGAGTGGGTTACATGTTTTGTGTGCTAGTGCCTCCATCCAGAATAAGACCATTGCAACTGATAGGGAACACCTTTCTGGGAAATAGATCAAGTAGTGTAAGCAAAACAATATATTTGGAGCAGAGGGACTACTGCTCCCAGCAACCACTTACCTAAGTCACTCACTGACAAGTCAAGTATAACAATGCTATGAACTTTATGCAGTAAAGGTTAACTTGGCAATAGAAATGAATCATACACAGTATAACACAATGAAAGGCCCAGCTGGGGATTTAGTTAGTCTGTGCACATATAACCAGGTATATATAGTCTATGGCTAAATACCTCCAGGAGAATGTTGGCACAGGGTGAAAGCTGCAGGGGCCCCTGATCCTCACTCGAAGAGATGATCTGCTCTTGACACATGTAGTCCAGTCAAAGCTCTCCACAGGGGACACAGCAGCTGAACACACAAGTCAGCAGGCAGAAGGCAATGAAAAAGCTACAGCTAAGATCCCCCAAGTGGCACCAGGAGCTGGACATTCAGTTAAACGGAGTAGTAGCCTGTGAAGTGATCCAGGCTCCACTGTGAGGCTGTGTATGCAGGTGGCAGCAGCACAGCTCCTGGCAACAAGCCGTGTGCTCAGATCTAGCAGATAACTGAGGAACTACAGGGTCTTTTTGAAAACGGATTGGACTTTGGGACAGTACAACATGTAGCCTGAGACAATGGGGCAACAATCGATGCTTGCATTTAGTATAACTTTAACTGTCTGCCCCGTGCTAGATACAGGATAGAAAGAGGGGGTTTCTCGAGTCCCTGGACTCTACTACTAGTGTGGTGGGGGGGGAGTGTGGGGCATACTTGACTAACCCCCTCGTTTCCATGCTGTAGCAAGTTTCCTGTCCCCCCACCCGCCCTAATCCACTGCATTGGCTGCCACCACTGCTTCCTGGCCAGTCAGCACTGAGGAAGACTGGCCAGGGAGTGGCAGCTGGCGCTATGCAACAGAGCATGGATCAGGGCTGCGGGGAAGGAACCATGGTCGCCCGCTTCACCACCATCCTCAGGGCCACTCTTGCTGCGACAGTCACGGCCCCACCAAGATGGCGTCCACCTGCCGAGGTGCCGTCCACCCACTGAGATGTCGGTGACCCTCCCTGAGATGCCATTGCTACTCCACCTGCCTGATCTCCTCCATCCATCCACTCCCCCACCTGCCTGCATGCATGCCCACCAGCTTGTCTGCATAGCCAGCTACCTAATTGCCCAGCCATCAAGGTCACTTACCCACCTGCATATGCACCTACCTGCTTTTCTATCATGCCCACCCACATGTGTGCCCGTCTGCCCAATTACCTGCCTTCTGACCACCCACCTACCTGTCTGTCCCGCCCACCTACTGGCCTGACCGCCCAACCACCTACTCTTTCGTCCAGCAGCCTACATGCCTGCTGCCCAGCTATCTATCCACACACCTACCTACCTGACCACCCAACCAACTACCCATCTGCCTCCCCGCCTAGCTACCTCCCTGACCATCCACTTTTCTGCCCATCCATACCTACCTACCTGCTCTCAAACCCACCTACGTACCTTCCTAACTGCTGGAACACAAGGAGGGCCAAATAATACTGATCCTCAAGGTAGGTGGGTCATTGAGAGGTTAAAAAGCATTTCAGAAACCAGATATGCCCCACCGTTATCCACATAAGACACAGATCTGCTGTTTCCTTATGTCTCAGGCACAATGCTCATGACTTCACACTCTGTAGGGATCAATCAATGCCCTCCCAGGTGCTTAGTTATAGGTACAGGTTACACAGAAAAAAACTATTGGTAACTTCCATTTAAAAAAATAAACTTTATACTTACCCTACCTTCCCGGGCAAGTAATCTATTGCTAATGTGACTGTCAGCTTTTTACAAAGCGAGGCTTCTCCTCTAAAACCGAACCCTTGCTCTACATGCCCCTCCACTTCCAAATGTGCTCCTCCTTCTGTTAGCAGATTAGCTGATGCTTAAAGTGGACCAAAACCCAGGATAGTCAAAAGTTTTGACTATCCCGGGCTTTGGTCCTTTCCCTGGGGGCACCCCTATCGGGGGTGCCCTGCTGTGTGAAACCCCCCAGATCGAAGAAGCAACTCACCTCTTCCCAGTCCCACGGCGCATCTAAGAGCAGCGGCTTTGACTGCGGCATCATCCGCCTCACTCTAACAGGAAACGTGCCCATGCCGGCCATTAACAAATGCCTGGCGCGGGCACGCGCACTGCTAGAGGGAAGCGGAGGATGCAGCCGTCAGAGCCGCTGCTTAGGGATGAGCGAATCGATCCGGACGAACCCGGATTCGATCCGAATTTCATGAAAAATTCGATTTCGGATCGAATCCGAATTTCCCCGCGATTCGATCGCTCGAAGTTTTCCTTTAACATCCATTCATTTACATTACAGGCATTCTAAGATGGCGGACGGGACATGTCCAGACATCAACCCCGCGCCAGTGCAAGCTGGGACAGTCACATGCAGCCTATCAGCAGCCAGCAAGCCCGGTGACGTCACAGCGCTATTTAAGTCGGCGGACATCTTGCTTTTCCTCATTTCTCTATTGCATTCGTGAGAGACAGGACGCTGCTGTAGGCAGGGAGAGACAGTCAGACAGACAGGGACAGGCTGGAGACAGGCAGGAGACAGACAGAAAGTCAGCGAAAAGTTAGGAAAAATCGGAGGCAGTCACAGGGAGATTTTTTTTTTTTTTTCATCCAGCCTAAGTGTTACTGGCTGGCTGACTGGCTTTGTTAGCGTTTTCAGGCTGCTTATACACTAACTGTGCATATATACTGAACTGACCTCAAGTCTGCTGTGAGGCATCCCATTCTGTGACTACACCAGCCTCAATTTAATACCATAACCATTTGCACTTATTCTAATAGAAATTTGGCCTGATAAACACACTTGCTGTGCATAGTAGTACTGCTGTCAGGTGCTCTCTGGTTTTTGGGGAATCCCATTCTGTGACTACACCAGCCTCTATTTAATACCATAACCATTTGCACTTATTCTAATAGAAATTTTGCCTGATAAAGACACTTTTGCTGTGCATAGTAGTACTGCTGCCAGGTGCTCTCTGGTTTTTGGGGCATCCCATTCTGTGACTACACCAGCCTCTATTTAATACCATAACCATTTGCACTTATTCTAATAGAAATTTGGCCTGATAAACACACTTGCTGTGCATAGTAGTACTGCTGCCAGATACTCTCTGGTTTTTGGGGCATCCCATTCTGTGACTACACCAGCCTCTATTTAATACCATAACCATTTGAACTTATTCTAATAGAAATTTGGCCTGATAAAGACACTTTTACTGTGCATAGTAGTACTGCTGCCAGGTGCTCTCTGGTTTTTGGGGCATCCCATTCTGTGACTACACCAGCCTCTATTTAATACCATAACCATTTGCACTTATTCTAATAGAAATTAGGCCTGATAAAGACACTTTTGCTGTGCATAGTAGTACTGCTGCCAGGTGCTCTATGGTTTTTGGGGCATCCCATTCTGTGACTACACCAGCCTCTATCTAATACCATAAACATTTGCACTTATTCTAATAAAAATTTGGCCGATAAACACACTTGCTGTGCATAGTAGTACTGCTGCCAGGTGCTCTCTGGTTTTTGGGGCATCCCATTCTGTGACTACACCAGCCTCTATTTAATACCATAACCATTTGCACTTATTCTAATAGAAATTAGGCCTGATAAAGACACTTTTGCTGTGCATAGTAGTACTGCTGCCAGGTGCTCTCTGGTTTTTGGGGCATCCCATTCTGTGACTACACCAGCCTCTATTTAATACCATAACCATTTGCACTTATTCTAATAGAAATTTGGCCTGATAAACACACTTGCTGTGCATAGTAGTACTGCTGCCAGGTGCTCTCTGGTTTTTGGGGCATCCCATTCTGTGACTACACCAGCCTCTATTTAATACCATAACCATTTGCACTTATTCTAATAGAAATTTGGCCTGATAAACACACTTGCTGTGCATAGTAGTACTGCTGCCAGGTGTCTCTGGTTTTTGGGGCATCCCATTCTGTGACTACACCAGCCTCTATTTAATACCATAACCATTTGCACTTATTCTAATAGAAATTTGGCCTGATAAACACACTTGCTGTGCATAGTAGTACTGCTGCCAGGTGCTCTCTGGTTTTTGGGGCATCCCATTCTGTGACTACACCAGCCTCTATTTAATACTATAACCCTTTGCACTTATTCTAATAGAAATTTGGCCTGATAAAGACACTTTTGCTGTGCATAGTAGTACTGCTGCCAGGTGCACTGCTGGCTGTTGGGGCATCCCATTCTGTAACATAGCATACCCCTCTTTATTTACACTAAGCAGCTCTCTTATTTACACTAAGCAGGCCTGTTGGAGGCTGAGTGTTACTGCTCACTTTTGGTGTGCATTATATTCTGTTTCATATAGACCCACCGCTGCCTGGGGGTTCTTAAAATATCACCTACTACCACGCCAGTTAGACTATGTCGGGCAGACAAGTGCCTGGAAGTGAAAAGAGGAGTGGCAGAGGCCAAGATTCTGCAGGCAGAGCTCGCAGCAGACTGGGGGCCAGTAGCAGCAGGAGTCACGCTGAGAGACCTAATCTGCCAGTATCTGCTAGCGGTCGGGTCTCCACCAGTAACGCATCTGCCGTGGTAGATTGGTTGACGCGCTCATCAACATCATCACAACTTACGTCTGAGACCCCCAGTCTAGGGTCGGTAGGTTCCTCTGACACAACCCTGAGTTGGCATGCCCCGAGAGCAGTCCCTGTCCTCCCATTGCCTCTGTCCTACGCAGTTCCCTCCCCCAGCGACGTATCCTATGCTTTGGGTTCAGCTCCACTCTTTAGTGAGGAGGACGATCAGAAAGAGGACAGTCAGCAGCTACTGCCCAGCCAAGAAATGGAGGTTGCTTCTTTAGCTAGGCAGACAAATAGTGATGTGGACAGTGTCGTGGGTGCTGCGTTTCAGCTCCTGCGCCAGACACTGTTGACGAATCCACGAACATCAGTGACATACAGCCACAACTCGGTGATAATGATGATGACGATGAAGCCGATCGCACTTGGGAGCCGGGTGATGAAGGGGCTTCATCGTCATCATCAGGAGAAGAGGGGCGCAGGTTGCCCCGGAGTCAGCAGCTCAGGCAGCAAGGTGTTGGCAGCATGGGGGCACAATTGTAAAGCCTGGAGCCAAACGGGGCCGGGGCCGGGGCCGGGTTAGAGCACCTGCTGCGCGGCAGGCTACCTTATCGGGAGGTAGTGGGGCAGGGGTTCCTGGAGTTGGCAACAGCAGCAGCGAATCAGTGAGGCCTGTTGGTGGGAAAAGTTGCTACTCGGCAGTGTGGCAGTTTTTCCTGAAGCATCCGCAGGAGGCCACATGCAAGATATGTAGGCATAAGGTGAAGCGTGGCCAGGGTCCAAATGTTGGCACCACGGCCCTGCGTCAACATATGCAGCGTCACCATAAAGCGGCCTGGGAGAACCTAGGCTCCGGAGAGGTGGGCCAGACTGCTTCCTCACCGAGTGGCACGCCGCTCCCAATTTCTGCCAGCCAAGGCTCCAGCACCTCAGCCGAAGGCAGCTGTGCGTCATACCCATCCTCTGTCGCTCCTGCTCCTCCTCCTCCTCCTCCAAGTCATGCATCCCGCCAGCAATCCATCAGCGAAGCCATGTCCAAGAGACAGCAGTATGCGCCCACTCATCCTACGGCGCAGAAGCTGAATGTGCTCCTGTCCAAGTTGCTGGTGCTGCAGTCGCTCCCTTTTCAGGTGGTGGAATCTGCACCTTTCAGAGAACTGATGGCTTGTGCCGAGCCGAAGTGGAGAGTCTCAAGCTGTCATTTCTTTGCCAAGAAGGCAGTACCAGCGCTGCACACTTTTGTTGAACAGAAGGTGGGCCAGTCCTTGAGCCTGTCGGTGTGTAGCAAAGTGCATGGCAGCGCCGACATCTGGAGCTGTAACTACGGTCAGGGACAGTACATGTCGTTTACGGCCCACTGGGTGAATGTGGTCCCTTTGCAGCAGCAGCAACTTGGACAGGTCACGCCGCTTCGGCCTCCGCGCTCCCTGCCCGTTGGGCCTGTGACACCGTGCGACTCGGCCTCCTCATCCTCCGCCATCTCCTCACCCTCCACTGTAGGCTCAAGTCTCAGTGCCCCTCCAGTCTACCATGTGTGCAGGGCACGGAGGTGTCACGCAGTGCTTCACATGGTTTGTCTTGGCGAACGGAGTCACACAGGGGAGGAACTGCTTAAATGTATTCATCAGGAAATCCAAACATGGCTTACTCCAAGAAAACTTAAAATGGGAATCATGGTTACCGACAATGGGAAGCCTGACCCATGCCCCCTGCATGGCTCACGTCTTCAATCTGGTTGTCAAGCGGTTTCTGAAGTGTTCCCCCCCATCTGCAAGACATCCTAACAACTTCAAGGAAACTTTGCATGCACTTCAGCCACTCCTACACCGCCAAACACACCCTTCTTGAGCTACAGCGTCAGAATGGTATCCCCCAACATAGTCTGATTTGCGATGTTTCCACCCGTTGGAATTCCACCCTTCACATGTTGGACCGATTATATGAACAGAGAAAAGCCATCACGGATTTCCTGATGATCCAAGCAGATAGGGGGACTCCCCTGTGTAACTTCAATGTCAACCAGTGGCAGCTCATACGTGACACCTGCCGTTTGCTCAGGCTCTTTGAGGAAGCCAATTCGGCAGGATTACGGGATGAACGACGTGATTCCACTGCTTCATGTACTACAGCACATGTTGGAAACCATGGCTGGTCAGGGCACTGGAGACATGGCGTTTACATCTTACGGCCACATGAACCCCGTTGGAGCTGAACTGGAGGAGGCGGAGGAAGAGGAGGAGTTGCCCAGCGAAACACAGTTTAGGCTTGGCGAAATGGCTGGTTTATCTAGTCAGCAGACAGGAGAGGAGGAGCAGGAGCAGCCAGAGGAGCTAGAGGTTTTTGAGGAAGGCGAGACAGAGGACCCGGGCACACCGTGGCAGTATGCAGTGGAGATGGAGACAGGTAGTCCATCCGAGTCACTTGCGCAAATGGCAGGAAGCATGCTCACGTGCTTGCGTAGTGACCCCAGAATTGTTTCCATCTGTCGGCGGGATGACTTCTGGCTGTCCACCTTATTGGACCCTCGCTTCCGGCACAAAATGGGGGCATTTTGTAAACCCACCGAGAGGGAGGACAAACTGAACTACTACAAAGACATTCTACGTAGGCAGTTGGCCGATGCCTATCTGCGCCATGGTCCATACTCTCGCAGGTCTGACTCGAGGGGACCTCTGCGCTCACCTTCCACTGCCATGGCCGCTGGGGGGGTTGGCAGGAGCAGCAGCAGCAGCTCCATCAGCAGCAGCCTCAGTCTTCAGTCGCTAATGAGTAGCTTTCTACACCCGCATAGTGAGGCTACTCATGAGCAGCAGGAAGACCTGGAGCAGGACCTGAACCAGAGGGTCATGTCATACTTTGACATGACCATGCCAACACACCTTGAGGATCCGCTGGACTTCTGGGCAGCCAAACTTGATTTGTGGCCGCAACTAGCAGAGTTTGCCCTGGAAAAGCTGTCCTGCCCGGCAAGTAGCGTGCCATCTGAGCGGGTGTTTAGTGCGGCGGGGGCCATAGTTACCGCGAGGAGAACTCGTCTGTCAACTAAAAATGTGGAGAGACTCACCTTTGTCAAAATGAATCAGGGATGGATCAGCCAGGATTTCCACCCACCAATGCCTGATGCATGCGACTAGATTCAGCATGGTGCCACGTTTTACACTTTCCAAATGGTGCAAAACATATTTATGTCTTTAGGCCAAATTTTGGGCTCCTGCTGATGCCAACTCCAGGGTGTGAATCATCCAATTTTTGGGCTCCTGAAGCCAACTCCAGTGTCTCTTTAAAGTAATATTTGGGCTCCTGCTGCTGCTGCCAACTCCAGGGTGTGATTCATCCAATTTTTGGGCTCCTGAAGCCAACTCCAGTGTCTCTTTAAAGTAAAGTTTTGGCTCCTGCTGCTGCTGCTGCCAACTCCAGGGTGTAATTCATCCAATTTTTGGGCTCCTGAAGCTAACCCCAGTGTCTCTTTAAAGTAATGTTTGGGCTCCTGTTGCTGCTGCTGCTGCTGCCAACTCCTGCCAACTCCATGGTGTGAATCATCCAATTTTTGGGCTCCTGAAGCCAACCCCAGTGTCTCTTTAAAGTAATGTTTGGGCTCCTGCTGCTGCTGCCAACTCCAGGGTGTGATTCATCCAATCTTTGGGCTCCTACTGCCAACCCCAGTGTCTCTTTAAAGTAATGTTTGGGCTCCTGCTGCTCCTGCTGCTGCCAACTCCAGGGTGGGATTCATCCAATTTTTGGGCTCCTGAAGCCAACCCCAGTGTCTCTTTAAAGTAATATTTGGGCTCCTGCTGCTGCTGCTGCCAACTCCAGGGTGTGATTCATCCAATTATTGGGCTACTGAAGCCAACCCCAGTGTCTCTTTAAAGTAATGTTTGGGCTGCTGCTGCTGCCAACTCCAGGGTGTGATTCATCCAATTTTTGGGCTCCTGAAGCCAACCCCAGTGTCTCTTTAAAGTAATGTTTGGGCTCCTGCTGCTGCCGCTGCCAACTCCAGGGTGTGATTCATCCAATCTTTGGGCTCCTACTGCCAACCCCAGTGTCTCTTTAAAGTAATGTTTGGGCTCCTGCTGCTCCTGCTGCTGCCAACTCCAGGGTGGGATTCATCCAATTTTTGGGCTCCTGAAGCCAACCCCAGTGTCTCTTTAAAGTAATATTTGGGCTCCTGCTGCTGCTGCTGCCAACTCCAGGGTGTGATTCATCCAATTATTGGGCTACTGAAGCCAACCCCAGTGTCTCTTTAAAGTAATGTTTGGGCTGCTGCTGCTGCCAACTCCAGGGTGTGATTCATCCAATTTTTGGGCTCCTGAAGCCAACCCCAGTGTCTCTTTAAAGTAATGTTTGGGCTCCTGCTGCTGCCGCTGCCAACTCCAGGGTGTGATTCATCCAATCTTTGGGCTCCTACTGCCAACCCCAGTGTCTCTTTAAAGTAATGTTTGGGCTCCTGCTGCTCCTGCTGCTGCCAACTCCAGGGTGGGATTCATCCAATTTTTGGGCTCCTGAAGCCAACCCCAGTGTCTCTTTAAAGTAATATTTGGGCTCCTGCTGCTGCTGCTGCCAACTCCAGGGTGTGATTCATCCAATTATTGGGCTACTGAAGCCAACCCCAGTGTCTCTTTAAAGTAATGTTTGGGCTGCTGCTGCTGCCAACTCCAGGGTGTGATTCATCCAATTTTTGGGCTCCTGAAGCCAACCCCAGTGTCTCTTTCAGCCAATGTTTGGGCTCCTGCTGCTGCTGCCAACTCCAGGGTGTGATTCACCCAATTTTTGGCCTCCTGAAGCCAACCCCAGTGTCTCTTTAAAGTAATGTTTGGGCTCCTGCTGCTGCTGCCAACTCCAGGGTGTGATTCATCCAATTTTTGGGCTCCTGAAGCCAACTCCAGGATCTCTTTAAAGTAATATTTGGGCTCCTGCTGCTGCTGCTGCCAACTCCAGGGTGTGAATCATCCAATTTTTGGGCTCCTGAAGCCAACCTCAGGGTCTCTTTAAAGTAATATTTGGGCTCCTGCTGCTGCTGCTGCCAACTCCAGTGTGTGAATCATCCAATTTTGGGGCTCCTGAAGCCAACCCCAGTGTCTCTTTAAAGTAATGTTTGGGCTGCTGCTGCTGCCAACTCCAGGGTGTGATTCATCCAATTTCTGGGCTCCTGAAGCCAACCCCAGGGTCTCTTTAAAGTAATATTTGGGCTCCTGCTGCTGCCAACTCCAGGGTGTGATTCATCCAATTTTGGGGCTCCTGAAGCCAACCCCAGGGTCTCTTTAAAGTAATATTTGGGCTCCTGCTGCTGCTGCTGCCAACTCCAGGGTGTGATTCATCCAATTTTTGGGCTCCTGAAGCCAACCCCAGGGTCTCTTTAAAGTAATATTTGGGCTCCTGCTGCTGCTGCTGCCAACTCCAGGGTGTGAATCATCCAATTTTGGGGCTCCTGAAGCCAACCCCAGTGTCTCTTTAAAGTAATGTTTGGGCTGCTGCTGCTGCCAACTCCAGGGTGTGATTCATCCAATTTCTGGGCTCCTAAAGCCAACCCCAGGGTCTCTTTAAAGTAATATTTGGGCTCCTGCTGCTGCCAACTCCAGGGTGTGATTCATCCAATTTTTGGGCTCCTGAAGCCAACCCCAGGGTCTCTTTAAAGTAATATTTGGGCTCCTGCTGCTGCTGCTGCCAACTCCAGGGTGTGATTCATCCAATTTTTGGGCTCCTGAAGCCAACCCCAGGGTCTCTTTAAAGTAATATTTGGGCTCCTGCTGCTGCTTCTGCCAACTCCAGGGTATGATTCATCCAATTTTTGGGCTCCTGAAGCCAACCCCAGGGTCTCTTTAAAGTAATATTTGGGCTCCTGCTGCTGCTGCTGCCAACTCCAGGGTGTGAATCATCCAATTTTTGGGCTCCTGAAGCCAACCCCAGTGTCTCTTTAAAGTAATGTTTGGGCTGCTGCTGCTGCCATCTCCAGGGTGTGATTCATCCAATTTTTGGGCTCCTGAAGCCAACTCCAGTGTCTTTAAAGTAATATTTGGGCTCCTGCTGCTGCTGCTGCCAACTCCAGGGTGTGATTCCTCCAATTTTTGGGCTCCTGAAGCCAACCCCAGTGTCTCTTTAAAGTAATGTTTGGGCTGCTGCTGCCAACTCCAGGGTGTGATTCATCCAATTTTTGGGCTCCTGCTGCTGCCAACTCCAGTGTCTCTTTAAAGCAATGTTTGGGCTCCTGCCCCTCATAGTGATGCCACTTCAACTCTCTGCAATTGTGCCGCTCTGCGATTCTATTAGCGATGCCTCTGATCTGCATGTGATATTTATTCAAAGTATTATTTAACTAACCCAGCACGCATCCTATGCGTGTTACAGCAAGGCAGAATGGTTTACTACCCTATTGAGGCTCTAGGAGGCTCAGAAATAGCCGTTTTTAATAGCGATTCGTCGCGAATAAATTCGGGTCGAACCGATTTTTGTCGGAAAATTCGGCGAATCAGTCGAATCGAATTTTTCAAAAGTTCGCTCATCTCTACCGCTGCTCTTAGACCGCTCGTGGGGATGGGGAGAGGTGAGTTGCCTGCGGCAATCTGGGGAGTTTCACACAGCACGCAGCCCTCCGATCGGGGTGCCCCCGGAAAAGGACCAAAACCCAGAATAGTCAAAATCCCTGGGTTTTGGTCCACTTTAAAGTGCACCTATAACTTTGTTGTCATCTTCCATCCCCAGCCCAGTGCCACAAAACAGCCTTGTTTTTTGTTCTAAGTATACCGCACGTCCTGCTCCAGAAGATTCCTTACCCATGGGTTATACATCCACAAGATGGCGCTGGACTGCAGAGACAGAAAAGTGGCTCCTCCCGGCCCCATATATACCAGGGATCTCCCACAAATTCCCCAGATATTCTCTGCAGTCTGGGCTGCGATGACTAGAAGATGGCTCTCTCTACTCGCAGGTGAGCGGGGCTTATTAGCCTGCGGCCCTTTAGGACTATTCCCACCCATTTCCTCTTACTGCCTCCCAGCTTAGGCTGCACTGGTTCGGGTTAAGGTAGGCAGCATCGCTGTCAGGTGCTAAGGAGCGCTGCTCTAACCGCAGGCCCATGGTGAGCCTTATGGGATGCCCCTCCCACGTCTTATGCCCCTCTCCCCCTGTCCCCTCAGTTGGCTTCTTTTAGGCTGGCCGTCGCTTCCCCTTCGCTCTCCCTGGTAGATCTTGGGGGGGGGGGGTGCATGTATTGTCTATATGATTTGTGTTATGATCCCTTGTATGGTTGCACTGGTTTCTTTTGCCGCCGCCGCCGCCGCACGCTTGTACTCCGCTTCGCGGTCGGTGGCGACATCGCCTCAGGCGCTGCTGCCATGTGGGCGCGTTTTCGCGCTCTTCGAGGGGGCCTTGAGGTATATGCGGGCGCCATTTTAGTTCCTTGCTGTGTGCGCCTGGCGTCTCCCTATTGCGGTCCGTAAATGCCCCTGCGGCCTGGTTTATCTTATATTTTACTGCATTGCCTTTTGCTTATGAGATCTTTTGCTTATGTCTTGCAGGCCGGTCAAACTTTTTGTCTCCTGGTCCTATCCCCTCTATTTAGTGTTAACTCTTATTGGAGGGCTATTGTATTCCCTTACCTCCCACTTCCCTAGTGGGTTATTGGGGCATCCCGGGTTGCTATTATTAGGGTCAATCCCTATTAGCCTGTTGTGCCGTGATAATCACCATATGGAGGCTTCTCAGGATAATGTGCTTGGGGTTCCTTCGGGACAAGCCTGGCTGTGTATTGCGTGTGGGGTATCCCCTGTCAGTGATGACGTCCGGTTATGTGTACCCTGTGTCCAGCAGGTACTTGAGCTGCAGTCTGGGTTACCTGCTGCTGGGCCTAGTGCTGCGCCCCCTCTGGCTTCACCTACCCCCCCACGCTTACATCTGACTCCTAGTGAGGTGCATACCACTGGGGGGTCTCAACCTGATTTGGCGGCCTGGGTGGCCAGCATTGAGAGACATATTGCTGGCTCTGGTCCGTGTAAGGCTTCTGCTAAGTGGCGGCATCTGGCACCCGGTGTTACTCTTTTTCCTATGGAGGCTGAAGAGTTTTTTGATGTTACTGGATATACCCCCCTGGAAAAGGGGGGGATTGTTTTCTGATTCAGAATCATCTGAGGAACAGCTTATGGGCTACGCTGAGTCTGGGTCTGACCCATGGGCTTCAGATGATACTGACAGACTTCTAGCTCACATTTTTGAAGTACTCTGTATCTCTCCTGCTGTGGCCCCGCGGCAGCAGGGGGAGCTGTTTCATACTGTTAAACCACGCTTGGAGTTTTCCGAACAAACTCATTTTAATAATCTGATACTCAAAGAGTGAGAACGGCCTAGCAGGCTTACCGGGGGTACCAAAGAGTGGGGATAAGAGGTATCCCTTTCCCGCTGAGGTGGTTAAACGTTGGTCCTCCCGAAGTGGATGCACCGGTTTTGGGGTTGTCCAACACATCCGTCATGCATTCCCCTGACTCTACTACCCTGCAGGATGGGGAGGACAGGCGCATAGATCAGCTGTCTTGCCATGCTTTTGCCTGTGTGGGGACCGCACTGCGTCCGGTCTGTGCCTCTGCTATTACAGTGGTTGCTATCAAGACCCTGCTCAGGGGTGTCTTAGATGGGGCCCCTGATGATGCAGGGAGTGAAGAGTATAGAGCTCTTCTGCGTTGTGAGGAATTTGTTGCATATGTCCTTTCTGCCCTGGATGATACCATTAGAATGTGTGGCAGGACATCTGCCTTATTGGTGGCTATACGCCGCTCGGTCTGGCTGTGCCAGTGGGCAGCTGACAACGCTGCTAAGAAGGCTCTCACTGGTTTTCCCATCAAGGGGCTGCGCCTCTTTGGTGAACGTCTGGACTTGTTTGCTAAGGAAGGCAAGTTACCTCAGCGTAAAAGGCAGCCCGGCCTTTTCGGGGTTCAGGTCTTCTTTCCTTCCGTGGTTCCAGAGTTGGACGGGGAGCTTCCTTTGCTGGGGCCCGCAGAGATTTTTGGGGCAGGGGCAGAGGACGTGACCGCCCTGGTCCCTCCTGGGGTCCCAAGCCTAAGTCCTCTCCCAAGCCCCCTCAGGCATGATGGAGCACCCTCACCCATCCGGGTGGGGGGGACGGCTTTGGCTCTTAGCTCACGTCTGGAGGCGTCATGTCTCAGACCGGTGGATTCAGGAGGTAGTGTCCTCCGGTTACAAGATAGAGTTTATAGCCTGGCCGCCCCCAAGATTCATCAGATCCCGGGTAGCTCAAAACCCCTTGTCAGCTCAGGGTCTGTCCTCTGCTGTCCAGAACCTTCTGGAGTTGAAAGTCAACTGCCAAGTGCCCTTAACGGAAAGGGGCAAGGGCTATTATTCCAATCTTTTCACTGGTCCCAAAAAAGACTTCAGACCCATTCTGGATTTAAAACGCCTCAACAAATTTGTCAGATTCAGACTGCATTTGACAGCATGGAGACTCTGCGCTCAGCTGTGAATTTTCTACGTCCAGGGGACTTCTTGACTTCTGTAGACATCAAGGATGCTTACCTTGATGTGTGTACCACTCTTTCCAGGTCATCAGAGATTCCTCAGGTTCGCTCTGGAGGATCAGCACTACCAATTTTTGGCCTTACCCTTTGGTCTCACCTTGGCTCCCAGGGTATTCACCAAGGTGCTGGCAGGAGTGATGGCTCTGCTGAGATCTCAGGGCATTCGCATTCTTCCCTACTTGGAAGACATTCTCATCACTTCTCAGTCCTTCCAGCAGGCAGAACGGGATACCCAGTTGGTGGTGTCCACACTGGAGTCTTTCGGCTGGGTGATCAACCACCCCAAATCTTCCCTATCTCCTTTCATGGTGAAGTCCTTTCTGGGCATGACTCTGGATACATCTCAGGTCAAGATCTTTCTTCCTCAGCAGAAGGTGGAGATTCTTCAAGTGCAGGCTCAGCTCCTTCTGTCTTGTCCTCATTCCTACTATTCTCTCTTTCCTCCCATCTTATTTTTTCCTCTGATCCCTTCTCTCTCTTTCCTGCTTTCCCTTTTTCTCTCATTCTTTCTCTGTTTCTATCATTCATTCTATGCTTTTGATCTTTCTTTCTTTCCATTTATTGTTTGTATTTCTTTATTTATTTCCATTTATTCTTTCTTTTCTCTGTCATTCTTCTAATATTATTTGGAAGTATTTCTCATACTTGCAGCTTTACGACCACACCGCAAGGGGCCTGTTGAGACTCTGTCGCCCAAGGGCCTGCATAAAGCTGGAGCCGGCCCTGGTTGAATGTGTCTGTTTCCCATCATAATTTTTTTTGTTCGGATTTTCATTAAAGAGGAACTTCGGAGGCACTGGAGTCTAAAAGTCTGAGTCCTGTCCTTGGGGCTTCCCGAATTGGGATGCCCCACAGTGTGAAACCCCCCAGATGCCCAGATCCACTTACCTTCTCCCAAGCCCCTCGTCACATCTCTGTGCTGCTGCCTCATCCCCGCACACCTCTAGCTTGCGCCTGGCCTTTCTGAGTGAGCGGCGCGGGTACGTCTGGGCTGCGAGGTGAGTGGGGAATGCGGCTGGTCGTGCACTTGGCCGAAGGGAACCGAGTGATAGCGGGGCGCTCAGCCGATCAGCACGCTCGCTTTCAGCTCGAACCTGCGCTGTGGGAGCGACTGGAAGGTGAATTGATCGGGCGACCTAGGCGGATACACACAGCGAGGCATCCCAATGCCGCCACATGGAGGAACAACACATAGGAAAGTGAAATTCCATAGGTGGAGTATTGGGAACACGGGTAGGATGTGGGCTTTAAAGTGGACCAAAACCCAGGATTTTGACTATCCTGGGTTTTGGTACACTCTCGGAGTGCCCCGCTGTGTGAAACCCCCCAGATCGCTTGTATCAACTCACCTGACTGTGGTCCTACCATGCATGTGCGGCCACTAGTCCAATAAGCGCGCTCAGAGATGTTGAGCTATGCACGTCCTAGCTCAGTGGCTCCGAGCGCGCTGGCGCCCGCATCTTGCGCTTCCTTCTAACTGGGAGCGTGCCCGCGCTGTCCATTCACAAGTGGCCGGCACAGGCACGCTTCCTGCTAGAGGGATAGCGGTGATGTGGCCCACGCATGGGCGGATTGAGGTAAGTGTAGCAGGCGACCTGGGGGGTCTCACAAAGCAGGCATCCCGATGTTGGATGGCCCGCGGGGAGGGAGTGGATCGGCCCGGGAATCTATCCAGCTGGGTTTTGGTCCACTTTAAATAATGGGCCCATATATTCAGTGGTAAGCCAATCAGCATGTGTAATGCTAGCATCTGGGGATCATTACATATGAATGTGGGAGTGTGGGGAGTATGTGCATACACAGGGTCTCCTGATAGTTGTAGAAAATCTTCATTATTCTATTCCAAATGGATAAATTCTGGACCTATTCAATGTGGCCCACGATCAGATTCCAAATCATTTAAAGCGGAACCAGCTCGTTGTGTGTAACAAATCACTATGGAAACTGGCAGAGAACAGATGGAAAGCTGTAAGGAATATACAGGCAGTGACATCGACACATCTAAGGTCAGAACAGGGAGGGGCGGAGCTTGTCTGGCAGTTTAGTGTAGTGGGTAAATGCTCTGCTGTCCGGTGTCTTAATGATGACGGATCGAATCCCGAGATCAACATATTTTTTTTTCTTGTGTAAATTTAGTGTATTTACAGCTTCAAGACAAAAGTCACTTTTGCTTTTTACGTTGCTTTACGTTGCTGTGTTATTTTATGATTTAGTTATTTTTTTTAGTTTTTTGAATGCATACATATCTATATACATAGATGTGTTTACATAAACTACATCTTTTCTTATTGGTTTCTGATGTGAAACTTTGCAGTTTAGTTAAAGTGGACCAAAACCCACTCCCCAACAGCCCTGAAATCTATAAAATTCCAGGGCTGCTGGATTCTCTCCCCCTAGACATCCAGAATTGGGATGCCCCGCTGTGTGAAGCCCCTCAGGTCGCCTGGACACTCACCTTTCACAGTCCTACGGCACATGTGTGAGCCGTGGCCACATCCCCGCTATCCCATTTGTGAATGGCCGACGTGGGCACAGTCCCTGTTAGAGGGTAGCAGGGGATGCAGCCACCAGTGCGAGTGTGCTGATTGGATGAGAGGCTGTACATGGGCTGTAGGTCCAGGGAAGAGTGAGTGAGATCGGGTGACCTGGGGGTTTCACACGGCGGGGCATCCCCGATCAGGGTGCCTGGGGGAAAGGACCAAAATCAAAATCCTGGGTTTTAGTCCACTTTAAAATGGACCAAAACCCACAGCGATCGGCCCGGGAAAATTACCAGGCCAATCGATTCCCTCCCCAGCAGCATCCAAAATCCGGATGCCCCGCTGTGTGAAACCCCCCAGGTCACCGCATACACTTAACTTGTTTCCTGGTCCAACGGCGCATGCACGAGCTGTGGCCGCATCCCCGCTATCCCTCTAGCAGGTTGCGTGCCCGCGCCAGGCATTTGTGAATACCAGCATGGGCACGCTCTCTGTTAGAGGGAAGCAGGGGATGCAGCCGTCAACGCGCTCGGAGCCGCTCGTCTTAGACAGCGTGACGGCAGCGGATCCGAGCGTGCTGATTGGACGAGAGGGCTGTGCATACGCCGCAGGTCTGGGGAAGGGTGAGATCGGGCGATCTACAGGGTTTTACACAGCGGGGCAAGAACCAGAACCCTGGATAGTCATAATCCCGGCTTTAGGTCCACCTTAAAGAGAAAGTTCACTTTCAATTGAATTTTTCAAAGTGTATATATTTGTGTACAAAAATGACGTGCTCAAGGAGCTGAGCTAATTTAGTTTACATTCGAAAATGTGTTTTATGAAAGTAGTTTTCACTACCTGCAATCTGTTGCCATTGGCAATGAACACTGAGTCTGTACACCAAGAAGAGAGAAGTGAGTCCTGTACACACAGAACGCTGCTGCTGGGCATGTGTAAGTGTGAGTGAGCTCCCTCACCTCAGCCGTGTTCTGTGTGTACAGGGCTCACCTCTCTTGGTGTACAGACTTGGGCCTGATTTATCAAGCACTTCTGCCACATCGGTGCAATTAGAGTAAAGCAAAATATAATTTATAGTTTTTTCTGCATGTTTTAGCCAGTGTTTTTTCCATTGTACCAACATGCGCAAGTGTGAAAAAAATCAATTATATTTTGCACTATTCTAATTTGCACCGACCTGGCAGAAGTGCTTGATAAATCAGGCCCTTGGTGTATGTTGCCAATGGCAACAGATTGGAGGTGATAAAAACTGCTTTAATAAAACACAATTCCTAACATAGGAAGAAGAATAAGAAAATACTAAGTCAGCTCAGTGCCTTGAGGACAATATACACTAAATTATACATTCCATCGAAAGTGGACCAAAACTCAGCTCGATCGACCCCCCCCCCCCCCAGTGCATCAAAAATCAGGATTCCCCACTGTGTGTAACCCCCTGGTTCACTTACCTTGCTTTGTGGTCCAATGGCGCATGCGCGGGCCACATCCCCGCTATCCCTCTAGCAGGGTGAGTGCCTGCATGTAAATGGCTGGTGCGGGCATGCTCCCTGTTAGAGGGAAGCTGGGGATGCACCCACCAGAATGCATCCACCGAGCATGCTGATTGGACAAGCGACCGCACATGCGCCGTAGGACGCAGGTTTCACACAGCCGGGGGTGCCCCGGGGAAAGGACCAAAACCCAGGATAGTCAAAATCCTGGCTTTTGGTCCACTTTAGGAAGTAGTGAGAGGTTCTGAATGTTATTCACTCAGCATGCAGCTAAAATAACTCAGAACCTCTCACTGGCTCATATACTGAAAATCTGTTTAATCCTCCATGTGCCAAATAAGCCAGTATATATTCATCTTAATTCAATGCATGTGCCTAATAAAAGAAACATAGTATGTTCCTAAATAAACAGTATATTAGAAAAAAGGACATTTAAAGTGGACCCAAACCCAGGATTTTGACTATCCTGGGTTTTGGTTCTTGCTCTCGGTGCACCCCAGGTGTGTGAAACCCCCCAAGTCACCCAAACAAACTCACCTCTTCCCGGTCCATTCAGCGCGCTCGGATCTACTCGAGCCCCTTCGTCCAGGAGCTTGACTGATGCAAGCGGTTCCGAGCCCCCTGCGACGGCCCCATGCCTGCGACGGCCATTCAAAAATGCCTGGTGTGGGCACGTACCCTGCTAAAGGGATAGCGGGGATGCGCCCGCTGCTCACACGTGTGCTGTTGGATTGGGAACAAAGGTGAGTTTTCGGGTGACCTGGGGGGTTTTACACAGTGGAGTATGCCTGCCCTGGAGTTTATAGACTCCAGAGTGGGTTTTGGTCCACTTTAATTTGAATATATATATATATATATATATATATATATATATATATATATATATAATCTTGTACAGCGCCACAGAATACAATGGCACTTTATAAATAAACACTAATTATATATGTATATACACATATACATATTAAATTAACAATATCACACAATGCTCACACATGTGCTGTTGGATAGGGAACCAAGGTGAGTTTTCGGGGAGACCTGGGGGGTTTCACACAGTGGAGTATGCCTGCCCTGGAGTTTATAAACTCCAGGGTGGGTTTTGGTCCACTTTAATTCGATATATATATATATATATATATATATATATATATATATATATACTTGTACAGCCCACAGAATACAATGGCACTTAAATAAAAAACACTAAACACTAATTATATATATATATATATATATATATACATATATATAATTAGTGTTTATTTATAAAGTGCCATTTAATATATATATATATATATATATATATATATATATATAAAATTAGTGTTTATTTATGCCATTAAGTGCCATTTAATATATATATACCCAAGAATTGGGGGTACCCTCCACAAACCCCCCACAATAGGTCCCCGGGGACTAACAATTGCACTCTCAAAAAGGTAAAAATAAGTAGTCTTTATTCATTTATTCAAGGTAATCACATCTAAAAAAACTTTAAAAAACTACAACATTTTCCCAGTGCTGTTACAAGTCCAGCCACATGGATATATATATATATATATATATATATATATATATATATATATATATATATATATATATATATATATTAAATTAACAATACATAGGTTATAATAAAATACAGAATTTTTGCATGTTTTTAAATTTCCTTCTGTTTCTTAGGAAAATCTAAAGTTAGGACACACAAAGCCTAAATGTAAAAATGAATAATGATATAATGAATAATAATGCTGTGTACTCATCCTGTCCAAGCATTTCGTCATGTAAAGGAGCTTTTATTGATGTACACACTTCAGCGCTATATGAATGATTCACGGTTCAGTGTAACTAGTATTCAAAGGGCAATACAACGCTCTTGTCTTGAAATGGTTAACAATGACGTCAGCAGCTGGAAAGGAAATACTCTAGTGGCAGCAGGCAGATTCCAGGAGCCCGAGTAGCTCGCCGTGATCGTATAGTGGTTAGTACTCTGCGTTGTGGCCGCAGCAACCTCGGTTCGAATCCGAGTCACGGCATTGCGGGGAAGCAATGGCACGGCATGTGGGCTCAGGTTTTTTAGTGCTTTTTAATTTTTGCTTTTCTATTTAAAGCCAGTTGTTGTTAAAATGCATAGTGTTTATATTGTCTATACATAGTATCCTTTGTGTGCCTAAAGGTGTAAAAGGTGAGTAATGTTATACGATGTCTGAAATAACCAGTATCTTGTTTTACATTGTGTCGTAATATTATTTGATTATTTGCATTGTATTAAAGACGTTATGTTTTTTATTGTGAATATTTTTTTTGTGTGGCTCTCCTCTAGTGCCCTCATCATCGAGAACACATGAAGTTTCTGCTGAGCCAGTCGCCCATGGTCCATGTCGGCGTTCCTCCTGTATGAGGCACCTTTTGAGGTGGGATTAGCGCAATGCCTAGTTTGAAAGTGGCTCGAAACCCGCTCCCCAACGGAATTCCCTCCCCCCAGGGCATCCCAATTCTGTGTGAAACCCCCCAGATTGCCTGAGAACTCACCTTTTATCCCGTTCCAAAGGTACATGCGTGAGCTGAGGCCGCATCCCCGCTATCCCACTAGCAGGGCGCGTGCCCCAAATGGCCGGCGCGGGTACGCTTCCTGTTAGAGGGAAGCGCGAGATGCGGACGCCAGTGCGCTTGGAGCCATCGAGCTAAGACGTTGCTCAGACATGCATAGCTCGGCGGCTCCAAGCTCGCTGATTGGACAAGCGCCCACGCATGTGCAGTAGGACGCGGTGAGTTGATGCAGGCGATCTGGGGGGTTTCACATCACGATCGGGGTACCCCACGGGAGTGGAGCAAAACCCAGGATAGTCAAAATCCTGGGTTTTGGTCCACTTTAAAGAGGCACTAAAGTCCAGTCAGCCGATGCTTACCACCTCCCCATTCATTGTATAGCTGCCTCTCATGTGATTGTTGGTGACCAATTGGGTTTGCCAAGTTCAAACTTGAATGGTTGTCGACGATCACATGATTGGCTGCCATACCAGTAAATAAGGTGGTGGAAGTGGTGACCTAATTTTTTGGTTTCTCTCTAAAGTGGACCAAAACCCAGGATTTTGACTATCCTGAGTTTTGGTCCTTGCCCCCGGGGCACCCTGATCAAGGATGCCCTACTGTGTGAAACCCAACAGGTCGCCTGATCTCAACCTTCCCCGGTCCTTTGGTGCATGCATAGCCCTCTCGTCCAATTAGCACGCTCGGATCCGCTCCCACCCCTTCGTTTAATAGCTTTAGCGAGCGGATCTGAGCTGGCGCTGGCGGTGGCATCCCCCATTACCCTCTAATAGGGAAAATACCCGCGTCGAATGCCTGACATGGACATGTACTTTGCTAAAGGGATAGCAGGGATGCGGCCGCAGCTCACGCATGCGCCATTGGACCGGGAAAGAATGTGAGTTTCCGGGTGACCTGGGGGCTTTCACACAGTGGAGCATCCTAATTCAGCAGCCCTGGAATCTTATAGATTTCAGGTCCGTTTGGGCTTGCGTTTCAAGCCACTTTAAGGACACTGAGGTTAGGGGAGCAGACATGTAGCGTGTGTTTCAGATGGTCTTCATATTTTGGTATAGATTATAATTTATTTATAGAGCGTCATCATCATCTGTGTTGCTGTACAATGTAGAAATTACAGGCTGGTAATGCAAATAATTTCTTGAAAGAAATGCACAATATTGCAATTAAATAGGCACACAATCTCTCTCCATTCCCAGCCGCGCTCTCTCTCTCTCTCTCTCTCTCTCTCTTCCCATTAGCGCAATCCACATTCCCAGCAGCGCAATCAACATATCCGGCATCAACATTGCGCCACAGCAAGCAAATGGACTACAGGCTCCCATCTAACTCCTCCCACCCACTTCCTACCTGCTGCAGCCCTCACCTCACAAGGCAGCAACGGAGGGTTCTCCCCCCGCACACAACATGATTTCTTCCTAGGTGACGGGAGCCATCACCCAGGGTACAACTAGCTCTCTACAATCCAACATGTAAACTTTTTGGGGGAATAAACATTTGCTTAGCATTCCGAGAATGAATTACATGACACATATGATTTCAATCTGTGTTCACATAGAAAATTTGGGATAGTGCTCCTTTAAAGACATTAAGGGCTGCGGAGTGGCAAATTGTATAGGGGAGGGGATTCCAGAGCAATAGGCTGATACATGTGAAGTCCTGAAGGGGAAAGTGGAAGGAGGTGCTCAGGGCTGAGGACAGGAGGGAGGTCCTGGGTTGGTATTTTTGCCACTAAACTCACCTTTTACCTGCGGCTCTCATGGTGCTGTCTTTGTCCTGCGGCCGCATCACTGTTTCCCTCTATCTGAGGCGTGCGCCTGCACCCAGCTATTCAGATAGGCTGGTGGCAGGAGTGCTCCCCAGACTACAGGGAAACCAGGGATGTGGCAGTGGCAGACTAGTATGGAATGGCAACAGATGTAGGGAGTTTAAACCTTCTCTTAGAAATGTCCTTTACAAATAACAGAGGATGCGTTTACCTGCTCTTTGCTGTTGAAGACACTTTAGGGACAGACTGACATAAGGAGGGTCAAGAGAACTCCTGGTGGGTCCCAGATTTATCAGCATAGGACATGGGGTACTTTTTTCCAAAATTAATATATATATATCCTTACCCCATCAGAAAACCTTTATACCTCATCTGTAGAAATGCCCCCACCGCAGGTGCAGATGATCTTTCAGGAACAGAAAGTAAAACCCAAAGTAAACCTTCCTATATAACTTGTGCTCCCTCCATCGCTTCAGAGAAATAGGTTTAGGTTCTTGAACTGAGCAAAAGTGGACCAAGACCCAGGATTTTGACTATCCTGGGTTTTGGTCCTTGTCCCTGGTGCACCCCATACGCTGTGTGAACCCCCCCCAGGTCGCTCGAACAAACTCACTTCTTCCCGGTCCTACGACGCATGCGCAGCCGCTCATCCAATCAGTGCGCTCGGATCCGCTTGAGCCCCTTCAAATCTGAGCGCGCTGGCGGTCGCATCCCCCGCCACCCTCTAACAGGAAACGTGCTCGCATTCACAAATGCCTGGCGCGGGCTTGCGTCTTGCTAGAGGGAAAGAAAGGATGCGGGCGTGGCCAGGACCAGAAAAGAAGGTGAGTTTGTGGGCGACCTGAGGAATTTCACACAGCGGCGCGTCCCGATTTTGGATCCCCTGGGGGGAGGAAATCCTCCTGGGTTTTTGGTCCAATTTAAAGGTACAGTCCAGGCTTACATTTGTGTGTAGTTGTGGAGGGATAAAAAAGAGAGGAGGGCTGGCCGCTTGCCTAACCCTGGGGCATCCCAAGATTACAAGTCCTCCTTCAGATAGGATAGCCTCAGACTGGAGGGAAGCTGGGGATGCGGCCAGTGGCTCTGTCACATCAGCCGGCAGATTTGAGATCAGCCAATCAGCCAGCAACATGGCTGGCTGAAGCAAACTCCCTTTTTGTCAGGTTTTTGGTGTTCTGCCTTATTGTTTTCCATGTTCTGGAATGTAAAATAAACCTGTGTGTTAGGATTGTGCCCCCAGACCTGTGATTTACTTAAAGGCAGCTGTTTCCATGATTCTTATATTCCTCTGACTCGGTCTTGGGAAAACAGGAGCAGCTTTCTTGCCCTTTAGTAAAGCTCTGTCTATCCTTTTTGACTACAACTCCCAGAATGTATCCATTGTAACAGGTGAGCTCATCAGCAGCTTTGACTAAACACAGCATCAGCAATCATCTCCAGATCAGAACACTGCCAGTATCCCTTTAGCTTCTGGAAAACAAGATTGTGTTCCCCCATATGAATATGATAAATTAGAGCAGAAGGGGTTACTACACTTGTCTCAGCCAATCAGATGATTAGCAAGCTAGAGGAAGTCTCTGATCTGTACTTTTAACACACCACTTTGATGTACATTGCTAACCAGTGGCATAACTAGATGGGGGCCCTGGTGCAAACATTAAATGGGGCCCTTTTACGGCTCAGCAGAGACAAATGCTGCGTCCTTTCTCCAAATAATGCCAAGTGAACACAAATATTATAAATAAGGTGGAGGAGCAACTATAATGGGGCCCCCCTGACCTTCTGGGCGCCGGTGCGATCGTACCTCCTGCACCCCTTCAAAGTTATGCCCCTGTTGCTAACGCATTGTTGCTGGGGAAAACTCTTTTCTTTCATAACACAGGGTTGAAAACACATAAAAAAGAAAGAAAAAAAAAAGATAAGCATTGCCATTGAAAGTTGAATTACCCTTTAAAGGGCCAGTCCAGCCCAGGATGGATGATTTTTAAACCCCTAAACACCCCGCCAGCCTTTCCTAGTGCTGAAGCATGGCGGGGGGGTTACATAAATGAAAAACACTTACCTGCGCCAGAATGCATCAGTGGTGGTTGGGCGATTGCGGCGCTGCTCGCCGCCATCTTTGCTCTTCTCCTGCCTGGCAATGGCTGCTGCTGGGAGCGTACAGTCTCCCCGCACTCCCATTCAAATGAATGGACATGCACGGGACTGTGCGTTTCCAGTGGCAATGATTGGAGGGCACGGGATTGTGCGTTTCCAGTGGCAATGATCGGAGGGTTGTATCCGTTAGGGGAAGAGAGGGGGGGGAAAGGGGGGGAAAAAAAAAAAAAGGGGGGGAAAAAGAAGGGGTTTCTTTGGGACACCTCTTATATATATTTCTGGCTCTAGGTGGTGGGTTGGTATAAAGGGCCCCTGGGGGGGGGGCACCTTCTTGTACACTGGATATGGGGGAAGAGTGCCACCGTTTGCCTCTGGTTTCCCTTGAGGGTCTGGCTGGACTCTTAGCTACCGTACTCCACACACCGTTATTTGATATTTACAGTGGTTTAATTCTTGTGCAAAAACAATTATATACATCTATTTACATGTTCTTACTTTACAAGCAGTATACATGCAAGTATCTTTTTCACAGGTAGTACATTCTTCATATACATTCAGAATCTTCAATTATGTACTTAGGAAGTGGTTCCTTTTCTGGTTGTGGGCTTCACCACTCATCAGATAACCTAATTGGGTATGTTCCCTTTAGGTTGTAGCAAGGGTAATGTCTCTGGTGGGTTTCAACCCTCTTTCAGGTTGTAGCAAGGCTTGTGTTTCTGCTGGGTTTTAACCCTTTTTCCCCTGGCCAATTACACTTGGTCCCGTCTTATTCAGTTTGTAGCAAGTTTTTTGGTCTCTTCACAAACGCGTTTCGCCTACTGGCTTCATCAGTGTGTAGACCATTTCCTATTGGTATATGTAATGGTTAGTTGATCCCTCTCACACTTCTTTATGGTGCTGATAGGCCTACTGCCCCTGTTATGTACTCACGTAATTTTGCTCTGTGGCGTTGTTTGCTCAGTTGGTTTTCTCAGGGTATTCCCATTACCTTTCTGTGGCTCTGTTGCTGTCTGTGTGATGATTACAAAACATAGTTTTGGTTATTGGGGGGTCACCTGGTGTTGGGCTATAATCTCCCTGACCTTACTCCCATATGTGTGTATTCAATAGGTTTGAGTTTACTTACAGTTGATGTGTAGCTATAGGAATTTGCAGTCCGTCATCTCCCCCACCTCCTTTTGGGTGTTCGGGGGGGGATGGTGCTCCGTGGCGTGTTAGGGTTAATTGCGTCTGTGCCGTTCTGGCTTTGTTCTTTTCAATGTTCCTCTGGAGCACAGCAGGGCCGGTGTACGGGATATCAGAAAGAGCCTTGCTCGTGGCCCCATCTGACCCCTTTTAAATGGGCTTCTCTGATGATGGCCGAAGCCCGGAGGTGCGTGTGACGCACTTCCGGTCCGCCGGCCCTGCTCGGGCTGCGTACTTCCTTGTTTGTAGTTGTCGCACTTGTGTGCGGCGCCATCTTTTCGGTTGGTTTCCCTGGAGGTGCGTATGACTCACTTCCGGTCCGTCAGTCTCGCTCTGGCTATGTAATTTCCTGTTGGTGGCTGTCGCACTTGTGTGCGGCGCCATTCCTTTGGTTGGTTTTCCCTCATTCGTCTGGGGGGCTGTCAGTCTCAGTAATGGGCGGGGCTGTCTGTACCTCCGTCTGTCCGTCTTTGAAATAGGCGGGACTTACTGTGTCTCCGTATGTATAGTGTGAAAGGGCAGTGGAATATCCGTCATCCCTTGCTCATAATTACAGCGTCTGTGTCTGTTGTGTAGTGTTCTACCTATTGGTCTGCATTGCTAACCCGGGAAATCGATACTTTTCTCCTGCTTGTACCATTTGATTATTTACAACTGTGAGCTTCTATTATGTTCGTTCTTTGTAATAAAGGTTATCTATCTTATACCCTCTCATTGTTATGTGGTTTTAGTTATCTTTCTTATCGTGCTCCTTAAGCGAACCCAGTGATGGAGTTCATCAGGGAGTAATAGTTGTCTTCTCAGTCTTTTTATATTACCTCTCTGTTTTTTTGTTTGTTATTCATTCGGGAAGGTGGGAGGGGGGGGGGGGAAAGGGTTTTGGTTGTTTTGGGGATTTATTAATGGGTGGATGGAGTTTCAAACGGGTCTGCAGTCAGTGAAAAAGGAGGGAAAGGGGGAACTTGTTAGAGAAAAGGGGTAAAGCTACATGTTTCATTGAGTCCTGGTGGTCTATTTGCTTTCAACTTTACTATCCATCTTGTTTCTGTCTGTAACGTGAGCTTCTGTATATCTCCTCCTCTCTGGTTTTCATGGATCCTGTCTAGAACCTGAAATCTTATGCCACTTGGATCTGAGTCATGTTTCTGTAAGAAGTGTCTCCCTATCGGTGTTGTGATATTTTTGTTCTTTATGCTCCTAATGTGTTCATATATGCGAAGTTTTAATTTCCTATTCGTTTTTCCCACGTAGAAGTTTTTGCATGGGCATGTGGCTATGTAGATTATGTTTGCAGTGTTGCAGTTTGCAAAGTGTCTCGCTGCTTGTTTCGTGCCATCTGGGAGGATTGTCTCTTTTCCCTGTTGGATGTATCTGCACGTATTGCAGCCTTCGCACCTGTATAGCCCCTTTACTCTGCAACATTCCTTCTTTACTTCTCTGATATAGTGACTTTTTATTAGAGAATCTTTCACCGACCTTGTTCTCCTAAAGATCAGTTTTGGTTCGTTTGGGATCAGGCCATGCAGGTCTGGGTCTCGAATCAGTACATGCCAGTGTTTCTGCAGTATCTTTCTGATCTGGTAATGTTGTTTTGTGAATGTTAGTACAAATGGGACTTGGGGTTTGGTGGAGTCTTTGGTTTTGGGTCTGGGGTACAACATTGAAAAGAACAAAGCCAGAACGGCACAGACGCAATTAACCCTAACACGCCACGGAGCACCATCCCCCCCCGAACACCCAAAAGGAGGTGGGGGAGATGACGGACTGCAAATTCCTATAGCTACACATCAACTGTAAGTAAACTCAAACCTATTGAATACACACATATGGGAGTAAGGTCAGGGAGATTATAGCCCAACACCAGGTGACCCCCCAATAACCAAAACTATGTTTTGTAATCATCACACAGACAGCAACAGAGCCACAGAAAGGTAATGGGAATACCCTGAGAAAACCAACTGAGCAAACAACGCCACAGAGCAAAATTACGTGAGTACATAACAGGGGCAGTAGGCCTATCAGCACCATAAAGAAGTGTGAGAGGGATCAACTAACCATTACATATACCAATAGGAAATGGTCTACACACTGATGAAGCCAGTAGGCGAAACGCGTTTGTGAAGAGACCAAAAAACTTGCTACAAACTGAATAAGACGGGACCAAGTGTAATTGGCCAGGGGAAAAAGGGTTAAAACCCAGCAGAAACACAAGCCTTGCTACAACCTGAAAGAGGGTTGAAACCCACCAGAGACATTACCCTTGCTACAACCTAAAGGGAACATACCCAATTAGGTTATCTGATGAGTGGTGAAGCCCACAACCAGAAAAGGAACCACTTCCTAAGTACATAATTGAAGATTCTGAATGTATATGAAGAATGTACTACCTGTGAAAAAGATACTTGCATGTATACTGCTTGTAAAGTAAGAACATGTAAATAGATGTATATAATTGTTTTTGCACAAGAATTAAACCACTGTAAATATCAAATAACGGTGTGTGGAGTACGGTAGCTAAGAGTCCAGCCAGACCCTCAAGGGAAACCAGAGGCAAACGGTGGCACTCTTCCCCCATATCCAATGATCGGAGGGCACGGGATTGTGCGTTTCCAGTGACAATGATCGGACGGCAAGCAGCGCCGCAATCGCCTGACAATTGCTGGATTCCTGGGCAGGTAAGAGTTTTTTTTTTTTAATTTATGTAATCCCCCCCTGCTTCAGCGCTAGTTACAAGTGAAATTGCACATGCACCACTAAAAAGTATAAGCCAAGGGGCCCGTGTGCCCTTAAACAAAATGGACCCACCTGCAGTTATGTAGGGGGTCCTCCAAAATCCAATATATTACTACTGGGGGCCTCCTTGAGGTCAGGAGCACCCTGAGATCAACAATATTTCCAAAAGATTATACTTTTATTGTTGGATTCTAATACAGTAAGCAATTACGCACAGCGCTAGGGGAGGGTTGCAGGGCAGGTTGGGAAGGATTTAAAAATTGACCATCCTGGGCTGGACTGGTCCTTTAAGACATTCAGGGCAGGGGAGGAGTTTAGAGTTTGGCCCGCTTTTTGTATTTTTTTATAGATACATATATGTATCTATATGACTATTTTACTTTACTTTAAAGTGGACCAACACCCAGGGGGGATCGGCCCGGGAATCTATAAGATTCCCGGACCGATCAGATCCCTCCCCGCGGGGCATCCGAAATCGGGATGTCCCGCGGGGAGGAACCCCCCAGGAGGCCCACAATCCTTACCTTACCGGCGATCCAACGGCGCATGCGCGAGACACGGCCGCGTCTCTCGCTTCCCTCTAGCAGGGCGCGCTCCCGCGCCGGCCGTTTTGTGAATGGCCGGCGCAGGCGCGCTTCCTGTTAGAGGGAAGCGAGAGACGCAGCCAATGACAGCGCTCTGGTATGCGCGTCCAAGCGGCTTTGGACGCGCATACCAGAGCGGCTCTGAGCGCTGTCATTGGCCGGACGAGGTCACGTGGGAGCGGGGAGAGGTGACTTTTTGCGGCGATCGGGGTGCCCCACCTAAGTGGACCAACACCCAGGATAGTCAAAATCCTGGGTGTTGGTCCACTTTAAAATAGTTTGTTGTATCATATTTCTTTAAACAAGCTGAAATACCTCTTATTTCTTGTTAAATTATTTTTTTTTTTTTTTACAAACAAACATTTCTTGTAAGAAAGTAAGTAAGACTGCTACTGTGAGGGCACCGCTATAGAATATACCATCCAGTGGGTGCACCAGGAATTCCTCTATTCACATATCAAAACACAAAACCCACAATCAGAATTCCAAAGATAGGGCACTCCACCAGATAAAAATCAAACTAATTTATTAGCGCAATATAAAAAAACATACAACACAAACACATGACACAAATATAACAATTCAACCACTGGACAAATATAGTGCCTATACAATAATAATTGGTATCACATAATTTCATCAAAAATAATGGACTAATTACAAATAAGGCAGCAAACTGCTCACAACAGTACTATGTCTTGCTGCTGCAAAGGCAATATACAAAATGGGCTTCTGCCCCTAGCTGATACTAAAGAGATCTACTATCAAAGGATATATTAATAGCTATTCAGTATATGGTTTAAACTGCTATTACAAAGCAGTATAGAAAAGTAACCTCTGCTGCCCCCTAGATGACTCTACAAATATTAACTAAAAATTATATGGGAGCAAGGTATACAAAAGTATCAAATCATGTTAATCACAGCAAAACAATTGAGCAATAAACTACGCCGGGGGTTTTGTGTTTCGATTTGTAAGAAAGTAAAACAAAGTTGGTCTTTGCATGTGGTATGCTCTATAATGCACGCTTATTACGATCATAGATGTTCTAGCTAACATTAAGGCTGCTTCCCATTACTGATCCCATCACTTCTCTAACTGTAGTGTGGAGAGCAGACGTGGTGTATCACTGGAGCATTTGCTCACAAAGGCGCTGGTTGTTGGGGGGGAGGGGCCTGAATGGCGGCTCACACTGAAACACGAGAAAGCTTCAAAGGTCCTTTCACAATAGTAGCTGACGTCACACAGTGAGATCAGGAAAAGGCTTTCTGGAGAGGGCTGGACTTCAGAGCCCGAGTAGCTCGCCGTGATCGTATAGTGGTTAGTACTCTGCGTTGTGGCCGCAGCAACCTCGGTTCGAATCCGAGTCACGGCATTGCGGGGAAGCAATGGCACGGCATGTGGGCTCAGGTTTTTTGTTACAAATATATATTTTTTTTAATTAAAGCCAGTTGTTATAAAATGTTTCAGTGCATATTGTCTGTACACTGTTAGTATCCTTTGTGTGCCTTATTACTTGTATTATTGTTGTTGTTGTTATTATTATTATTATTATTATTATTATTATTATTAATGTTTATTTATATAGCGCCATCATCTTCCGTAGCGCTTTACAAGTTGTTATTACAGACAAGGTAAAACATATAGTACAGGGAACAAAACAAAGTAGATGCTACGGTGTTTAAACCAAGGGGTTTATTCATCAAGGGACAGCGCCAGGTAGCGCCTCGTAGCGGCAGGCAGCGTCTGGTGAACGCCGGGTGCTGTACGCAATACCACATTTATGAAGACGATTCTGGCGAGCAACTCTAACAGCGCCATGTAGCGTACGATTCATCATTACAGGCGGCTCAGTGTATAGCACCGGCGCTCTAGCTTCCAGAGCGCCTGGTATTACCTGTTGCTACCTGCCGCTCTCCAATACATTTCAATGGACGTTCCTTTTCTTCTGTTTAAACAGGGTTTTTTGTTTTTATTTTTTTCATAATTGTGTGACCTCTCCTGGGCCAGAAAAAGTCATTTTTGAAAACGTTTTTGATTTTTTATATTTATATGCAGAATTGTCATTACAGGTCTGGTATTAAAGTATTAATGTCACAATGTTACAACAATCATTCCATGTGTTTTCGCTTTGTTACTGGTGGATATGTGTTCAAAAACAGCCTTTAAAGTGGACCAACACCCAGGATTTTGACTATCCTGGGTATTGGTCCACTTCCGCGGGGCACTCCGATGTGTGAAACCCCCCAGAAAGCCCTGAAAACTCACCTGACCCCGCTCCCACGTGACTCGCTCGTCCAATCGCTGCCGCCGGACAAGCAGAGGCAGCGCCGGACAAGCTGAGCGCTGCCTCCGACACGTCCCTCTTACAGGGAGCGCGCCCGCGCTGGGCATTCACAAACGGCCGGCGCAGGTGCGCGCCCTGCTAGAGGGACGCGCGGGAGGCAGCGGCGGCCCGTGCTCAGCTTGTCCAGCGGCAGGGGTGTTTCACACAGCGGGGCACCCCAATCGGGAGTGTCAGGGAGCTGATCGGTCCGGGAATCTTATAGATTCCCAGGCCGATCAGGGGAGGGTGTTGGTCCACTTTAATCACACAGCGTCTGGTGCTCTATGCTATAGCAACCAGATCCAGAGCGCCGACGCTGTGTGTGTCTGTTTTTTTTTGTTGAATATGGTGTAAGTTGCTGAGAGTTGGTCGCAATGAGCTGGCACTACCTTTCGCTCCCTGCAACACTGTACTGGTGTTAGAACGCCCAACATACATCTCATTCATCAATGCCGGCCAGGTTACTACAGTAACTGAGGTGCTCTGTTACGGCGCCTGATAGCCGCTTGCCGCCTCTACTAGCGGTTGCTCTTAGCGACTCTGTACAGACGCTCATCTGTCGATAGCTGGCGCTAGTAATGAATCAGCCTGCCCATGTTGTGAGCACAGGAGACAATAGGAAAGAGCCCTTGTGAACTTACTTTTATAAATTATGTTTTATCATTACAGTAAATAGTATCTAATAGTTTGTTTTAGGTGGTTCAGTAGCCTTTAAACTAATGCTGTGTAAAAGCAATACATGAGCTGTTATTGTTCCTTTAACAACATGTGAAGATATTATAAATATTCTTTGGAAAATATTCTTTTGAAAATGTTAAGTTATAATATAAACATATTATTACTAAACTATATTAACATTAATGAGCTGTGGTCACAATATTGTACTGTATAACATTTTATAATGCATTTAACTAGTGATTGTGCTACTTAAAATAAATATGTTTAAAGTGGACCAAAAGTTGTGATTTTGACTATTTGGGGTTTTGGTCTTTGCCCCTGGGGCACCTCGATTTGTGATGCCCCGCTGTGTTAAACCCCCCACCCAGGAAACTCACCTTACCCCAGTCCTACGGCACATGCGCAGCCTCTCCTCCAATTAGTGCGCTGGACTGCACCCACATTAAATAGGCTCAACTGGGACTCAGCTGAGGGCCGAGAAGAGCCGAGTGCACTGGTGACCGCATTCCCACTACCCTTTAACAGGGTGTGTCTACGCTGGCCATACAGAAATCCCTGCCGCGGGGCGAGCCCTGCTAAAAGTGTAGCAAATGGCGGGCGCTGCTCGCACATGTGCTATTGGATTGGGCAGAAGGCGATTTCCTGGGCGACCTGGAGGTTTTTACACATCAAGGCATTTTAAAACTAGATGCCCTGGGGAAGCAAATTAGGTGGTCCACCGCTTTTGGTCCACTTTAAGGTGTTGTTTAAAGAGGACCACTCACCGTTGATGCCAGTCCTGGAGTCTAAAAGTGAATTACACACAGTGGACACACCAGTGAATAAACACCATATGAGTGACTACACACAGGTGAATAACACACAAAGGGGCAGTGCACATGTGCCTGGATCGGTGGGCTGCCCTAAACTCGGTGCCCGGGGACCAATTGGGGGTTAGGTGCCTTGCTCAAGGACACTTCAGTCATGTCCCATGGACGGGAATCAAGTCACAAGGCCGATTCCCTATTAGGTTAAGCCATGACTGCCCCACATTTTTTTTCAAATACCATTTACTAAATATTGATTATTTTGCATGAATTATTATTATATTATAATACTAAAATGAAACAATTTTATGTTTTTTTAAGGCCTCATAAATGTAATAAAATAAACCTTTTGGACTATGGGGGGGTTCACATAATCAAGACAAGGTTGTTGCAGCCCAATGCAGGGCATTCATTTTTAGGTAGAGTAAGACTTCTACAGCAAGGGTTTTGGGGCCTAGCACTGGGGTCTACATCTCTCCTCCTCAAGGTCGGACAACAGGTCATGTTTTGTGGATGTCTGCATAGCGGCTCTATAGCTCTGCTATTGCACCAATTACTTCGCCTGTGTGTCTGAGCAGAGAGTCACATAACATGTTGCCAGGCCTTGAGGAAGAGGTTTGGGGACCCCTGGTAAATTAGCAAATTTTACAACCCCAACCAGTGTTGTGCTCTAGACCGAGGTTTCCCAAAATGTGATACTTGAGATCCTAGCAGATGGTACTCCACAAGGCTAGAGACTGACCTGTACCCCAGTCTGATCTGCCACCATCTGTACTTCAAGCCTGATTTGCTGCATAAAATAATGTACATTCATCGCTAGTCCAAAGATACCAACCACTGTTCGGCCTATGACCTCCACCTGACCTCAGCGCTGATCACCTGATCCAGGACTTCACACGTGCTGCTCCACTCCTCTGGAATGCCCTTCCCCATACAATTCGACACTCTTCAACCCTTAAAACCTTCAAAAGCAGCCCATCTATTTAGATAAGCTTACCATCTGGTCTAACCAAACCACTTTACAGTCTTCGATACTACCTTTGCATGCTATTTCCCTGATGAAGTGGCGCTAGACGCCCCGAAACGTCGGACTATCTGTTGGATTGTTTATCATCCTGTTGGAACTTGAATACAATTTATATTGGAGTGCTGACTGATCGTCTTTCCACTTTACAGTCTTGTCACCCTTCAGAACACTTGCTACCACGCTTAGTAAATACTCTCTCAACCTCTTGTCACCATCCTTTTCCTTTAGATTGTAAGCTTGCAAGGGCAGTGCCCCCTCTCCTCACATACTCCTATACCAATATTTTTTGCTGCATTTGCCTCATAATATGTATGTATTATATGCATTCCTTGTTATCTCTCTGTTATATACAACTCATAATGTCCTGTGTAATATAAGTATGTTACTTGTTCCACCCTCCTGTAGCTTACACTTTGTACAGTGCTACGGAATACGATGGTGCTTTATAAATAAACAACAATAATATCAATAGGAAAAGGGATACCAGGAATAAGCAGAGAAAACCAATGGACCAACACATATGGTGATATTATTCTATGTTGTTATATTTTTGTGCACTTTCAAGAGTTTCTCTTTCTGGATTTTTGACCAATATTAGCACTTTATATAAGCACTAGGTATGCACTAGCACTTATTTCATATATTCTGGATTAATTATATTACTCACATCATAGTTGGATCTCTTTGCTTACCGTATTTTGTATGTTTTGGATTATACCATTGGACATAGCTTGACACTTTATGGACTTGGATGTCCCTGCAGAAAAAATATTTTTTTAGATTCTCTTTTTTAATAGAAATCTGTGAGTATCATGTGATTTTTTTGGGTTGGTTGTGCTGATTTGGGTTGTTTTGTGTGGTTATTGGGGCCACAAACTCTGTTTTTTCAAACTTTCAAACCATTTTTAAGGAATTCCTTTTAGGTGTTGCAGGGGTAATTTTTTCTTCCTAAAACAATATCAATAATTTATGGGGGGTTTCATTAAATGTACTTTTAATACTTGTATAAAAAAGGTTGGGAACGCCTGATCTAGACAGTTTATCACTTTACTACATATTGCGCCAAAAGTCACTTCTGTCATTTTGATTCTGTATTGCTGAATTGTGCAAACCTGCCAATACCTTCTCCTGCAAAGTCTCCTGCTCACTTTATTTCTGTAACTTTAATTTGGAGTCTTGGCTTTGCCATTGCTTTCTAGTAATGTCGTAACTCAGAGGCCGATTCATTAATAGCGGCAGGTAGCGACAGTTGAGCGACTGTAGCGGCATTTTCAGAGCGCCCGCTAGTAGTCGCTGTGCTTGGCCGTTGTTCGGTAGTTGATAGCGACTCAGTCAGTTTGCCGTAATGTTGAATATTGGGTGAGGAGTCGCTATTTGACAGGTTCCGCACTGTATGGGAGTGCATGATAGCGACTGGCCATAGCGACCGGCTCCCACAATATTCAATAAAAAATCACGCTCAAAAAATTCTCGCGCTGTGAAATGCATGTTTAAACCCCAGAGTGCTGGCGGCGATGTGTTAAAAGTAGTTTTTTAACCCCCAAACAACCATATTTTTGGAAACCAAAAAAAACAAGTTTTTAAAAAAAGATAAGGTAAGGAGTTTGGGGTGTTTGGGGGGGTTTCACCCCGCGGGACATCCCAATCTCGGATGTCCCGCGGGGAGGGAGGTGATCGGCCCGGGAATCTTATAGATTCCCGGGCCGATCACCCGTGGGTGTTGTTCCACTTTAACACGCACACTAATGTCAAAACGCAGGGAGACTCCCACTCATGTGCCATGTGCATTGCCATATATATATATATATCTATGGCGTCCCACTAACCAAAACTATATCAGAAACACTAAACACGCAAGACCAGGTTACTTGTGGGACCAGCACTATGACTAGTACTATATAACTACGCAAGAGAACCATTTAGAAAAGTGATGAAAAACATCTTTATTAAATTATTGCACACACCCAACAAGCACCAATAGAGTACACCAAAAAAAATATATAAAAATGCACAACGTTGTGATACTAAAAATCAGGGGCCCCCACATGCACCAACGCCTCCAAACTCATCCACTACCACACATACACTGTATGCCAAGGACCATACACTTTGCATTAATCAGCATGCTTCTTCATAGTGTTGGGCGCCATATAAAAGTCACCAGTCGTCAAAAGTGTGCTATGGTCATATTTCCAATGCAGCTGATCTAGTGCTCCTTTCAGGCCACACTGCCCTCATTCTACAGAGCACGCATCCACGGCTTCACATCTACTTGTTCCTCTTTAAAGTGCACGTGCTGAATATTCAATGGCCAAATACTATTACAGCCACCGCAGGCTGCACTGTGTCTCCAAGACCTGTAGCCAATCCTCTATATGGACGCAGCTATGCTACGCCACTCCATGGGGTCATCCGACAACTGAACTGTCCCGTCAAACAGTGCATGTGCTACACAGCATATCTACACACATATAATGTCAGTTGACTGAATTATCATATCCCGCATAGCTAATACAGGGACTGCAGCCGCACAGCTGTAAAGTAAATTGTGAGCTCAATCAGCACAGTTCTTAGATCATATAGTGTTGCGTAGTTGTCACAGCTCCCACAATGCGGTTTCCATCAGCGCAGAATACTTAGCTTAGTGGCCATAAACGGGGGAGACATCTGCCGGAGGATATACGTGATTTCATCTCTTTCCAGGCGCTCATGCACATACAGGTAATCAGCTGCTTGATTGACACATGTGGTGGAGGGATGCAAGGTGAGGTGGGGGCCTCCCACTTCCGACGCGCGTTTTGCCCCGCCCACCGGGGCTTTGTCAGGGTGTCGAAGCCCCGGTGGGCGGGGCGAAACGCGCGTCGGAAGTAGGACGCTTTAACACACACAAAAGTGCAATAACATTTTTATGTTCTAATTTTCCCGAAAACTAACATCCAGCTGCAATGGGGCAATGAGGTAAGGATCATTTGTTTTTTAAGTTTGGAAACAGAACCCTTAGGGGGTAATGCAAAATAATCTGTATTTTTTTCTGCATAGCCCATTGTATTCCTCTTCTCTTTTGTACCTTTCGATAGTTGTACTTGGTGACATTGCACATTTCTTTTGATTAAAAACAAATACTGCTGCTTGGCTTCAGTTTCAATGTCTTATCAGTTCACTCCCATGGTACTAATCTGTTAATTCAGGACCAAATCAGGATACAAATACTTGCTTATTTAGAGTTTTTTTTTTGTATTATTATTATTATTATTGTTTATTTATATAGCGCCATCAACTTCCATAGCGCTTTACAAGGTATGATTACAGACAGGGTAAAACATATAGTACAGAAAATTACAAAATTAGATGCCACAGGTTAAAAGCAAGTGTTGTGAGCACAGGAGACAACAGGAAGGAGAACCCTGCCCTTGTGAGCTTACAGTCTAAAGGATGGGGTTGGAGACAAAGGGGCGGGGTCACAAGTGGTAGAGCTTGAGTATGGCTGCATGTGCCATTGAAGGTTATAGGAGTTGCTTACGCCAGGTCATATGCTTGTCTGAAGAAGTGAGTTTTGAGGGCGCTTTTAAAGGCTTGGAGTGATGGAGAGTGGCGGAACGAGCGGGGAAGTGCATTCCAGAGAAGTGTTAGTATATATTTGTCCACTAGATGTTATCCTACTTTTCAATACTCTGAACAGTGCAACTTTTTACACTAATTCTATTCCCTATTTTGCACTCCCTAAGTTTTATTTGGCGTCATTGCAAATTTAACTTTTGACTTAGAAAAGTAAAACCTTGAGCCCACATGCCGTGCCATTGCTTTGCCGCAATGCCGTGACTCGAATTCGAACCAAGGTTGCTGCGGCCACAACGCAGAGTACTAACCACTATACGATCACGGCGAGCTACTCGGGCTCTGAGGGCTGCTCTCTGCTGTGTATCTTTCCAGCTCACATCAATAATTTCCTGCATTTGTGAGTTTTCGATGTTTTTGTGAGTCCTGATGTTTCATTCAGTGTCTGTTTGCTCATACAGTAACCATTTTTCTTTTTCAATTATCTCCTAAGATAAAAGGTTTTAGCTAAATGTGATTACTTAACTCTGTGACAGTCAATACAAGTTGTGTTTTTTCTGTACATGATGCCCTGTGAGCACAAATAATAAAAATAAGATGGGTAGTAATAATGGTGGGCCCCAATCGGTTGCTACCCCTGCACCCCCTGATGTTATGCCCCTTATCCTACATATGTTGGGTCCAAATATGTCCCAAATTGGGATGCCCATTGTGTGAACTCCTCACCTCTCGCCTTTTTCAGGTGGCTCCCTTGGAGATGTAAACAATTGCGGCTGCATCCCCGGCATCTCTGGGCGCACTCCTGCACTCGGCTATTCAGAGATGTTGGGGGCAGAAGTGCACCCATATATATAGGGAACTGGGAATGCGGCCGCTCCCAATTGCAGAACGCTGTTGTAAACAGAGCCATATTGGTAAGCAATTAATATGCGCGTAATAAAATATGAAGGTTAAGGTAGCGCCTCACACAAATTTATCCTTTATATCGCTGCCATGTGGCCACAGGTATCTGCTACACCTCAATATATACATACTGTCACAAACAACTCACCTTATCGCCCTTCCCTCGGCGTCTGTGGGCGGCTGACAGGCTCTCTCACCGCCCGGCAGCCGCATCCCCATTGAGAGGCGTCTGATCGAGTGGGGCCGAGTGCGCCCTCCCCCTCCAGACCATCGGAGGTTAGTTTAATTAAAGAGCCAATGAGCCCAAAGTACGTTCTGGGCGAAACGCCTTTCAGTATTCAAATGGGGCAATCAGCCAAGGAATTGTGTAGCACCAATCAGACACTCCCCTTGTCCAATCCTGTGCGCTTTAGCCCTATAAAGGTTTTACCCCTCCAGTGTATCAGTGCCCGTGATAGCTGGGTGTGATATTGTCTAGTTCCGCATTTAATTCCATTACCGACCCTGCATTGTTTGACCACTCTGTGACTGCCGCCTGGACCGACCTTAGCTTGTTTCCTGACTACGAATCTGCCTCACCCTTTGTACCGCGTACCCGTCACCTTTCTTCTTGACCCCTGGCTCGATCTCTACTCTTCTTCCATCTTTTCCCTTTGGTGCTGCATTATTGGACAGATAACCTGTGTATGACACCGGCTTACCCGACATCTTGCCTCTGGTTCATCCGCCTTCTCCCCTGTAAGTTCACTTCCTTTGTGCTATGAAGTCCTGGGGGCAACCGTGGCCGGTGAGGCATATAAAGCATCCCGGCAAACGGGGGCTTGTCTATAGGTGAAGCTAGCAGCGGAGATTGGGGGTTGTAGACTTACCTAGAAGGCGGGTGTCCCACTGGGCCTGACACATACAACAGTCAAAATAAGTCTTCTCCACCAAGCAATATTGACAAGTACCAGTTTATGTTTTTTTTTAATTTAGTGATTTTTATTTTGTTTACTATTCCACATTCAAATCAATGTACTGTGGCCGGCATATTGTGCTGTATAACATTTCTATGCTTTGTACCCAGGATTGTGCTACATATAATAAATATGGAGAGGGTAGTGCTTGCGCAATACTACAGCAATAGTGCTGCACCAACCAATCTGTTCATTTCAATGATCACAATGCAAGGAACATTTTAATAAGATTTTGTTTTTCCGAGTTCATTTACCCATTACATTTCATCTTTTCTTTTCTCGTCCTTTATAATAGAAAAACTGAACATTTACAAATCTATACTTTATTGTATCTCCCAAAATGTATTTTGATTATTTTTTTTTTTGCTAAGTATAAATTTCCAATTTGTGCACTGTGGGTTTTTTGTGATAGGGACTGGTTTTGGTACACTTTAACACACACAAAAGTGCAATAACATTTTTATGCTCCAAAAACTTACATGTAGCTTAGGATAGATGTGTGCTTATCCCAGGCATGTTTAAATTCAGTGACTGTTGATTTTTCAACTACCTCTGCTGGAAGTTTGTTCCAAGCATCTACAACTCTACAGAAAGCAGATGCTTGGAACAAACTTCCAGAAGAGGTAGTTGAAAGATCAACAGTCACTGAATTTAAACATGCCTGGGATAAGCACACATCTATCCTAAGATAAAGAATATATATATATAGACTAGATGGACCGTATGGTCTCCTTCTGCCGTCAACCTTCTATGTTTCTAGCTGAAATGGGGCATTTTTGCCCCAATGATGTAATGATGATAAACAGAACCCCTAGGCATAATGCTAAAGAATCTGTATTTTTTTCTGCATAGCCCATTGTATTCCTTTTCTCCTTTGTACCTTTCGATAGTTGTACTTGGTGCTATTGCACATTTCTTTTGACTGAAAAAGAAAAAAACTACTGCTACTCGGCTTCTGCTTACTGACAAAACTAAAACCTCCAACCAATTTTCAATGTTTTATCAGTTCACTCCCATGGTACTAATGTATTAATTCAGGACAAAATCAGGATACAAATACTTGGTCTAATGCTTATTGAAGGTTTCTTAAAATGAACTCTAGTGAATTAACCACCATGTTATCCTACATTTTGTCTGTATTCTGCTTTTAATTACTCTGAACAGTGCATCTATTTACACGGGCAGGCTGATTCATTATTGGCGCCAGGTAGCGACAGATGATCGTCTGTAGCAGGCATTTCAGAGCGCTCGCTAGTAGTCGCTGTGCTCTGCCGTGGTTCGCTAGTTCAGTGCAGCATTGATGAATACATTGTGGGGAGTCGCTATATGACCAGTACAGCGCTGTATGGGAGAGTGAATCGTCGTGACTGGTCAGTGCGACCGACTCACAGCATATTCATCATAAAAACAGCCTCACACACCACCGGAGCTCAAAAATGCTTCGCTGAAGCCCAGAGCGCCGGAGGCCGTGTGATTAAAGTTTTTTAGCATGTATCCACCAGTAACAAAGCGAAAACATATGGAATTACATTGTTATAACATTGTAAAATGAACACATTAATGCCAGACCTGTAATGTCAATTCTGCATATATATGCAAATATATAAAATTTTAAATTTAAATGAAAAAATGGCTTTTTCAAGGCCAGGAAAGATCCCAACATTGTTTGAGAATAAAAAAAAAAAAATAAAAATAAAACAAAAACCCTGTTTAAAAAGAAATGAAAGAAAGTCCACTGAAATGTATGAGAGAGCGACAGGTAGCGAGAGGTAACACGTGGCGCTCTGCAAGGCTGAACACCGGCGCTGTACGCTGAGGCTGGGATAATGATGAATCGGACGCTACATGGCGTTATCCCAGTCGCTCAACAGATTCTGCTTGATAAATGTGTATTTGCTTGCCGTGTCCGGCATTCACCTGACGCTACCTCTCATTTACAAGGCACTACCTGACGCTGTCTCTTCATGAATATGGGCCCAATTCTATTCCCTCTTTTGCACTCCCTAAGTTTCATTTGGCGTCAATGCAAATTTTACTTTTGACTAAGAAAAGTAAAACCTGAGCCCACATGCCGTGCCATTGCTTTGCCGCAATGCCGTGACTCGGATTCGAACCGAGGTTGCTGCGGCCACAACGCAGAGTACTAACCACTATACGATCACGGCGAGCTACTTGGGCTCTGGGTGCTGGTTTCTGCTTACTGTATTTATCTTTCCAGTTCACATCACTAAGCTGCATTTATGAGTTTTTGATGTTTTTATTCAGTGTCTGTTTACTCACTCCTTGATATTCAGGGACGTAACCAAATGTGACTAAGCCCTGGGGCAAACATTAAATAGCTAAATTAGTATTAGGCTCTATCCCTATTGCTTAATAAATTAACAAATAAGTACGATGTGAGTAGCCTGATAAAATGTAAAAAACGTAAAATACAACACTTTTGGGGTCATGATTAGTGATGGGCGAACCCGAAAAAAATTCTGAATAACATTGATAATAATCTAAGAATCATTATATTACTGAAATAGTTTTGTTTTATTATTTTGGGGTTCATTAACCCACTACCCACTTTTTGAGCGCCGGCATCTATTTTTATTTTGGCTGCTATTTGTACAGAATGGAGCTGTAAGTCACAACCCTAGATGTTAAAGTGGACCAACACCCAGGGGGGATCAGCCCAGGAATCTATAAGATTCCCGGACAGATCAGATCCCTCCCCGCGGGGCATCCGAAATCGGGATGTCCCACGGGGAGGAACCCCCCAGGAGGCCCACAAACCTTACCTCAGCCCCGTTCCATCGGCGCATGCGTGAGCCGCGGACGCGTCTCGCGCTTCCCTCTAGTAGGGCGCGCACCCGCGCCGGCCGTTTGCAAATGGCCGGCGCAGGCGCGCTCCCTGTTAGAGGGAAGCGCGAGACGCGGCCTCCAGCGCTCAGAGCCGCTGAGCTGCTATGCGCGTCCAAGCGGCCTTGGATGCGCGCTATGATTGGCTGGAGCGATCACGTGGGAGCGGGGAGAGGTGAGTTTTTGGGGCGTTCTGGGGGGTTTCACCGAAGTGGACCAAAACCCAGGATAGTCAAAATCCTGGGTGTTGGTCCACTTTAAATAATCAGCTGGGATTAATGCACTAGGTATTGGCTGGCCAATGTATATGCCAGCGAGCACCACTCTGTAACACCATATTTTAGGCACTACAAGCTGTTTTTATTAATTTTTGGCACGGTGAAAAAATTGGCGCTGTATGAAACAGGTGATGGTCAAAGTTTCAGCATTACAATTACAAAATATCACTGCTGGGAACCACAAGGACAAACTTTACAGTGCATTTAGGCTGCGTTTTAGATAATAATTTAGATAATATATTTTACAGGAAAAAATTCGCAATGCAAGTTCTGTACAAATACATGTGTGTAATTTTATTTAAAAGTATAAAACACTTCAATCCAGTTGTGCTCTATGGAATCTTAACCTACAGCACTACTATAAACCAGAGCAGCTTAAACAAGAGTGTCGGGCAATGCAGAGCACATGACGCTAGTGATAAATTAGACACAGGCTGGTGTTTTTTTGTTTGTTAAATTACACAATGAGTGCCACTGAGGAAAAATATTGTCGCTAAATGGCATTGACTGGCATTGATATCAGGCTCCCCATCAAGCAAGTTTAAATCTGGGTGCACCTTTGTTGTTGTTTTATTGCACTTTTTTGTGTGTTAAAAAAAAGGGGGAACACTGAGATCTAGGCTGCAATTCAATTCCAAATGTTCACCCAAAGTTGAACTTACTTTGCAAAATCTTTAGCATCATTACTAAACTATAGGATCACAGCAAGTGACTCAGGCTACAAGGTACTATAGTGGCTTACGTCAAAAGCCCTGTCCAGTACAGCTGTATAAACAAGTTAAAGTCCTAACCTTCAGAGCCCGAGTAGCTCGCCGTGATCGTATAGTGGTTAGTACTCTGCGTTGTGGCCGCAGCAACCTCGGTTCGAATCCGAGTCACGGCATTGCGGCAAAGCAATGGCACGGCATGTGGGCTCAGTATTTTTATGTAATAAGGTTCATTGGGTCACCAAATCAAATTAAGATAAACGAGGTGAACTAAATCATAGGTTTGTATATATTCACAGTTAACAAATTTCAGTGGATGGAGGAAAGGTTAGAAAATGTAACATGGCATGTACTTGGTAAATGATTCCCTAAAGTAATTTTTTTTAAATGTTTCATATTGTAATAAATATAATCAAATAAATCAAGGCCATGTAGTGACATTTTCATTTAAATTTTGACTTGATTATAATATGAGCAAATAATGGTTATTACCTAGTTTCTCTAGATTTAGAACTATTAGTTTACATTTGAGTTCTAGTATTTAATGAAAGCAAGCTCACTTCATTCATACTACTTTTCACATTTATCACAGTGTCTCATGCGTCCTGGCTACAAAGTGGCATATGTTGAAAGCTCTGTCCAGTACAGCTGTATACACAAGCTGGAGTCCTGACCTACAGAGCCCGAGTAGCTCGCCGTGATCGTATAGTGGTTAGTACTCTGCGTTGTGGCCGCAGCAACCTTGGTTCGAATCCGAGTCACGGCATTGCGGCAAAGCAATGGCACGGCATGTGGGCTCACTGTTTTTATTTAATAAGGTTCATAACGTCACCCAATCATATTAAGGTGAACAAAATCTTAGGTTTGTATATATTCACAATTAACGAATTTCAATAGATGGAGGAAAAATAGAGGAAGGGTTAAAAAATGTAACCCGGCATATACTTGGTAAATGATTCCCTACATTTTTTAATGTTTCATATTGTAATAATAAATATTTTCAAATAAATCAAGGCCATGTAGTGACATTTAAATTTTGACTTGATTATGATATGAGCATATAGCGGTTATTACCGAGTTTCTCTAGATTCAGAACTTTTAGTTTATATTTGAGTTCTAGTAGTGAATGAAAGCAAGCTCACTTCTTTCTTACTATAAAAACTTTTCTCAACTACCACAGTGAGCTGCTCAGACTTCCTGGCTACAAAGTAATGACATGGCCCCAACCAGTACAGCTGAGAGTCCTGACCCTCAGAGCCCGAGTAGCTCGCCGTGATCGTATAGTAGTTAGTACTCTGCGTTGTGGCCGCAGCAACCTCGGTTCGAATCCGAGTCACGGCATTGCGGGGAAGCAATGGCACGGCATGTGGGCTCGCTGTTTTTATTTAATAAGGTTCATAACGTCACCCAATAATATTAATATTAATTATATTATAAAATGTAAATTAAAATTAAATTAAAATTAAATTATAAAATTATATTTAATAAGGTTCATTACGTCACCAAATCAAATTTAGGTGAACAGAGTCATAGGTTTGTATATAATCACAATTTAGCGAATATAAACGGATGGAAGAAAAATAGAGGAAGGGTTAGAAAATGTTACATTGTAACTACAAAAAACACAAATGTAACCACAAATAAGGAATCTGTTTTTAGGTTTCAGATTGTAATTATTAATGAACTATAATCAATTAAAGGCAAGCAGCAACACTTTCATTTTAATTGTGACTTGATTATTATATGAGCAGATAGCGGTTATTACCCTGAGTTTCTCTAGATTCAAAACTTTTAGTTTACTTTTCAGTTATAGTTTCGAATGAATGCAATAAAGATTTAGTCTACATTACATTTACCAATACTTATCCCCGGGCTAGTTCCCCTTTGGGCATTATGGGCTTAATACTATGACCACGCCTCTATACTTTATAAGAATATATACTTTTTATTTGAAAATATTTAAAATGCATAGTACATTAAACATTTAAATGTACATTAAAATAGCATTTATTTCATTATTTGTAATATGTAATTTTAGACTAATACACTAACCTATTAACAAGGAATATTTGTCTGTCACATGTATAGGGCATTGAGAAAGCCAAATTAGGCGAAACATGTCTGCCCGCAGAAGAAATGTTGAAATATAAATGCACGAAGGCTTATAAAGGAGTATTGATATAAGATGTTATGACAGTGACGCACATAACTATAGGAGTGTATAAGATGTCTTTTAATGTACTATGCATTTTAAATATTTTCAAATAAAAAGTATATATTCTTATAAAGTATAGAGGCGTGGTCATAGTATTAAGCCCATAATGCCCAAAGGGGACCTAGCACGGGGATAAGTATTGGTTTAAGAAAGGGCTATGCTATGAACCAGCCCAGGAAACGTAATTAAATATATAGGGGTTTGTTTTTGTGGTCGTCTATGGACCAAACTTTGTGGTCTATAAGAGAAAATTTACATTACATTTAGCTTTTTCAAATTTTTGTGAATCAACATAGAAAAAAACACCAGGCTTCTTTTTTCTACACTATTTTTTTTCACTTGTCTTCTCTCATAAAGTGAAAAAAAAATAGTTTAAAGTGAAAAAATACATTTACAATTGTAAATAATGAGTGTGATTCAGAAAGGTTTGACTCTAGTTTTTACTACTCTTTTGAATAAATTATTATTAATTGCCCCGAGCAGGTGTAAAGAATTCTCAGCACATTCCCTTATGTTTTTTTTTACCCAAAATAGCCAGGTTAGCAACTGCCAGCACGTTATTTTTATCAGTGTAAAATACATGCAGAATTAACTTTCGATTTTTTATGACTGTTTTAATTTAAAACATGCTGACAAGCTTCCAAACCTGGGCTATAGGGGCTAGTGAGTTGCCAGGACCAGACTGGTGCACTAGCCTGGTCATTTGGAGGGAGGGGCCCTGATTTGTTTTCATTTTAATTGTAACAGCAAAATAAATCAATAAAGAATTAACTCCAGTAGGTTTGCAGGAATAAATCTACGCAATTGCAATAGCTGTTTTTTTTACTTTGAAACGTTTTACAAGTCATCCAGCCACCTTTCCCAACAGGCAATCTTCAATTCACACATACATCCAGTGGGATAAATAACAAAACGTCTGGAGCTAAAGAAAACAGCAAGTCCGACTGCCTTGATCTATTACTCAATACATCTTTTTATTACTTAATTTTATATTTTAAAATGACTGTTTTATTACAATATTAAAGCCGACATCCCGGGAAAAGTGCTAAACCAAAGGCCATGCGGCTGGAGAATTGCCAGGGGCAGGGGCAGGCTTTTTGTTTTTTGGCCCTGGGGTTACTATGCTTGGTGCACCAGTCTGGTAATCTTTTTCATTTTATTTGAACCAGTTACAAAATACATAACTAAAGTTAACTCCTGCATATATGTAGGGTAGGAATAAATCTCTTGCATATCTGTAAGGTAGTAATAACTCTAGGCAACTGCAATAGCTGTTTTTTTTTTTTTACTTTGATACATTTCACAAGTCATCCAGCCACCTTTCTCAATAGCAATGTTACATTCACACATACATCCAGTGAGATAAATAACAAAACATGTGGAACAAAAGAAAACAGCAAGTCCAGTTGCCTTGATCTATTACTAAATGCATATCTAGCATTACATGGATGAATGGGATCCCTCAAAACAAAAAGACTAGTTGCACAAGTGCAATAAATAATAATTGTCACAAACTCACAATAATATACGATTACATGGGGAGTCACCTGATCATCCTGAAGCTGTGTGAAATGTAGAAAACTAATGCACCATTTGGGGTAAAGGCTTCGCAGCACCAGAGACACTTTCAGAGATTTACGATTTTCAGCGAGAAAATTTGAACCGTTTTTCCAACAATTTTCACTTACTAAAGCCATTTTGTCATAGAAAAGAAAAATTTTCGACCACTTTGTCAAATAGACAAAATTAATTAGTCAACTTTGTTGAATCACTTAAAGTTAGTTAAACAGGATCCATGTCTGTTTTTTCTTTAAAGTGGACCAACACCCTCCCATGATCGGCCCGGGAATCTATAAGATTCCCGGACCGATCAGACCCCTGACTGCGGGGCACCCCGACCGCTGTGTGAAACCCCCCAGAAACCCCTAAATCCATACCTTATCCACAATCCAACTAGCAGGACGCGAACCCGCGCCGGCCGTTTGTGAATGGCCGGCGCGGGCACGCGCCCTGTAAGAGTGACGCGCGGGAGGCGGCGGCGGGCGCGCTCTCTTGTCCGTCGCTGCCTCCCGCTTGTCCGTTGGCGGGGATTGGCAGCGGCGGTCACATGGGAGTAAGGAGAGGTGAGTTTTTCGGGGTTTCACCGAAGTGGACCAAAACCCAGGATAGTCAAAATCCTGGGTGTTGGTCCACTTTAATGGGTGCTGGTCCCTCAGACAGCAAATAAGAACAATAACAAGAACATAACCCCCCTAGAACGCCTGATATTCTTACCTTTATATCGGGAGAGTCCCGCGATTGGCCGGTGGGTGTTTACTTGGGTGGGGCGTTCCGGTGGCCGGCACTGAAGACTCGACCATGACCCACGTGACCACCCAGCGGCCAATCGTGGGACTCCTTCCCTGATGTAAAGATCAGGATATCGGGCGTTCTGGGGGGGTTATGTTCGGGGGCTTCAGCATTCTTTGAGTTTGTTCTTAATCGCTGTCTGCGGGACCAACACTTGTTAAAGAACACGTGTTGGTCCGGTTTAAGTTTTTTGCATGCGATCCAATTTTCCAACCAAAATTATTTCTTTCTATGTTTGTTAAATCGAGCCCAAAATGTGCAATTAAAATACTTGCTTTCATTTTTCCTAAAAATCACCTGCACATTTGATGGAGCATTTTTGGAAACAACAGCTAGCTATGGGATTATGCAGAAAAAACTAGAAAAATCTTTAGCATAGCTCATAGAGCGCTGTTGTTTCAAAACAATTCCAAAAATAATGTGCCTGTAAAAATTTGCATGTGCAGGTGATTTTTTTTAGAAAAAATGAAAACAAATATTTTTTATTGCAATTTTTTATGTGTTAAAATTAAAACGCTCCCAGAGACGCAGGCTGCAATTCACACCCAAATGTGCACAAAGAATTGAACTTGCTTCACTAAATCTTTAGCATGACTCCCAATGATAAACAAAGCGAGATCACTTTAGTAGTATTAAAGCTTTTCCCAACTATCACAGTGAGCAGCTCAGGCGTCCTGCCTACAAAGTAGTGGCATAAAGCTGTATACACAAGCTGGAGTCCTGACCCTCAGAGCCCGAGTAGCTCGCCGTGATCGTATAGTGGTTAGTACTCTGCGTTGTGGCCGCAGCAACCTCGGTTCGAATCCGAGTCACGGCATTGCGGGGAAGCAATGGCACGGCATGTGGGCTCGCTGTTTTTATTTAATAAGGTTCATAACGTCACCCAATCATATTAAGATGAACAAAATCATAGGTTTGTATATATTCACAATTAACGAATTTCATTGGATAGAGGAAGGGTTAAAAAATGTAACCCGGCATATACTTGGTAAATGATTCCCTACATTTTTTTAATGTTTCATATTTTAATAATAAATATAATCAAATAAATCAAGGCCATGTAGTGACATTTTCATTTAAATTTTGACTTGATTATGATATGAGCATATAGCGGTTATTACCTAGAGGCCGATTCATTAATAGCGCCAGGTAGCGACAGATGAGCGCCAGTAGCGTGATTTTCACAGCGCTAGCTAGTATTCGCAGTGCTTGGCCGGGGTTTGCTTGTTGACAGCGACTCAGTCGGTGTGCGGTAATGTTGAATACGGGGTTAGGGGTCGCTGTTTCACAGGTTCCGCGTTGTATGGGTGCGCCTGACAGCGAATGGCCAGAGCGAACGGCTTGCTGCAGATTCATTAACAAATCACGCTCAAAAATTTCTTGCGCTGTGAATTCCTTGTTGGGTCCCCAGAGCGCTGGCGGCGATGTGTGTAAAGTAGTTTTTAACCCCCAAACTACCATTTTTTTTTAATGTAAAAATTATACAAGTTTTTCTTAAAAAAAAAAATCCTAACATTGCAGAAGTGGTCACAGAATTTTTGACATTAAAAAAAAAAAAAAACATTAATAGCAATTAATAGCAATTAATTATGATTATTTAAAGATTGCTCCATTGAAATGCATTGGACAACGCCAGGGAGCGCAAGGTCATACCTGTCGCTGTGATGGGATTAGCAGCGGCGCTGTTCGTTGCAGTCGGCTACATGATGAATCCCGCGCTAGCTGACGCTCTCGCCGGCGCTAGCCTCATTTAGCGTGATAAATGCGTCATTGTGACCGCCGCCGGGCGTACTTGATTCGGTAGCCGCCGTTAGCTGGCGGTACCTGCCGCTCGTCAGACACTACCTGGCGCTAGCCCTTGATAAATAAGGCCGCTAGTTTCTCTAGATTCTAGAGCCCGAGTAGCTCGCCGTGATCGTATAGTGGTTAGTACTTCCCACTCCTTGAGCACCAGATTATTAAAATGAGCTTGTTCAGGAAACTCCAAGCGTGGTTTAACAGTATGAAACAGCTCCCCCTGCTGCCGCGGAGCCACGGCAGGAGGAGAGATACAGAGTACATAAAAAATGTGAGCTGTATACACAAGCTGGAGTCCTGATCCTCGGAGCCCGAGTAGCTCGCCGTGATCGTATAGTGGTTAGTACTCTGCGTTGTGGCCGCAGCAACCTCGGTTCGAATCCGAGTCACGGCACTGCGGGGAAGCAATGGCACGGCATGTGGGCTCAGTATTTTTATAATAAGGTTCATTAGGTCACCAAATCAAATTAAGGTGAACGAAAACATAGGAAAAATAGAGGGGGGGTTAGAAAACATGAAATGTATTTAGTAAATTATTCCCTAAAGTAATGTTTTTATGTTTCATATTGTAATAATACATTTAATCATTTAAATTAAGGCCATATAGTTTTTTCTTTTTTCTTTAGCCAAATGGAACATTTGCAATGACCCCCAAATAAAACTTAGGGATGCAAATGAGGAAATAGATTTAATGTAAACATTTGCACTGTAGAGTATAAAAAGTAGACTATAGTCAAAATGGATGGATGGCATGTAGTGGGTAAATGATCATCAAAGCTAATTAAAAAAAAAACTAAATTTGTATTAGGCTTGATATTTCTATTCTTATTTCAGGCTAACTAAGGGGGTTATTTAAGAAGAGAGAGGCAGCGTCTGGTGAATGCTGGCGGCTGTGCGCAAAACCACATTTGAGAATGGGGTTAGCTCCTCTAACAGCGTCATGTAGTGTCACCTGTATTAATCCAGGTGGCTCAGCGTATAGCGTCGGCGCTCTAGGTTCCAGAGCGCCATGTAGTACCTGTCGCTCTGTAGAGCTCTTCCTTACATTTCAATGGGGTTTCATTAGTTGTGTATAAATAGCGTGTTTGGCAGTTTACATTTTTTTTTTTTTTTTTGCTCAAACCATTGTGTGACGTCTCCTGGCTGCAAACAAAAAGTTTTAGAAACTTTTTTGACTTTATATTTTTATGCAGAATTGTATTTACAGGTCTGGCACGAAAGTGTTATTGTCACAGTGTTAAAACAGTGTCATTCAATTTGTTTTCGCTTTATTACGGCTGGATATGTGATCAAAAACAAATTTGAACTATGCCACAGCGCCCAGCTTTAGAGCACCGATGCTGTGTGTGTAGTTTTTTCTTAAATATGGTGTGGAGCGCCGAGTCCTAGACGCAATGAGCTGGCGCTGCCTGTCACTCGCTGCAGTTCATACTGTTGTTACAGCGCCCAACACACATCACATTAATCAATACCGGCCAGGTTACTAGAGTAACTGAGACGCTCTGTTACAGCGCCTGATACCCGCTTATAGCGTCTACTAGCGGTCGCTCTAAGCGCCGCTGTACAGACGATCATCTGGCAATACCTGGCGTTAGTAGTGAATCAGCCTCTACGTATATTTAAGGTAAGCTTTCAAGAAAACACAGTTTTCTGTATCAGACATGAGAACATAACTATTCATGGTATCCCCTTATTCCTATACATTCTACTGCTTCGAATGGCTAATATGGTACAAAATCCATCTTATTAATAGATTAGTACTATGTGAATGAACTGATGACATTTTGAAAACTACATTGGTTGGGAGATTTCGTATTTCGTCAGTACACAATAGGCAAGTAGCAAGGCATTGCATAGTGGCTTAAAGTTTTATCAAAAGGGAAATTTGTGATGCACTCAGGTGGATAGGAGGCTTCATATTAGGGTGCAGGCCAACAACGGGGAGGCCGATTTATTAATAGCGCCAGGTAGCGACAGACGAGCGGCAGTAGCGTTATTTTCACAGCGCCCGCTAGTATTCGCTGTGCTTGGTCGTTGTTCGGTTTTTGACAGCGACTCAGTCGGTGTGCGGTAATGTTGAATACGGGGTTAGGAGTCGCTGTTTGACAGGTTCCGCGCTGTATGGGAGTGCATGACAGCGAATGGCCATAGCGAACGGCTCCCAGCATATTCTTTAACAAATCACGCTGAAAAAATTCTCGCGCTGTGAAATGCATGTTTAAACCCCAGAGCGCTGGCGGCGATGGGTTAAAAGTAGTTTTTAACCCCCAAACAACCATATTTTTGGAAACAAAAAATAAACAAGTTTTTATAAACATTTTGTAATATGAATACATTAATATCAGACCTGTAATATCAATTCTGCACAATTTTTTTTTTTTTTTTTACCTTTAAAAAAATATCTAACATGGCAGAAGTGGTCACAGAATTTTTGACATTTAAAAAAAAACAAAAAACATTAATATCAATTAATTATGAATATTTAAAGATTGCTCCATTGAAATGCATTGGAGAGCGCCAGGTAGCGAGAGGTCATACCTGTCGCTGTTCAAGGTCGGACGCTGGCGCTGTGGGGTGAGGCTGGAATAATGATGAATGAGTGGCTATATGGCGCTATCTCAGTCGCTAAGCAGGATCGGCTTGATAAATGTGTGATTGCGGAGGGGAGCCGGCGTTCTCGTGGCGCTGAGCGTCGTTACCGTTCGCTCACCATTCGCTACCTGGCGCTATCCCTTGTTAAATAAGGGCCTATGTATGGTCATAGCAATTTAAATTGATATCATTTCAAAGCTACATTTCCTGATGCATGCTGTGGTGGACATACAGTAATATGGCATTTTTACTGGAAATTGCACTGCATTGCGTAACGCATTCGGCTTTACTACAATAATTTAAACTGGCCCATAGAAAATAATGGGTACTATGCTGTCCTATACTGCAATCAAGGTGTAGAAAGAAGCTTAATAATTAATACGACATTATTTATGTTGTAGATCTTATAACCACCACCTGTCAGCTTGTCACATCAGTTTTAGGTAAAAAGGCTGATTCATTACTAACGCTAGGTATCGGCAGTTGAACGTCTGTATAGCGGCGCTTCGTAACCTGGCCTGCATTGATGAATGTGATGTATGTTGGGCGCTCTAACACCAGTACAGGAGGTAGGGCCGGCTCTTGGCGCTTATCAAAAAAGTACACACACACAGCATCGGCGCTGTAGCATAGAGCGCCAGACGCTGTGTGATTAAAGTCTGTTTTTGAACACATATCCACCTGTAACAAAGCGAAAACACATGGGATAACATTGTTTTAACACTGGGACAATAACACTTTAGTGCCAGAACTGCACATACAGTTCTGCATAAAAATAGAAAAAGTCAAAAAAGTTTCTAAAAATGTTTGTTTGCAGCCAGGAGAGGTCACACAATGATTTGAGCAAAAAAAAAAATAATTTAAAACACGCTGTTCAAACACAAGCAAATGAACGCCCATTTCAGTATGGGAGAGTGACAGTGAGCGAAAGGTAATACCTGGCGCTCTGGAAGATAAAGCGCCGGCGCTATACGCTGAGCCGCCTGTAATAATACATTGGCCGCTACATGGCGCTGTTAGAGTCACTCACCAGATTCGTTTTCATAAATGTGGTTTTGCGTACAGCGCCCGGCTTTCACCAGGCGCTGCCTGTCACTACGAGCCACTAACTGGCGCTATCCATTCTTAAATAACCCCCATAGATATGGGGCCCACAAAGTTTTAAAAGTAAAAAAAAAAGTAAAAAAAAAAATTGCATGAATTACTTTCATGCAAAACTATAACTCTTTTAAACCTAACTTAAATCTGAAGCAGGAATACTCAACCAGTGGCCGGAGGGAGGGGGGGGGGCACATGTGGACTTTGAAGTCTTCTGATGTGGCCCCCCAACTTGCTGCAGGTAAAGTGGGCGGTGTAAATAGAACTAGAGGCCGATTCATTAATAGCGGCAGGTAGCGACAGTTGAGCGACTGTAGCGGCATTTTCAGAGCACCCGCTAGTAGTCGCTGTGCTTGGCTGTTGTTCGGTAGTTGATAGCGACTCAGTCGGTTTGCAGTAATGTTGAATATTGGGTGAGGAGTCGCTATTTGACAGGTTCAGCGCTGTATGGGAGCGCATGATAGCGACTGGCCCTAGCGACCGGCTCCCACCATATTCATTAAAATATCACGCTCAAAAAATTCTCGTGCTGTGAAATGCATGTTTAAACCCCAGAGCGCTGGCGGCGATGGGTTAAAAGTAGTTTTTTAACCCCCAAACAACCATATTTTTGGAAACAAAAAAAAACAAGTTTTTTATATAATTTAGTAATATGAATACATTAATATCAGACCTGTAATATCAATTCTGTACAATTTTTTTTTTTTTACCTTAAAAAAATTATCTAAAATGGCAGAAGTGGTCACAGAATTTTTCACATTTAAAAAAAAAAAAAAAAAAAATTCATAACAATTAATTATGAATATTTAAAGATTGTTCCATTGAAATGCATTGGAGTGCGCCAGGTAGCGAGAGGTCATACCTGTCGCTGTTCAAGGTCGGACGCTGGCGCTGTGGGCTGAGGCTGGAATAATGATGAATGAGTGGCTATATGGCGCTATCTCAGTCGCTAAGCAGGATTGGCTTGATAAATGTGTGATTGTGGTGGGGAGCCGGCGTTCTCGTGGCGGGGCCCGTCATTACCGGCCGCTCACCAGTCGCTAGCTGTCGCTATTCCTTCATAAATAAGGGCCATAGTTGTATAAGCGCTCAGTAAGAACAGAAGTTTACAAGGAGAGCGATATCGGAGGGAGACATTGGCAGAGGTGACAGTGGTGACCTGGAGGAACGTGGCAGCGTTGATGGTATCACACCACTGGAGCCCCTGGGTGAAGTTGCCATGTTAAGCTATAGGCACATTCGCAGGGGCAATTGTGATCTCGATTGCCCCACAAACGTCCAGCATTCAGTGATCACTGGCAAAGTGTCAGGACACAGGTGATCATATCAGCCATAACAATTGCCCAGTATAAATGGGGCCTTGAGGAGTGTCAAAAATCACTCTAATGGAGTTTACCTAGGCAGTAGGTACCTTGATTCTTGTTTGAGGTTTTTACTATGTTATTCAAAACAAAATTGAAATTTTGAACTTATTATTCGTGGCCTATGATCAGTTACCAAATCACTTAAAGTGGACCTTGTCTTTGTCCCTTGTTTGGGATGCCCCACTGTGTGAAACCCCCCAGATCACCCACACCACTCACCTTTTCGCTGTCACCACGGCGCATACGGGGGCTGTCATTCAATTAGCGCTTTGGTTAGAATTGAGCGGCGGCATAGGGAGCAGGGTAGCTGCATTCTACCTTAATGGCGGGATGCGGGAGTGCTCCTCAGCTGCAGGGATATCGGGAATGCAGGCCGACCGGTGGAAAGGTAAGCAATTACTGGCCACTGCGGGGCTCACACAGTGGGGCATCTTTAAGGCTACAGGACCAGCTGAGCTGGTGATTGGTCCACTTTAAGTGGCCTACGCCCCTCAAAAGGTTATGCACCCCTGATCTACAGCAATTTACTATACTAACTACTACATTCTCATATCCTAATCTATAGTTAGCAAAATAAAAATGAAAATGTTAACCTTGATTTAATTGATTACAACTTTTTGCTTTTTGTTAATTTGGTGAATTTGCCAAGTACAGACCATATAGCATTTTATAATATATTTTTCTTCTATCCATTTAGATTAACTAAATTGTGAATTTATGCTTGGCAGCTCGCTTTATTGATGTCAACCCCAACCAGCAACGTTAGGGGTTTATTTAAAGTGGACCAACACCCAGGGGGGATCGGCCCGGGAATCTATAAGATTCCCGGGCCGATCAGATCCCTCCCCGCGGGGCATCCGAAATCGGGATGTCCCGCGGGGTGAAACCCCCTAGGAGGCCCACAATCCTACCTTTTCCACGTTCCAGCGGCGCATGCTCGTCCGCCGCCGCCGCCTCCCGCGCGTCCCTCTAGTAGGGCGTGCTCCCGCGCCGGCCGTTTGTGAATGGCCGGCACGGGTGCGCTCCCTGTAAGAGGAACGCGTACGAGGCGGTGGCGGACGCGCTCTGCTTGTCCGGCGCTGCCTCTCACTTGTCCGCCGGCGGGGATTGGCTGCAGCGGTCACGTGGGAGCGGGGAGAGGTGAGTTTTCGAGGCTTTCTGGGGGGTTTCACACAGCGGGGCACCCCCGATCGGGGTGCCCCACCGAAGTAGACCAAAACCCAGGATAGTAAAAATCCTGGGTGTTGGTCCACTTTAAGAAACGCTAAGGCCACGTAGCGGCATATAGCGGCAGGTGGGCACCACCAGCAAGTCATATTTATGACTCAAAAAAATGTTTAGCGCCTCTCCTGTCGCCATGTATCGTTCCATGTATCAAGAGCGCCAGGTGCTTTGTTAGCGCCAGCGCTGTGTTCCCTACAGCACCACATCACATCAGACGCTCTCCCATTGACTTCAGTTAGCCATTCTAGTTCTGTTTTTTTTTTTTGATGACTAGTAAGCGTTTGGTGTTCTGGTTAGCATTTGTTTTTTCAAGTGACATGGGATCCCTGGCCTATTCAGAATGTTTTTTTCAATCATTATTGTACTTAGGTTACCTGCTGCTAACTTGCATTTTCATGTCATTTGTATGTCCCCAATGTCATTCCATGTGTTTTCGCTTGGTCACTGTGCTGCCATCCCCAGTTAAAGTCTTTTTTTTTGTATCGCACATGGCGCTGTATTTCTGAGTATCGTGGTTTCACCGCACCCACGCTGGCACTGTTCATTTACATGTTAAATACAGATGATTTGTGGCCCTCACCACCGGGGATACCTGTTGCTAGCTCCATTGGAAAAAAGACAAAAAAGACATAGCACCATGGGTAGCGTACAGCGCCACACTAAAAGTGTCACTGTCTGTGGCTAATGTTGCGGCTCAGGCACTAATAACGTCTCTGTGCAGACGCTCAAGTGGGGCTACGAGGCGCTAGTGATAAATTGTCCTCCACACATACATTTTACTTACATAGCACTCATTTTGTCTCTTCAATAATGAGTAATAAGCCTGATTCCCTACCCCCATATTCAGGATGCCCCGCTGTGTAAAACCTCCCAAGTCGCCCAGTAAACTCACCTTCTCCCCTGATCCTGCTTTACCTTTAGTAGGGCTCGTACCTGCGCCAGGCATTTGTGAATAGCTGGCGAGGGCACACTCCTTGCTGGAGGACAGCGGGGATGCGGCCACCAGCACGCTCGGCTCCGTTCGGTTAGACTCGACTGGAGCTAAGGCCCTTATTTAAGAAGGGATAGCGTCAGGTAGTGGCTGGTTAATGAGAGGTAGCGACAGGTAGCGACTGGTGAACGCCAGACACGGCACGCAATTACACATTTATCAAGCAGAATCTGTTTAGCGACTGGGATAACGCCATGTAGCGTCTGATTCATCATTTTTACAGCCTCAGCGAACAGCGCCGGCGTTCAGCCTTGCACAGCGCCAGGTATGACCTCGCTCTCCCATACATTTCAATGAACGAACCATTTCTTCTCTTTAAACGAGGTATTTGTTTTTTTTCCCAAAAAATCACAAATAATTCTGTGACGTCTTCTGGCATTGAAATAGCAGTTTTTTCACATTTTTTTCATTTTTTATATATTTCTTCAGAAATGACATTACAGGTCTGACATTAAAGTGTTCATGTTACAATGTTGTTACAATGTAATTCCATATGTTTTCGCTTTGTTACTAGTTGATAGATGCTGAAAAACAGACTTTAAACACACCGCCTCCTGCGCTCTGGGCTTCAGATAAGCATTTTTCTGCACCAGAGTTGTGTGAGGCTGTTTTTTTCTTGAATATGGTGTGAGTCGGTCGCTATGAGCAGTCGCTACCATGCGCTCCCATACAGCGCTGTACTGATCAAATAGTGACTCGTCACAATGTATTCAACATTACTGCACAGCGACTGAGTCGCTATAAACTAGCGACTCACGGCCGAGCACAGTGACTACTAGCGGGCGCTCTGAAAATGCCTGCTACAGACTCTCATCTGTCGCTACCTGGCGTTAGTGATGAATCAGCCTGCCCGTTGGTTGTTGGCCACTTTGGCTCTTTGTTTTTCAGCTGCAAACAGTTGAATTGTGCAAAGCCCTCATCAATAACTGCTGTTCTGAAAAGCTGCTGTGTGAGACATTTTTATCATTGTAACTGGGCGAGTCTGAAGTTACCCTGACAAGTGCTTTTCTGATAAAAGCCTGAAGATCTGCTGACATGTTGTCTGCTGTTCTGGGCCCGGCCATGGGACTGATCCTATAGAAAACAACCTGCTTCTATGCTGATGGCCAGTGTAGGCAGTACTAGCAAAATATTTTTTCTTACTGTTGAGTGGAAAGAAATTACAGCAACTGTATTGTTCTTTTTTGAACTTTTAGACAAAGGATGCGAGTGAGGCCGCGATCCGCCAATGTCTGTTGCTGGGGATTCCATTCTGGTTCTCTAGCCACACATTAATATGTGCAGCCGGAGAAGCTGATTGGATGAGCAGCTGCCCATGTGCCATTGGACCGAGGACAGGTAAGTTTCCTGGGTTTTACACATCGGGGCACCCTAAACCTGGCGGACAGACCAAAACCTAGGATCATGAAAATCCTGGGTTTTCGTCCACTTTAAGAGGTTTCTGAGCAGTGCTGAGTCATTTCAGCTGATGGCTTTTTACTTCTGGATAGAAATAGAGCATCGTTTTAATGAGATTTAGGTTAATTTTTACTGTAGGTCTCTTCAAAAGCTGGGCTGTCAAAATTGTGGCAAGATGGCCGCCCCTATGCAGTTCATTAGCATAGAGTCTGCCTGCTATTCCACAACATCTGCATGGAGATAAGCTCTGTCACATAGCTTTATCACATCACAAATTGTAAAAGAGGGGGTTTTGGGGGAGCAATTTACTAGACTTCCATATACATATGGAAAATCCATATGTGTCAAGATTTCAACACCAAGACGGGGAGGCCGATTCATTAATAGCGCCAGGTAGCGACAGATGAGCGACTGAAGTATGGCGCTATGAGCGCCGCTAGCGTACGCCGCGGGCGGTAGCGATTCGCTATAGCAGGCCTCCTCAGTCGCTACCTGGCGTTATTGGGAACAATGCCTACATTGCTGAATATGATGTTGGAGCTCAGCTTTGTAGGCGCTGTCAGTTTGACCACGCTATTCAACACAGCGCCTGCGCTTTGCTTTGCTGTGGGCTTGAAATCAAGTACCTTCAGAATTAAACACATTGCAACATGTTTCTTTTGTTTTTTTTTATTTTGTTTTGAAAAGTAAATAAATTTAACTTAAATGTTCATGGAATTCAAAATGCCTGTCATGGTGCATCTCGGGGTGCCTGAAAAAGATTAAAAAGTGCAGTTAGTATATATATTTAAATTGGCTTTTTCGCTGTTAAAAAATATTGCATTAATTGGTAACCAACATTTGGGTCAAACTTGCACACCAACCCTAATTGTTATGTTGTTCAGCTTCCACCCCCCCCCCCTTATAGTGGTTTTGGTCATCTTACACCCCCCTTAGAGTGGTTTTGGTCATCTTACACCCCCCTTATAGTGGTTTGGGTCATCTTACACCCCCCTTAGAGTGGTTTGGGTCATCTTACACTCCCTTTAGAGTGGTTTGGGTCATCTTACACACCCCCTTAGAGTGGTTTTTGTCATCTTACACCCCCCTTAGAGTGGTTTGGGTCATCTTACACCCCCCTTAGAGTGGTTTTGGTCATCTTACACCCCCCTTAGAGTGGTTTGGGTCATCTTACACCCCCCTTAGAGTGGTTTTGGTCATCTTACACCCCCCTTAGAGTGGTTTGGGTCATCTTACACCCCCCTTAGAGTGGTTTTGGTCATCTTACACCCCCCTTAGAGTGGTTTTTGTCATCTTACACCCCCCTTAGAGTGGTTTGGGTCATCTTACACCCCCCTTATAGTGGTTTGGGTCATCTTACACCCCCCTTATAGTGGTTTGGGTTATCTTACACCTCCCTTATAGTGGTTTGGGTCATCTTACACACCCCCTTAGAGTGGTTTTTGCCAAATTATGATGGGAGGTCAAATAAATTTTCCCGGTAGTGCAGTACTTGGATTAGAGTGAAGGGTAGTTAGCTTACCGCAAAAAAGGAAGTGATCATCCTTTCCCTTAGCTCATCGCCAGTCTGGGTGTCCTCACTTCTTTCTGCGGGCAAGTTGGGGATTTCGGGCACCAGTGCTGTCTCCTCAGGGGATTGAATTCGGTGACATATGCAGATATTGTGGAGCACACAGCAGGCGAGGATGATCTTGGAGACCTTCTGTGGACTGTACAGCATCTCTCCTCCTGGGCGTGCCAAACATAGAAAGCGTGCTTTCAGCAGGCCGATGGTTCTTTCCACAATGCTTCTGGTCTTGCGGTGTGCTGCATTGTAGCGTTCATGGGCAGAGGTCTGTGGGCTCCTGACCGGAGTCAGCACCCACGTTCTCTGCCCATATCCCTTATCCGCTGTAGAAAAAACACAAGGAGAGAGACAGCAATTAGTACTAGTACATGTTTTGGCTTTCATTTGTTATAGTTTGGCTTACTAGGCCACATATTTTAGGCAAAATACTTTGACATGGTTAATTATTTACCCAGTAGCCAGCCAGCTGGCATTTCGTTGTTCTCAAACTTCCGGCACAGGACTGTCCGCTGCAAGACGTAAGAATCGTGGCATGAGCCGGGGAACCCCGATCTCACCGCCCGCAGCTTCATTTCATGGTCACAGACCACCATGATGTTAAAGGAATGAAATTGTTTTCTGTTTCGGTAATACAGCTCCTGTGCACGGGGGGGGGGGGGGGGGGGAGAGGGATATGTGTACCATCAACGCACCCTAGCACATTCGGGATCCCTCCCATTAGATAGAAAGCATGTTTTATTTTGGCAACCTCCTCCTCATCCTCAGGAAACTTGATGTAAATTGGGATTAAATCACAAATCGCCAGAACTACCTGGATTAATATGCGGCTCATAGTAGCCTGGCTGATCCCGCTGTGGAGGGCAGAGGTTGCCTGGAAGGTCCCTCGTGCCAAAACATTCAGAGTGGCACACAGGCGTACTATGCCTGGAATGGATTGAGTGCGCTTGGTGGATGGCTCCATTTTGTGCTTAATCTGATCATATAGGGACTGTAGTGCAGCACGATTTAGACGGAAGCGGCTCCTGATCTGCTCGTCACTTAAGTCCCATACTGAAAGGCGGATTCCAAAGGAGCGGGGTGCCCTAAGCCTCACAACACCCCGCTCCCTGTCCTCCTGCTCTTCCAGCATACGCATACATCCATCCACCCAGACACCATACATCACCCTCTTATCCATCACACACACACTCAACAGATATACAAAATCAAACAAACAAAAACAAAAACCACAAACACACCACACACACAAACAATCACACTCCTCACACACTCACTAAAATGCAGCTCACCACAAAACCAGAAGTATAGTGGTCCAAACCACCAGCCTGCTGAAAAGCAGCTTTCTAAGTTAGGCACAACCAAGAGGGGAGTTGCTGCACAGCCCACAAAAGGCCCCAAAATCAAGCCTCACTTGCTGTATGCTCCACAATATTTGCATATGCCAACAAAATCAATCTCCTAAAGAAACAGCACTGATGTCAGAAATCACCCAACAAGCCACAGAGAGTGAGGACCAAACCCAGACAGACACTCAAATGAGCTAAGGGAAACAAGCACCACACCACAGCCTTTGCCACAGTGTAACAATACCAGAAGCTTTCAAAATCCTTCCATTTATACTTCACTTTGAAAAAGGACAGGTCCACTTTGCCGCCTTTTGCGTTGCTCTGCTATTTCCGGCCGCCAATTAGCTGACCCAGGTGTGCGTGAAACGGAGTGCGCACGTGCACGCTAGTAGCGCTACTAGCGTACGTGAGCCGAAACTTGCGCGCATTAACGGACATGGCAGAAAATTCAGTGGTGGGCCAATGAAAGGTAAGCTGCTGTTTATTTAAATAGCCGTTAGGATAGCCACATGTCACAAGTGTTTCATATACATGAGTACATTGTTGTATTTGGTTGTGTGTTGTTTGGTTAATGAGGTCTGTAATTAGTTAATTGGCTAACACACATGCTTCAGTCAGTGCAGTGGAGGTGTGGCTACAAGCACCTGGCCAGTATGTGTGAATCTATTAAGTGGACTGGTTTGTGATTGGCTGTTAGAGCACATAAAACCTGGCCAACCCAAAGAGAGTGCGATGCCATTCTGTAGTCTGCATGCGTGCTTGTTGGTTGTGTATTGGTGTGTGTGTGCAGCTACAGGATGGAGCCAAATTCAGGACATCTACCGGCCACAGCAGGCCCAAGTAGGAGTGTGGTGGGTGCTGTGCGCAGACCTCCCTTACGGAAAAGGGCCCAGCCTGAAGGTGGTGCAGCACCCCAGGCTAAGCGCCCAGGTGCCAAGAGGGAGCCTGAATTTAATTTGGCGGAGAATAATCATCTTGTGCGCCTTACCCTTGCTAAATGGGAGCTGATATTTGGCTCCCAAAGCAAGTCAATAGGCAAACAAGAAAGAAGCAAACTGTGGGATGCCATTGGTGTTGAGCTTAGTAGCACTGCTCAACACCCACGTAGTGGCCCATCCTGCAGGAAACGCTTCTACACTTTGAGAGGGGCCCTTATCAAAAAGATGAATCACGATCTTGATGTGGACAGTGGGACCATCCAGGCTCCAAAGAGTACCTACAGGCCGTATGAGGAGATGCTGAAGGCCAAAATTCCACTTGCTCGGCTGCAGGGTGTGGATGCTGGGGATGACACCACAGGTTGGACTGAAGGTACATATTTTCTGCATTTTTTTTCAAGCTAATGTTAATGTATGTGATTTGCATTTTCTCTTTCTGGCCAACTAACAGTAGGACCTGTGAAGTAGTACATTATACCTCAAAAATGTTTTACTTTCCTGTCTGTTGCTTTCTGCATAGGTGCACATGGTGCTGTCCAGGATTTGGCTCAGGACACACAAACTCCTGCCCTTCAACCAACCTCAAGCCTAACCCAGTCTGCCATTGAAGGTATTTACCACTAATTTAGGTGCTGGTTGTTTGGGGACCAAATGGGTGTGGGTGCACCTCAAACAATAGAGTGGGGCACTGTTGAGGATTAATAATATGGACCTGCGGCCTAATTTCACGGCCACTTTAAACCTCACAGCAACTAACTAACAAGGCCCTAACATGTGTAGCTATGTTGGAAGGCAGAGATGTGTGGCCATATATCTGCATATACATGTGGAAGCCACACTGGCCTTGATTAGTGAATATTAGTGAATGAGCTGCTCACACACCCCTTAATGCATGTTTTATTTTTGACCGCACATTACCAATGGCTCAATGTTTGCTTGGTTTTTGCCTAGCTGCCCCGCCATTGGCCCCAGCATCTCCTCAGGAGCCAAGCTACTCTTTGGATGTTGGTAAGTGCATGTGTCAACCTTGCTTTATCCGCTTTAACCCAAGTGCATGTGTCTCATTCCTCTTTTTTATTTGTAGGCCAAGTGACTGGTTCATCTTTGGACCCCACTTCCGATGTTGCAGGTCAACAGGACCCTGTTGGTGTGTATAGCAATACATAATGTATCCTTTATGCTGTTTATGTTACACTGGTTCTATTTGGTTAGTCTAATAATCTACATGTTTGCTCTGTCAACTTGAAGATGCCTATTTTGAGTGCTTATTCCATCCCCAGGGTCAGTCTAATAGTTTTTGGAGTGATTGCAATGCATTTTGTTAAAAATATTTTTAGACAAACATTCACCCAAGTAGTTGGAGGAATATTTTGAGACATTAATTGTGTTTTTTAGTTGGCCAGAATATCGGAAGTGGCTGTCCGGAAAGGGCCCTTCACGTTCAGGCTGCCAGAGATGAGGGTAAGTTGTTTTGGCTTGATGATCTAGTATGTATTTTGGCTCTACTTTTGTGGCACTTTCTTCAGGCAACTTGTGTTTCCACATGTATTTTCAAGGTCAAAGCTCGAGTGAGGGCCCCACTCCAGACATCTGGGAGATTGCGGGTATGTGTCTGATCTTATTTCGCCCAGTTATTGCCTCATATTCCTCTAACATACATGTCAGCAATCTGAGTTTAACAGATACCTTTTGGCTAGTGTGTAATCTGGCACTTTGTGGAGGTATGGCCTCGATAGGCTATCCATGTTACATCGTCGTTTTTGCAGGAGGCGGAACCAGAACCCCAAGCTGGGACCTCTTCCCAAGTGCCATGCGGCCAAGCTTCCGAGGCTCAAACAAGGGTAAGTTGTATTGTGACAGTTTTGGCAAATGATTTGGAGGGGCATAGCTGCATTGGTTTGGTTTGACTAAAATGTTGTTTTCTATTTTGTTAGCCTCAAACCACAGCAAGAGGAGGTGTGGCACCAACAAGTCAGGATTTTTACGAGCTAGGGGTCCGGATGCTGGAGGACTACAGTCGCCAACAGCCGCGTGATGGAACTAATGAGCGCATTGCGGCGTTGGAACATCAGGTGCTGATGTGTCAGCAACAAAATGAGGCCCAGCAGCGCCAGATCGACCAGTTGCTCCTAAACCAACAGCAGAACAAGGAACTGGGTCGTTTCGGCAATCTAATGGAGCAATCTCTCCAGCGACAGGACCAAACTTTGTGATACAACAGCTCATACAACAGCAGTCTATATTTTTTACTGCACTGTTGTCCCCCAACACCGCCCCTAGCAATGACTCCCAACCTCCCCGGCCACCCAGCCAAGAATATTAATTTGTTTGTGGTTATATTTTTTTTCTGTAAATATATTTGATTAACCCACCTCTAAATTGTGTTTTTCCTAAGACATAGCTAAGAACACAGTCAGGGATGAGTATCTTGATCTACATATGTAAATGTAGTTCCAAATTTATGCCACACATTTGTGACCATAGCTTACTATGGTTTACACATTAAATGGCTCCAAAGGTATGGCAAAATTTACACACAAATGGGTTTGTAGACACTTAAACTATGCTTGACAAGGCACAACACTGTAATTAGCAAAATATAAAATTATTTATTATAAAGGTGGGCAACAGGCCCAACATTGGCCCACAAAGGGCCTCCAACAAGGGGCCAGTCATCCCCCCACCCTAACGACGCCGCCGCCTCTTCTTGGCCAGCAGCATAAGTTTCAGACGTCGGATCGGCCGCCACAGTCTGCGATGCTGGTTTTCACAAGCTGTAGAGATGTATAAAAAAAACAGATTTAATAAATGGAATGTGACCTCAACAGACACAGATGTAGCAATGTAATGTCAGTGGGTCCAATTAGCTGACACTCACATTAACATTGTTGCCCACTGTGCCCTTAGTTGTTAACATTACATGAGTACTAGTGGCTGGCTTAAATTTGGCCAACACATCCCAAGCATACATTTACTCTTAACTCTTGGGAATCAAAGAAGGTATAAGTCCCAGTGTGGACATTTATGTGTTTAGTCACAGCCAAACATCAGGGCCTAAGTCCTAACGAGTAAACTAGTTTGGCCAAGAATCTTAGAGGTCACGACCTAAGCAGGCCCATTTGGTTGTGTCTAAACCACAAATTGTCTCTATGTGGCAAACTCAAGAATGTGAGGCAACAATCAAGCATGCAGACAGGCATGTAGGATTGTTGCCCAAACACATGTAACCTAGATGTGTCTTAAATTAACACATAGGTACATTGTAAATGTCTGCAGATTTGACTAGAAGACATAGGGTTCACAAGTCTTTAGGCATATGAAGTGGGATGTACTCACCATCGCAGCTGTGGCGGGGGCCCATGCTGCTGGCCGTCCCTGGAGCTGGGGTGGGGAGGATGGTCACTGGCTCTGTCTGCGTAGCAACATCTGTCAGGAGAAAGCAAAAGAGAAAAGCAAAATTAGTGGGCCAATGACACCTGACTATTTGACATCCATCTGGTTAGGGAGTCTGAAAAATCAAATGCTTGCATGGTTACATACATGTTGTCCAACATTAGCATATTTCCTGGTCCATGAGTTCATGTAAATTATTTATGGTTGCAACATGGACCCCTAAAGATAATGTGCCAATAACCTTGACAGTGCAATGTTAAGGACTAATTTGCAGTTGATTGTCGAATGTTACTAGTGTGCAACATGTGTTAGCCGGAACAACTTAACCAAATAACACATTTGCTAGCCCCCATCATGGTGTGGGCAGAAACATAGGGGTGGTTGCCAGTTGGATAGCACTGTAGTGGGGTTTGTGATGTTAATGTACATTATCAAACCAGCTTGTACTATGGACCAGGAAACATTTGTCTGTTAAAAGTGGCCCAAGACCCAGGATTGATACTATTCTGTGTTTTGGTCCACTTTGGCAGAGCACCACAATTTGAGTGAGACACCGTCCGCCGCCGCTGCCTTCCGCACATCACTCCTCCAGTGTGTGCGCATGCGCAGCCCATTAGGAAACAGAGAGCGCAGGCGCACACACATCTAGAGGGGCATGCAGGAGGCTGCGCCGGTGGCTTCTGCCACCCCCAATGAGGTAAGGAGTTTGTGGGGTTTTTTGGGGGGGGCCCTGGGTGAGGGAGGTGATTGGGCAGGGAAGCTTCGAGATTCCAAGCACAATCAACAATGGGTGTTGGTCCACTTTAAGGAATGTCATAACATAGGGAATGTGATGGATAACAACAAACACTTACCATGACTATGCCCGTGGAGAAGGCGTTGCCAAAAGGCCATGGAGGTGCCGCCTATATGATGCCCTGCAAATTAGAGAGGAATGGCAAGGGCTAAGTACAAATGGCCAGATGAAACCTGTCACAGACTAACAATGACAAAATGTGCACTCACCAGGGGATGATCCGCCACTTGAAGCCCAGGGAGGGCTCTGAGGAGGAGGCGGGGAGCCTCGGCTCCTCACACTCTGCTCGGAAGATCCCCCAGCCAAAGGGCCACCCTCCTCCCTCTCACTCCCTGCTCCTTCAGGGAGTGTGGGAGAGTCCATTCCTTCCACCCCACTTGGACTCCCCACTTGAGAGTGGCCCCTTGGCTGGTGAGACTCGTCAGAGTGTGAGGAGCTGAGGCTTGATCCTGCCAGCCCCCCAGCAGCACACTCCTCTGGGGCGTCATCCCCTTCCTCCCCTGGGTCCTCCAAATAGGATCCGCGAGAGGGACCCTCCCCCGATGACTCCCCCGAGTCCGCCTGCCTGGTTCGGGGGAGGAATCCCTTCCCACGTTTCCCCAGGGGAGGACGCTTATCTGTGTTGAGGGGGTGAAAGTAAATAATTAATATTAAGACCACAAATGGACACAGCTTAGCAGATTATTTAAACAAAAGTATAAACATAGCATAAGCTTAAACTTACCTGATGCGTAGGCATCATATAGGCGGTTACACGCCTTCAGGGTCCCGGCGCTTGAAGTCCGACCACTTTTGTTGTATGGCTCGGACGGAGAGCTGGGTGTTGAAGCGCCGGGACACTGTGGCCTTCACCTCCATGGCTATTCTTTTTTTTCCCCCACGGGCATAGTCATACTGCTTCACGCAGAAATCCTATGAGAAATGAAAAACAAACACAAATCAATACATGACATCAGAACAATGGCATAAACAGTTATACTGAGACCAGATTAAAGTGGACCCACACCCCGGATTATCACTATTCTGGGTTTGGGTCCACTTTGGTGGGGCACACCAATCGGGGGTGGTCCGCTGTCTGAAACCCCCTTGGAAGGCCAGAAATACACCACTGACCACGCTCCCACGTGACTGCGCCAGGCTAGCACAGCGCTCTGCGCCGCTGTGGTATGCGCATCCAAGGCCGTTTGGACGTGCATACCAGCTCAGCTGCCTCTGAGCGCCGAAGGACGCGTGTGGCGTTTGACTCTAACAGGGAGGGCGCCTGCGCAGGCCATGAACAAATGTCTGCCGCAGGGGACCACCCTGCTAGAGGGAAGCGCAAGACGCATCCGCAGCTCACGCATGCACAGATGGGACGGGGCTGAGGTAAGGTTTATGGGCCTCCAGGGGGGTTCATCCCCGCAGGACATCCAGATTGGGGATGCCCCGCGGGGAGTGATCAGATTGGTCCTGAAAACTAATAGATTTCAGGGCCAATCCCCCCTGTGTGTTGGTCCACTTTAAACATAAAATGCAAGAAAAACATACTCACTTTGACCACCTGCCCATTAACGTGGGTATCCACTCGCATCCTTTTTTTTTTTGCATGCCCAGGAGGGGAAGAGGTGGGAGGGGTGTTAGGTGGGGGAGGTGAGGTAGGTGGGGGAGGTGGGGGAGGGGTGGTGGGGTCAGATTCGGAGGAGGAGCTGGGGAGGCGCTGAATCCGTCTCCTGGGCAGCATGGTGGAAACGCTAAGGAGGAAACAGGAACCGGATATGACCAAAGCGACAGGGAAAAAATAAATTAAAAAAAAAAAACGCTCCGCGCACCAGGAACAAGCTAATATCAGCTATGTGCAAGCTAAGTGGCGGAAAAAGTAAATTGACGCATTACAACAAGCTATTGGCCTAAGCGCTAGTCATTTTTAGCTTTAGGTGGCTTTGAAACGCAAAGGAGGACACCGGAACCGGATATGACCAAAGCAACTGTGAAATAAATTAAAAAAAAAAACCTCCGCGCACCAGGAACAAGCTAATATCAGCTATGTGCAAGCTAAGTGGCGGAAAAAGTAAATTGACGCATTACAACAAGCTATTGGCAAAGACGCCATTATTTATTAGCTTCATTTAGCAGGGGGTTCAAGATACTGTAATGCATAGGTCCTTGAAAACCAAAAAGCTTGGTGCTTAAAAAGACAAATCTTATTCCTTCATAAAATCATCACACAATAAAACTATCCAACTACATGATAATGTGGCACACAGGAGAATGCATAACGGGTTGTTATGAGCTTGTACGCCTGAATAAATCCTGCATAATGTGGACATGCACGCTCACAACTACAGTGTATTCATTAAGAACGACTGGGGTCGCGGGAAGTGAATTCCTTGAAAATGGCAGAAGGGCACATGTATGAACAGCACAACGCAGCACAGCGCTGCACAGCAACGCTCGCGCCGCCACATAGCGAATCAAAACAGCGACTGCACAAACCACCACAGATTCATCAAGGACAGGGCTGCCGAATAGCTTGGGCGCTGACAATTTCGAAGAGCGAACGTGAGCGCCAAACATGACTGGCTAAAAAGTAGCTTTACAAGCCCCGTGTGTGGTGAAAACAAGCGATTTTGAGCCCAATGAGTTTTGTGGGAGGAGATGCATTTTAGATGTCACTCACAACATTACAGTGTAAAAATAACAACTTTCTTCAAAAAAAGAAAAATAACAAGCCAGATTAATAAAACATATCCCAATAAACATGTGTTGAATTTTGTGCCAAAGACAAGAACACAAAAACCACTTAAAACAATCATTTCAGCGTCTGCCATTGAAATGTATGGGAGAGCGGCAGGTAGCGCCAGGTCATACCTGTCGCTGTGATGGGATTAGCAGCGGCGCTGTTCGTTGCAGTCGGCTACATGATGAATCCCGCGCTAGCCGTCGCTCTCGCCGGCGCTAGCCTCATTTAGCTTGATAAATGCATCATTGTGGCCGACGCCGGGCGTACTTGAGTCGGTAGCCGCCGTTAGCTGGCGGTACCTGGCGCTCGTCAGACACTACCTGGCGCTAGCCCGTGATAAATAAGGCCCATGATGAATCCCGCGCTAGCTGTCGCTCTCGCCGGCGCTAGCCTCATTTAGCTTGATAAATGCGTCATTGTGGCCGACGCCGGGCGTACTTGAGTCGGTAGCCGCCGTTAGCTGGCGGTACCTGGCGCTCGTCAGACACTACCTGGCGCTAGCCCGTGATAAATAAGGCCCATAGTAGTACAATTTTTGTTCTTTCTAGGGAGAAAAGAGTGAGTGTGCATCTCATAAGGCTGCTGCAGGGGTGTAAGTCTGCTTTAAAGTTTACAGGACAGCACACTGCACTCTAATGTTGCTGCATGTAGAAAAGTACACCGTAACCAGATACGCCAATGCACCATTATATCCCTTCAGCTAATCTTATTGAAAACAAATCAGTCAGTGAAGTGGAGAGCAGGCGGATTACCCCTCAAAGGTGATCCCCACTGATAAGTTATTTTAGTCTTTCTCCAGAGCTCTCTTTGGATTTAGAGCTTGCAACAAAACTGCAATTATTGAAGGCTGTGGAAATTTAAGCCATGGTTAAAAGGCTTGAGATCGATCGCTCATGACAGCTGGAACAGGACAACCCACTCTGAGTTTCAGGGATATCCTTATTTATAGATCAATCTGACAGCCTGCAGCAATTCCATTTTCCACTCATATTCTTCAGATGTATGTTTGAAGTTAAGTCTCACTGATGGCGTTTGTCTCTCTGTGGTTTGCACTGGTGCCAAACCTGGAGGGTCTGATGTCTAGGAATCACTTCCAAACTGAAGAGGAGTGCCTCACTTGTTTTTCAACAGTGGCAGTGGATGGAGGCCTTCTGCTGTTTATATGAATAGTATATGTATAGTATATAGTATAATTAGTATGAATTGATCTTGTAATCTCTTGTCCCTATGGTGAACTTTTCTTTAAGGGCTTTGGTGTGCCAAGTCTGGTACCATTTGGATTGCCTCTGATCAGGGCTGTAATTACCATTATGCAACCCTAGGCACGTGCCTAGGGTGGCAACCTGGAAGGGGGGGGTGCTGCCCTTACTACTATAGTAAAGAAAATAAATTAAAACTCGCATAGACAGAACATTAATGCCTCCTAACATGCACCCCCTCCCCAGCCACAGAAGGATGCAGAGTGTATTTGTGTGAAGGGGGGTGCAATCGGTTGAACCCAGGCCCGACTCCTGTATATCAGAACACAGTAAAAGATGGAACATGCTTGCCTGCTTCTCTGCATTTCGCCCTTTGTGCCCTCTAGCCCATTGCACTCTTTCCCCCTACACACTTTTTTTTATATGTTCCATGACCTAACTAACCTAAAAGGGGGCACAAGCACTTAAAGTGCCTAGGGCAACATGAGCACCAAAATACTGCCCTGCCTCTGATACATGTAGGTTCTGTGTAACAAAGAGCCGTCAAGTGCCTCCATTTCATTATTTAGAGCTGTGCTCCCCAAACCAGTCCTCAAAACCCAAATGCAGGTCATGACTGATCTCTGCACGAATGTATGGAAGAGGTAAAAAGTCTTTAGTTTACCCAGATGTGTCTTCAAAGTGTTGGAAGTGCAAGAGAGAGAGAGTGGAGGGAACTCTCCTTCACACCTTTTGGTCTTGCCCAAGTCTGCAGGGTTTTTGGAATTTGGTCAAATCCTAAACTCACGGACAAGATTATCCCGAATGACCCTGCCTTCTTCCTTCTTCATCCTGGCGATGGCTCTTTTATATCATACAAAAAGGGTTTGCTCATACATCTAGTAAATGCAGCCAGAGCATGAATTCTGGCCACCTGGCATAGTCCCACCCCCCAACTACTTAGAGAAATCAACGACATCTGGAAAATTGACTCGGCAGGTATGGCGTACTTGGCTGGCGTTCTCCACCTCAGCAGATTACTGCTCTGTGATTGATAACTAATATGCTTGTATGATCCCCCTCCCATCTCTAGCTTCTGCTACATCTTCCCCTTTTCTTTCCCCTGTCTTTCTGATGCTTCTATCTCTTCTTCTTTTCTTTGCTCTTTCTTCTTAGATCCTACCTTAGGACTCTTAGGCCCCAGTTACATGATTTTATGGCAATGATATATGACCGCTTCATTATTACGTATCATCTTTTGGAATAACCAATGAGTTTTTATGACCTAAGATGCTCAATCGTATCATTTTGTCAAAAATATATTCTTGTGGTGGGTCCCAAGAAGCGTGCACAAAATCAAAAGAAACAAAGGAGGGGTGGCAGCCGCTCAGACCATTTTATAACTAACCTGGGAGGTGCACGTGAGCTGGGCAATTAGGATACACAAGTCTTAAAGGAGCCACAGCACTTAATCCTGTTAGCTTGCAGACAAACCTATAATCTGTCTCTAAATATGGTTAAAACAGAGGTCTTGGTCCACGCATGTCTGCAGAGGTATGCTGAAGCTGCACCACCAAGCGCCAAGGTGCCTCTGTGAGGTGCAGTCCTAACTCTTGTCCCCCCTTGGGACAATGCAGTAAATTCTGCAGATGTGTGTGGACCGAGACCGAGATCTTTTAACCAGATTTAGAGACAGATTATAGTTATAAAATGGTTTCCACCCCTCCCTCCCTTTGCCAAGAAGACTTTTCTCTGGTGGGCTCAAGGTGCTCTCCTCAGAAACTGACTTTGCTTCTTAGTTCATCTTCTTGTGTGTGTTCCCGATAGGTTAATCCCAGTTACAGTTCACAGAAAGGCAATTTGTAGAACGTTATAAAGTAACTAGAATAGAAGACGGTGGTCTGTTATTTCAGCTTCATAATCCTCTCAGCATTTCCTCTCATTACATGAAGCAGATTTGTGCCTAGAAAATTTCAACCACTCACTCAGCTGTGACTGTGCTGACTGAGACCAAAGCCTGTATTAAAGCGACCCTCCTATCCCAACAACATACGAGCAACAGCGAGTGGTGTGGCTCTGCCCTGTGATAGTTTAGCACCCTTTTATAAAATCCCTACATGATGTGACCTGTCAATGGAGGCTGGTGTGCTTGTACTCTCTGCCTTTGCCCATAGGATACTGAACTGACCATCGCTACCCATCACTGGACTGTAAACTCACCTTTCCCGGTGGCTTGATGTGTTCAATGGTGGCCACATCCCTGTAGCTGTGTGCGCTCCCATGCAAATACGCGCATAGTGAGCCCTTAGGTATTGAGATCAGTCAATCAGAATGGAGGGCCCGGAAGGAATTTTGTTCTGCTTTAAAGGACCAACCACCGGCTGATCATGTAATTCTGTTTCGGGATGTCCTATGGTGCCGTTCTGGAGCTCTTACAACACATTCCCAGGCTGCAGCTGCATGCTTTAGAGTAGCGGTGTCTAACTTAAATAGACAGTGGGCCAAGAGGCACGGGCCAAGCCGATGCATGTATGTAGCCATTTGGTGCACTAGGCCCCATTCATCTTTTCTTAGTCGTTTTTTCTTAGTCTTTGCCGATGAGAGCTCTTGTTGGCTAAGGGTCGAATTGAGACAAGTATGACTGCATCCCCCACTATGCTTGAGCTAAAGGTGTGCCTGCTCCAACCATTAACTATTGCCCGGTCAAGGCTAAAGGCTAAGCGAAGCACAGCCGCGTCCTGCGCATGCGCACTTGGATAGGTGGTCAGGTACATTTCTGATCTTTTAGACTCCAGGGCCAGCCAAATACCTGGTTGGTCCTCTTTAAGTGGTCCAAAATCCAGGATTTTGACTATCCTGGGCTTTGGTCCTTTCCCTAGGGCACCCCAATCGGGGGCGCCCCCACTGTGTGATACCCCCCAGATCACCGAGCGCATCTCACCTCTTCCCAGTCCTACGGCGCATGTGCAGCCATTCATCCAATCAGCGCGCTCTGAGCTGCTGATGTCATGCTGTCTAAGCCAGTGTCTAAGGCCAGCGGCTCCGAGCGCACTGGCGGCCACATCCCCCACTTCCCTCTAACAGGGAGCGTGCCCGCGGCTGCCATTCACAAATGCCTGGAGCGGGCATACGCCTTGCTAGAGGGATAGCGGGAATGCAGCCGCAGCTCACGCATGCGCCGTTCGACTGGGAAGCAAGGTAAGTGAACGGGACAACCTCGGGGGTTTCACACAGTGGGATTTTGGATGCCCCGGGGGGAGGGAATCTTATAGATTCCCGGGCCAATCGTGCTGGGTTTTGGTCCACTTTAATCCATAATGATATAAAAGAGGGTTCTCTGCCTTCCTTTACCCCACACAGGCACTTTTTATAATCACTGGCGGGCTGACCCAGCTTGACATCATCCTGCATAGAGAGAGACGGCAGCCAGCTAAGCCCGGTTGGCAGTTGCATTTGCCAACCACTGGGGAAGTACTTACCTTTTACATCATTATAGGGAGGGGGTTTTACATCAAAGCCCATCCTGAAATCTGGCAGTGAAATCCGGCCAGGCAGGGCACGCAGGCCAAATCTGATAACACTGTGGGGCAGATTTCACCCACGGGCCAGAGTTTGACACGTACGCTTTAGAGATTTGTCCGGACCCACAAGCTCAGAAGTCACATCATATTAATGTGTATACATACAAGCAAGGTAAATATCTGGCAGTGTACATTGTATAGCAGAAACCTATACTAAATACTACCCATCCAAAAGATCTGGAGGTGATCAACGTCTGAAGGCCAGATGGGGTTGTTAGAAAGTAGCAGTGCTTTATTTATTGACACTAGTATAGAAAATAGTAAATATAAGGAAAGAAAAGTAGGAAGACACCAATTACGACAAATGACATACAAAAAAGCATATAGAATAAAAAGCTGTTAATAAATGAGCCTCTGTTAAAGGGTTGTGGCGCCATGAAGTTAGTAGATAAAGAGTCGTTATTGTGTTGTAGAATTTCAGATGACCACCTACAAGCAGTAACATACTTCAGAAGGTGTCTTGTAGGTGAACCAGTAGCCCTAATAATGCCTCATGTTGACTCACCACAAGAAGCAAGAGGCGACTTGACTTGGCCGATACAAACGGACATTTAATTTGCTTTCCTTGCTTTGTGTTTGATATAAAGTCATGAAAAATAGGTTTCGTTCCGCTCTTGAAAGTCAGTGGAGCAGAACCGAGCAACGTGTCAGGTTAATTGCTGAGAACAAGTATTATATTGAGCTAACACTAAGCTTCAGGTAGGACAAAGGCAGAGAGCGGAATACCAAACGCCAGAGAGTGTAAATATCATAGAGCGCAGGGCGGGAGGCTGTGACTCCATATTGTCCGCAGTGACGCTGACACTTCACTGGGTTCAAAGACTTGTATTAAAAGCTAATATTGATTTAGCTTATTTTCTTCTAATAATCATGCAAAAGTTCACACCTTTCACCACCCTGGAGAAAAAAATATATCGGTTTCCTGTGATTTCTGACCACTTATATTTGGAAAGGAAAGAGCAAAACAAACATGAGCATGCTAAACTGAGATATCATTCCTCAAAAGTCCCAACTCTGGGCCTGTATCCGGTTACCACACAAGCAGTTGTTCGTTAGTACTCCTTTATAGAGGACCTATACTGTACTACCCCTGTGCACAGTGCAGACTCCAGGGCTTGTCAATTTGGGATGCCCCACTTTGTGAAACCCCTGGAATCCCCCGAAAAAACTCACCTTTTTAAGGCTTGCACTCAGGGCTGGCCTAGGGCTGTCACCCTGTGCAAGATTTCAGGATGGCACCCTCTCGAGCAGACCTGGGCATTGTAAGGCCCCAGGGCCACATACGGCTCTTTGATTGGCTCTGATCGGCCCGCGACCAGCATTCCCTGTAAGGTGCGCTGCCGACGCCACCGCCGTTCAGTCCCACCCACTGTCCGCGCAGTCTTCCCAGAAAAGTTAGTGCCGGGTTTGAACAGCACTTTTACCCCTCTGTAGTGAGTCTTATGTAGCGGGGGGGGGGGGGGTGGATTAGAGCCTGCTCTCCTATTGGACAGCTCCCTCCTGCAGGTTTGGCTGTGGGCGGAGTTTCCCTGTACTGTGTGGCATGTGTCAGTCGCTGCGGAGCTGACGCTGGAGATGGAGGTTCTCCAGCCACTTGTCTGTGACTCACGTCGCAGGCTGCTGGCACTTGTAGTCCACACCAAATGTGTTACATGCCGTACACAGCGCCTGATGGTGCACTGGCTCTCGCAGTCCATTTCTGGCCAGACCAATGCCTCTGGGAGGGCGGGGGGACCATGCTGCAAGGTGGGAAGGGTTTCACACAGCCTTTTATCCAAGGCCGGCCACTGGTCTCCCTCCCCCCTCTGGCATCCCAAATCGGGATGCTCCACTTTTTGAAACCCTTTTTACTCAGTAGCAACGTGAAAAAAGGCGACTCCTTCTCTGAAAGCAGAACAAAACCCAGAGAGGCCACTGGTCTTCCCCCTGGGTATCCCAGATTAGGATGCCCCACTGTGTGAAACCCTTGTTACTTAGTAGCAACTTGACAAATAGTGGACTCCCCCTTAAAGTGGAAATGAACCCAGAGCCGCCACTGGTCTTCCACCTGGGCATCCCAGATCGGGGCTTTGTTCCGCTTTAAGGGAGGGAGTCTGCCATTTTTCATGTTGCTACTGAGTAAAAAGGGTTTCACACAGTGGGGCATCTGGGATTTCCAGGGGGTAAGAACAGGGGCCGCTCTGGGTTTTGTTCTGCTTTATGTGAGGGAATCCGCAATTTTTCACATTGCTACTGAGTAAAAAGTGTGAGCAGCGCTGTGTTACTTTAATAATAATGTAAAGGAGGCGGGTTATTCCATTCTAACCTGATTTGATCATGATGTTTTAAAGCAGACCAAAACCCATGTGACCCAGCCCTATGGAGTGTGAAGGAATCCAGGGCTGGGTTACAGGCATCATGCCAATTTGGGATGCCCTGCTGTGTGAGACCTCACTGGACACACAAAAGGTGGTTTATTTAATAAATTACATTTTTTGTAAGGCAACCTCACTTTATTATTGTTTAACTATAACATATACTCGTCCCAGCTCGTCACAACAATGCTATTTACTACTTTTTATAAAGAAATACAATTATATTATGCAGAATTTAGTTCAGCCTTTTGGCCCGGCCCTCCACAATATTTTTAGTTTCTCATGTGGCCCCATGGAAAAAATAATTGCCCACCCCTAATCTAGAGACACACACACAAAATGCCGAGCAAGTAACAGGAAACACAGAAAAGAGGGAGATAGGGAAAGAAAGCGAGAAAGTTAAATAGGATTGCAGAGAAAGAATGAAGGAAATAGAAATAAAGACAGAGTGAGAGCGCAAAAGAAAGATTGAATGAAATAAAGAAAGAGAGGGAAATAAAGGAAGAGAGAATGCACAGCTCAAACACCCCAAAGGCCGGTCATGCTCCTACTGAGTTTTTGTGGCCGCAGACCAGAGGGAAGAGGGGAATGCAGCCACCAGGCTTGTCACATCACCCAGCAGATTCGAGATCAGACAAACAGCAGTCTCAGATTTGCTGGGTGCGTGTGGTTACAACAGCGAAAAAAATCTTTAACTAATCATCCCCCCAATAGAATTCAGTGATTGCTTCTCCCAGCAATGCCAATCAAGCAACCTTGAAACCATTTTTTAAAGAGTAAATTATCTTGTGCCAAAAGGATGTCCTTGAGGTGATGTTTTCTTATTTTTTTCCTATGTTGGCGAATGTGTGTTTTATTTAAGCTATTTTAGCTTTCTGCAATCTGTTGCTATTGGTAACCGTACACCAAGTCTGTATACCAAGATCTACAGGAAGAGAGAAGTAAGCCTTGCACACCAAGAACACTGCTCCTGGACATATGTAAGCGTGAGTGAGTTCCTCACCTCAGTAACAGTCATAGCAGCAGTGTTCTCTGTGTACAGTGTCAATTCTTGTGGATCTTGGTGTACGGACGTGATGTATGCTTGTTAGCAATAGTAATAGATTGCAGAGAATGAAAACTGCTTTCGTAAAACACATATTTGTTTGAAAAAAATAATAGATCAGCTCAGCACTTTGAAGACATTCTTTTGGAGCCAAAAATACACACTTTCAAAAATATCATTGAAAGTGGACTTTGCTTACCACCTCTCTGCCATGTCCTTGGCGCATCCAGTCCAGAGATCCAGGGCTCCAAAGTGGGTCACCCTGGAAATCGATGCACCTCATCCAGGGAGGTCCACTTCTGAGCCCTGGTTCTCCTGGACCATGGGAGCAAGGAAGCCCAGACGTACAGGGAATATAGCTAAGATCTTCAGCTGCAGAACAAGCCTCATCCACACCCCTATATGGACTTGTGGCTCATGAGTGACTGGACCAATCGTCAGTGCTGGGGTGGTACCATTTCAAGTGTGGGATCTCCGGACCTAAGGGGGGGGCTAATGACCTACTGGAATTGTCGTTGGAAAGAGGAGAACTTCAGGTATACACCCCTACAACGGCATGTGGATCGGGTTGCACCTCAAATTCCCGGCACTGTTGCTCGTGGGTGCCAGGGTTGTACACTTCCAAGTGCTGGATCTCTGGACCTAGGGGGGATAAGGACTCAAGAGGTGTCTTTGAAAAGGTGAGAGCCTCAGTTATACACCCCTACAAGGGCATGTGGATCGGTGGATGACCGGCACCGCAAAGTCCTGGTACACCAACCATAGCCCTGGCAAAAAGCTGTTATTGCATCACAGACTGGCTCAGGAGACAGGGTTAGAGTTGAGCTGGTCTCTTCTACAAAAGCAGAATGGTACCTTCATAACTCGCCATGCCTGATTCTCTTTCATTCCAGTAAGGTGCAGGGTGTATATGTAAGTCTTTACTAGCTATTAATGTGGATTTCTATTATGAAACTGTATTTTCACAGTAGTACGCCTTTAAGGGGAAGTCATGGTTCTCTAGTCACCAGTGATACAGTAGAGCAGCAGGAACACAGGCATGCAAAGTAAGTAAATATGTGTTACTTTAAATCCGGGGACATGTGTGATATCATTTACAAGCCCAGGTATCAAGTAACAAAACAGTGTAACCATGACTAGGTGCTACGCCAGCGGGTGACATCACCAACTTCCTTTATGGATAGTAGAGTTGTATGTGAGCACATTTTCTGCATGGCTTGCCTGCCAGTGTCGTTTAGATATATATATATATATATATATATATATATATATATACAGGTATATATTACAATGTTATGAAATGTATGAAGAAAAAAAACAGATATTTGATTATAAGGGTTTGACCTGCTCTTGTTTTGCGTTGTATATATGTTGTATTCTCTGTATGTTTATATTTACTTCATTAACTCATATCCAGAAAGCAGTGGCGTTCCTCTCTACAGCACTGTTTATTTGCAGATGGCAGCAGAGTTCCTCCAAACTTCTCTAATTCATCAATAGGTGGCAGCAGAGACCCTCCTTACTCCCCACCTTCTGCATAACCTTTTACTTCCTATAGCTCTATATTACAGGTGATTCTCTGGTTCCCCTGTTGATGCTTCTCCCCCAGCATCTTAATTACAGGCAGTGGAGCACCCAGAAATTGTGGGTAGGGGGAATGGCACAAATGGGGCGTGGCTTCCACACTCCTCAGCTGCCAAAGTGGTAAATTAATGCTGACATTTTGGGATTATTTGCCTTTTATATTATACTAAAAAAAATGATATCTCATTCCCAGATATGGGCAGTCCAGTGGGGATGAGTAAATAATATTATTGTCTAAGTATTGTGTACCCCCCTCAGTGCTGTGGGTTCTTCTTTTCATATAACCAACCATACAATGATGTAATAACAGGTACATAATTAATTGTTAATAATAAATAAAAAATATTGTCTTGGTCTATGTTACACTAATTATTATTGCACCTGTATATATACAGATTTGCACATGCTGAAGAAGCCATGGTTTTGGCGAAACTAGTCCGCCCTTCTCAACACTGGAGTCCATTAGCGACTAAGATGATACCCTTAATTTGGGGTTGTAAAGACTATGTGTAACTGTTAGAATTTGATTGTAATAAAAATGGTTTGTTTTGGAATTTTATAACTTTGGAAATATTTTGGTAATTTTCATTTTCCTTGTTTCTTACGCGGGGTACGGTTTCCTAGAGCTCTCATTGAATTGTTGGGGCCGACCTAAGCCCCTAATTCTTGTATTGAACTAAGACAAGAGCCTTTGTACCCAACCAGCTTATACCTACAAAGTATTATTCCTACTATTATTCCAATTTTCTCAACTTTTTTTTTTTTTTTGTGGCCAGGCACCTACTGCCTCTACTTCCTAAACTTAGATAGCCTGCTCCATCTTCTGATACGTGAATTTGAGGCTCACATGCTCACTCATTGCCACTTTCCTGAGTACAGCTCTCACTTGTTACAGTCATTTCTGGTCACATATCGTTCATATATGGCCAAAAGAAGCATTCACATACAGTAGTTTACTGTTTTTTTATTCCTAAGTGTCCCATTTCTTCATGAAGAAACACCATTCGATGATACACCTTTGGCAACACTGATTGTGAATTTGGTCCTCTTCTGAATTTAGGTACAACTTAGGCCAGTGTTTGTAGCTAGTGACTCTCTTGCTAGGAAGTGTATCTTGGTTGTTGTACTAATGTACTCTTCCAATGACTTTGTCTCCTTTTTGAGCTCTTCTGGTGCATTAGCTGGCAGATAGGGAAAGTAGAATTCTGTTTCAGGTTTTTCACTGCCTCTTCCACTGTAGGAGGGCACCATATTGGGATATGTTCTTCTCTCTGGATATGTACTTCTTGCACTGTACTTATAATAGCTTCCATACTAACTTCTTCAGAGCATTGCTGCATGAATTCATCTGGTTCTTTGGGCATTCTTGACAATACATCTGCATCAGCATTGGACTTTCCTGGACGATACTTGATGTTAAAGTTGAAATCAGCTAGCCCAGCTACACATCTCTGAACAGTTGCATTGCAGTTCTTCTCAGCGGCTGTTTCCTAGCTTGTATTGACGTGGGTACAGAACTGCTCCAAGTTCTACTTGAGATGCGTCACAGTGTAGTATAAATTGAATAGAAGTCTGGATATCCTATGACTGGTGGTTGGACTAAATAGTTTACTAGCTCTTCCAAAACTTCTTGGTGACAAGAAGACCAGCTGATATTGAGCAGGAGCAGAGATTCTTCCTTCGTGTTTGGTTCTGTTTTTAATCACTTTTTTTCCACTGGCATCACACCGCTCAAAGTTCCTGCCAAGAAAGCATACAAGGGAGCTGCAATCTTGGAGAATTTCTGTATGTAAGTTCGATAGTAGGATAGGAAACATAGCATTCTATCACAGTTGATGGAGTTTTGTTCTTCAGTGCCATCACTTAAGCAATTTCTTCTAAATCCATAATGTAACCAACTCCAGACACAACCATCCCCAGGTATCTGACTTGACTTGAATAATTCACACTTTTTTGGTGTCTGGTTCAATCCATGTTGCTTGTAACGCTGTAGGATAGTTCTCACATGGTTTACATGTTCAGCAAGTGACTTGCTATGGACCAGATTATCATCCAGGTAGGGCTGGCAGATGTCATCTCTCAGGCCTTCCAGACATGTTTCCATACCCATACCCATCTGAAATTTTGAGTCTATTCATACAGTCCTCATGGGGTGATGGGGCCTACTGGATTCTTCTACAAAGTTTTGATGGTAAGCCTTGCCTTGGTCCAAGGCAGAGAACCATATACTCCCTGATAAACTGTCAAGCATATCTTGAATCTTGGGTAAGGGGTGGCAATCAGGCATTGACCTCTCATTCAGCTATCAGTAGTCACAGCAAAGGCTTAGAGTTCCATAATTCTTGGATTTTTCCTAACTGGAAATGAGTAAGATAACTTTGGCTTCTGGACCCATCCTCTGTTGATGAGGTCTTGAAGGTATGCTTTCACTTCTTTATGTAGAGGATTCAGCAGGTAACTTTTAGTCACTGGAATGGCATCTTTGAGGTTGATCTTCAGTCTCAGTGAGGGGATACAACCAACATCAGAATAATCTTTTGAAAAGGCATGACACTCTTCTCTCAGCATCTGTCTCACCATTTGTTGTTCTTCTACTCCCAAATGTTAAAGTGACACTGGTGGGTCCTGTTCTTCTCTTGATGAGGACATATTCCTATCTGATTGACAATTATTCACACTGGGTTATGATGTTGTGTTCTCAGGCGACATCTGAATTGGTCTCACAGTTGCTGGGTATACTGTTTTGATAGCTTTAAGGTGTCCCAAAGCAGTTTTAGGATCCAACCTCACTTCATTCCTTGTGGACCATCTCTGCTCCCTCCGCTGACAGTCTGCCAGAGGTGGTGTGTAGAGAAGAGAGTAGCACATGCTGCGGATTCTATAGTGAAAGACCCTGCCTTTCTATAACCAATAAACACTATAACACAATAGTATAAAGACATACAAAACTATGTTTATTCCTGGCCATTAATCCTGGCCACCATTAAAAACATTAGATCCATTATTGAAAGCAGCAACTAATAAAGCATAGCATATCAGTAATCGGCACCCGCCACCCCCTACTGAATGATATTTTTGCCTTGGAACTGCCCTGGTTTAGATGATACAAACAAGTATGTGCCGATGATAGGTAATAATTAACCAGAAACCTAGGAGAACCGCACCACCCAAAAGGATTGAAACTTTTTTTTTCTTAACGGATGTCAAGAGCTCTCCATGCTACCCTGGATACCAGCCAGATATAGAAGCTCTTTGCATGAGGCAGATAAGTCTCCCAAATGAGGAGGAGATAAATGTGTTTGAAGTGTGTTTCCTGCCAGAAGGATCCTGGGATAGTGAGGGATGGAATCCTGACAATAGAAGAGATATTTGTAGGAAAATTAGCAGCTTATGCTGAGCCGGAGGAGGAGCTGCAGGCTGAGGAGCGATTAACAAGGTATCAGGGGGAAGAGCTATGGCGGGTCAGAGGTGACATTCCTGACTGTACAAAATCATTACTCCTGAAAAATGAAATTTCAGGTAACGAGAAAAGACTTTGTGCCGGGAAATCCCGCCACGCACCGATTCACACCTGTACGCGGGCGTCACTGCTTCCCTCTATATGGGGCTAAGTTTGGTGCTGCTGGGCCCCGGGGCCCCTGTCTCCGTTGTGTGCCCGTTTTTGCATATGCAGTGAATTCCACGCATTAGTTAAGTTCCAGATCTTTATGAAGTTTGGGTTTCTTGGAATAACTTGAACACCTTTTGTTTTTAAAGCCATAATTTCACACCTGTCATGTGTTCCTTTCATGCCTATGATTGTCTGTCAATCGCTGACAAAATAATAATGTCTTCTGAGACTGCAGCCATTCCACGACTGGGAGAGCCCGACATCTTCTTGGCTTCATTCCTGACCCCATAATCGCTGGCCCCTTATTATCCATAAATACCGCGCAGCACGCTCAGCCTCAGCATGGCGTCTGAAGAAATGTAACTTTAACTCAAGCCAAAACCTTTGCAATGGGGTCTCAGACAAGAGGAGACCTATACTCACTAAGGGAAATCTTTTCCATGGGTCTCTGTGTGCTGGAGGACTAGAGGTCTCAGCAGTCCTCCTCCAATAGGATGCACTGGCTACAGCAGTATGTATGTCTCTTAGCACTAGGAGACCCAAAGCCGATTGCAATGAGCACTTTTATACCTATTGTGTGTATCTCCAACACATAACAACATAGGGAAAAGAATCGTACCCAATGAAATCAATGGCCAACTTCACATCTATGCGGTCGATGCAAGTAGATAATAAATGCCACTTCTCGGTCCATTGTTGGTCCCTTCTGGGCTGTCCAGCATCTGGTTACGCCACTCTAGGTCCCCCCTTCGGGTTAAATAGTTTTTCATGCAGGGCGGAGAGAGGTTGTTACATGCGGCAGATTCTCCAGCCAATCATCAACTGGTATTTACAACAGAACCTATGTAAGTAGGTTCCTGACAGTCAGTTGGCGAATTTTTCCAGATTTTCTCAGATCATTCATCACCTGGACCTGGTGTAAGGCCTGACATTATGTGGAGGTCATTTCTACAAAAATAGCCCACCTGAGCTCGGGTGGTGCCCTGGGGAGAGGATGTGCTCCCCAGGAAGATTATTTATGTTGTCATTCACATCAAATAATGTGGATTTTTTATGTCCCCAGTCTGGCTCCAGTGTTGAGACCCTATAGTTTGCATACCTCTTAAATTTTTAGCATAACTAAATGCATCTCCATGTGTGTGAACTATAGCCTACCACCCGCTATGTAAGGACATGAAGAGGGATCATTGGGACCTGAATTGACCACTGTAATGTACTGATTCCTGGAATTCCCTATGGGTAGGCCTGAGTGCAGTTTGGTCCCCTTACATTGCCACTGGGTCCTTTCAGTTCTGCAGTTGCCACCTTTAGACAGTGGTGTGGGGTTAAAGAAAGTAAAAGTTGTCATAAACAGTTAGAATGGTGAATTCACCAAGATATCCTCAACACATTAATCACCATCAGCCAGAAACAAGTGCTATAACCTATATAACCCCTTTTTAAAAACAGAGGTCTCAGTTGCATACATTTGCAAATGCGTGTGAAAACTGAACCCTCATTATGGCACAATGTGAGTTTGGTCACTAACTCAGCAGTTGAGGGTGCTCAATATTTACTCAAGTGCATCCATCAAAAAATCTAAGTGATATAATCTAGAAAATGGCAAGCGGCTTAAACCGTTTATTGCTGATGTGGACAGTGCACAAATGGTAGGTCACATATACTAAAAGATACCCCAGCATTTATATCTCCATCAACCAGCACTAAGTTTGATAACCTGTCTCAAAAACCTGGTACAGACAGATGCCTCAGTTGGCCATATTTGTAAATGCATCCGGAACATTTTTTCTGGGGTTGGTGAATCATAAGAAACTTATAGAAGTGAAAACAATATTCATCGTGGATTCTTCCTTTTATTTGAATGTGGACCACTTTATTTTAAACTGGATCTTCACTATCTCGGGTTCTGGTCCTCCTCCCTTGGGGCACCACAGGTGGGGGTGCCTGGCTGTGTGAAACCTCCCAAAACAGGGGAGCAGCTAGAGGGAGGCAGGTCAGGGGAGCAGCAGGTCAGGGGAGTGCCAAAGGGGGGCCTGAGCACAGGTGGGGGGGCACCATTTCGAATATTTTCCCTGAGTGCCAGAAAGCCTAGTTATGCCTCTGCCACAGAACGCCGGGCAGACTCACCTCTGTCCTTGAGCACACAGTGCAGGCGCGACCGCTCCTCCAATCAGTTTCTTCTCCGCACATACCAGCGGCGCACAGCATCTCGCACTCCCTTCAGCTGTGCACAGCCCCGCACAGCTATTCAGGTGCAGTGGGCGAGACAGATAGGATGTGAGTGATGCCGATGCCAGCCGAGCATGTGTTGTGGGGAAAGATAAAAATGTTGGGCACCCTGGGGGATTTCACACAGCAGGGTATGCTAGTTCAGGGTGCCCCGGGGCAAGCAAGTATGCCTGCCCTGAAGTCCCGTAGACTCCAGAGTTGGTTTTGGTCCACTTCAAATGCAGTAAATCTGCAGTATTTGGAATTCCACAATGTAACCAGCACTCACAGCTGAGTATACAGCAGAGGACCTCCCAGTAGCTGTACTCCACTTGAGCTAAAGTCTCCACTTGAAGGATGATTTTCTTCTTGTTGAACTCTTGTAAGTGGCGGGCGGGGGATTCTTCAGTGATATCTTGTTTAGTGAATTGGATTTATGCACCTTGCCTAATAGGCGGCCTGCGTGGCAGCGCTCTGATCTGTACACTTGGCCAGCAGTGGGCGTAGCATCAGCTCTAAGCTCACCTATGAATTCAAAGCCTAAACTCAAGAAAAACTGTATGTTCACTTTTACATGACACAAATCGGATGATTTATATAATGTTTAATTACTAAAACATAAACTTTTTGACATAAAACAAGTTATTACACAGGCCTCCATATTGCTTTTCGATTGCATAGCAAGGCAAGCAATAAATCTGCACCGCAGGTCTTCCTCCAACTGGGCTAAAGGGGGATTCATCCATTATCAATTACCCCTGGAAAAACTTCAGTGGGTTGTACTAAATCAGACAACTAAGCATTCCTACCCAACTCCCATGCAGTTAATCTATCATGTTGGCTTCTGCAGCCAAATCTACAGTTTTTTTAGTAGCATGACCACCTTTTGCTGGACCAATACATAGAGTGAACCCTACTGTTGGGCCAATGGGCAAATTTGATTGGACATCAACTTTAAGACCCACCCTTGTCTTCACTGGAGCCACTTCACAAGGCAGGAAAGACTGGGCTGCAGGGAGGGTCCAGGCTGTGTGATGCGGGAGCACTAGGCTGGGTTGCGCAATACCATAGGGAGCTGGATCAGATAAATAGTGTTTTCCGTGGAGGAGCCGTGGTCAGTAAGTCACAAGCACAGGCGCAGATCAAGTTAACAGGCCCAGGGTCAGACTGGGTAATCAGTCATAGAGAGCAGATTTAGTCAATCCAAAAGGCAGATCCAAGGAATGATGGAGGAAGCAGGAAACAAGGAATACACAGGATAACCAAGAATACACTGTATGCCAGGGTGTCTGAGGATCACAGGAACCCGGGCACAACAGGATACTCTGAAGGTCATACAGCACTGTGATGAAGCCAGGTGGTGGGCTCCTTTGCATTTCAGCCCACATGTGAAAAGACCCGGAATGGTCTGGGAGAATTGGTTTCAGGCTTTCGCATGCCTATGGGTGCATACATCCCAGAAGCTGGTTGCCACCTGGAATGGGATCCAGGCTTTCACATAACCTATGGGTGCATTAATCCTGGAAGCTGGTTGTCACCTGGAATGGGATCCAGGCTTTCACATAACCTATGGGTGCATTAATCCCGGAAGCTGGTTGTCACCTGGAATGGGATCCAGGCTTTCACATAACCTATGGGTGCATTAATCCCGGAAGCTGGTTGTCACCTGGAATGGGATCCAGGCTTTCACATAACCTATGGGTGCATTAATACCGGAAGCTGGTTGTTACCTGGAATGGGATCCAGGCTTTCACATAACCTATGGGTGCATTAATACCGGAAGCTGGTTGTCACCTGGAATGGGATCCAGGCTTTCACATAACCTATGGGTGCATTAATCCCGGAAGCTGGTTGTCACCTGGAATGGGATCCAGGCTTTCACACAACCTATGGGTGAATTAATCCCGGAAGCTGACTGTCACCTGGAATGGGACCCAGGCTTTCACATAACCTATGGGTGCATTAATCCCGGAAGCTGGTTGTCACCTGGAATGGGATCCAGGCTTTCACATAACCTATGGGTGCATTAATCCCGGAAGCTGGTTGTCACCTGGAATGGGATCCAGGCTTTCACATAACCTTTGGGTGCATTAATCCCGGAAGCTGGTTGTCACCTGGAATAGGATCCAGGCTTTCACACAACCTATGGGTGCATTAATCCCGGAAACTGGTTGTCACCTGGAATGGGATCCAGGTTTTCACCTAACCTATGGGTGCATTAATCCCGGAAGCCAGTTGTCACCTGGGATGGGATCCAGGCTTTCACATAACCAATGGGTGCATACATCCCGGAAGCTGGTTGCCACCTGGAATGGGATCCAGGCTTTCACATAACCTATAGGTCCATTAATCGCGGAAGCTGGTTGTCACCTGGAATGAGATCCAGGCTTTCACACAACCTATGGGTGCATTAATCCCGGAAGCTGGTTGTCACCTGGAATGGGATCCAGGCTTTCACATAACCTATGGGTGCATTAATCCCGGAAGCTGCTTGTCACCTGGAATGGGATCCAGGCTTTCACATAACCTATGGGTGGATTTATCCCGGAAGCTGATTGTCACCTGGAATGGGATCCAGGCTTTCACATAACCTATGGGTGCATTAATCCCGGAAGCTGGTTGTCACCTGGAATAGGATCCAGGCTTTCACATAACCTGTGGGTGCATACATCCCGGAAGCTGGTTGTCACCTGGAATGGGATCCAGGCTTTCACATAACCTATGGGTGCATACATCCCAGAAGCTGGTTGTCACCTGGAATGGGATCCAGGCTTTCACATAACCTATGGGTGCATTAATCCCAGAAGCTGGTTGTCACCTGGAATGGGATCCAGGCTTTCACATAACCTATGGGTGCATTAATCCCGGAAGCTGGTTGTCACCTGGAATGGGATCCAGGCTTTCACATAACCTATGGGTGCATTAATCCCGGAAGCTGGTTGTCACCTGGAATGGGATCCAGGCTTTCACATAACCTATGGGTGCATTAATACCGGAAGCTGGTTGTCACCTGGAATGGGATCCAGGCTTTCACATAACCTATGGGTGCATTAATCCCGGAAGCTGATTGTCACCTGGAATGGGACCCAGGCTTTCACATAACCTATGGGTGCATTAATCCCCGAAGCTGGTTGTCACCTGGAATGGGATCCAGGCTTTCACATAACCTATGGGTGCATTAATCCCAGAAGCTGGTTGTCACCTGGAATGGGATCCAGGCTTTCACATAACCTTTGGGTGCATTAATCCCGGAAGCTGGTTGTCACCTGGAATAGGATCCAGGCTTTCACACAACCTATGGGTGCATTAATCCCGGAAACTGGTTGTCACCTGGAATGGGATCCAGGTTTTCACCTAACCTATGGGTGCATTAATCCCGGAAGCCAGTTGTCACCTGGGATGGGATCCAGGCTTTAACATAACCAATGGGTGCATACATCCCGGAAGCTGGTTGCCACCTGGAATGGGATCCAGGCTTTCACATAACCTATAGGTCCATTAATCGCGGAAGCTGGTTGTCACCTGGAATGAGATCCAGGCTTTCACACAACCTATGGGTGCATTTATCCCGAAAGCTGGTTGTCACCTGGAATGGGATCCAGACTTTCACATAACCTATGGGTGCATTAATCCCGGAAGCTGCTTGTCACCTGGAATGGGATCCAGGCTTTCACATAACCTATGGGTGGATTTATCCCGGAAGCTGATTGTCACCTGGAATGTGATCCAGGCTTTCACATAACCTATGGGTGCATTAATCCCGGAAGCTGGTTGTCACCTGGAATAGGATCCAGGCTTTCACATAACCTGTGGGTGCATACATCCCGGAAGCTGGTTGTCACCTGGAATGGGATCCAGGCTTTCACATAACCTATGGGTGCATACATCCCGGAAGCTGGTTGCCACCTGGAATGGGATCCAGGCTTTCACATAACCTATAGGTCCATTAATCCCGGAAGCTGGTTGTCACCTGGAATGGGATCCAGGCTTTCACACAACCTATGGGTGCATTAATCCCAGAAGCTGGTTGCCACCTGGAATGGAATCCAGGCTTTCACATAACCTATGGGTGCATTAATCCCGGAAGCTGGTTGTCACCTGGAATGGGATCCAGGCTTTCACATAACCTATGGGTGCATTAATCCCGGAAGCTGGTTGTCACCTGGAATGGGATCCAGGCTTTCACATAACCTATGGGTGCATACATCCCGGAAGCTGGTTGCCACCTGGAATGGGATCCAGGCTTTCACATAACCTATGGGTGCATTAATCCCGGAAGCTGGTTGCCACCTGGAATGGGATCCAGGCTTTCACATAACCTATGGGTGCATTAATATTGGAAGCTGGTTGTCACCTGGGATGGGATCCAGGCTTTCACATAACCTATGGGTGCATTAATCCCGGAAGCTGGTTGTCACCTGGAATGGAATCCAGGCTTTCACATAACATATGGGTCCATTAATCCCAGGAGCTGGTTGTCACCTGGAATGGAATCCAGGCTTTCACATAACCTATGGGTGCATTAATCCCGGAAGCTGGTTGTCACCCGGAATGGGATCCAGGCTTTCGCATAACCTTTGGGTGCATTAATCCCAGGAGCTGGTTGCCACCTGGAATGGGATCCAGGCTTTCACATAACCTATGGGTGCATTAATCCCGGAAGCTGGTTGTCTCCTAGAATGGGATCCAGGCTTTCACATAACCTATGGGTGCATTAGTCCCAGAAGCTGCTTGTCACCTGGAATGGGATCCAGGCTTTCACATACCCTATGGGTGCATTAATCCCGGAAGCTGTTTGCCACCTGGAATGGGATCCAGGCTTTCACATAACCTATGGGTGCATTAATCCCAGGAGCTGGTTGTCACCTGGAATGGAATCCAGGCTTTCACATTACCTATAGGTGCATTAATCCCGGAAGCTGGTTGCCACCTGGAATGGGATCCAGGCATTCACACAACCTATGGGTGCATTAATCCCGGAAGCTGGTTGCCACCTGGAATGGGATCCAGGCTTTCATATAACCTATGGGTGCATTAATCCCAGAAGCTGGTTGTCACCTGGAATGGAATCCAAGCGTTCACATAACCTATGGGTGCATTAATCCCAGGAGCTGGTTGTCACTTGGAATGGAATCCAGGCTTTCACATAACCTATGGGTGCATTAATCCCGGAAGCTGGTTGTCACTTGGAATGGGATCCAGGCTTTCACATAACCTTTGGGTGCATTAATCCCGGAAGCTAGTTGTCACCTGGAATAGGATCCAGGCTTTCACACAACCTATGGGTGCATTAATCCCGCAATCTGGTTGCCACCTGGAATGGGATCCAGGCTTTCACATAACCTATGGGTGCATTAATCCCGGATGCTGGTTGTCACCTGGAATGGGATCCAGGCTTTTACATAACCTATGGGTGCATACATCCCGGAAGCTGGTTGCCAACTGGAATGGGATCCAGGCTTTCACATAACCTATGGGTGCATTAATCCTGGATGCTGGTTGTCACCTGGAATGGGATCCAGGCTTTCACATAACCTATGGGTGCATTAATCCCGGAAGCTGGTTGTCACCTGGAATGGGATCCAGGCTTTCACATAACCTATGGGTGCATTAATCCCAGGAGCTGGTTGTCACCTGGAATGGAATCCAGGCTTTCACATAACCTTTGGGTGCATTAATCCCAGGAGCTGGTTGTCACCTGGAAAGGGATCCAGGCTTTCACATAACCTACGGGGGCATTAATCCCGGAAGCTGATTTTCACCTGGAATGGGATCCAGGCTTTCACATAACCTATGGGTGCATTAATCCCAGAAGCTGGTTGTCACCTGGAATGGGATCCAGGCTTTCACATAACCTATGGGTGCATTAATCCCGGAAGCTGGTTGTCACCTGGGATGGGATCCAGGCTTTCACATAACCTATGGGTGCATTAATCCCGGAAGCTGGTTGTCACCTGGAATGGAATCCAGGCTTTCACATAACCTATGGGTGCATTAATTCCAGGAGCTGGTTGTCACCTGGAATGGAATCCAGGCTTTCACATAACCTATGGGTGCATTAATCCCGGAAGCTGGTTGTCACCCGGAATGGGATCCAGGCTTTTGCATAACCTTTGGGTGCATTTATCCCAGGAGCTGGTTGTCACCTGGAATTGGGATCCAGGCTTTCACATAACCTATGGGTGCATTAATCCCAGAAGCTGGTTGTCACCTGGAATGGGATCCAGGCTTTCACATAACCTACGGGTGCGTTAATCCCAGAAGCTGGTTGTCACCTGGAATGGGATCCAGGCTTTCACATGACTTATGGGTGCATTAATCCCAGAAGCTGGTTGTCACCTGGAATGGGATCCAGGCTTTCACATAACCTACGGGTGCATTAATCCCAGAAGCTGGTTGTCACCTGGAATGGGATCCAGGCTTTTACATGATTTATGGGTGCATTCATTCCGGAAGCTGGTTGTCACCTGGAATGGGATCCAGGCTTTCACATAACCTACGGGTGCATTAATCCCAGAAGCTGGTTGTCACCTGGAATGGGATCCAGGCTTTTACATGATTTATGGGTGCATTAATTCCGGAAGCTGGTTGCCACCTGGAATGGGATCCAGGCTTTCATGCAACCTATGGGTGCATTAGTCCCAGAAGCTGGTTGTCACCTGGACTGGGATCCAGGCTTTCACATAACCTATGGGTGCATTAATCCCGGAAGCTGGTTGCCACCTGGAATGGGATCCAGGCTTTCACATAACCTATGGGTGCATTAATCCCAGGAGCTGGTTGTCACCTGAAATGGGATCCAGGCTTTTACATAACCTATGGGTGGATTAATCCCAGGAGCTGGTTGTCACCTGGAATGGAATCCAGGCTTTCACATTACCTATAGGTGCATTAATCCCGAAAGCTGGTTGCCACCTGGAATGGGATCCAGGCATTCACACAACCTATGGGTGCATTAATCCCGGAAGCTGGTTGCCACCTGGAATGGGATCCAGGCTTTCATATAACCTATGGGTGCATTAATCCCGGAAGCTGGTTGTCACCTGGAATGGAATCCAAGCTTTCACATAACCTATGGGTGCATTAATCCCAGGAGCTGGTTGTCACCTGGAATGGAATCCAGGCTTTCACACAACCTATGGGTGCATTAATCCCGGAAGCTGGTTGCCACCTGGAATGGGATCCAGGCTTTCACACAACCTATGGGTGCATTAATCCCGGAAGCTGGTTGCCACCTGGAATGGGATCCAGGCTTTCACATAACCTATGGGTGCATTAATCCCAGGAGCTGGTTGTCACCTGGAATGGGATCTAGGCTTTAGTATGAATGCACACATGCGTAAGAACATGGAAACTAGGGAGGCATACTCACTGCATGTGCAGCATGACTGGTGCTTTCTCCCTGGTTTGTCTGTTTCTATTTAAATCAGACCTACACTTGACACACCAATCAGAATTCATAGTCCCTATAAAGGCCGTGCTCCAGCAACTGGTGACCACCGGCAGCCAGATGCAACGGGTGGGGGGGCAGTTGTGTGCGATTGGCTGTCAGCAGTCACATGAGGTCTGGTCAGGTCAGAGAAGAGTAGAGAGGATGAGGTGAGTTCCGTGCTTCAGAGACATAGGGGAGCTGTGTACAGGACCAGGATGCCCTCCAGTCATGAGCAGTGGTAGGTTTGCTGCAGTTTTAGTGGTCCCAGGTATTGGATGTAGGAAGAGGAGACTTCCTGTGGAAAAAACTAGGGAGATAGTAGAGGTATAGGATGCTAAAAATATGTGGCCCCTTGGTGATGTCGGGGGCCAAAAGTCTGAAATTGGAATCACTGGTCAAAATAACTGAGATTACATACAAACTTACATTAGGTTTTCACTTTCTTGAGTTTTGTTCTTCTTGGTGGGGGCCCCATTTTTCTTGTTTCCATGCAGCATGCGTGGGGTGCTCAGCCAATCAGCAGAGCTCATTCCATTCTATTCAGATGAGCTCAGAGCGGCAAGGAAATATAGATGGCGTGTACCTGCAACAGCTATTCAGAAAGGCCTGACACGGGTGTGCACCTAGCTTGAGGTATGCTGGGGATGCGGGTTTCCCTATTTGGGATGCACTGTAAAGAGGTAGGCCACAGCCCCAAGAGTTTTATAGACTTCAGGAGGGTTGTTGTTCCTCTTTAAACAGCATTACTGAAGTAGATGGTACTACATACTGTATCTAAACAAATAACTTGGAAAATAGTTTATTAATTTTTACTTTTTAATTTCTAGTTTATAAACAAAAACTGTACCAAAAAATACAAAGCTTTACATGATGTATATACAGATATAAAGCAATAAATATATTTGTACACAGAATAGAAAAGAGATCTCAGTTGATATATGTGCACTGCTGGATCCTTGTACTGTCTGGGTATAGTCCCATAGTGACTGCACAGCAGGAAAGCCTCTGTGTTGCCCGCGGTAACAAGATTCCAGCTGTTGGGGCAAAATGTTTTTTCTTTTACAATGTAAGTTCATAGTAGTCATCTATTTGAGTAAGCTTTTGCTCTCCTAATCGGGCTCAGCACTGGGCGATTGGAGGTGGAATACTGTGCGACTGTTCTTATGCTTTAAGTGCCTAGTTAAAGAATTCTGGGCTGATTGAAGCGGAACAAATCCCGGGTTTTGTTCTGTTCCCCCCAGGCATCCCAAACTGGGAAGCCCCACAACGTGAAACCCCCCAGAATGCTGCTATTCGCTCACCTCTTCCTTGTTCCAATGGCACATGTGTGGGCTCTTGTGCAATGAGCGCTGCCAGCTGTGACTATGTCATTCAGCAATTGGCTCTCATTAACTTCAATGGGGAGCGAGCGCTGCCGCGTCCCCTGCGATGTGCGTGTCCTCCTGCCCCAGCTATGCAGATAGCCTGGGAAGGGAGTGTGCATATGCTGCAGGGGATGCGACAGCACATGCTCCCCATTGACAATGAGAGCCGTTTGCCAAATGACATAGTCACGGAAGATGGCTCTCATAGCATGAGAACCTGCGCCTGCTCTGTAGGAGCAGGGAAGGTTGAGTGTTTATGGGCGCCCTGGGGGGGTGTTTCACACAGCAGGGCATCCCGATCCGGGGAAGGCCAAAGGCTGGTCCTGGAATCTAAAAGACCCGGTTGGTTTTGTTCTGCTTTAGAGTACAACTGAGGTCAATAAATACTTTAGGACCATTTACACCCTGCTCACAGGGCATCCCAATTTGAGATGCTCCTCTAGTTAACAGACCCTAGAGTATTTGACTTGCCTAAATTTTGCATCCCATATGACCAGTGAGGTTTACTGAGCAGATGTGTGCAGTGCCCTACATGCCGCATATATGCCAGACATTGGTCACCAGCAGAAAGACGATGCTTGGGTTGAAGTTCCTGCAGCTGGGAACCCAAAATTTACAATTCAGTCATTCTAGGAACTAGATGGGCATGCATTTAGGTCCCTTTAAAGGGCCATTCCAACCAGCATGGTTGTTTTCAAAGTTCCCCCTGCCATGTCACACTTCCCTAGCTTTGAAGTGATGCGGGGTGCCGCCATCTTCCTTTGGCAGCCCATAGAGAGCAACCCCCTGCTGTGGTGTTCCTGTCCACCCATTCAATTGAACAGGTAGGCCGGGCTTCGCAAAGTGTGCTGCGCTGTGTGCGTGGCATCAGGTGGCTGAAGGAAGATGGCAGTGCCCAGCGCTCTGATTATCGGAGGTGGATTGCGAGCCAGGTAAAAGTTTTTTTTTAATGCGAACCCCCACCCTGTCAGCACTAGGTAAGGGTGGCAGGACAGGGGGGACTTTAAAAATGGCCATGCTGGCTGGAATGGCCTTCTGCTTAGTGTGTTGTAGGGGTGTGCTCCCTCTAGTGTTGAAGGTGTGCATTACACAGCATATTGCACTAAATACTGGAAAGAGGCAGAAAGAGCTTATGATGAACTGCCCTTGGGAAATTATAAATAAAATATTAAAGGGGGAGAGGGTGAAGATGGGGTAACTAGACTAAAAGTGAAAAGGGAGTGAGATGGAATGGGGTCATGAAGAGGGGAAACAATATATGTAAACATTGCTGGGAATGGGGGCAAAGAGAAGGGAATATGGGGCAGTGATGGAACGTGGGGTACAGACAGGTCTGGTGTGGACTTACCCAATGATATCAGTAATGACTGGGCAAGATTTTCCACTATACAGAAAAGATTACAACTCAGTATGCCCCACCCTAAATAAAAGACTCTAGGGCCTGGTGATCCCCTGTCTTAAAAAGGACCAACACCCGATGCTGATCGGCATCAGCATCGGGCCTGCGGGGCACCCGATCGGGGGTGCCCCACTGTGTGAAACCCCCCAGAAAGCCCCGAAATCCCTACCTGCTCCTCGATCCAGCGGCGCATCCCTCTAGCAGGGCACGCACCCGCGCCGGCCGTTTGTGAATGGCCGGCGCGGGCACGCTCCCTGTAAGACTGACGCGCGGCAGGCGGCGGCGGGCGCGCTCGCTTGTCCGTCGACGGACCTCGCTTGTCCGTCGGCGGGGATTGGCTGCAGCGGTCACCTGGGAGCGGGGACACCGAAGTGGACCAAAACCCAGGATAGTCAAAATCCTGGGTCTTGGTCCACTTTAAGGGTATCCCAATTTGGGATGCTCTGCCCCCTGGTATCACCATATAGGGACCCCAAACCTGGGCCATATGGCCTCGTCCAGCACCCTTGCACCCCACTCTTGCTGTGGCCACACACCCAACAGCATCCCCGCTCCCCCTATGTTAGGCAAGGACAGCCCAGCCCGGATAGAGTGAGACTACAGCAATACTGGGGAGTTTTGCACTGTGCGGCATCCCAAATCAGGATGTCCCTGGGGGGTGGTCAGCAAATAGATGGGTTTTGGGCCAAAGGAGCTTTATCGCGAAATTGTGTCACCTTAAAAATCCATATAAACACATTGGCTAATGATAGGAAGGGTCATTTATATACATAAACTGAATAAAACTCCCACCAAGCTTGTGGTTTTCTTCACTTGGCAGGAATAAAACCCAGGGGTGACAGGTTTCTGAGTGTATCCTGTCGCACTGATTCCTCTTCCTTCCATTAAAAGGCCTGGCTGCATATTTCTTGATGCCCCTCCGCACCCCACCCAGCATATTTATATGGATTCTTATTACTGGCTCATTTTTTGGGTGATGGTGCTCCTTTAAGTTGTAATGAATTCTAGATTTGATGGCCTTTCACAGTTGCCCAGTCACAAGGAATGCTGCCGCAGGTATATCTGGAGAAAATAATTCATTATACAACACAGGCAGGGGCTGGGGATCACTGAGCAGTATAACTACAGAGAGCAATTTACCCTGTTATTAAGTAAATCTATCAAGTGCATTACAACTATATACAGACAGCCTATATACAGATTTAATATAAAGTGAACCTGCCACTATGTCAAAAATAATCTATTACCAACAACACCTCTCATGGGCATCTAATAGCTGTGTAAAGACATATACCAGACTTTCTGTTATTGAAAAAGTATTCATACCCCTTAAAACAGACTTTCAGCATCATTTAATGACAAGGCCAAACCCTTAAAAGACTATTCCCCAACATCTAAAATGAATATATTTTAAGTTTTTAGTTGCTGGCTCTGTTCAGGATACGGGTGCCGCCATCTTGCCCCAGGAGCATCATATACTGAAGAGAGGGGTAAAAAGTGCAGGGGGTGGGTTATAGCTGTGACAGAGCAGAGCTGGGGTCAGGAAAAGGACAGTAATCCCAGAATGCAGAGCAGCATAGTCAGAAGACACTTCCTGTCTGCAGGCAGCCTGAGACTCCACGAGCTGCCATCTTGGATGTTAAAAGGTTACTGCAATAGGCGCAGGTAAGATTATTTTTAATGTGGGCAATCTGTATGTAGGTACAAGATAGGCTCTTATTCAGGGTGAAGGGCCGCTTTAAACTTTCAACACGGTTTGGTCGACTTCTGAAGGAAATTGGTCACACTAGATTTTATTTAGGGGTATCGGAGTACAGGGGGCTGATTACATGCACGCCAAATTTTGAAGTGTTTTATACATTTGGTAAAGCATTTATTATTATCTTTACACCATCTTTACATGCCAGGCATTCAAAAATGTGCCATGGGACTGGGAAACGAGGTAAGTGAATGGTGTGACCTGGGGGAGGTTCACACAGCGGGGCATCCCGATTTTAGATGCCCGGGGCAGGGCCGGCGCCAGCACAGGGCAAACCTGGGCAATTGCCAGGGCCCCTGGTATCTTCAGGGGCCCACTCAGGCTCACACTTGGATATGGTATTATTTTTACAGTGGACCCAAACTACCGAATGCTGGGTGTTGTGTGCAGATCTGCTCATGGCTGGCCTCAGCAACAGGGGATGATCAGCAACGTGACACACTACTTTGGGGCCCACTAAGACTCTCTAGCCCAAGCCCCCCCACAAACCTGGAGCTGGCCCTGCCCCAGGGGATGGGGGAATCGACCGGCCCGAGAATCTTATAGATTCCCAGGTCGATCAGCGTTGGGTTTTGGTCCACTTTAAATAGTGGAAAAGTTCAACAGGTAGAAATATTTTTTAAAGAAACTTTAACTACTACACTTACAGCAGTGACCACGTCTATTGGCTTATTCATCCCCACCTTCCTAGTTGTGCTTGTTTCTCTATTGGCCGGTGAGACCACAAATGTCTAAGAAGTGCTCTGGGGCTCAGATTTAAAATTAAGATCAGTGGGACTGTAGAGGAATGAAATAGCATGCAATAGCATGGGTCCTCCACCTCTCAGGGGCCCCCACAACACCGAGTGAACACTGGAAGTAATAGTGATGCTGTCAGTGCTGAGGCTACAGCTGCTTCTCTCCGTCATTTGTTTCTCTTTATTATTGTATTTTGTTATATAAAAATGCCTTTGATTAGGGCCCCCAGAAAAATCTTTGCACAGGGCCCCAGAAATTATAAGCAACAAAGGGCATCACTTTCTGCTGTTTAAGTCAATATGGCCGTCCAGAATTGCATGCCATTCACAGCGATTAACTCCACAGGATAGAAGGGTGGAGGATGTGGACATCAGCCATGAGAACCAGCACAACTTCCAGCAAGATTTTACTTTCTAAAGATAAGAGATGTTTCTCGACTCCAGGTGGGCTTTAAAGTATACATTAAAGTTCATATAGGGTTTATGTGTATAAGTATGTTTAGCTTCTTGAGGCACATTATTTTTTATTCTGCACTTGATCCCTATGAACCCTCCAATGAATGAGGGGTATAAAATAACACTATACAATATATACAGCGAATGTCTCTGTCATAAATAAGGGTGATGTACACAGTACATGTAGATGCCATACTCTGTGCCATGGCTTCTATGTCAGGAGCAGCCATAACGAGTAGGTGAGGCAGAGGAGGGGGCCCAGGCCCCAGCACGAGAGTTCATGCGAGCTGTTGAGGGGGAAGGTGGTGGAGAAGACAGCGTTAGTCTCGTTCCTCGGCAGCGCCATGTTGCAGATATTCCCTTCACAGCATGATGTGCACACCTGTCAGGACACAGAAGCAGGGCGGGTAATGTTACAGGATGATTTCATGATAGAGGGAAACCACTGGCACCATTTAAACAGCACGGACAAAGGTGTTGCCCATAGCAACCAAAATGATATTTTCTTAGGGAAGAAAAGATGACACTGACAGATAGCTATGGGCAACCCCATCACCCTTTACATACATTTAACTTCTCTTATAACTAGGGCTGAACTAAATATATCTTCATTAGCAACCAATAAGATCCCACATCGTATTTTCTAAGGGTGTCAGTAATTCAGGGTAAATGCATAGTATACAGTAGAGTAGGACAAGCTTTCGGACTTTATTTTGGGGTCAGCATCCAATGAAGGGCTAATGCATGCCTCCCAACTTCTGAAGATATAAAAGAGGGACAAGCCACGCCCCGGCCACACCCCCTGCCACGCCCCCAGCCACACCATATTTCCCACCCATTGACACAAATGCACATCTGAACCCAAGGAATTTAATAAATACATTTTAAAAAAATCTAAACATATAACTTTAATTGACAGACTGTACACTTTTAAAAAGGAGCCACCCCCAGTTATTTCACTATCTTGTTCATGGTTCCTCTCCAACTTGGCATCCTGATTTGGGATGCCCCGCTGTGTGAAACCCCCCTGGAATGACAATAATTCTTACTTCACCTGGCAATCCCACAGCATATTTGCGGGTTCTCCTCCCAATCAGCAGCTCAAACGCCATTGATCTTACTTTAAAGTGGATTTTGACTATCCTGGGTTTTGGTTCTTTCCCCAGGGCACCTCGATCGGGGATGCCCCGCTGTGTGAAACCCCCCAGATAGCTGGCAGCTACATCACCACTTCCCTCTAACAGAAAGCGTGCCCACACCGGCCATTCACAAATGCCTGGCACGGGCCCTGCTAGAGGGATAGCGGGGATGAGGCCGTGGCCGCATCTCGCGCATGTGCCATTGGACCGGGAACAAAGATAAGTGTATGGGGCGACCTGGGGGTTTCACACGGCAGGGCATACCAAATCTTATAGATTCCCGGCCCAATCGGCGTAGCATGGGTTTTGGCCGATTGATTCTGGGATGCCCCACTGCGTGAAACCTCCCAGGTCACCCTGTTCACTTACCTTACTTCCCGGTCCAACGGCGCATGCGCTGGCCGCATCCCAGCTATCCCTCTAGCAGGACGTGTGCCCGCGCCAGCCATTTGTGAATGGCGGTGTTGCCACACTCCGTTAGAGATAAGCCGGGGATGCGGTCACCAGCACGCTTGGAGCTGCTCTGCTTAGACGCCGGCTTAGATGCGAGTGTGCTGATTGGACGAGTGCCCGCGCATGGGCCGTAGGACTGGAAAGAGGTGAGTTCCTTGGGGCAATTTGGGGGGGGGTTTCAGGTAGTGGGGCATCCCTGATCGGGGTGCCCCGGGGGTAATTAACGTTCCGGGATCACTGGGGAAAATCGGGGCAATCCCGGAGGAATCAGGACAGTTGGGAGGCATGGCTAATGCCTGAAAGCTCGTCCTACTCTGTATACTTGCAACAATAAACACAGGGACAAGAACCCTTGCAGCAGACTTAAAGTAGAGGAATTTGACTGACCTGGTGATTGGTCCCTGCCCCGGGGGCACCCCAATGCAGGATGCCTCCCTGTGTGCAACCCCCCAGATCACTCAGTTTCACTCTCCGATATTCCCGTGTCGCATGCACGGGCACTCGTCCAACCAGTGTTATATGTGGCAGAAACCAATGCCCGTCTCCCCAGTGGAGTGCGTGTGCACGGCCTATCTTTTATCTTTTAGATTCCCGGCTGGACTAACAGAGTGATTGGTCCAGCTTTATTATAGCTACTGAACAGTAGCCCTCTATTTGTGGCTTATGATGTGCCATCTATGGCTTGTGCCTCACATATCCACTTTCTGAGCAATAACTAGGGTGGATGGGAACAAAAAGGGGTGTGATCAGTAATAATGGGTGGCAAGTACCCTCAATACAGTCCTCTATGCGTCATATCTGCAACCATCTAATGGATTGGTACCTTATCCCCGTGCTTCCCCGAGTCTCTGCATCCTGTGTTCAGGCAATGCTCCAGTGACACACAACGCTTCGTCACCGACACACTTTCCCCCACAGCGTCCATGATGTGCTGAGAGTAGCAATATCTTGTATCTAACAGGGAAAGAAAACAACAATGTTTCTATAATCACATTCAATCACAATCAAGTGAAGAGGACTTGTGACCGCTGGTGGCCAGTTATGGGGCCCAGTCTCGCCAAGGGTAGCTTTCCTAGGGAGCATTCTGATTTTAGATATTTTAAATGCCTTACAGTGGAGAACACCAAGGAACCTTCCTCAGCCAGAGCCACATCCTCACCATTTCATCCAGTGTGGTCAAATGTGGCACCCAGAATGATGCTCCGGCCACCCTACTTTGCACATCCAGCAGATCTATAGAGTACATGGAGCAAGGATGCTGCGCTGGATCCTAGAGAGGTGAGTTTGCCGCTCGAAGGGGATGGGAAGTTACTTAGTGTATTCCAGTACATGGCATCCCAAATTAGAAGCTTACCTGAGGGCAGATGATAAGGTGGGAGTTATCTGGAAGCCTCTAACACAGGAGTTAATGACTAACCTGGTGAACACACCTCCAATTCACAATCCCACCACTATACAAAACAAAGTTCTCTATCTACATTAACACACAATGGCCTGTCTCTCATCTCCACCCCGGCTACACAAAGTCACCACTCAGCACACATAAAACAAGAGTGCCAGAAATCTGACAATCACCAAACCCGCTAAGTGATCCCTGAAATATATGATGTAAGATATTTAGCAAGACAACTAGGTATTAAGTGAACCACCCCACTCATAATGCACCAGAGGATATGGTTGGATGGCGGCTCGCCTGTGGATCAACACAGGGGAAAAGCATCATTCATTAAATGCTGATCAGACGGCGATACATATTCCTCTGAGCTGTATAGTCATATACAGGCGCCACTAGCTGACCCTTCTATAGTCACGTACACATACATGTCTAGATGTTGAAGGATTTTGGCGCCTGGTTTTCTTTCCCCCCCCCCCCCCCCCCCCCGGGCATCCATAATCAGTATGCACTGCTGTGTGAAACCCCCAAGTTTGCCCAGTAAAACTCACCTCTGCCCGGTACAATGGCACCAAATCAGGATGCCCTGCTGCGTGAAACCCCCCAGGGCACAGGTAATAACTCACCTTTCCCTGGTCCAACAGTGCATGCGTGGGCTCTCATCCCACCAGACGCTCCCCATTGAATTCAATCAGAGACCTTTGCTGAAGGATGTAAAGGGCTCTGATTGAATTAAATGGGGATCGTCGCATCCCCAGTATCCCCATCGGTGTGCATGGTCCCGTCTCAGCCTATCTGAATGGCTGGGGCAGGAGTGCGCACACGCCACCAGGGATTCAGAAGATGTGGCAGCGCACGCTCTCCATTTTATTTTTCTTCTTTCTTACCCCTTCCTACACTTCCCAGCCCCTCGTTCCTCCCCCTTCTATTTGCCTGTTTTCCTTTCTAACCTCTGAAACCTTTATCTTTTACCTTATATCACTACCGTTGCTACTGCCACATAATATACTTGCTATAACTTTTATGCATAACAGGAAGTGACTGATTGTATTCAATATACTTTTACACTTTTATTCTTCCTGTACTTTGTTACTGTACAAATGTAACCAGTCTGGATTTATAATTCTGCTTACATGGTACGGATTGTCATCTAGTTCCTGCCTCCCCTGCGTGGGATGGCTGCAGTGACTGTGTAGTTGATTATGCCTGTATTACTCTTTACAACAATAAAAATATTGAAAGAGAAAATAATCAGAGCGGTTTGCCAAAAGGGAAGTGGCTGTGATTGGACGAGAGCCCAACATGGGACCATTGGAACGGGGAAGGGTGAGTTATTACCGGCACCTTGAGGGCTTCACATATCAGGATGCCCCAGGGGAAAGCCAGCAGCTGGCCATGGAATCTTTTAGATTCCATTTTGTTCCAGTTTAAGCTGGCCATTTTTTCAGAGGGACAAATTTGGGACAAGTTTGGTACACGAGGTTCTTTGTGTTTACCACTCTCGTCTTCTAGTTTTTCTAACCTGCTGTCAAACCTACCTACAATGAAACACCTGAGCACCTCCATTCTCCCCCACATTGTACACTGATGGATTGCTAAGAGCGCTCTCCAGACACACTCCATCATAGGAGTAGAGGGCTGCCATGATGGGTAAATACACTCTGACAATGGTGAGGGCCCCTTTCCACCTGGGAATCTAGACAAGTCTGAGGGTGCGCTGTTTCCCGACCACTCTATTCGCAGACGCCAGGTAAGGTGACAAGTGATGTGCGGCAGGTAGGACATAAATCACACGCCATGTCAGGCAACCAGGAGAAGTGGTGATTAGCTATGATGGCTTTTCATTTAAGGGAAAGTCTTTACATCTCAAGTATCAGGAGTGATGTCACTGGTCATATACCTTGGCAGGTCCCTAGCTCGCTGTAATGCCTCTATCACTAGGCCACATTTACATACCCCACCCTCTGGCCCCACTGTGTAGACTTCACAAATTCACACTTGTGGTGTTGGGTCTACAGCCTGTGTCCTGATAAGAATATTGGTGCTTGCATATCACAGCAATACATATTAATGTGGGTAAGTAAAGTGAGATACTCACTTTTTCCTAACAGAGCTCTATCCAGTGGGGGACAGAAAATAGCTGCACACACGTGTACAATTCACAGCTCCTCCAGAAGGAAACATGCTTTCACTGTGCAGGTATATCCTGTCCCCCATCATAATGTGGATTTTGAATTCCTGGCGATATTTTCTGTAAAAGCATCCCAAAATGGTATTTGTGGAGGGCTTGGCTGTGTGTGGGAGGGCATAGCTGTATGTGGGGGGCTTGGCTGTATGTGTGGGGGGCTTGGCTGTACCAGGGTTGATAACAGGCACCTAAAGGCTTTAGATTAACTTGAAGTAGAGGTTAGGACAGAGGATTTCTGTATACTAATGAAGCATGTAAATCACCCATCCTGCGATAAGAACAACAGGGACAGGACCTAAGCAAAGCCACTGAAATCCTCACAATTACTGGCTGGCCATTTCACCCTTTTCACAGATGACACAACCTGCATATCCTCTTCTGCCATTGAATGCCCACTCTGTGAACTCCATTAGACTTCATCAGTCACATGGGGTGCACAGCCTGGGGGTCATAATGATGTCCTCAAGGTGCTGAGCTTATCTAGTTTTTTTTATTATTATTATTTCTTACATTGGCAACTGTGAGTTTTATGGAAGCAGTTTTCACTACCTGCAATCTGATGCTATTGGCAACTGTACACCAACAGGCTGATTCATTACTAGCGCCAGGTACCAGCAGATGTAGCGAGGCATTGAGAGCGACCGCTAGTAGTCGATGTGATTGGACATGGTTAGCAGTTTCAGAGCGTCTCAGTCGCTGGCCGGCATTGATGAATATATTGTGTGAGTCGCTCTACCACCAGTACAGCGCTGTATGGGAGCGAACGGTAGCACCAGCTCAGTGCGACCGACTCACACCATATTCATAAAAAAAAATAGCCTCACACAGCGCCGGCACTTAAAGTCGGGTAGTTGTAGCCCAGATCGCCAGAGGCTGTGTGATTAAAATCTGTTTTTGAACATGTATCCACTAGTAACAAAGCGAAAACATATGGAATTGTAACATGAACACTTTAATACCAGACATGTAAGGACAATTCTGCATAAAAATATTATAAATCAAAAAAGTTTTCAAAAATGACTTTAAATAGGCCAGGAGAGGTGACACAATTATTTGATAATTAAAAAAAAAATATTAAAACCCTATTTAAACAAAAGAAAAGGATCGTCCATTGAAATGTATGGGAGAGCGACAGGTAGCGACACATCGCCGGTGGTATACGTTGAGTCGCTCACCAGATTCGCTTTGATAAATGTAGTATTGCGTACAGCACCCGGCGGTCACCGTTCGCTACCTGTCGTTACCTGACGCTGCCAGTCGTTACCTGGCGCTATGGCTTGATGAATAAAGCCCCAAGAAGAGAGATGTGAGAACACTGCTGGTCAGCATGTGTAAGATTGAGTGAGCTCTCACCTCAGCAATGGCCATAGCAGCAGCATTCTGTACAGGACTCACTTCTCTCTTGAAGATCTAGGTATACAGATTTGGTGTACAGTTGCTAACAGCAATAAAGTGCCGATAGTGAAAACTGCTTCCATAAAACACACGTTTGCTAACATAATAAAAATACTTGATAAGCTCGGCACTTTGACATCTTTCTGGCACAAAAAATATACTTTCAAAAAGGGAAAGCTTTCAACTTCTACTTTCAAAAGGGGCTAGAGCTAATTTAAAGGTCCTTCTTGATTTTCCGTGCAGAGCGTTAGCTTTACATCATGTCTGCTATGACCAAACAGGAAGACCTCTTTCTTACAGCTATCATTATCCAGTATTTTAGGAAATCTGATGACAAGTAAGGGCAAAGGGCATCTCCTTGAAGGGGACTAAACCCATGTGGCCATTCTTTTTATGCCATTTAAACGGACAGCCGAGTGAGTAGAATAGAATCACAGGAACTGAGGACACGGGAGGGGCCAGTACTTCAGAAGAGTTTCCAGCCCTATTTCCAGTTCATCAGCTCGGGCCCCTGGAGGAAATGGGGAGTAATGTAAGAAGGGCTGTTATCTGATCAAAGGCTGGGAGTGGATATTGCAATATTGTGTTGCGCAGATGATCAGCTGATTTCATTCTACAAGTCTTCTTTATGTCTTCTATCGCTGTTACAAATCTACAGACAGCATTGTCTCCTGTGCAGTCACTGCAGTGGACAGCTACAGACACTTAAAGTAGGACTATCGACAAAAAAACAAATCAATCGGGGCAATCAGGCTCAGACTGGCCCACCAGGGAATTCCCCAGTGGGCCCCTGAACTCAGGGAGCCCTTTCCTGGCTACCCGGGGTACCAATAGACCCAGCATGCTGTCTGTTTCAGAACAAAATGGACAGCTGATTTTTAGTTTTGCCAGCTTTATCCAGCTCTGGTGCTCACTGGATTCTGCAAACTATGTGACTAATTATTCTTATTCTGGCCATTTTTGTATGACGTGCTGTAGGTGATACTGGATGTAGTAGCTTTTGGCAGGAGAGCACAGGTAATCTGCTCACACACAATACAGCTTGGCATAATGGCTGTGTACATACCCCCAATCCCACTTGGGGTCCTTGTTCCGTCATCCCAGAATGCTTATCAGCATGTATGGCACTTTAAGGAGTCCTGTGGACTCCCGAGCATGGAAGCGCCGCTGTAAGAAGCCCAATAGATGGACGGAAGTTGGAGGGGGCGGTGCCAGGACAGGTGCAGTTGGCAAAGCTGAGGATAGGCCCCTGTGATATTGAACCGGCAGAGTGCGGTGTGCAACAGCCGGGGGCACGTCAGCAGCGCTCATTGCTGGAGCATAAGGAGGTGAGGAATGCTGCGTTATTTGGGGCTGGCGAGGTGTCATCTCTCTCTTTCTCTATCTCTCTCTCGAAAGAGAGGGAGAAGGGGATATGTATGGAGGGGTTTGGCTGTGTGTGGGGGGGGGGGGGGCTTGGCTGTATGTGGGGGGCATAGTTTTATGTAGGGGGCTTGGTTGTATGTGTGGGGGGCTTGGCTGTATGTGGGGGGATTGGATGTGTGTGTGGGGGGCTTGGATGTGTGTGGGAGGGCATAGCTATATGTGGGGGCTTGGCTGTATGTGTGGGGGGCTTGGCTGTGGAGGGGGCTTGGCTGTGTGTGGGAGGGCATAGCTGTATGTGGGGGGCTTGGCTGTATGTGTGGGGGGCTTGACTGTATGCGGGAGACTTGGCTGTGTGTGGGGGGGGCTTGGCTGTATGTGGGGGGGGCTTGGCTGTGGGTATGAGGGGGCTTGACTGTATGTGGGAGGGCATAGCTGTATGTGGGGAGCTTGGCTGTATGTGTGTGGGGGGGCTTTCACTCTCTTTCACATTCCTTCCTTCTCTCTTGTGTATACCTTACTCCAGGCTTTTTTGTACATTCTTGCTTTCTTGATTCCTCCCCTTTTTCCTGTCCCATCCATCCACCCATCTCTCTCTTATTCTCTTTTCCTTGCATTCCACCAACTCCCTATTTTGTACCTGTTGCTCTGTGTTCCACATTTCCTCCATCTCTTTCACTTTGAGTATGAATGTGTGTATGGCGGTGGGGGGGTGCACTATCCTGCACAGGGCAACATCACATATGTACTGTACAGGTCACATTACTGATTAAATTTGAATTTCTCATTTACAATTATATGTCAAAAGTCCTCATTTTTTGGAACTATTCCCTTATCCTTACAGTCGTCAGTGAGCTCTGTATTAATATCAGCCAAGTGAGATGTCAATACTGTCTCATAAGGTAACAAGCTCTTCCACATGAAGTGGGAGCTCACCGCATGTTAGTGAATTACCCCCTGGCTCTGCGGAGGTGATAACATGGAGAGGCTTCAGATAAGAGGAGGTCTTGTGTCCCCATAGGTGATGCTGAATGTAGTAGCTTTTGGCAGAAGAGCACAGGTAATCCACTCATACACAATACAGTTTGACATAATGGCTGTGTGCATACCCCCAAGTGTCCCGATTTTCGCAGGACAATCCAGCTTGGCTTGGGGCCCTTGTCCTGTCATCCAACACCCATGTGTGTGTATGTGTGGGGGGCTTGGCTGTGTGTGTGTGAGGGGGGGACTTGGCTGTGTGTGTGGGGGAGAGGGTTGATTGTGTGTGTGGGGGAGAGGGTTGGCTGTGTGTGGGGGCGAGCTTGGCTATGTGTGTGTGGAGGCTTGGCTGTATGCAGAGATCACGTATGTAATGTACAGGTCACATTACTGATTAAAGTCAAATTTCTCATTTACAATTATATGTAAAAAGTCCTCATTTTATGGAACTATTCCCTTATCCTTACAGTCGCCAAACGTGAGCTCTGTATTAATATCAGCCAAGTGAGATGTCAATACGTCACATAGGTCAACAAGCTCTTCCACATAAAGTGGGAGCTCACGGCATGTTAGTGAATTACCCCCTGGCTGTGCGGAGGCGATAACATGGAGAGGCTTCAGATAAGAGGAGGTTTTGTGTCCCCATCATAGTGAGTGAGCAGCTATCATGACAGGTGCCCAGGGAGCAGTCAAGAAACGGTGAAGATAAAATACTAAAGTCAAGGGTGGAGGGGTCGGGTGTGACAAATGCTAAGGCTGTACACTTCACGGTTGTAACAAAAAGTGCTTTTATCACCAGGGCTAAATCTTTCCCGCGTGACAGTTGTTAAGGGATTAGAGGGGGAGATTTCATGCATGACAGCACCTACCTTGTGGGCAGTAGACATCTGGAGCCCAGCGATTGCACTCGTAATTATCTCTCGCCCTTTCACAGGTGAAACATTTGAATCCCCCGGGGTATGGCGTCGCTGCAGAGAGGAAATAAAGGCACGGCAACATGAGAAGAGCCGGATGTCTACCGGAAACCTATTTATTTCTTATTGCTGAGAATCTTATAAGTCTTATTATATTGTATTATAAGTCTTATTATATTGACAAAGCAAAACTAGAGGACAAGGCTGGTGTCACACCAGCGAGATTGTGGCAATCGCTGTGTTCAGCACATGGAGGGCTTCTCCACTCACATGTAGGGGAATCGCTAGCGTTGCCCCCTCCGGGCGCTGCTGGCGGGGCTTTTGAAGAGCCCTCTGAGCATTCTGAAGATGCCCGAAGCATAGGTGAAAATAGCCATAGATTACTATGGGCACTGATGCTGTATATGATCAGTGGCGGATTGGGGACAAAAATCAGCTCCGGATTTTACCAGCCCATGGCCGGCCCAAGAGATTTCTGCTGAGGCCCCCAACCATGATGCCGGGGCTATAGCATTGGGGGCTGGGGTTCCTTGGCTTGTGGGACATTTGGGCTGCGTACAGGGGGCTGAGAGGGAGACTAGAGGGACAGGGATTGAATGTGGGTGTTAAAAGAAACAGCCCAACTGGCCCCAAAGCAGTACAGCCCACCGGGCATTGTCTCAGGTCTTCCTATGGCCAGGCCGCCCATGTATATGATCCATTAATGTTATATATGATCCATTAATGTTATATATGATCCAGTATTGGGCCCTTCTGTCCTATGTCTGCCTGTAATGGCTGTCCCAGGAATCTCTCCTCTTCTCCACTCTTAGCCAGCAAGTCTAGGCAGCATAACTGTGCATATCTATGGGTGAGCCTGAGGATATTGAAGCCTTAGTGATCCGACCACCCTCTAGTATATGTACACTGCCATCACTTCAAAGCTCGCAGCAGGTGGGGCGTCTTACTTGATGGATAAAGATAGACGATATCATTCTCTGTAAACTCCCGGGACTGAGCCGTCCTCAGCCAGTCAGCGATGTGGCTGAACAACAGGAACCAGGCCAGCACCGGCCAAGCTTCCATCGCAGAGCCGTGTCCAGTTCATGCGGCCATCAGTGAGCCCATCCTAATCCCTGAAAAAGAAATAAGCTGCATTACATGCGGCCTTATTTATCAAGGGCTAGCGCCAGGTAGTGTCTGACGAGCGCCAGGTACCGCCAGCTAACGGTGGCTACCGAATCAAGTACGGCCGGCGGCGGTCACAATGACGCATTTATCACGCTAAATGAGGCTAGCGCCGGCGAGAGCGTCAGCTAGCGCGGGATTCATCATGTAGCCGACTGCAACGAACAGCGCCGCTGCTAATCCCATCACAGCGACAGGTATGACCTGGCGCTCCCTGGCGTTGTCCAATGCATTTCAATGGAGCAATCTTTAAATAATCATAATTAATTGCTATTAATGTTTTGTTTTGTTTTTTTAATGTCAAAAATTCTGTGACCACTTCTGCAATGTTAGGATTTTTTTTAAAGTCCAAAAAAAAAAAATTAAAAATTGTGCAGAATTGATATTACAGGTCTGATATTCATGTATTCATATTACAAAATGTTTAGAAAAACTTGTATAATTTTTACATTAAAAAAAATGGTTGTTTGGGGGTTAAAAACTACTTTACACACATCGCCGCCAGCGCTCTGGGGTTTAAACAAGGAATTCACAGCGCGAGAAATTTTTGAGCGTGATTTGTTAATGAATCTGCAGCAAGCCGTTCGCTCTGGCCATTCGCTGTCAGGCGCACCCATACAACGCGGAACCTGTGAAACAGCGACCCCTAACCCCGTATTCAACATTACCGCACACCGACTGAGTCGCTGTCAACAAGCAAACCCCGGCCAAGCACAGCGAATACTAGCTGGCGCTGTGAAAATCACGCTACTGGCGCTCATCTGTCGCTACCTGGCGCTATTAATGAATCGGCCTCATGGCTTTCAATTAATCTGTTCATTAAAGCTGATCAAACCCCACCAGTAATGCAAAACCAAATAAGCCAAATTAAGCCTAAATATTATCCTCTACACGGGAGTAAAAAAATAATATGATATATTGTATAGATCAGATTGCCCCACTGGGGGCGGGCATTTTATACACAATGTCAGAGGAGCTTGCACATCAAGATTTGAACAACGGCATGTTCAAATCAGCTTGTCACCCATAATCCTTTGGGAGGAGAGAAATAAATAGCAATTTTCAAAAGTAATGAAAGAGGACCCAGCACTGAAAGATTTAAGCAACGGCCTGTTCAAATTCTTAGCGCTGTCATGGTGCAATCTGGCAATCACTGGTCCTGCCGCTCTAACGCAGCAATCTAGCACTTTGCTAGGGGAAATTGCTGGATCTATTGCTGGGAATGTTGAAGAGACAGGAACAAAACGCATCCAAAAGGGTCACAAAATGTGTTTTTTCGTCTGCTTTAATCGGTGAGGATAGACTTGATTCCTTTCATTTAACTTAGCTGAAAGTAATTTCCAATAATCTACAGCTCCACCTATAAAGTTAAAATAAAGCTTTATACACTCTGAGCAGGATGGAACAGCTGTGACAAAAGCTGAGTTTTTTTTTATTTTTATGGACAGACCCTTTAAAGCAGACCAAAACCAAATCTTTTTGACCAATATCGCCCAAATCTCTCACTCCACTGGCAGTACCTTTATGATAGTTTCACTATTCTGTCTTCTTTCCTTTCCCAGCAATAGATCCATCTGTCTGTCTCAGGCTGCCGGGGGTCTGAGTGACAGGACCGGTGATTGGCGCATTGCAACATGACAGCGCTAATAATCTGAACCGGCCATTGCTTAAAGCGGACACTCTGATTAAGAGTCTATCTTATATGTTTCCCATACCCTATACATACAGATTGCTCACATTAAAATTCATCCTACCTGCATCTACTGCATGTTATGAGCCTTTAAACATCCAAGATGGAGGCTCATGGAGCATCAGGCAGCCTGCAAAGTGACTAAAAACTTAAACTTTATTAATCTTGGGGAATAGTTTCTTAAGAGTTTGGGCTTTTCATTAAATGATGCTGAAGGTCCTCTTTCATTACTTTGAAAATAGCAATTTATTTTTCTTATCCCATAGAAAGGATTATGGGTGACAAGCTAATTTGATTATCGCTGGTGCGTTACAGTCTGCTTTATAGTGACCTTTCATCTGTTTATGTCTTAAAGATCCCAGGCCGGCTGATTTGGGGAATTCTGATTTGGAATGCCCTGCTGTGTGAAACCCTACTGATCGCCTTAATAACTCCCCACAGGCCCACGGCACATTGATGGACCACTACTGCATCCTGAGCACCTTGCAGCTGAGACACGCTTTCACGTCCAGCCATTCAGGTAGGCTGGGGAGCGGAGCGTGCCACTCACCTTTCACTCGGCTGTGCTCTGTCTGTAAACAGAGCTGTATGCCGTGCGTTAATATGTATTATTGAATGAAAGCCTGCGCTTGATCCGTGGGACTGCCGGTATGATGAGTAATGACAGGGTTTCACACAGTGGGGCATCCCAATTTGGGATTCTCCAGGGAAAGAACCAGTCACCAGGATAGTGAAAATCCAGTAAAGCTTACCTTTTCCCCAGTACAATGGTGCATGTGCGGGCTTTCATCCAATCAGAGCCATTTGGCATGACGATGTCATTCGACTTAATTATTTTCATTGCGGAGTGTGAGCCTTTGGGCCTGGGTCAGAATCACGATCGCTGCTGGGGTTACAGCTGCTCTAACTCCCCAGAGCCGTTTGCAGAATTACATTGTCACAGCAAATGGCTCTGATTGGACGAGAGGCTGCGTATGCGTTGTTGGACTGAGATGAGGTGAGCTGTACAATTCGGGATGCCCCCAGGGCACGAAAAAGACCCGCAATAGTTCAATCCCGGAATTTGTTCCGCTTTAAGGGCAGATCAAGACTCAGTGGCCCACTATATATTATCTGAGAACTTCAGGACAGGTACCCTTTAACAATGTGAATGCAGTTGTAACATGCGTATTGTTGGAAAGCTAATATACAAAGGATTAGAAGAATTCCCCTTGAATTTGGACAAGCGGTGGCAATAAATTCATTATTTGCTGAGCAATAATATTGCGCTAAACGCTTGAAAAGGAAATGTGACAGAACAAGGACATCATTCATGTCGAGCGATAATGAGACAACGTTTAATCTCCGAGTAACAGGCGGCGTGTGTGTTGGACTTGGCAGCCATTCACAGGATGTTTTTCCAAATTAAATCCACCTAAAAAGTCCTCCTGACAAAACACCGAACCTGCTAACGGGACGTGTTTATTTGTTTAAATAAAGGAGATTTACCGGCACCAATCCCTCTGTGTTCCGACCATGGCTTTTCGTCCATTGCGGAGACACGACACTGGGGAATTACTGATATACAGAATACAGGACGTGCGGATTATTTTCCAGAGAAAAATACGTTTACACCCTGACCCATGAGGGTGACCTATTGGGTGTTTATGGAGCTCATGTGCTACGGCAGAGCTAGCCGGCTTCTTAGCTGAACCAACATGTTGGAGGAACTATTAAACCCAAATGCATGGACATTAGTGGATACGTTTCAGAACAATGACTCTTACTCAGTGGTGGGTCAGTGGTGTATTTTGGGATTCCTCCCACCAAAGATATTAGCCATGATGGGCAGGCCAGGGCTACCATTGGGAATATTTAAGTCTAGTACAGATCTATTTGGGAAATCTTCTATCCTAATTTCTAAATACACAATGACAGGAAACACAAGATTTACTGCTTTGCTATCTAAGACAGCAGTCACATATTATTGAAGGGTCCCACGCACCTGTTTAAAGACCTTTTTTATAACTCCCCTGAACAACCCTATAGTGTATTGATAAACCCTTTTAAAACTTTATGTGTCACCTGTACCATCAGTGCCAGCCTTACATGGATGTGTAAGACTGCCGGAGAAATCAGATTGTGTGCCTTCCAATAGACCCCCTGACCCTTACTTTGCCATGGTGGTAAGAAGATTGTGTCCCCTACTAGGACAAAACACACTGTTTGCCCCCCCAATGAACCCCCTTACCCCCAAAAAGCAACCCGGCAGAGCCTGAGCTGAGCAGGTGGCGCCCTTGCCCACACCCAGACTAAAATTCTGCCGGTCCATTTGAAAAAAATGTTAATTAAAAAAAAAAAGACTGGTGCCTCATCAGCACCCTTAAGATGACAGCATCCTGTGTGGCCGTCCCATCTGAACACCCCAAAGGCCATGTATACCACGGAACAGCTACTCCTCACTGTCCAACGACCCACCAGTCCCAACCATACTCTCCAAAACCACCCTATACACCACCCTTTATGCAACCCACTTTCTCACCAATACTATCCAAGAGCCTCCTATGCAACCCACTTTCTTACTAATACTATCCAAGAGTCTCCTATGCAACCCACTTTCTCACCAACACTATCCAAGAGTCTCCTATGCAACCCATTTTCTTACCAATACTCTCCAAGAGCCTCCACCAAAAAAGACTGGTGCCCCATCGGCACCCCTAAGATGACAGCATCCAGTGCAGCTGCTTCATCTTAACACCCCAAGGCCATGTATACATGGAACAGCTACTCCTTACCATCCAATGACACACCAGTCCCAACCATACTCTCCAAAACACCTTATACATCAAAATACCTCTCTATGCAACCCACTTTCTCACCAATACTATTCAAGAGCCTCCTATGCAACCCACCTTCTTACCAATACTATCAAAGAGCCTCCTATGCAGCCGATTTTATTATCAATACTATCCAGAGCCTCCACCAAAAAAAAAACTGGTGCCCCATCAGTACGCCTAAGATGACAGTATCCTGTGAGGCCGCTTCATCTGAACACCCCTAAGGCCATGCATACCACGGAACAGCTACTCCTTACCATCCAACAACCCACCAGTCCCAACCATACTCTTCAAAACCACCCTATACATCAACCCACTATGCAACCCACTTTCTCACCAATACTATACAAGAGCCTCCTTATCGAATAATGTGCTTCACTCATACTATCTGGATCCCCAAATCACTGGAAGAGCTTCATAATATGCTGAATCCAACCCATAACAGCCAGTGTACTTGTACTTTCCTCATATCCCTGCTGTGGCCATCTGGCTAAATCGGTTTTGTTTTTTTTCACTCTAGATTGTCCTGTAATTGACCCACCAGATTTCTTAGAGGATGGACACTACAAAATTATTATTATTATAAAATTATATTATCATTATTATTATCTTACCACTAGGTGGCACTTGGAAAGAGACGTTGAAGTTTTATTACATCAAATAAATAAAGGAATTACTTACTGTGTCACTGAATGGGATATCTGGAGTATCCTCCCACCATAGAAAACAATTGATTTCATCTGAGCTTGGAGTCTCGAGGAGTTGAGTAGAACTTGTTATATCCTAGATTTAATAGTCCAGCCATATTCTGAAATACAAATATGTGATAAAGGGTCATACTTCAACACAAACAACATGGCATTGGTTCTAACTCATTAACACCCTACTTCGTACATCTCAATAGAAGACAATTGGGCATCAGATGCAGGTAATTCCATCATGGCTGCTCTCATGAACCCAAAGAGAAATTTAGACTGGACTGTTCCCTAGGGTACATAAAGGCCTTTCCCCACTATGTCATGTCACCACCCACTCGATTCACATGCCAGGTACTTCCTCAGCACCAGCATGCCTCTTCTGTACAAAGCTCCAGGATGCACATCGAGGTTGGGGGATCCGATCTCTGCATTGGGCGAGCCAAATCAGCTACAATGGAGAAGAGGTGAGTATGTTTTTCTTCTTAGTCCAACCTGGATTGTTTATGGCATTATTAAGTATACAAATATGTGATAAAGGGTCATACTTCAGCCCAAAAACATGGCATTGGTTCTAACTCATTAACTCCCTACTAGAAGACTTGACAAACATTTTTGCTGGGCAGTCTTTATGGAAGAAGGAGGTAACGTATGTATTCTGCAGAAATGGTTTTATAGGAAATAATGGCTAGAACCTTCTAGGCTTCTAAACAGCACTTATATTGCTGCAGTACCAGGGACCAGTATTAGGGTCCTTTTCCTTTAAATTAGTTCTAACCCTCCCCATTCCTCAGAACTAGGAACAAACTGGATTGGAGATTAGATTTGAAGTTAAGAGCTTTTTATAAAGTGATGTGACAAGAGATAATAAATGTATCTTGGGGAGAGACATCATCCAGCCTCGAGACAAACTCATCAACATGTCTCACCGACCGGGATGCATTCCTGCTGACTGTGTTCTTGGCAACATCAGCAGACGTCTTCCCGGAGAGGTTTGTGAAACAGAATTCCATGGTGGAGCTCCACGCTGTGGTTAATCCCATAACCAATAAAGTGCTGCTTGTGTTCCAATCAAACCCGCAGCGTCAGCTCCAGCTGTTTGACAGTAGGAACACAATAGCTTTGATAATAAATTGGCTTTGATGTCCCAAGACAAGCTACCATGACCTCTAAAGACCCAACAAGGGTAAAAGTCCAGCCAATATGTTTCTAATGTACACTCATTATCGAGCCCTCAGAAGCCCAAAAATAAACAGAATTTCTTACCATGTTCCTGACCCATTTTTACACCCCATGTGATCACTGACGGCCAATAGGGTTTAAAATAGTTGCAGCGAGAGAAGTGTGCAGGTAGGCTGCAGTTGACGCATCAGAATCTCTTGGAAGGATGAGTATTAAAGCTCAATTTCAGGCCTCCAAATGCTTTTAAAGCAGGATAAAAACCCTTGATGGCTGGCCCTGGAATGTAAAAGACTCTGGGGCCCTCTGCTAGCCTTCCCCTGGGGCATCCAATGGTGGGATGCCCCACTGGGGTCACTGGTAAACTCACCTTTAGCGGCGGCTCCCGCAACGCTGCAGTCGCTGGCCGCCTATTCAGCTTCCCTGTAACTGAATAGGCTCAGGAGCACACATGACCAAATACAAAGCCCGGGGATGCGGCCAGCCAATGATTGCAGCGTCATACAGCAACCTTGAGGTAATCCATCCAACAATCTCAAAGTTGCCCCTGGGCGTGCATTCAGCGGCGGAAAAATGGTTTTATTTAAAAACTAGGCCAATAGCATTGCCCAAGATACTCAAAGAGCAGATGGGGGGCCAGGGGGGACAAAATAAGGCCTCAATGGGGCTGCGGTAACCACAGCAGTAACTGCAACATAGACATGTGACAGCATAGACTGATGCACAGATGTAGTCATTCGTTTTCAGACAGAGCTATAGCACTAACACCTGGCCTGTTGGTGGCCCTAGAGGTGGCCCTGGACTGGTTAGAGGGACAGTCCAGTCTAAACAGCTCTTTTGGTTCCTGGAAGCAGCCATGATTGGATTACTGCTGTTGCCAGCCTATTACCTTCTATTAAGAGGAGAATGGAAGGGGGAGTTCTTTGTCTCATACACCTCGAAAGAAGACAATGAGGCAGCAGATGCAGGTAATTCCATCATGGCTGCTCTCATGAACCACAAGAGTAATTTAGACTGGCGTGTTCCCTAGAGTAGATAAAAGCCTTCGCCCACTATATCATGTCACCACCCACTTGATTCACATGGCAGATAGTGCCTCAGCACCAGCACGCCTCCTCTGTACAAAGCTCCAGGATGCACATGAAGGTCGGGGGATCTGATCTTTGCATTGGCAGAGCCAAACCAGCTACAGTGGAGAAGAGGTGAGTATGTTTTTCTTCTTAGTCCAGCCTGGACTGTTTATGGCATTATTTTGTAACAAAAATCTAACGTTGTAGAATATAGTAAACCATAAATAGAAAAAGTAAAACAGGTAAAAGAAGTGAAGAAAGTAACGATAAATGACATAGTAACATGAGGAATCCTGGGAAAGGGCACACTATTTCTTCCCCTGACAGCCGCCCCATCTTGTCTTGTTGCCGCTCGGCTCTGTCCTTTGGACCCGGAGCAAAAAGAGCCTGGAAACCTAACAATCAGGCCTCAATTAAAGACGCATAATTAAGAGTCAAACACGATCAGCGTACCAATTAATCTTGTGACTGTGGAAATGTGGCACCAGACCATAATGACACATTGATCTGGAGGCACCATCAGCTCTCGTGTTGTTTGCTCAGTCTACAGTTTAGCATCTCTGACAGGCCGCCATCACGTAGAAGAGATTAGAGCGCCTACTTCTGTTTATATTGTCATTAACTGAGTCATATTTAGCAGAGAATTACCGCAGTTCCCCTCAAATTTCAGTACACAGAGTTCCTCATTCGAAATTGGATGCAGACACCCAATGCTGGACGTGCGCCACCTTAAGGAACCCTAATAGGCACCTAACACCAATATGAACAGTAAATCCCTTATTATAAAAATCAAAGCAACCGAGAGCGATATCTCCAATACCGACATACATCCACCACATCTCGTCAATGTCATCCTGAGCCTGGGTGTATTTTAAAGCAAATAGAAAAATCAATAAAGCACTTTTACACCCCATAAAATCCCCAAAACATGCTAGAAAGACGCGTTTCATGCTACGCACCAGTGAACATTCAGCCTCGCCATAGAGCTTCTAAAAATGCGCAATAGCCAATGGTGTGGGGGAGAAAATGTTTCTCTCTCTAAAATATATATATATATCCTGCAAATCCTACCTGTTCCTCGTTCCAACGGCGAATGCGCGGGCCGCCGACGCCTCTCGCGCATCCCTCTAGCAGGGCACGCACCTGCGCCGCCCATTCACACGGCCTGTAAGAGGGACGCGCGAGAGGCGGCGGCGGGCGCTCTCACCTTGTCCGTCGACGGACCTCGCTTGTCCGTCGGCGGTGATTGGTGGAGCGAGTCACGTGGGAGCGGGGTCAGGTGAATTTTTGGGGCTTTCTGGGGGGTTTCACACAGGAGGGCACCCCCGATCGGGGTGCCCCGTGGAAGTGGACCAACACCCAGGATAGTGAAAATCCTGGGTGTTGGTCCACTTTAACACCCTACTTCGTACATCTCAATAGAAGACAATTGGGCAGCAGATTCAGGTAATTCCATCATGGCTGCTCTCATAAACCCAAAGAGTAATTTAGACTGGAATGTTCCCTAGGGTACTGCCTCAGCACCAGCACACCTCCTCTGTACAAAGCTCCAGGATGCACATGGAGGTTGGGGAATCCGATCTCTGAATTGGCCGAACCAAACCAGCTACAATGGAGAAGAGGTGAGTATGTTTTTCTTCATAGTCCAGCCTGGATTGTATATGACATTATTCAGTATACAAATATGTGATAAAGGATCATACTTCAGCCCAAAAACATGGCATTGGTTCTAACTCATTAACTCCCTACTAGAACAAAAAGTTTTGCTGAGCAGTCTTTATGAAAGAAGGAGGTATGTATTCTGCAGAAATGACTCATAGGAAATAATGTCTAGAACCTTCTAGGCTTCTAAACAGCACTTCTATTGCTGCAGTACCAGGGACCAGTATTAGAATCCTTTTTCTTTAAATTAGTTCTAACCCTCCCCATTCATCAGAACTAGGAACAAACTGGGTTGGAGATCAGTTATTGGTTTTTATTTATCATTAGTGAACGAAGAAAAGAGAATGTGGAACTGTGCTGTTACCCATGCCCTACTTATTTTATATTGACACGTTACTTATATACCTTACCTTAGTATGTCAATCATCATTATTTTAATATTATAAGTATTAGTATTATGTTTTCTACCTACACACACTTGCAGGTTCAGATTTGGCAACCAACTTTGCGTAATTTCCAAGACAGGTCCCAAGTGCTAATTATTTATCTATACAGTTTGTTTGTTTTTTGTTGCTTTTCAGGAACCATATTTGTCATTGACATATCTGACATGGCCGGCAAAGGCTTCATTCTTTCTCCTGTGGTCACACATGGTAATCTATTTAGTCATGGTGCAGCTCATTCGGCATGAATAACAATTAGCGCAACACTGGACAGATGCTGTAATAGAACAAGAGCCGCGTACACTAATAATAGAACAAAATACTTTTGTGCATTACAATTACTGAAAGCCAATGATTAAAATTGGCTTACAGAGACTTACCCCCCCCCCCCCCCTAAAAAAATGTCTGATCCACAATGTCTCCTGCTAGTGGAGCATGTTGTGTGTCCCTGAACTATAATAATCTCTCAACCCAAAATATGGCCGCGTCAACAACAGCAGAAGCAACGCTCAGCCGCCACATGACGCGGATCACTCCAAAACGTCTCAGATTCCAAATCCCAAAGAAAGAAATTGGAAATATTTAAAAAGAGCAGCTGTCTGAGACTAGGGGAAGATACTGAGCCGTAAAACACCCCAGGGGGAGGTGAAAGGGCATAGTGTATTTTAAGGACTTAAATGCACTAGAATATCGATAAAGATTATGTATATTTTGGTACAGCCAACTAATGAGGGCCAAACTAAAAGCAGCATAATAAGGATCACAGGCACTAATATTAAAAAATTGTGTAACACAACCAGTAATACAAGAACCACAACGACCAAAACAAGCCATGCCCAATGACAACCTCTTCTAATAAAGATGTAACGGAGAGCAGATGACACGCTGTAAACTGTAACAGGGCTAAAGGTATAAAAAGCTCAGCTGGGATGTCAGACACACATTCTTTTCATGATTGTTTTAGGGGATCTAAAGCAAAATAAAACATCTAAAATATGTATACACATGCTAGATACCATAGCTAGAGAGCTCTTTTCTTTTCTTGTAAGATATTGCTTATCTTGTAAGATAGAAGTTAGTTTTCCGTTGCTCATGAAACCAATCATTTTTTAAAGATCTCTTTTAAGAGGAAATGTCTGGGAGTATTAAGCCACATAAGTTAAAGGAAAGGGACCATGAGTTCTAAAGCTGTACCCTCACCATGCAGCCTCTGCAAGATGGCTGAGGCCAGCGCTGGAATCACCCAGGGAATGAGGTGGACATACCGTATTTTGGTACACAGACTTGCTGGTCCTCTTGGCATTGACCAGAGAATATTGCAATTTGGGTGTGCCCCAGGCACTGATCCAAGGCCACTATCATGACAATACAGGAGGTTCAAGACTGACAGAGTGTTTCAGTTTGTCTCTTTCTGTGGGTAGATAGGTGATCAATACTTTCTTGAAAACATTTTGGGAGTTATGTGTGATTCCTGAGATGGTTTCCCACCCCTACTGACCTCCCGAATGAATAGATTTTACTAACCTGTTCCTGTTCAAGCCACTGGTACCAACACTGGAGCTTTGGCAACCCCAAGATTGGTCACTTGTATTGATGCCCCACCACTCCACACTGCTACCACAGGCTGGACAATGTATTAACTAAGATACTGTAAGTCAAATTTGTGTCTCAGGATTGGTCTTGAAGCTTTAACTAGGACTTTGTGTAGGATGCTAAGCAATTTGATACACAGAACATAAAACTTTCCATTACTCACCATTACTCGTGATCAAGAACCAAGTAATAACTCTACATTGACCTTGGGTAAAACAATATTATCTGATTTAATTATCAGCATGTAAAATATCTGCTATTAGCTGAGAACAGCAGGAACAGGGAAGATTTCCCCTCTGCTCTACAGGAAGAACATAAATCCACATTAAGAAAACAAAACATACTCAACAATGCAAGCAGCTACAGGGTATCTAGAAGATCTACATGGTCTAGTGGTTTTAAGGACAGCTCCACCCAAAAGATAGCACTAGTTAGCAGGAGGTGAGATATATTACAAATATGGAAAGTAAGATTGAAAAGGGTGAAAAGGGTTATTCTTACTGTAAGGATGGGCAGTTATTGGATTCAGTCTTAGGATTGCCCTATGCAGTTAATTAGTTGGGAAAATAATAATAAAAAAGCATCCAGACTTTTTTTCAGTGAGGACTGCATTTTTGCCCAAATCCGGATTCCTGGGGGTGTAGGTTAAAAATTGCCTGTTCATTTTCCACTTTAGGTCCTCTCACAGAAGTCACTGCTTTACTATAAGAATGAAAAGTAAACACGTGGAGGCCAATTTATCACTAGTACCTCATAGTGGCACCTGAGTGTCGCTATTAGCGCCTCAGCCACAATGCCAGCCACAGGCAGACAGTGCTGTTAGTGTTCTGCGCTGTGGGCTACTCGTGGCGCTGTGCCTTGTTTTTTTTTTTTTTAATGGAGCTATCAATAGGTAGCGCCGATGGGAGCACCAAAAATAATTTGTATTTAACATGTAACGCTGTGAAACCACGATCCTCAGGCATACAGCTCCATGTGTGATACCAAAAAAGGCTTTAACAGGGGATGGCTGCACAATGACCAAGCGAAAACACTTGGAATGACGTGGGGGACATACAAATAATATGTCACATGATTGGCAGGCATGAAAACGCAAGTTAGCAGAAGGTAACATAAGTACATCATTCAGAACAGGCCAGGGATCCTGTGTCACTAAATTGAGCGTAAAATAACGCTAACCAGAAGTCACCAAAAAAACGGGACTGGAATGGCTAATTAAAGTCTATGGGAGAATGACACTGGGCGTCTGATGTGATATGGCACTTGATACATGGAACGCGACATGATGCTAGGAGAGACGCTAATGTCTTTTTGCATCATAAATATGACTTGCTGGCGGTGCTCACGAAAAAACAACTGTCATCATGTGTCGCTACGTGGCGTTAGCGTTTCTTAAATAAACCCTCAGGTCTGCTGGGAACAAGGGGGAGAGGAGATAGGAAAAGGTTTACTGAGATACCTTTGCTCTACAGATCTAGAGAGAAGAAGAAGGATTTAAAGTGGACCAAAACCCAGGATAGTCAAAAGTTTTGACTATCATGGGTTTTGTTCCTTTCCCTGGGGGCACCATGATCGGGGTGCTGTTAGAATCGCTCACCAGATTCGCTTTCATAAATGTGGTTTTGCCTACAGCGCCCAGCGTTCACCAGACGCTGCCTGCCGCTATGAGGCACAACCTGGCGCTATCCCTTCTTGAATAACCCCCTTAGATTTTATTATGTTTGCTTTTCTTTCTCTTTTTTTTTTTGTTAAGGACGCCCTTCCCACTCACCACATTGGTATCAATGTCCTAACTTTTCTCAATAGAATCAGGCGGCCTGTGCTATTTTCAGTCGGGGGCTGAGCTGCCAGCTGCGTTCGAGTAAAGGTATGGTGTGAAAACCTCGGCAGGGACGATGTGGAGCCAGTGTGGCTCGCATTGTGTAGCTAACATGGCTGACTGATCACACTTTTCAAACATGACATTTGTCTCGCAAAAATACAAAGCCAACCACAATGAAACCATTGGTGAGTCACTGGAGGAGTGCAGACAAAGGAGGCCGAAAACCTCTGACAGAATCAAGGCAAGCAGTGCTAGAAGTTGGAGAACCTAATAAAAAGCTGTATCATGTGTTGTTTCACAAACCTGAAAGGTTAGGTACACATTATAAATGTTTTGAACCTAAAGAAAATGGCCCCTTATGGACAAGAAGGTATCTTCACAACTACTTGTTATGCCTTGCTAAACTCACTGGCTTCTTTTCAGGCATAGGCCCGAGCATCATGACACATAGGCCCTTATTTATGAAGGAATAGCGACAGGTAGCGACTGGTGAGCGGCCGGTAATGACGGGCCCCGCCACGAGAACGGCGGCTCCCCACCACAATCACACATTTATCAAGCCAATCCTGCTTAGCGACTGAGATAGCGCCATATAGCCACTCATTCATCATTATTCCAGCCTCAGCCCACAGCGCCAGTGTCCGACCTTGAACAGCGACAGATATGACCTCTCGCTACCTGGCGCTCTCCAATGCATTTCAATTGAACAATCTTTAAATATTCATAATTAATTGTTATTAATTGTTTTTTTTTTTTTAAATGTGAAAAATTCGGTGACCACTTCAGCCATTTTAGATAATTTTTTTAAGGTAAAAAAAAAAAAAATAGTGCACATTCCATGAACACATCACACACTATATTAGTTACTACACACAAGGGAATTACACACATTGGACACCCCAGTGAATAAATACTATATTAGTGACTACACACAGGTGAATGACACACTAAGGAGCAGTGAAGTGCACACATGCCCGGAGCGGTGGGCAGCTCTAAACTCAGCGCCCGGGGAGCAATTGGGGGTTAGGTGCCTTGCTCAAGAGCACTTCAGTCATGTCCCATGGCTGGGAATCGAAGCTGTCACCTTCCGGCCACAAGTCCACTTCCCTTACCTCTAGGTACCCCTCCCGCCACAGCCCACACCCCTGCCCACAGCTATGATGCTGAGGCTATGCATTGGGGCAAACATGTGTCAGGTTTTTATGACAGGGAGGTACAATGGGGCAGGGTCCCGGGCTTGGGGGAGACTACAGGGGCAGGAATTGGGTGAGAATGTTAAAGGCAGCAACCCAAAAAGCCCCCCAAACCCCCAAATACTTGCTGGGACCTGCTTACTTTTAGGTCTTCCACAAGTCTGAGTTGGGAAAGGCTGCCAATGTTTCATAGCAATAAGATGGTGTAGGCAGAGTTCCCAGAGTAGGTCTAAGAGAATAGACAAAAATCAAGACATAAGCTTATACCATAGCCAAGGCTAAAAGAATAAGTAAGGACTGATATATATATATTTCTTTCTTTAGCACACATAGGTAATTAAGATCCTTTCAGCTACTTGTAAATCACTAGCAAATATGTCTGTTTTGACCACTCAGAATAAGTATTGCACTTCACAATAAAGGGTAAGCAAGACCAAAAAACAAAGCATGGTGAGGAAAGGTGGAGATGAACATGGTATAAAGACATACATAGGTCCATTTTTAGGACCATGTCTGGCCCGTAACCATAACAAGACCTGTAAACCTATCTATAGCTTGTTTTTGGTCCTGAGTGTATTATCCCGATGTTTTGTGACTGATACTATGATGACTTTCACATACAGTTGTCATAGTCAATGTTACATCAGACAGGTCTAAAGCAAATGTCTCTGAACACTATTTAGGAACACCTCCTAATCTCAAAACACATCTGTATCCAAATCCAACCTAATATGTAACGCAGATAATAACCCAAGCAGAGGAATACCAGAACCACTATAGGCCATGAGGTGACCAGAGTTTATGTCTGTGTTCAGAGACAGATGCCTCATAAGACCGCACCAACCCCACTCGCCATTCTCCCAAATTTTGGTGAAATTATTTCAGGGTTACCTTGTGTCACAATGTAAGATTGATATTCATTTGGTATAAAGAGTATAATAGACTGAGGGGCTGAAGAACTTTTGTGCGTTGATCTGGGAACATTATATGGCTTGAGGAAGTAAGGTTTTGGGCTAAGGGAGACATCTTATAGACAGCACTGGCACTGAGGCGCATACCTATCAAATTTTCATGGTGGGAAAAAGGGACATTTGTTAAAACAGGCCACGCCCTCTCATTGGGGACAAATAAGAGAAATGTAACAGTTAAAACAATACAAACGCAAAAATAGGCAAATGAATTATTTATTGATGCAGATCTGCATGTTACACCTCATGGAGAGACACATTAGAACAACGAGGGGCAGCGGGGCACAGACTCAAAAGAGGGACAGTCCCTCCAAATCAGGGACAGTTGGGAGGTATGATGTCTATATTATAAATTATGAAGGTATTCCTTTGTCTATAGGGGCAGACATGTACAAAGCTGTCCCTGTCTGTGCTATATAATTTTTTTTATTAAAATTCAAGTGAATGTCACAAGATAAATTACCAGGTGAGAGGAAAGGTGATGGCTTGTCAGAGTCAGCCATGACAGAGCTGCTGAAAAAAGACAAGCGTCTTATGTAAGCAGCTAGAACAAGGGATCATCACAGGCGCTGAGGCTTTGTGGTTTCCATTATGATGGATATTCATGCTCGACCTGTGTCTGCTTGTCATCTGCGCCGTAATGAGACATCGCCACAAATTCAGCATCACCCTGGGTAACATGACGAGCCAGGCAGACGATACCTGCATGGAACTGCCCGACATTAAATCATAACAAATGTCTGCTAATTACATTAATATATTGGCATATAAAGTTATGAACACAGCCAAACCCAGATCTATAAGCAAAGACATGGTAATGTTTTACAGTAAAGGCTTTTACACATCCATGGATTGTATTTGTTCAACTGATCCAGTTTAAGTCAATAAAATAAAAACAGATATATAGGTAGTAGATACAAAACGTTAGAGCTTATATACATTTATATATGCAAGTTTATTGTAATAATACACAGGGCATTATATGTTAGGCGTGCCAGCAATGCAATAAACACACAATGATCGAGTTGTACACTAGGAGTATGGCCCTGCCCTTGTTAGCTTACAAACTAAAGGTGCATCTCAATTTGAGATGACCCACATTGTGTAACTCAACTTATACAAACCTTGTTCTGGGATCCCATGGCGTGTATAAAGCTCTCCAGGGGCATCCCTGCTCTGACCACTGCAGGGGGACGTTGGCGATGAAAAGAACAGCAATGTACTGTGGAATCCAAGAACAAGGTGAGTATATGGTGAACGGGGGGGGGGGGCGTAGTACAGGGGGTTGTTCATACTGGGCATCACTAATCGGGATTCTTAAAAGTGTCCAAAATGCTGGAGATTTCCAAGTATTGGTAATATCTTTAGTATACATGGATTTGTATTTATAGAGCCTGTATAGGTAGTAACAGGTAATTTAAGTAAAACCCTATAAAAAGAGATGAGAACCATTGATCTGAACAGAGAGGAACAGAACACAGTGATATTGAGGTGTAATTACAGTAAATGGCCACTGGAGTGTAGTATAAGATCAGGGATAGAATTAGATCAGAAATAGAGAAGACAGTAGATATAGTTAGAAAGTGTAAATTGTAAGCTCTTGTGAAGGGGCTAATGGTTTTGAAGGGAAACCAGCAGAGGGCATAAAAGGGACCACTGATAGAGAGAAGGCAGGATCCCCAGTGTACGCTGATAGAGAAAGGGTATAGTGATGTTAAAGTGGATTATAACCCATGTGGTTCGCCCGCTAGCCTAACCCCGGTGTATCCTATAGTGGAATGCTTGGCTGTGTGTGAAACCCCCCAGGGTCCGGTATACTCGCCCTTAGCGGGCGGCTCCCGTGATGCTGAAATCGCTGGTGCCACATCCCTGGCTTTCCTGTAGCTGCGCCCAGCCTATCTGACTGATTGGGCCAGCGCTCCCAGAATGAAAGCCGGAGATACAGGCAGCCGAGGTTAGTGCATCACCCGGCACCTTTGCTGGTCACCGGCACTTCAGCCAATCGGCTAACTCAAAAGGTCATGGCCTCGGCAGTGGAAACCCCTGTTTTTTTCAAAAACTGGCAACCAATCAGCAGGCAACATCGCCCAGCTACTTGGATGAGGGGGTGCCGGGATGTTAAACGGAGCACCCAAAGATGGGAGTTTCTGTTTTAATGCTTTAAAGGAGGACTAATTGCAAGAATTACGAGCCTGTGTGGGAAGCTGCCTATGAAGGATATAACTGAATTGGATGAATTGCCTGACTTGAACCTGTCTATAAAAGAAATCAGTAAACTGTGCCATCTCAACCCAGCCTGCTCTAACGCACATTCCACTACCAGATTGCGTATATAACGTATTGATATGTAGAGGGTAATTTAAGTAGGGATAGCGTCACGTAGTGCTTCGTAGTGGCAGACAGCGCCATGTAGCGTGAAATGTATTACTAGAAGCGGCTCAGCGTAAAGCGCCGGCGCTCTAGGTTTAAGAGCGCCACGTATTACCTTTCGCTCAGTGTCGCTCTCCCATACATTTCAATGGGGTTTCCCTTTTTTTTGTTTAATTAGCGTGTTTGATAATTACATTTATTTTTTTTTGCTCAAATCATTGTGTGACCTCTCCTGGCTGCAAACAAACATTTTTATAATATTTTTTGACTTTTTATGCAGAATTCTATTTACAGGTCTGGCACTAAAGTGTTATTGTCCCAGTGTTAAAACAATTTCATTCCATGTCTTTTCGCTTTGTTACTGGTGGATATGTGTTCAAAAACAGACTTTAATCACACAGCGTCTGGCGATCTATGCTACAGCGCCCAGCTTTAGAGTGCCGACGCTGTGTGTGTCTAGTGTTTTGTTACACATGTTGTGGAGCGCCGAGTGCCGGATGCACTGAGCTGGCGCTACCTATCGCTCGCTGCAGCACTGTACTGTTGTTAGAGCACCCAACACACATTATATTCATCAATGGTATTATAGCTATCCTGCAGCCTATGTCAAATTGATGACAAAAGGTCACTCCTGTATCCAAGAATATACAATCTATGAATAAAGTACACTGTGTATAAATATTAAATAAAGAAGTATCTCTATTTGGGATGCCCCACAGTGTATAACTCCCCTCGGGTCACCTACTACTAACTTTGTTCTGAGATCCCACGGAGTATATGAAGCTTTCTAGGGGCATCCCTGATCTGAGCCTTCCTGGGACTTCTATACTTTGGCCCTTATTTAACAAGGGATAGCGCCAGGTAGCGAATGGTGAGCGAACGGTAATGACGCTCACCGCCACGAGAACGCCGGCTCCCCTCCGCAATCACACATTTATCAAGCCGATCCTGCTTAGCGACTGACAGAGCGCCAGATAGCGAATCATTCATCATTATTCCAGCCTCACCCCACAGCGCCAGCGAGCGACCTTGAACAGCGACAGGTATGACCTCTCGCTACCTGGCACTCTCCAATGCATTTCAATGGAGCATTCTTTAAATATTCATAATTAATTGCTATTAATGTTTTTTTTTTTTCAAAAATTCTGTGACCACTTCTGCAATGTTAGATATTTTTTTTAAGGTTAAAAAAAAAAAAAAAAAAATTGTGCAGAATTGATATTACAGGTCTGATATTAATGTATTCATATTACAAAATGTTTTGAAAAACATGTTTTTTTTCTTTCCAAAAATATGGTTGTTTGGGGGTTAAAAAACTACTTTTAACCCATCGCCGCCAGCGCTCTGGGGTTTAAATAAGCATTTCACAGCGCGAGAATTTTTGGAGCGTGATTTGTTAATGAATATGCTGGGAGCCGTTCGCTATGGCCATTCGCTGTCATGCACTCCCATACAGCGCGGAACCTGTCAAACAGCGACTCCTAACCCCGTATTCAACATTACCGCACACCGACTGAGTCGCTGTCAACAGCCGAACAACGGCCAAGCACAGCGAATACTAGCGTGCGCTGTGAAAATAACGCTACTGTCGCTCATCTGTCGCTACCTGGCGCTATTAATGAATCGGCCTCCCCGTACTTGGTTGGCCGTGATAACTCCATCAGCATCTCTCCAGTTTTCTAAGCACTGGCCATAATGTTTCCATACTACAAAACAGATTCAGAAAACACATCCAAGACTAGAAAATGCAAATGGAGAAGAGTTGTTCCATTCAATAGTTAGATTGATATGGAAATCCAACATATCTGAAACCCCAGCCCTCCTGACCTCATGGGACATGTTACTGCGTCACCCTATAGATGCCCTGTAGCTAAACAGCTTAACCCATTCCTGAATTCTAGAATGAGATTTGTGGCCTGTTTCTCTCTCTAGCTGACATGACAGGTAAGTTCAGTTCTTTCTGATGCTAATTGTAGGAGGGGAGCCACATTAGGCTGAACAATGGCGGGTGTTGCCCTGACCTTATCTGTGTATCGGGAGCTTGCAGTCAGCCATAGTGTAGCTGGGAGGGGACACGCACGGGTAATTGAGGGGTGGTGATCACACCTCATCACAAAACACTTAAACACTACACAAAGCCAGTCGCAAGCAAACTCTGGCCTCAAGACATCTAACCGCTTGTGTCTAGAAAATGTCAAGAAGCGGTATAAATATTCAGGGGTCAAGGTAAACGTGAACAGGATGCGCCATGTGCAAGAGAGGTGGTGAAAGTGGCGCTGTTCCCTATACTGCTGATAAAGCACAGAGAACGGGGGTTATCCAAATGATTTAGGATTCCTTTGTCAGAGCTTTTCGCACATAGCACACGCGTGAAAATCCGTTGTGCGTATGATGGGCCAGTTCTGCATGTGAGGTGCAAATTGTTTCTAAAGAAGAACAACACACGGGAATGTCACCTGTGTGTGTTCCTGTGTGTTGTTCCTTTGTGTGGCGGCATCCCAAATTGGGATGCCCGGCTGTGTCGCCCCATACCAGGGGCATAGCTAGGGCAGGCACGTTCCCCAGGTGCAGCAGGTCAGGGGGCGCCAAAGGGGGGCCTGAGCACAGGATGGGGGCACCATTTCACCATTTCAAATCTTTGCCCTGGGTGCCAGAAAGTCTAGCTACTCCTCTGCCCCATACATTCACCTTCCTTCCACTCCCACAGTGCGCTCGCCGTCACACAGCTCCCTATGGCACCGCTGACGGCTAAGCCACCTGGACAAGCGCCGCCAAAGGGAGCCAGTGGGTCAATCAGAAAGGCCGGACGTGGCCGAGAGCACGGCTAAAGGGGAGCGGGGATGCGGTTGCCGCACAGGGACACAGCGAGGGCTCAGAAGAAAGGGAGTGGATCTGGGCATCTGGGGGATTTCAAACTGTGGGGCATCCCAATTTAGGAAGCCCCAATGACAAGATGCCCCAGGAGTCTTTTAGACTCCAAAGCTTCGGAAGTTCCTCTTTAAAGTGGACCGAAACCCAGGATTTTGACTATCCTGGGTTTTGGTCCACTTCGGTGGGGCACCCCGCTGTCTGAAACCCCCCCAAAAGCCCAGAAACACTCACCTCACCACGCTCCCACGTGACCGCTCCAGCCAATCACAGCGCTCAGAGCCGCTGTGGTATGCGCGTCCAAGGCCGCTTGGACGCGCATAGCAGCTCAGCGGCTCTGAGCACTGGAGGCCGCATCTCTGTTAGAGGGAAGCGCGCCTGCGCCGGCCATTCACAAACGGTCGGCGCGGTTCTTAAAAAAAAATCACAAATAATTCTGTGACCTCTGCTGGCATTGAAATAGCAGTTTTTTTCATATTTTTTTAATTTTTTATATATTTCCTCATAAATGACATTACAGGTCTGGCATTAAAGTGTTCATGTTACAATGTTGCTACAATGTAATTCCATAAGTTTTTGCTTTGTTACTAGTTGATAGATGCTGAAAAACAGACTTTAAACACACCGCCTCCTGCGCTCTGGGCTACAAACAAGTATTTTTCAGCGCCAGAGATTTGTGAGGCTGTTTTTTTGCTGAATATGGTGTGAGTCGGTCGCTATGAGCAGTCGCTAACATGCGCTCCCATACAGCGCTGTACTGGTCAAATAGCGATTCCTCACAATGTATTGTATGTATTTAACATTACTGAACAGCGACTGAGTCGCAATAAAGTAGCGACTCACGGCCGAGCACTGCGACTACTAGCGGGCGCTCTGAAAATGCCTGCTACAGACGCTCATCTGTCGCTACCTGCCGCTAATGATGAATCATCCTCATAGCTTCTTGGATGGCTATCTTAAATTCTTAAAGACCAAAACCCACAGGGAACGGCCCAGGAATCTATAGGACCCCCGTGGGTCATCCTAAATCAGGATGCCCGCTGTGTGAAACCCCCCAGGTTGGCCCATACACTTACCTTGTTTCCTGGACCAACGGCGCATGCGCGAGCCACGCCCGCTTCTCCGCTATCCCTCTAGCAGGGTGTATGCCCGCGCCAGGCATTTGTGAATGGCTGGCACAGGCATGCTCCCTGTTATGAGGGCAGCGGGGGATGTGGCTGTCAGCGCGCTTAGACGATGTGACATCAGCGGCTCTGAGCGCGCTGATTGGATGAGCGGCCGCACATGCACTGTAGGACCGGAAAGAGGTGAGTTGGCTTCGGCGATCTGGGGGGCTTTTACACAATGGTGGGAAAGGACCAAAATAGTCGAAGTCCTGGGTTTTGGTCCACTTTAAATTGGAACAAAAAACAGCAGTGTCTAGCTTGGAATCTATATGATTCCAGTTCCAGCCGCTGACTCTACCCCGATTTGGGATGCCCCACTGTGTGAAACCCCCCAGTTTGCCCATAAACACTCACCTTTCCCCACTCCAGCGGCCACCGTGATGCCCCCGGGAAACAGAACAAGACCGGGAAAGTGAAAATCCTAGTTGTTATCACTACAGATACATACCAACTTTTAAGGCAGGGACAGTTGGTAAATTAAGCCACACCTCCTTATTGAGGGATAGATAGGAAATAGGTTGTAACAGTTACAACAATATAAACACTTTGAATAAGCAAATGAAGCATTTATTGATGCAGATCTGTACCTCAAAGAAGGGCAAATGAGATCAATGAGGGACAGGGGGACAAAGACTCAAAAGCAGGACAGTCCCTCCAACTGAGAGACAGTTGGGAGGTGTGCAGATACACTGATTTGATCTGGACCCCGTCTCTAATATTTGCAGGCCACTCCACACCTCTAGCCACAATAGTCAAACCTGATCAAGGCTTTATTTTTCCACCAGGCATTCCCAGCTCCCCTCTTAAATGACAAGCAACACAGGAATGTTATCTTCTGCCCTTCTCATAACCTGGTAATGAAAATCAATTGGCTTAATGACGGGGCACAACTATTTAACCCACACAAATGTAAATGGTTTCCTAGATAGGGCTAAACATGCCATTAGATAAACTCTCCTAATCACCACCTGAGAGGGACTATTGTCCAACATCTCACCTGCCAGGCTCCACACAAAGGAGGCAAATCCTCCAGATCAGTGTAGGTGTGACTGAACCAAGCACCAGCCATGATGCTGGATTATCATAAGAAAGAACTTTATCTGGAGACTGAATAGACCCTGACAAGTCTCTAATCTGAAGACCCATAAATTAACCCCTATCACTTCTACTACACTTGGTCTTTTTGGAGTTTGTATAAGCAACACCACAATACATGTGTTTAGTTGTTCACTGCAACAAACAAAGGTCCGGTGTGGGCAAGCCAGTTTATGTTCCTGCATTGTGAAAAAAATCCCTGGCCCCTGTGCTACAGTCTTTACTGTCCTAGAAAATCCCTCAAGCTCTCCTCCCACACACCTGCCAGCAAGTGCTGCCACCAGCTGCTGGCCCCAATGTTTCTCCAGCATGAGGAACCAAACAGCCATCTATGGGCTCCACCAGTCTCAATCATTCCAACCCTTGTGTTAGCCATGACAGACATAACCACCACCATTGCAATTGGGTCCTTAAGGGGTTGATTTAGAGCCAGGTGAAAATTCTCACTCCTTTTTTAGGAAAGAAAACTGCCATTCTTTTCTACTGGGTGTAAATTCTCACCTGGCTCCGATTCAGCCCCTAGGTAGACAATGAAACTCAATGTCAGTTTTCTCTCCCAAAAAAGGAGTGAGGGTTCTCACCTGCCTCTAAAATAAACCCCTATATGGTAATAGTAATATAATGACTACAAGTAGCCGTAGACAATTAAGATGATAAAAAACCATGCTAGAAAGTCTATTAAGGCAATTTATTGACTTAAAGTGGACCAAAACCTAGGATTTTGACTATCCTGGGTTTTGGTCCATGCCCCCGGGTCACCCTGATCGGGGTGATCCGCTGTGTGAAATTCGTCAGGCCCGAACAAACTCACCTCTTCCCGGTCCTACAGCGCATACGCGGCTGCTCGTCCAATCAGTGTGCTTGAATCCACTCGAGCCCCTTCATCCAGGAGCTCATCTAATACGAGCGGATCTTAGCGTGCTGGTGGCCACATGCCCCACTACCCTCTAACAGGGAGCGTGACTGTCCGACTATTCACAAATGCACACGCCCTACTAGAGGGATAGCGGGAATGCGTCCGCAGCTCGTGCATGCGTAGTTGGACCGGGAAAGAAAGTTAGAGGCCGATTCATTAATAGCAGCAGGTAGCGACAGTTGAGCGACTGTAGCAGTATTTTCACAGCGCCCGCTAGTAGTCGCTGTGCTTGGCCGTTGTTCGGTTGTTGACAGCGACTCAGTCGGTGTGCGGTAATGTTGAATATTGGGTGAGGATTCGCTATTTGACAGGTTCCGCGCTGTATGGCAGCGCATGATAGCGAATGGCTAGAGCGAACGGCTCCCACCATATTCATTAACAAATCACGCTCAAAAAATTCTCGCGCTGTGAAATGCATGTTTAAACCCCAGAGCGCTGGCGGCGATGGGTTAAAAGTAGTTTTTTAACCCCCAAACAACCATATTTTTGGAAACCAAAAAAAACAAGTATTTAAAAACATTTTGTAATATGAATACATTAATATCAGACCTGTAATATCAATTCTGCACAAATTTTTTTTTTTTACCTTAAAAAAAAAAATAACATTGCAGAAGTGGTCACAGAATTTTTGACATTTAAAAAAAAACAAAAACATTAATAGCAATTAATTAAGAATATTTAAAGATTGCTCCATTGAAATGCATTGGAGAGCGCCAGGTAGCGAGAGGTCATACCTGTTGCTGTTCAAGGTCGCTCGCTGGCGCTGTGGGGTGAGGCTGGAATAATGATGAATGATTCGCTATCTGGCGCTCTGTCAGTCGCTAAGCAGGCTTGATAAATGTGTGATTGTGGTGGGGAGCCGGCGTTCTCGTGGCGGTGACCGTCATTACCGTTCGCTCACCAGTCGCTACCTGGCGCTATCCCTTGTTAAATAAGGGCTTGAGTTTCCAAGTGGCCTGGGGGTTTCACAAAGCGGGGGAGGGAATACAGCAGTCCTGGAATCTTGTAGATTTCAGGGTCGATGGGGCATGGGTTTTGGTCCTCTTTAAAGGAAAACTCCCTTTTTGTCAGGTTTTTGGTGTTCTGCCTTGTTTTGTTTTTCTCTTCTGGATAAACATCCACGTTAAGATTGGGCCCCAGACCTGTGACTTACTTCCAAGTTTCCTATATTCCTTTGTGTCTGAGATCTTAAGATAGCAGAGGTCTGACTACATATCCCAGAATGCTTGCAATGTAGCAGGTAAACCCCTTGGCAGCTTTGGCTAAGTTACACAGCAGTAATGATGCTTCCAGCTGAGAACATTGCCTGGAACCCCTTTAGCTACTGAACACAAGACTGTGATTTAAACCGGACCTTCAGCGTGATTTAATGAAAAGCCCAAACTCTTAAAAAACGATTCCCCAGCATCTAAAATTAATATATTTTATGTTTTTAGTCACTAACTTATTATTCTTTCCCCCACTGGGCTGCAACTCTGTTCAGGAATTTAGGATATTGACTCAGAAGCATCACACTTACTGGAGGAGAGGAGAGTGGGATAAGGTACAGGGTGGCGGGTTATAGCTGTGCTTTGCTCAGACAGAGCAGAGCTGGGGTCAGGTAAAGGTCAGCAGTCCCAGAATGCAGAGCAGCACAGTCAGGAGGCACTTCCTGTTTGCAGGCTGCCTGATAAGATGGCGGCTTCCATAAGCCGCCATCTTGAATGTTTAAAGGCTCATAACATGCAGTAGATGCGGGTAGGATGATTTTTAATGTGAGCAATCTGTATGTACAGGGTGTGGGAAACATATAAGATAGACTCTTATTCAGAGTGAAGGTCCACTTTAAGTTGAATTACAGCCGAATGGGTTAAATCTGTCACATTTTCCTTAGCCATGATTAGCAAGCCAGAGTGAGGAAGTTTTGTGATCTGCACTTAACACACCAGTTGATGTATATTGCTAAGTAAACACATTGTTGCTAGGGAAAACTGTTTTCTTTTATAACACAGAATTGCAAAAAAATAGAAAAGAAAAAAAAAAACGTTTAGCACATTGATTACATCATTTTGGCACATCATAATGGAAACTTTAAAAAATGTAATTGAAAGTGGAATTACCCTTTAAATAAGATGGAAGAGTAGGTGAGTGCCCCTGTTGAATTTCCAGATACTGACCACCACTGTGACATTTGCAATGGAACTGTATTCTTATGACCAACAAGAACAGAACACATTCCCCCAGCATATTAGATACAAGACATAACCCTGTTTCAGTTTGTTTTGAATGTCAAGGGTAGGTTTGAATTCATCTTCTCCAAGTTGTAATAAGAACTGGAATAGCATTACAAAAACTTCCCTGGAGCATTGTGTAACAACTTGACTGGCCACCACCTAAGAGTGGTGACACTGATGAATAGCTGAAAGCCGTCCTCCACCATTACTTCCAAACATGTCACTGGATTTATTCGAGCGAGATGTTTTTCACCAACAAGTCAACATGTAGGTCAGTTACAATGAATTAAAGCAGAACCAGGTACTCATGACTATGCACCATTTTGCCATGTGCATGTCATGGGGAGAGATCATGTGAAGACAAGGTGTGGAGACCACACAGGTTTCTCATACCTAGACATATAGTTTGTAACCAATCAGATCAGAGAGACCACCATCCACCCCACAATAGCTTGACATCTGAGATACTAACAAGTCCTGGAACGGCATTCCAAATCTGATCCTGCTGTTTGCCTCCCTTATCAACACTTACGTGCCCCCATCACAGGTAAGATTCACACTTTTCAATGTCAGTCACCCTCATCCGTCACGGGCCACCCTATAGAACTCATTGCCAAATACAACCAAACAACCCCACTGAGTGCTTTTAGTATGCAAAAAGTTACTTGGAATCCCTTCAATAACACTAAACAAATGTAACGTATGATGTCTGCATAACTCTGACATAGGTTCTATTTGTTGGCTCTTCTCCCTCTCTAGCTAAAATGGTTTAGGTCCATGTACAGGGCAGGTCATGGCAAGGCTCTGGTTATGGGCATGAACTTATGGGCATGAACATTGCACAGATTAGCAGATACCCTCTCTACAGGCACCGATTAAATTCTTCAGATAGAGGCCCATTAATGGAAACATGTTTGGAGCAAAAACAAAAAAATTCTAGGGTTGGATGCCTTCTGATGACACTACCGAACCCCCAAACATAAATTTGTTCAACTGTACCCCCAAAGGACACAAGATCCTCCTTTTTTGGCAACCTGGACAGAAGATCATCAATAGTCTTCTGTATCCAGTCTCTGGACTTCAAACCATTGTCCCTTGCCTTGTTTTGGATATTACATTTGTTAAGAAAGTGCTTTATTGTTCTCTAATGCCAACAGTAGGACCATTAAAAATGTTGGGGCTCCAAAAAGTGTACAGTGACTTTGTGATCAAATGAACAAAGAATCTTTCTAAAGCTGATCATCTATGGAGTGCTAGACTTCACCCTTTCTAGAAGTAATGCGTAGTGGTGAGATGGTACCAACCACCTGCATCCCTAAACCGAATCATCATTAGTGGTGATGAACCCAACTCCTGCTTCCTGATTAGCATCTGATTGGGAAACAACTAGACTAATGTGGATAGCCAGCTTCTTATTTTTTGGCCCTGTGGTAAGGTGCAAGGGGCCGTTATTGACGGCAGGTATGTAGCACCAATGTACCTGGCATTGGTGCAGTAAAGCCATATAGCTTGTTTGTCCAGCATCAGCTGCTGGTGGCAGTTTGCTGCTGATGATTTAGAATAGCCGAAAGGCTAACCTGGGACGGCTTTACTGGGATGGAGTAGAGCAGGGTGGGACTCCATCCCACTACCCAGGTCCGGGTTTTGCGGGCTGTTTAAATAGCCTGGGGAATCAGCTGTGCTGGTTCCTTTGTCTAGAGCTCACATGGGAGTGAGACTCTGTGAGCCTGGCTGAAATCTCCTGTGGAGGCTGTTTCATGCGGACCTGAGGCCTAGTTGGACTGTAAACAGGACGTTTGCTCAAGGACTAAAAGCTGTTTGCCTGATTGAATCATTTATGCTGCTGTTTCCTGAAAAGGTGATGTAACCTGTTTGGACATATGCTTTTGTGGATTTATGTGTGAAATAAACACAGACTTTACTTTGAACTGCTTGCCTCTGCCTCTATACTGCTGACACCCGGTCGCCTACCAGAGCTAATCTCCACATTTGGTGTCGGATGCGGGCATAGCAGTGAGGCCGTTGCTAGGAGCAACCGACGAAAACGTTTTTTGTTGTGCATGTCCTATATTAAACCTGCCAGGCTGCTACCTGGGACTGCAGACAAAATGGAGGCGGTCGTGAAAGCGCTCGTGGAGGCCAACAGGCAGCAGCATGAGACCAACCAGCTGTTTTTGCAACATATGATGGCGCAGCAAGCTGCAGGTGCGCCCAAAAGTATTCCTGATGCCCGGAAAGCTGTCCGCTCGGCGCTCACAAAAATGACCCCTTCAGATGACGTGGAGACTTACCTGGCGGTGTTTGAAAAGGTGGCTGCAAGGGAGAAGTTGCCGCATGACCAGTGGGCTGATGTCATCGCTCCATTTCTGGCGTCTGGACCCCAGCAGGTGTTGTTTGATCTCCCAGAGGACCAAGCCGCTGACTACCCGACTCTGAAGGGTGAGATACTGGCGAGACTGGGGGTGAATGTGTGGGTTCGGGCTCAGCGGGTGCATCAGTGGAGCTACCAGTCGGCAGAGCCCGCCCGACCCCAGTATTATAAACTGCTGCACCTGCTGCAAAAATGGCTGCAGCCGGAGTTGTTAAGCCCCACTGCCATTTTGGACCGCTTGCTGGCGGACATGTTTTGGAGGGCTTTACCGCACCCTCTTCAGCACTGGGTTGGCCAGGTATCCCCTGACAACGCACTAGGGATGGTGGACCTAGTGGAGCGATATGAGGCCACCAGGAACTTGCAAAGCGGCTCCATGAGGAGGGATTCGGGGAAACCCCGGAGGTCCCCGCCCCAGCTCAGGCGAGTGGTGTCCCCTAAACCCTCTCAGGACCTACCCCCCAAAGTCCCTGCCCAAGTGTTGTGTTGGGGATGTAAGGAGCCGGGACATATCAGAGCCAATTGTCCCCACCAGGGGGAGCCCATGGATGTAAACTTTGGTTACCGCCCTTCCATGTATGCCAGGAGGCTGTGTGCTGCCGGTATCCCTGAGCTTGTGGGGCAAAGTCACCTCTGTCAGGTGAAAGTGGGAGACACCCTGGCTGTGGCCCTTTTGGACTCGGGAAGTATGGTTACCCTGGCAAGACCCGCCTTAGTACTGCCCGATGAGTACACTGGGCGGAAAACCGGGGTTTTGTGCATTCATGGGGACTTGAGAGACTATGCCACAGCACAAGTGTCTCTCACCACCGTCTCCGGCAGCTGGAAACATGAAGTCGCTGTCGCCGCTAAACTCCCATATGAACTGATTATTGGGAGAGACTTTCCAGGGTTCAGGTCACTGTGGGCCAAGCTGGCAGTTCCGGAAACCCGCGAGGCGGGTGTGTCCCCAATAGACTGGCCCTACTCAGGGGAGACCCCGGTGCCCTGGGAACCGGAATCAGGAGGCACCGTGGAAGAGGTGCCCGTCCCTAAAATGGAAGAGGGGGAGTCAACCCCACTAAATGTTATGGTTGGAGATGTGGAAGAGTTGACAACAGGTCCAGAGTTGGCAGATCTCCATGTCTCCACAACTAACTTTGGTACCGCTCAACACCAGGACCCGACCCTGTCTCGGGCCTGGGAGAATGTTCTTGAGGTGGAAGGTGAACCACAACAGCCAGGGGCGGAGTTACAGTTTCCTCGCTTTGTGGTTCACCAGGAAATGTTGTACCGAGTAAACAAGGTACGTGAAGAGGTGGTGGAACAATTGGTGGTACCCAATTCATATCGCAAATTGGTGTTGGATTTGGCCCACCAACATGTTCTGGGTGGACACCTAGGCCAGCAGAAAACACTGGACCGCGTTTTACAACGATTCTACTGGCCCAGTGTGTACAAGGAGGTGGAGAGATATTGTGAGTCCTGTCCAACATGTCAGATGACCAGCCCTCAGCCTCATTACCGTGGTCCCTTAGTTCCTCTCCCAGTTATTGAGGTACCCTTTGAGCGGATTGCCATGGATCTAGTGGGTCCAGTGCCAAAATCCGCTAGAGGGCACCAACATATTCTGGTGATCTTGGACTATGCCACGCGGTACCCTGAGGCAGTGCCCCTGCGTCACACCTCTGCCAAGCTCATTGCTAAGGAGCTTATGGAAATGTTTTCCAGAGTAGGTCTGCCTAAAGAGGTCCTGACCGATCAAGGTACCCCGTTTATGTCGAAAGTAATGAAAGAGCTCTGTAAACTGCTGCAGGTGAAACAGTTGCGGACATCCGTTTACCACCCGCAAACAGACGGCCTAGTAGAACGGTTTAATCAAACTTTAAAGACCATGTTAAAAAGGGTGGTCGCCAAGGATGGGAAGAATTGGGACTTGCTGCTGCCCTATCTGATGTTCGCAGTGCGAGAGGTGCCCCAGGCCTCTACGGGGTTCTCGCCCTTCGAACTCTTATACGGTCGACATCCACGGGGCCTGTTGGATATAGCCAAGGAGGCCTGGGAACAGCAACCCACACCCCACAAAAGTGTGGTAGAGTACGTGACTCAGCTACAGGAACGGATAGCGACCGTCTTGCCGCTTGTCAGAGAACACATGGAGGCAGCGCAGCGGGCCCAAAGCAGGGTTTATAATCGGCAAGCCAGGGTACGGAACTTTAACCCCGGTGACAGAGTTGTGGTTCTGGTACCCACGGTGGACAGTAAATTTCTAGCTAGGTGGCAGGGTCCCTATGAGGTCATTGAAAAAGTTGGGGAAGTGACTTACAAGGTACATCAGCCTGGGCGGAGGAAGCCCGAGCAGGTGTACCATGTAAACCTGCTGAAACTATGGAAAGACAGGGAGACCCCTGGGGGTGACAGTCCCCGACCAGGTATGGTGGGGGTGGAGCTTCCCATTCCTCGGTCTGTTAGTAGAGAAGTAGTAGTCGAGGTGAAAACTGGCGACAACCTCTCCTCTAAACAGACTCAGGAAGCCAGGGAGTTTATTAGCAGAAACACGGACGTGTTTTCAGAACTCCCTGGGCGCACTTCGGTCATCCAACATGATGTTGTCACGGAACCTCAGGTCAAGGTCCGGTTGAGGCCTTACCGGGTACCCGAGTCCCGGCGACAAGCTATCGCGGAGGAAGTGCAGCAAATGCTCCGGTTAGACGTGATTGAAGAATCAAAGAGTGAGTGGGCCAGCCCCATAGTCTTGATTCCCAAGCCCGATGGTACGTTGCGGTTCTGTAACGATTTCCGCAAACTTAATGAAGTTTCCAAGTTTGATGCCTACCCTATGCCCCGGGTAGATGAACTCATTGAGAAGCTAGGCCAAGCCAGGTACTTTTCGGTTTTGGACCTCACAAAAGGGTACTGGCAGGTGCCCTTGACTGAGGCTGCCAAGGAGAAAACAGCCTTTATTACACCAGAGGGACTGTTCCAATACAAGGTGTTACCCTTTGGGTTACACGGCGCTCCCGCTACGTTCCAAAGGTTAATGGATATTGTCCTCAGGCCACACCGTCGGTATGCTTCGGCATATCTGGACGATATAATTATCCATAGCACGGATTGGGAAAGTCACCTACCCAAAGTCCAGGCCGTAGTGGATTCCCTCAGGAAGGCTGGGTTGACGGCAAACCCGAAAAAATGTGCTTTAGGCCTAGAAGAAACAAAATACCTGGGCTATGTGATTGGACGAGGAGTGGTCAAGCCCCAGGTGAACAAACTAGAAGCCATCCGTAACTGGCCCCGGCCTAACACCACCCGCCAGGTAAAGTCATTTCTGGGGTTGGTGGGATATTATATGCGGTTCATTCCCAATTTTGCCACCCTAGCGGCACCATTGACAGACCTGTTAAAGGGTCGCAAGTCTGTCATGGTGAAGTGGAATGAACAGGCCGAAAAAGCGTTCTCCGCTTTGAAGTCTGCCCTGTGTGGGTCTCCGGTGTTGGTGACACCCGACTTTAAGAGGGAGTTCATAGTGCAGACCGATGCCTCCGAGGTAGGTCTCGGTGCTGTACTGTCTCAGGAAGTCAACGGGGAGGAGCACCCCGTTGTCTACATGAGTCGCAAATTGACACCCGCGGAGACCCGGTATAGTATAGTGGAGAGGGAGTGTTTGGCCATTAAATGGGCCCTGGAGTCTCTTCGCTACTACTTGCTGGGGAGAAGGTTCCGTCTGATTACGGACCACTCTCCCCTCAAGTGGATGTGCCAGGCTAAGGACAGGAATGCCAGGGTCACCCGATGGTTCTTGTCATTACAAAACTTCAAGTTTACAGTAGAGCACAGAGCGGGACGATTGTTGGGTAACGCGGATGCCCTGTCCAGAACACATTGTTTGGCATGTGTCCACCCCCTCAGGGTTGAACAAAGGGGGGGGGTATGTGGTAAGGTGCAAGGGGCCGTTATTGACGGCAGGTATGTAGCACCAATGTACCTGGCATTGGTGCAGTAAAGCCATATAGCTTGTTTGTCCAGCATCAGCTGCTGGTGGCAGTTTGCTGCTGATGATTTAGAATAGCCGAAAGGCTAACCTGGGACGGCTTTACTGGGATGGAGTAGAGCAGGGTGGGACTCCATCCCACTACCCAGGTCCGGGTTTTGCGGGCTGTTTAAATAGCCTGGGGAATCAGCTGTGCTGGTTCCTTTGTCTAGAGCTCACATGGGAGTGAGACTCTGTGAGCCTGGCTGAAATCTCCTGTGGAGGCTGTTTCATGCGGACCTGAGGCCTAGTTGGACTGTAAACAGGACGTTTGCTCAAGGACTAAAAGCTGTTTGCCTGATTGAATCATTTATGCTGCTGTTTCCTGAAAAGGTGATGTAACCTGTTTGGACATATGCTTTTGTGGATTTATGTGTGAAATAAACACAGACTTTACTTTGAACTGCTTGCCTCTGCCTCTATACTGCTGACACCCGGTCGCCTACCAGAGCTAATCTCCACAGCCCTTAGCAGTCCAGAACAATTATCAAGCTTAGCGCTAAAAGTATTTTTGCATACAGGCCTAATCCATTCAGCCATCACCATGAACCTGGGCCAAGTTTTTCAACGCCCCCCCCCCCCCCCCCCCCAGCACCACTCATAGAAACAAATATACCCTTTTTTGTAAAGAATAAAGATGGTGGCTGCCTTTGGAAATATCTTTGCCCTGGGCCCACATATCATGTCAGTAGTGAATGCTTGTAGTTCCTGTCCTTTCATAAGCCTCTAACCACAAGTAGATAACACCCACATAGACCTGGGCGGTTATCATTTCCTACTGACAGCAAGATAGCAGCGTAGCACCCATTATAGCCGGAAAGACAAATGCTAATAGCAGAAACACATTCTTTCCTGTATAAAGACCAGATAGTGCTCATCTGTCTGCTAGTGACCATAGTAAATGTGCCGGGGTCCCGGGACCAGCAAACCTAAACTCACAGCGGCTTTGAGACTTTTTAAATAACACCAAAACTGGACCTAACTTTAGGTTACATTAGGTCCCAAAGAACCCTTGCCTAGGAGGCATCCTAACTTGCCCTGGAGTGTGAGACTCGCCTAGTTCCAGGATCCTGTGGGTGTCATAAGCCACAACATGCAGCACACTCCTATTACGACTGGACCCACTGGTAGTACCATCCTCTAGACTTTGATCTTAAATACTTACCTGTTGAGGAGATCCAGTCCCAGGGTTATTTTTAACTCCCCCACCACTGATTGCTGAAGTCTGACCACATTCTGCAAAAGCCAAGGGGTTAAAGGGTTTCTGTAGATAGTATAAAAGGGCCACTCCAGCCCCAGTTTAAAATATTAAAATACTCCCCCACCCTGCCCCCTCCTATTAGTATAACATACAATACATGGAATGCCAAAAGACACTCACCTTCACCCGGGATCCAGCGATGAAGTCGCAATGCTGCAGATTCCACAGCGATCGCCCGCCTCTATGTTCTTGAAGTCCCCGCTGTGTCTTTTGTTATTTCATGTATTACACGTGCTTTAGCACCAATAGGAGAGGGCAGGGTGGGGGGTATTTTAATATTTTAAACCAGTGCTGGAGAGGCCCTTTAAGAAGCCATATTTTAAAGTGGAACAACCACATCCTTTCGGAGGTAAAAAAAAAAAAAAAAAACTCCATGTATCAACTCCCGTTAGTGTCCTGGTAATGAATTGGATAAAAATACTCACAAACGATTTTGGCTTCAAGGGAATAACTGGGGGAGAATTAAAGCGGACCAAAACCCCCATTTTTAACTAGCATCCACTGAATTGGTTCCCCTATGAAGAATACTTTTTGCCAATTTGAACTGCTCCTGCTTCACTCTAATCCCAGATAATGGCGCCTGTTTTAGCTGTAAAGCTCCGCCCCCTCCATTTATTGCCACTGTTTTGTGTGGCAATGATGTCTTAGCCACACCTATGCAATGACTGGTCGTCTGCCATCTCACACCGAGGAACAGCAAGAAAATCAGTGTTCCAGGACAATTCGAAAAGCGAAGATATCCATTTCTATTTCTACACCCTAAGAAGGGAATATCGGCAGAGGCTTTGGCCAAATTGCTCCCAGCATGAAATTGCGAGAAGGGTGGAGGAGGAGGCAGAGGAGTAGGCTTTCTGGCACCCGGGGCATAGGTTTGAAATGCCCCCCCCTGTTCTCAGATCCCCCTTTGGCACCCCCTTGACCTGCTGCACCCGGGGCAAGCCCCCCCCCCTTGCTTCCCCACAGCTACGCCCCTGGGAGGGGGGCTTAAACAGCTCGTTTAGAACAATGGGAAACCAACGGTATACAACGGCATATCTGGGGAAAATGAAAATAAACCCGGGGTGGGCAAGCAAAACAGATGGAGCTGTTTTGGGAGGTTTTGGTGTGCTTTAACAGTCTACCCCCTTGGAGAGCACAAAGTGAAAAGCACCTGTAATAGTAAAAAGGAGCAGTAAACTATAATAAAATATGTATTATTATTACTATATATCATGGCTTCCCAAACTTTTTTCATGTAGTTCCTCTTCCCATTTCCTAATTGTCTCAAGACCAACACAATTCTTCCTATGAAGATGGAGATTCACTCCAAAGAACGATATGTACTCCTCGGCGACCAATAGCACAAGGACTTTTACCAGCATTGCTATTATTTCAAGATGCTCCATGCCTGTAGCTTGTTGGCTTGGGAAACTGGAGCATGACCCCTCCTCATTAGCCAACGCGTGTATGTGTGTTTTTAATATTACACAATTTTGTGATAGTGCTCCTTTAAGTACCACCAGACAGGAGCTTGAGTACCATCAGTGGTACTAGTACCAATTGGTTGGGAGAGTCTGCTATATTTTATACCAGCATGAGCCAATAAGTCAAAGATTAACTGTTTGTATCTTAAAAATAACCGATTACACAGTTTAAGCTTTCACGGGAGTTTAAAATTTGGCAGGAAAATAAATCCGATAATTACAATCTCCACTAAAGCGATTGAAGAAGCAAAGCAAAGCCGCCCCTCATCATACAAGTGTGTCATGTAGCGTGCAATTTACAACAGATGTCCCAGGTGCTAGAACACCCGTATTATTCACAATTCCCTGTTCACCTGCTCCTCTCAAAAAACTTGGAATTGTAATGGAACATCCAAAGAATGATGTTGCCGGTGGCAACAGCTGAAAATCTGCAACAGGTTTCTGCAAACATACCTTCAACTTGGACCGGTATACAGAGGCCCCAAACCTCCCAGCATCCGATTATTGATCTATGGTGCAAGGAACCTGTTTTAAATTACTAATACCCTTATGTAAGTAGCTATACAAAAGATCCTGTAGTAAAAACTCACTGTCAAACTGACAGCTTGTATAAGGAATTTTTGGGCCTTTAACCGGACCTTCAGCATAATTTAATGAACAGCCCAAACCCTTAAAAAAACCATTCCCCACCATCTACAATTAATATATTAAAATAAGTTTTTAGTCACGTATTATCCTTTCCCCCACCAGGCTGGGGGACGAGAGCGGGATAAAGTACAGGGGTGGGGTTATAGCTGTGCTTTGCACAGACAGAGCAGAGCTAGGGTCAGGCAAAGAAAAGCAATCCCTGATGCTCCATTAAAGGCTCATAACATGCAGTAGATGCAGGTAGGATGATTTTTAATATGAGCAATCTGTATGTACAGGGTGTGGGGAACATATAATATAGGCTGTATGTGATGCCCAGACACAATATAGGCTATAAAGAGTCTGCACCCCCTGGAACCTATATTTGATGGCTGAGACCCTAGTTTGAAATGGACCTCATGGAAAACCAGCCTGGTTACCTTGGGGCCCAGAGCCAAAATATAAAGTTCGGCCGCCGCTCTGATTATTCAATGAATGGCATGAAGATGGCCTTAAGGCTTCATTCACGCTATGGAGTTGTACTACATCACATTCAGGGTATAGGGATTTCTATGCTGCGCACTGGCTGTAATATACACAAAACACAATGCAAGCAAAATGTAGTACAAACACTGCCATAGTGTTCTGTTGGCTGTGCTGATGGGCATTGATGTCAAAACACTGCTGACTTTTTACCCCACCCATCTCTCCATTTTTAAAAACTATTGACTCACTTTCCCCTTGCTGAGATTTATTAGGGCCCTGATCTCTCCCTGTCACCGTCAATTAAGCCGACTGGTATAAACTGTCTATCTGAAGTTGAGTTTTCTCTGACTGCTGGGTAAAGCTTCAATGAAATGTGGTGCATCTAAAGAAGAAAGATAATCCCTAGACCTCTGCTGATTGGCTGTTATAAGCAGGAATAACCCTTGATTTGGCTGGATTTGGTCCTAACCCTGACCTTGACTTAATACCTAAATCTGACCCCTAATCTCACTGTTAAGCCTCACAATAATCATTGATCTAAAAAGGAATTGTCAAGACGGGCAGGCTGATTCATCACTAACGCCAGGTAGCGACAGATGAGCGTCTGTAGCAGGCACCCGCTAGTAATCACTGTGCTCGGCCGTGGGTCGCTAGTTTATAGCGACCCAGTCGCTGTGCAGTAATGATGAATACATTGTGAGGAGTCGCTATTTGACCAGTACAGCGCTGTATGGGAGCGCATGTTAGCGACTGGTCAGTGCGACCAACTCCGATGCTGAAAAATGCTTATCTGAAGCCCAGAGCGCTGGAGGCTGTGTGAGTAAGGTCTGTTTTTCAGCATGTATCCACTAGTAACAAAGCGAAAACATATGGAATTACATTGTAATAACATTGTAACATGAACACTTTAATGGCAGACCTGTAATGTCATTTCTGCAGAAATATATACAACATGAAAAAAATGCTTTTTCAATGCCAGAAGAGGTCACAACATTATTTGAGATTTAAAAAAAAAAACCCCGTTTAAAGAGAAGAAAAGTATCGTCCATTGAAATGTATGGGAGAGCGACAGGTAGCGAGAGGTCATACCTGGCGCTGTGCAAGGCTGAACACCGGCGATGTTCGCTGAGGCTGGGATAATGATGAATCGGATGCTACATGGCGCTAGATTCTGCTTGATAAATGTGTAATTGCGTGCCGTGTCTAGCGTTCACCTGTCGCTACCTCTCATTAACAAGGCACTACCTGACGCTATCCCTTCATAAATAAGACCCTAAGTGTAAAAACAAATAATTGCTGACTGCCATGCAGATAATTCATCCTACTGTGCTGTTGCATCAGACTGTGTGGGGGGGGGTACACCAATGCTTGTTTGTACATGGGGAGAATAGCTGCCAGGAGTGTACATTTCATAGGGGCAGTGCAGACACATGCCCCCAGGCCCGTGGAACCAGGGGGGTGGGCACAAGCTACCAGCACCACCACTTGTGAATGTACGCCCCCTCCCAGCATCATACTTACCTATCCAGCCAAGCCGCTGGTCTCTCCAATGGAGCAGCGTTTTCCTCGTGCGCTTCATTTTCCGATGCTCGTGTGCTGCACTTTCCACCACACATGCCTCGTCACAGTGCCCACACCGAACGTATTCCACATTCAAGCACACACCTCCGACAGTTATGAGGGTGGAACCAGACTGGGGAGTTTCTGCCGGTGGGGGGGGGGGGGGGGGGGGTATTTGGGGGTGGTGACTGCTGATGGGGCCCAACTATGGGATCCCATCAGGGCTATACACACCCCTGATAGCTGCTCCCTTCTTTGCTTTCCCTGTTTCATTGTTTAGGTCTACTTTTCAGTGCAAATAAAAATATATAAGGACATCAGGATATTAGGACAGTTACGGGCAGATTTTTTTGTTCAACCCATGATCAGCACACCTACCCAAATTTTGCTAATGCTCCTACTAATAGCAAAACCTCTCTCAATGTCCATATGACTTTATTGGCAGAACACTATTGTTTCTCATTTAAAAGTCAGTCAACGTGGACCTAAGAGCATGACCAGTACTAATGAGTATGCAAGCCATGGTGTCTTCCAGCAGCATGCAGACACCTCTCAATTGAGTGCTAAGGCACCTACACTGCCAGGCAGTTCTGGTGGAGGGGGGGCATTGAAGGAACATTTATTTAGACAGAAGTAGGTACGTGTAAGAGGCTTGATTCCCACCTTTCAGGTTCACTTCAGGTACACTTGAGTGTGCATTCTCTATATCACATTAATAACTACAGAGGTGCACACGCCTGTAACATTCACCCTTTATGTAACTCTTCTGGGCAGCTCGTTGCTTAAGAGAAGCAGAGTTATTTCTGTACAGGAAGTAAACTGGAAACCTAAAGGAGTCAGGTGCAGCGACCATGTCCTTAGAATTCTAGTGACACAAAAGACACCAGCGTGTTTCAGCTCATGGAATCCACCCCCTGGGCCAACATACGTCATTTCCATAGAATAAACCTACGTCATGTCAACAAATGCCTACAGTTCAAAAGGAAAAAGGTACAAAGTAATTTCTTATGTGTAGTCCCATCCAATCACCAAATATATAACAGGTAAGACATTTAGGGTGGCCAAAAGGGGACAGATCTCAACATTTTGGGTGGTGAAACAACTGCAGGTACACGAAGACAGGGTGTACTATAGGATCCTTTCTATATATAAGGTCAACCATATATATGTGTGGACAGACCATACTTATGAGCACATTTACACCGATGCTGAGGACTGAAAATGATCATACAAGTGTCTGGGTTAAAAAAGCACCAAGAGCAATGCTAAGTAGGGACCTGAAGCTCTGTTTCTGCAAATCTGAATCTGACTCATGACTACAGCTTGAGACCAGCAACCAGATTTAGCATCATGCTAGTGCGCCAGTCTTGAAATTCCACATAAAACCTACCTTTCCTCCAACTAGGACATGAAACACTGTGATGGGGGTTCATGGTAATGCTTGAGATTAAGCCAAATAGACCAGCCACGTTGACAAGTCATCCTTAATACACATTTACAGCCATAGATTAATTGGTAATCTGTTCTAAACTATTGCCCAACACAGTACTATCTGCTCATCAGCTTTCAAAATGTTCCTTCATTTATAAGCCTTTTAACCTGTCTTCTCCAAATATGCCTTAATTATTCTCCAGTTACCATGATCATGGCCTAGATCAGGGGTTCCCGACCTTTTTTCATCAAGTACAACTTTCTATTTTCTAAGGATCTCACGTACTACCTGAGTGGTCCATATGGGTTGTCAGTCAGCTACATTTGAAGCAGGTTTGCATGGGTATAGATAGGCAGAAGATCAGGTTGAGGTACAAATCAGTCTGCAGCCTTGCGGAGTACAATCTCATAGCACGTCGAGCACCAGAGGTACTTTTACTGCTGGTTGGGAACCCCTGCTCTAGATCACTTGTAACTTCTTCTCTCCAAACACCTCTACTTACAATAACCTTTGGCATTTATTAGGGGTTTTGAATGACACGCGTAAGGAAGATTTAGAGAATATAGGAGTTCTTATTCCTTGGTGTTAAACTGGACTCCTCTCTTTCATTCCAACCCCACATTCAGTCACTAGTCACCTCCAGCCAACTCCAACTCAAGAACATTTCCTGCAACCATCCTTTCCTCACACCCGAAAACAGTGCATGTCCTGATCATCTAGACTACTGCAACACCCTCCTCTGTGGTCTACCGGCTAACAGACTGGCACCCCTCCAATCTATTCTCAACTCTGCTGCCTGTCTTATTCACCTCTCCTCTCACTTTTCCAGTGCCGCCCCTATCTATCAATCCCTACACTGGCTGCCCATATCTGAAAGAATTAAGTTCAAAATCTTAACCCACACCTAGAAGGCCCTCCACAGCCAAGCCCCTTCCTACATTTAATAGCTAGTTCCAAGATATCAACCCATACAAAGTCTCCGATCGGCCCATGACCTGCTCCTGGTCACAACCCTGATCACTACCTCCCACTCTTGTGTCCAGGACACGTGGCTCTGGAATGCCCTCCCCCATACAATCCAACACCCTTCAATCCTTAAAACCTCCAAACAGACCCTTAAAACCCATCTATTTATACAAGCTTACCATCTGGCCTAACCAAACTACCTTATAGTCTTGTCACCCTTCAGAACACTTGCTACCACGCTTAGTAAATACTCTTTGTCACCCAACCTCTTGTCTCCAACCTTTTACTTTAGATTGTAAGCTCGCAGGGGCAGTGCCCTCTTTCCTCACATACTCATATATTGATGTGTTTTGTTGCATTTGACTCATAATACTGCATGTATTTTATGCATTTGTAGTTATATCCCTGTTATATACAATTCGTATTATAAGTATGTTACTTGTCCCACCCCCCCCGTAACTTAGGCCCTTATTTATGAAGGAATAGCGACAGGTAGCGTCCGGTGAGCGGCCGGTAATGACGGGCCCCGCCACGAGAACCTCCAGCCACCACAATCACACATTTATCAAGCCAATCCTGCTTAGCGACTGAGATAGCGCCATATAGCCACTCATTCATCATTATTCCAGCCTCAGCCCACAGCGCCAGCGTCCGACCTTGAACAGCGACAGGTATGACCTCTCGCTACCTGGCGCTCTCCAATGCATTTCAATGGAACAATCTTTATATATTAATAATTAATTGTTATTAATGTTTTTTTTTTTTTTTTTTTTTATGTGAAAAATTCTGTGACCACTTCTGCCATTTTAGATTTTTTTAAGGGAAAAAATAAAAAATTGTACAGAATTGATATTACAGGTCTGATATTAATCTATTCATATTACTAAATTATTTCAAATACTTTTTATTTAAAATACTTTTTTTTTTTGGTTTCCAAAAATATGGTGGTTTGGGGGTTAAAAAACTACTTTTAACACATCGCCTCCAGCGCTCTGGGGTTTAAACATGCATTTCACAGCGCTTGAATTTTTTGAGCGTGATTTTTTGATGAATATGGTGGAAGCCAGTCGCTCTGACCACTCGCTATCATGTGCACCCATACATCGCGGAACGTGTCAAATACGTGTCAAATAGCGTCTCGTAACCTTGTATTCAACATTACGCCACACCGACTGAGTCGCTGTCAACAACCGAACAACGGCCAAGCACAGCGACTACTAGCGGACGCTGTGAAAATACCGCTACAGTCGCTCAACTGTCGCTACATGTCGATATTAATAAATCAGCCTCTTACACTTACATACACATACAGCACCACGGAATACAATGGTGCTTTATGAATAAACAATAATAACAATAATACCGTAATTCTCTAAAAGTTTCTTATACCACCACAAACACAAAAACTCTCTTGGTGTATCTGCTTGCCAAAAACTATTCCTTGTACAGTATGTATCCTGTATGAAATAAAGTATAAAGTAAAGTTCTACATGTCATTCAACACCCCTCAACCCTACAACTATTTAATCTTGCTGTAAAACAAACCCTTTCAGCCAATTAGACAGTCCTTTCAATGGCATTCACCTTGGCTTCCATGATATGTTGTCATCAATGGTCTTGTGCGGAACTTGCTATGTTATCACCCAGGAAAGGGATCTTAAGTATTTGCTGATTTTAGCTTTACAGTTGAACAAATTTACTGTCTCGCAATGTACTGAACTGTAACATGCATTCAGTTGTTGAATGGCTGTTGAATATAGGATTTGTTTCCTTCCATCAGGCATACTTGTCTGCTATTTTCTAAAAGGGTTTTGTTCTAGCTTTTGTTGGACAAGAATTACTGTATAAGGATGTAAAACAGGTAAGCTATCTGTAAGTGGTCCCAGGGACTCTAAAGCGGATGGAAACCCATTTGGGCTCCCTTCGCTGATGTCCTGGGGCCCAGCCCTCCCCAGCAGCCGGGCGCTGCTATTAGCTCGGTGGTAGCCTGGTTTTCTAAGAAATCCAGCTTGTTCCACCGCATTAGCCATGGCCAGCAGCTGATTGGCTGACTCTAAAGTGCCGCAATGACACGCACCAGCCAGCCGCATCTCCGTCTCTCCGCTCAGGGGCACTCGTTCCCACGCCCAGCCATTCAGAAAGGTTGGGTGCGGGAGCGCAAACAGCCGCAGGGAAGCCAGGGATGCAGCAGCCGGCGATCACAGCATTGCGGGACCCGCTGGAAAAGATGTGTTTAACAGCGTCCTGGTGGTGTCACAAAGAGGGGCATCCTGGTATAAGATGCCTTGGGGGAAGGCTAGCGGCTGGTCCTTGAGTCATTTGGCTTCCAGGGCCATGCTGAGCAGGTTATCATTCACTTTAAGGACCAGTGTTTACCGCTATTTTAAATAGCAAAAAGGCTCTAGGGCTGGTGGCCTGCCTTTTTGTGGGGCATCCCAATTTGGGCCGGAGGGGCATGCACAGCTTTCATTCAGCGTTCTATGCTGCTCATTAATATGCATGGCACAGAAGGCTGATTGGAGGAGAACCTGCACATGTGCTGTGGGATAGCCAGTGAGGTTAGAATACTCAGCATTCCCGGAGTTTTCACACAGCAAGACATCCCAAGTCAAGACCCCCTGAACGTGGAACAAAACCCATGATCTTTACACTCTTCTACAAAGCAGAAACCATTCGTATTTTGTAAAGCCTCTTGTCTGATATTACTATGAATCATATAGGAATTCAACTTGTCACAGAGGCAGAGATGTAACCACAGGATGCAGAGGTAGCTACTGCAGGCGGCCTGATATGGCCCCATCATTATTGTTCTCCGATTTGTGCTCATGTGGGATTATGTACAGTAAGAGAGCACTATTTATATTTGCTGTGTCGGTGTTAATAGTCTAATTATATCTAATTTAGTTTAAATGAATCTGTTGGGAAATAGTGCACTGTATGAGCCCCTATTTAATGGCTGCATCAGGGGCCTGGTCACATTTTATTCCACCCCTGCACAGAAGCTACTGAAAAGCATTGAAGATGTCCACATTATGGCCCTTATTTATGAAGGTATAGCGACAGGTAGCGACTGATGAGCGACCAGTAATGACGGGCACCGCCACGAGAACGCCGGCTCCCCACCACAATCACACATTTATCAAGCCAATCCTGCTTAGCGACTGAGATAGCACCATATAGCCACTCATTCATCATTATTCCAGCCTCAGCCCACAGTGCCAGCATCCGACCTTGAACAGCGACAGGTATGACCTCTCGCTACCTGGCGCTCTCCAATGCATTTCAATGGAACAATCTTTAAATATTCATAATTAATTGTTATTAATGTGTTTTTTTTTTAATGTGAAAAAGTCTGTGACCACTTCTGCCATTTTAGATAATTTTTTTAAGGGAAAAAAATTAAAAAAAAATTGTACAGAATTGATATTACAGGTCTGATATTAATGTATTCATATTACTGAATTATTTAAAATACCTTTTTTTTTGGTTTCCAAAAATATGGTGGTTTGGGGGTTAAAAAACTACTTTTTACACATCGCCGCCAGCGCTCTGGGGTTTAAACATGCATTTCACAGCACTTGAATTTTTTGAGCGCGATTTTTTGATGAATATGGTGGGAGCCGGTCGCTCTGACAAGTCGCTATCATGCGCACCCATACATCGCGGAACCTGTCAAATAGCGACTCGTCACCTTGAGTCGCTGTCAACAACCGAACAATGGCCAAGCACAGCGACTACTAGCGGGCGCTGTGAAAATACTGCTACAGTCGCTCAACTGTCGCTACCTGCCGCTATTAATGAATCGGCCTCTTAGTGTCAAGTTAGACTTCTCTACTGTATATCTGTATGAGTAGCCAGGATGACAGCCAGGATGTGCACTTTGGTCCACTTTTTCCACAGTTGACGTTGGGTCTCATTAATAAGATTTTCTTCCTGATTGGCCTCTCTGGTATGTCACATGCTTCTAAATGTATTTCATACAAAAGCCAGTTCATTAGCATTGATTTACTAAGTTGAAAAAAATACTCATGGTAGTAAATAAATTCAACTCATGAGAAAAAATAACACAGGGAATTTCACTTTTAGTGAACCACCAGCTAGAAATACAATGAAAGTCAATGGCACTTTTTTACTCCTGAGAAAAGTATTAACATTTTTACTCCTTTTTACTCTGTAGTAAAACGTGCCATTGACTTTTATCGTATTCCTAGCTGGTGATTCAATAAAAGTGAACTTATTATGCTTTTTTCTCATGAATTACCGTAAATATTTTAATACATGAACATTTTTTTCAAATCTTATTAAGTAACAAGGCCATTGTATTTTTTCTGATACTCCCAACTGGAAAGGCAAAATAACCAGGACTGCCAAACCCAAACGCGGTAACACCAGATCTAGGCGCAATTTCCCCACACTGTGCAAACAAACAATTCTGATTATCACAAACCGAAAGCAAACAGACTAATGATGCAACATTTGCAAGCTGCCTCCAATTACGTTGCTGCAGGCCATCCGCCATACATTGTTCTGTAGGATCATGTACACTGACAGTGCGGCTGAGATCCAACCGGGGAACCTGATCAAACAAGACAAGACAAGACAATGCTAAATAATTCCTATCAGATACTAATTCTTTATACACAGCTTGATATATTATTATTACTAAGCGTTGCTGTGCTTTTGGATAAGATGAGGAAATCCTGATAGTGTATATTGCATTTTACAGCAAGAGGCTAAGGGTGTAGAGCAGTGGTTCTCATACTTTTTACACCAAGTACCCCCTAGCGACAATAAGTAGTACCCGTCAACTATGGGATCAATTATAAATATCACCAATATTAATAGGTCACGGGCACTGTTGTTTTACTGTTTTAGAACTTTCATTTGCAGAGTAAATCTCTTTTTCATTTAGGGGACTTCTCCATCTCAATGCCTAGTCAGATGCCAATGATTTCAAACATAATACTTTGAGTGTGATAGAAGTTTTCACACCTACCTAAACCTTTTGCTCTTCAGTCATGTCCATTACAACAGTTAGGATGTGGTACCATCAGCTATTATATACTCATCAGCCTTTCTAAGTAACATCATATATAATACTTTGGGTCTCAGGGCCCTCAGCATTATTATTTGGGGACCCCGCAGGCCATTCCCAATCCCACAACAACAACAAAAGCCAATGTGCATAGGCACTAATGATGGTGTTACACGCTATTAACATTGAAGCAAATCTATGGTAAAACCATCACTAAGCCAATTTGTTACTATGCCACTCACTGATATTCATAACTCAATTTATTGATAAAAGTGACTAACATATATTTTAGTAGACTTTACACTTTAAAACACATACAATCAGTGCAGTTATTGGGTGATCAAACTGGCTCAGCCTGCAATGTGTATGGCCATCATCCAGCACTAATAAGTATCTAAACCAGGATTTGCAGCCGTGTACTATCAGGTGCCTGGGGAGGCTACAGACTGATCTGTACCCCAACCCGATCTGCTGTCATCTATACTTTACCCAGCCCCAATTTATTCCATTAATACAAAACTGCTTCAAAACCTGATTGCAACTATGCAACCATCCTTGTACTTGGTTCTTTTGTGTATTTTTAACACAGTTTTACATAGATAAATGAGTTCAATGGAAAATACTAAGCGGTACTTGATGTAAAAATGTTGGGAACCTCTAATCTAAAACTAAAATAGAAGATTGTTAAAAGAGGTGCATCGTGAATATTAAAAATCCATATAAACACGTCGGCTAATGAGAGGAGGGGGTCACTTATTTACCCGAACTGAATATAACTCCCGCCAAGCTTGTGGTTTTCTTCTCCTCGAAGGAATAATATCCAGGGGTGACAGGTTTCAAAGTATCAGAGGTGACAGAACCTGTCCCCCTGATTTCCTTTTCCTTCCATTAAAAGAAAGAAACAAGCCGGTTTGGGTGTTTTATGATGCCGGGTGTTTAAGGGACCTTTCCGCCACCAACCAGCATATTTATATGTATTTTTAGCACTGGGTCATTTTTTTGCGATAGAGATTAAGTAAAAGTAATCATGAGCAATACTAACGAAAGCTCCGATTTACTAACTCAACCACACTGCGCTTGTTTAAAGGGCACAAGGCTCACTGCGTCATGACAAGTGTGCCCCAGTTAGCATTATTATGGGTATAAACCCGGCGCAGTATGGCGTTGCCCAACACAGCGTGGGCTGCATTTCCACCACGTAGCTGCTCTATGCTGAAATACTTAGGCCCTTATTTATGAAGGAATAGCGACAGGTAGCGACTGGTGAGCAGCCGGTAATGACGGGCCCCGCCACGAGAACGCCGGCTCCCCACCACAATCACACATTTATCAAGCCAATCCTGCTTAGCGGCTGAGATAGCGCCATATAGCCACTCATTCATCATTATTCCAGCCTCAGCCCACAGCGCCAGCGTCCGACCTTGAACAGCGACAGGTATGACCTCTCGCTACCTGGCGCTCTCCAATGCATTTCAATGGAACAATCTTTAAATATTCATAATTAATTATTAATTTTTTTTTTTTAAATGTGAAAAATTCTGTGACCACTTCTGCCATTTTAGATAATTTTTTAAGGGAAAAAAAATAAAAAAAAATTGTACAGAATTGATATTACAGGTCTGATATGAATGTATTCATATTACTAAATTATTTAAAAAATTTGTTTTTTTTGGTTTCCAAAAATATGGTGGTTTGGGGGTTAAAAAACTACTTTTAACCCAGCGCTCTGGGGTTTAAACATGCATTTTACAGCGCGATAATTTTTTGAGCGTGATTTGTTAATGAATATGGTGGGAGCCGGTCGCTAGGGCCAGTCGCTATCATGCGCTCCCATACAGAGCGGAACCTGTCAAATAGCGACTCCTCACCCAATATTCAACATTCCGGCAAACCGACTGAGTCGCTATCAACTACCAAACAACGGCCAAGCACACGACTACTAGCGGGCGCTCTGAAAATGCCGCTACAGTCGCTCAACTGTCGCTACCTGCCGCTTTTAATGTATCGGCCTCTCAGATTTACTAACTCAACCACACTGCGCTTGTTTAATGGGCACAAGGCTCCCTGCGTCATGACAAATGTGCCCCAGTTAGCATTATTATGGGTATAAACCCGGCGCAGTATGGCGTTGCCCAACACAGTGTGGGCTGCATCTCCACCACGTAGCTGCTCTATGCTGAAATACATAGACCCTACATATCCTGTGCCACAATGGGCCTGTATTTCACCAGCCACCTAGCCTCAATATACCAATATCCTGCATATAGTGCACAACACACCCCTGCTTATGAGAAAAATGTTGAAAATACAGCTTTAAAAGACATATACAATATTTTTTATGCATGCATATTAGATGCAATATTATAGCCTTTTTAATCTATTGTATTGTAAATAATTAGCATTAATTTAACCTTCCTGTTTAATGAAACCTTTCCAACCAAAATGTAAATGCATATATTTTTGTGCTGCTGTCATATTCCCGAATCATTTATTAAATAATTAGATGAAATAACATGTCGTGCAATGTCCATTGTGTCCTATGCAAGTAGTGATCCCTGCGCCAGCTAAAAGCCTGATCTCTGGCCTGCGCAGGTGTGCGCCCACAATCGCCACTGCCATAGCATATGCATCTTTAGTGCGCTCTGCGGGTGTACAAACAAAGCGCCAGTGTATGCCAGCGTAGGACACGCCATTACTGCCAGGTGCAGTAAATCATCCCTTATTTGTAGTCACAAAAAACAACCTCCAACCCATCAAACATGGGACAATCTGATTAAGATACAATGTCCTGATTGCTATTACGCTATCAACCAACAACAGACTTGTTCTAATCTAAATTTGCTTTTTAGAGTTTGAAACATTTATATCATGTCATTAGATTACCAAATAATTGTATTTTCTGTGTTCGCCCAGACTAAGGGATTATCTCCCTGTACGTGGACCAGAACAGAACATACAAACATAAACAAGCACCTCTGGTGTAGCGAGCCATCCATTATCATCCCGATAAATCATTTTTATTTAATAACTATTATAATAATCTATATTATATTACTGATCACTTCTTTGAAACAATAAGAATCCTTCATAGTATAAGCTGCGATCATATGATGTTTGATCATCTCTGTTACGCAATCTCGGAATACGAATACGATGGCACTAATAATAATCGTTTTTCGTATAATGTTTCCTCCTAGGTGGGTCCATATAATCTGTAAACCCCTGATACGATGCCCACATTGCGTAATACATAACATAATAACTGTGTATTTCGGCCATCAGATGCGTCACATGTGCAGTGTTCAGCATGTCAGTCCCCTGTTACTGCTGCCATGACCCCCCTCCCCCTCCATGCCCACCTGCTGCCCCCCTGCCTAGAACTCTATAGAAACTTTGGTGCAGTGTAAAAGTTATGCAGAGAGCAGCCCTCCCCAGACACAAGCAGTGACACAGCCGATTCTAGTTCCCAGAGAGAGAGAGCAGCCAGCGGCCAGTTCCCATGCTGTGCCAGTTAGCAGTTAGTAAAGTGCAGATTCTGGGGGATAAGCGTGTACTCACCCTGTTAGTCCATGGCTGCCGGGGCTGGGGGCCACTCTGGCCACTGGGGTGTGAAGCTGCCACCTGAGCGCTGCCTCTGAGCTGGACACAGTGAATACATTAAAGACACAACAAGACACAGCCTGATCTTCCAGCTCCCAGCAGCCAATCACCGCCCACTGGGCGTGGCTAGGGAAGAATATTCAGGCTGCGATTGGGTGACAGACAATGGCATTGTGTCCTGCCCTGTGTGATCTGGATGCGAGAGAAAGAGAGAGAAGCCGATCAATTTCATGTTCAACTGCAGGACACCCTGTGCAGCCAGCTTACTCTCTTTTTTTCTCTTTCTTTCTTTCTTTCTTTCTCAATTTTTCCCATTTTAGAGGGAGGCAACCAAGCCTTTCTTTCTTTTTCCATGTGTTTCTTCTTTTTTCTTTCACTTTCTTTCTTTCACAATTTCATTCTTTCTTTCTTAGAGGCAACCAAGCTAACTGTAGCCGTTCTTTTTCTTTCTTTCTTTATTTTCTTTCTGTCTTTCTTTCTTTCTTAGAGAGAGGCAACCAAGCTTTTCCACGACTTTCTTTCTTTCTCATTTTTTTTTATTTCTTTCGCTTTTTTTTCTCAATGGGAAGCGACCAAGCTAGCTGTGACCTTTCTTTCTTCCTTCCTTTCTTTCTTTTTTCTCCCCTTTCTCTTTTTGCTTTTTCTGTTTTTTGGAGAGTCAATCAAGCTAGCTGTGCCTTTTCTTTCTTTCCTTTTTTCTTTCTTTCTTCCTTTTTTTCTTTCTTTCTTTCTTTCAAACTAGCTGTTGCTCTTTCTTTCTTTTTGGGGAGATAATTAAGCTAACCGTGATCTTTTTTCCTCTTTCTTTCATTCTCTCGTTTTGCTTTTTCTTTCTAACTTTATTTCCCTCTATCTTGCCTTTATTTCTTTTCTTTCCTACCTTCTCCCTTTCTTTCTTTCTTTCTTTCTTTCTTTCTTTCTTTCTATCTTTCTTTCTTTCTTTCTCTCTCTGATCTTTCTTTCTGTCTTTCCATTTTTTCTCTTTCTTTCTAGGAGACAGCCAAACTCTTTCTTTCTACCTGCAAGTGGCAGGGAGATTCCTGCTCCATGGCATCCTAGTATCTCCTCCCATAGGCAGTAAGCCCTGCAATTCACTTTTTTCTCTGAGCTTCATCCTGTACAAGTGCAGCAGGTCCCCTGAGGGCCAGAGATCTGTTGGAAAAAAGGTAAGTATCTCTTAACTGTGGGGTTTACTAGCAGCAGGAAGAGCTTTTTAAATGGACTTTCTTGGGTTTTGTTCCTCTCTGGCAGGACATCCCGTGTGTATCCCTCAGGACTGCTTGTAAACTCACCTTTTCCTCATTCGCACAGGGAGGCATTATAGACTCCAAGGGGGTGTTGCTCCTCTTTAAGGTTTCCATAGACCAGGAGCATTGATGGCACAACATGTATGTCTGCTTTAAAGTGGACCAACACCCAGGGGTGATCGGCCCGGGAATCTATAAGATTCCCAGGCCGATCACCTCCCTCACTGTGGGACATCCGAGATCGGGATGTCCAGCGGGGTGAAACCCCCCAAAACCCCAAAAAAACCTTACCTCTAGGCGTGCCCGCGCCGGCCGTTTGTGAATGGCCGGCGCGGACGCGCGCCCTGTAAGAGTGACGTGCAGGAGGCAGCGGTGGACGCGCTGTCTTGTCCGTCGCTGTCACCCGCTTGTCCGTCGGCGGGGTGCCCCCCCGAAGTGGACCAAGACCCAGGATAGTCAAAATCCTGGGTGTTGGTCCACTTTAATAGCTCTGTCACTATTTTATCATCATTATTTAATAGCCATCGGTGCTCTCCTTCCAGTTGTCTATTTTACGACCATCTGTCTATATCTATCTATCTATCTATCTATCTATCTATCTATCTATCTATCCCATATCTATCTATCTATCTATCTATCTATCTATCCCATATCTATCTATCTATCTATCTATCTATCTATCTATCTATCTATCTATCTTTCTATCTATCTATCTATCTATCTATCTATCTATCTTTCTTTCTATCTATCTATCTATCTATCTATCTATCTATCTATCTATCCCATATCTATCTATCTATCTATCTATCTATCTATCTATCTATCCCATATCTATCTATCTATCTATCTATCTATCTATCTATCTATCTATCCCATATCTATCTATCTATCTATCTATCTATCTATCTATCTATCTATCTATCCCATATCTATCTATCTATCTATCTATCCCATATCTATCTATCTATCTCATATCTATCTATCTATTTATCTATCTATCTATCTATCTATCTATCTATCCCATATCTATCCCATATCTATCTATCTATCTATCTATCTATCTATCTATCCCATATCTATCTATCTATCTATCTATCTATCTATCTATCTATCCCATATCTATCTATCTATCTATCTATCTATCCCATATCTATCTATCTATCTATCTATCTATCTATCTATCTTTCTTTCTATCTATCTATCTATCTATCTATCTATCTATCTATCTTTCTATCTATCTATCTATCTATCTATCTATCTATCCCATATCTATCTATCTATCTATCTATCTATCTATCTATCCCATATCTATCTATCTATCTATCTATCCCATATCTATCTATCTATCTATCTATCTATCTATCTATCTATCTATCTATCTTTCTATCTATCTATCTATCTATCTATCTATCTATCTATCTATCTATCTATCCCATATCTATCTATCTATCTATCTATCTATCTATCTATCTATCTATCCCATATCTATCTATCTATCTCATATCTATCTATCTATTTATCTATCTATCTATCTATCTATCTATCTATCTATCCCATATCTATCTATCTATCTATCTATCTATCTATCTATCTATCTATCCCATATCTATCTATCTATCTATCTATCTATCTATCTATCTATCCCATATCTATTTATCTATCTATCTATCTATCTATCTATCTATCTCCTATCTATCTATCTATCTATCTATCTATCTATCTATCTATCTATCTCCTATCTATCTATCTATCTATCTATCTCATATCTATCTATCTATCTATCTATCTATCTATCTATCTATCTATCTATCTATCCCATATCTA